>OX578138.1:141438010-142074260 GCA_951213105.1 Amaurobius ferox | reverse complement strand
TGAGCGGAGGGGGCTGGCTTCGTATACACTCTGGCCGATCGCATCCCGTACTGACACCTTTCTCAAAGGTGCTTGCTGTCGTTCATATGCATTCTTCCCATTTCTCCGTACACAGCATCAAATGAACACATTTTTTCTTTCAGATGTTTCAAAACCTTAAGTATTTTCCAGATCCGTCCTTAGCAATTACCCAACAGTGTGTATATATATATATATAATATTACATATATATATATATATATATATATATAATATATATATATATATAATATTATATATATATATATATATTTATAATATATATATATATATATATAATATTTATATATATATATATATATAATATATATATATATAAAATATTATATATATATATATATATATATATATAAATAAGATGGGATGAAAAGGGACCAGGAAACTTCCCCTCAAAAAATCAAAACATAAGGAAGCAATAACCGGGCTTGTATTTAGACAAGACAACAATGCATAACAGACGATTTATTGCATACAATTTTCTTTCCTTAAATACACTGACAGATGGAGAATTCGCAAAGTGCGAAAGCTATCCAATAGGAAAAATGTATGCAATTGTAATGGACTTGTAAATGTAGCAAAGCTCTCGATTCCCGTCACCGTTTCATACAGTGTTGGCATACCTCGTTTGCAAGTCCGTTGTGTACTCTGCGAAACCAGCATAAAGCACAATATTTCAACTTTATGTAAATATGCCCCGGATACGGTGAATCAGACAGTTTTCCCGCTTTTTTTCGCATTTGGAATGTCCTTTCCATCTTTTGTTATGAAACTAAAATATTTTCGCACTCAATTTGACTCGCTCTACAACTTTCTAATTGACTTTTTTTCCTTATCTACAGAAAGGGCTGAGATGGGTCTTAACCCACCAGAAAACGGGAGATACCTTTTAGTCTCATTGTGTAGGCCATAGGGGGTTTCCTATATAGCATAATAAGCACATAGCTAGCTGCCATAGTGTACAAGATATTGGTCCGAGGAAGAACTTTCCTTCTTCTTCGACCCAAACCGTCCGACCTACCAGAAAGGTGTAAGGTATCTGTTTGGACGGCCGGGAAGTGCCACCCAATTTAGACCGGAACCCAGTGGGGGAGGCATCCACAGGGACCGTACCCTCCTTCCCCTACCACCAACCCCTCGGAAGGACTTACGGACCCACATGTTTAACGTGATCGTACTCCGCATGAACACGGCGGCAGTTTGGGCAGCGGCGGGAATCGAACCCGGGACTACCGAGTGCAACCTCCGTGCGCTAACCACAGGGCTACCGCGCCCGAGGAACTTTCCTTGTAACCTTGTATATAGAAGTGAGCCAGCATATTGAATTCCTTTTAAAACAACTGGATTATCTAAAGTGAAGGAAATTTTTCGTGGGCCATTTCGCGAAAAAAGGCCGGTTCTTGTTTTCAAGGATCTGCCAAATTATGATAGATTAAATTATTTATTCTTCTGAACTAAGCTGTGTACCAAATTTCAGATCTGGAGGACGTAGAGAAAGGAGTATGTTAAAAATGCCATCAAAGAAATTGAAACAGACAGACATCGAGACAGAAAACCACCGGTCATGACGAATTCTATAAAATATTTAAAACAAGAAAGATCAATCATGCTTAAAGCATTGATTATGAAACACTTTCCAACTTCAATGCAATTTTATTTAAACAAGTCTAAAATGCAATACATTCCTCGGTAATATTTTGAAACTTATCACAATACTGTATTAATTTATTGATTTGAAAACTTAAACCTTCATCGAAAAAAATTAACTTCATTCAAATGACGGCATTGAAATATAAATTGCCTGGTTTAAACATCTTTAAAATGTTATACATTCCTCGGTAATAGTTTTAGAATTATCATAATACTGCGATAATTTATTATATTTGAAAACTTCATCGAAAACAACTGAAATTAATTCAAATGACGTCATAGAAAAAATAACACGCCTGGATCTCTCTATAAAAACAGGATTTCATTCATAACTTTCTCCCAATCATTTCATTCATCAAAATACTATAATAATTTATTTTATTTAAACATTTTGCTTAAGACCATGGAGCTACAAAAAATTAAACTCTATGCTTGAAACTTCATCGAAAAAAATCGTCCTTCTCTTTATGAAATCAATTAATATTTCATTCATATCAGCCATGCAGACTCCATGGACTAAATTATTTTGTGTTAAAAAAATACAGGAATTCTAATACCACTCATTCTATATATTTTACTGTTTACATTTTACATAGGTGAAAAATAGGCTTAGTTGTAGAAATAATCAAATTTAGATGAGCATTTAAACTCAAATATATTGTCATTGCGTTGTTAAAGTATGTAGATGCACAGAATTTAAGCAAAAATAAAGACTTTTAGGACGGATACAACACTCAATATGAATTAAAAAGAACTTAAAAAAATCACGATTTTGAAACAAGATGGATGCCATATATCATTTTGAAGTGGGTCATGTGATCGTTTCATATCATGGTCACGTGATCGTTTCATATAAGAGGTGTAATTATTATTTTAATTTTTATTTAAAAAACTACTGAATATATTTCGCTGAATTTTTTTTTATATATTTTATGGAACAATTTGAATATTACCTAAAATTTTCGAAGCAATTTGTGAATTTTAAATCCGCTTAAAAAATGTTTGAAAAATTAGGTCCCATAGGGCTCAATGTATTTCATTTTTTTGACCCGGGTTCAATCCAAAACTAATTGGGTGATATTATTCATTTATATTCCCATAGGTTCTACAGACCGTCTGAACAACATACTAAAATTTCATTCTGATTAAGTCATTTTTACGGCAGTTATCGTGCTAACGGACAGACAGACAGACAGACAGACAGACAGAATGAACAAAGTCATAAACACTTTTCAACTTTGTTGTAAAGTGTTAAAAAGGTTTGAATGGCTATCGGATGAAAAATTGATTACAAAATCGTAAAAGACTAAAATGCATAAAATAAAATATTATAAATAAACTTTTTAAGTTACACTGTTTTAGTAGATAGAAGTGATAGACGGATTGTTTAATCAAAATTGTCAAAGAAATATTTGAACGAATTGAATGTAATCATTTTATATCTGTCATTTCTATGTTATCACTTCTTTTGTTTCTTAAAATTGTGTTAATGTCCATATACAATTTTTTTATGAGCGCCTCACAGTTTTATTTTGAGTCGCTTATGACCACGAGTGTTGTGAAAGCTAAAACTTATTTTTTTTTTTACGTTTTAGTGCATTTTACTAAAACAGTGGGATTTAAAAAGGTTTTTAATAATATTTTATTTAAATTACTTACGGACAGAATATCAGTGGATCTCATTAGTATATAATAATTATACTATACTAGCAGCAATTACCCGCCGTTGCTTCGGATTTACTATGCAAAACTGTGATAAAAATTACACTGGAACATATAAGGCCGTGAATCTTATACATTGTATTTTCCCAGTGAAAGATGTCAATTCATTGCATTATGTAAGAAAAAAAATCATTGCATTATGTAAGAAAAAAAATCATTGCATTATATAAGTCATAGCTGCATAAGAAGGAATCTTCCTCATAAAATGCTGATAATTAAATAACCATTTTTAACATTTTACAACATAGTTGAAAAGTGTTTATGACTTTGTTCATTCTGTCTGTCTGTCTGTCCGTTAGCACGATAACTGCCGTAAAAATGACTTTATCAAAATGAAATTTTAGTATGTTGTTCAGACGGTCCGTGGGACCTATGGGGATATAAATGAATAATATCATCCAATTGGTTTTGGGTTGAACCCGGATTGAAAAAATGAAATACATTGAACAATACATCTAATTTTTCAAACATTTTTAAGCGAATTTAAAATTCACAAATTGCTTCGAAAGTTTTAGGAAGTATTCAAATTATCCCATGAAATATATAAAAATATGTTCAGCAAAATATATCCAGTAGTTTTTTTAAAATAACAATTAAAATGATAATTAAACCCTTTATATGAGGGGATCACGTGACCCACTTCAAAATAAAATATAGCATCCATCTTGTGTCGAAATCGTGACTTTTAAAATTATTTTTAATATTTAGTATCTGTCGTATCCAGCCTGCGAAACCGCTTTATTTTTGCTTAATTTCTGTGCATCTGTATTCTGAAACATCACAATTACAATATATTTGAGTTTAAATGATCATCAAACTTTGATTATTTCTGCAACGAAACCCAATTTTTACTTATGGAGAATGTAAACTGATTAGGCTGTAAGATGAGTTTTATAAGAATTGCTGAATTTCTTTAACGCAAAAGTATTTTATTGTAGTACTGTGTAGAATAAATTATTGTAGTACTGTGAGGGATGATTTAAAAATGTATGAATGAAATATTTACTGCTTTTACACAGAGAGCCAGGCGATTTATATTTCGATGACATCATTTGAATAAGTTCGTTTTTTTCGATGAAGTTTTAATTTTCAAATATAATTAATTATTGCAGTATTGTGATATATTACCGCTGAATGTATCGCATTTTAGAGATGTTTAAATAAAATTAAAGTTGGAAAGTGTTTCATAATCAATGCTTATGCATGATTAATCTTTCTTGTGATTTCTTAATAACTTTCGATGTTGAGTAAGCCTGTGAGAAATAAACCATGGTGATAGTTTCCATTTAAATTCATATTTTAAACCTGCGATTTTCAAAGTGACTATTACGTTCAATAAACTCCCACAAAACTCATTATTAGATTCACTCAGATTTAATTGATTTTCACGTTTTAAACCAACTATTTCTAATCTTTTTCGTTGGGAATCATGGAGTTAGAGAGTAGAACTCCTAAGAAAAGGTTCAGTTTTCCATTAATATCTCGACAACCCCTGGTCTTAGAAACTCGAAATTTGAACTAAATTTATGGGTGGTTATTTTAAAGCTTCTTACCATATTTCATTGAATTCCGTTTAGTCGTTCTCCCGTGATGATGAGGCAAACGAAAGTTTTGTTTTTCACTAATATTTCAAGAACCAGCTGTCGTAAAACTCGAAACGTAAACTAAATTTTAAGTGGAGCTATTTCGAGACTACCTACCAAATTTCATCAAATTCGGTTCAGCCGTTCTCCCGTGATGTTGGATCATACATACATACATACTTTTCTTCTTTATATATATAGATGATATAAGAAAGAATCTTCCTCATAAATTGCTTATAATTAAATAACCAGTTTGATTTCTTAATACTTTTCGTTATTGAGTAAGCCTGTGAAAAATAAACCATATTGATGGAGTTTCCATTTAAGTTCATATTTCAAACCTATGATTTTCAAAAGTGACTAATACGTTCAATAAACTCCCACAAAACTCGTAATTTAATTGACTCGAGATTTAATTGACTTTCACGTTAAAACCAACGACTTCCAACCTTTCTCGTTGGGAATCATGGAGTTAGAGAGTAGAACTCCTAGGAAAAGTTTTGTTTTCCATCAATATCTCAACAACTCCTGGTCTTATAGACTCGAAACTTGGACTAAATTTATGGGGGGCTATTTTAAAGCTACCCGCCAAATTTCATTAAATTCGGTTGAGTCGTTCTTTCGTGATGATGAGACAAACGAAAGTGTCGTTTTTCACTAATATCTCAAGAACCACTGGTATTAGAAACTCGAGACATGGACTATTTTAAGTGAGGCTATTTCAAGACTACCCACCAAATTTTATCAAATTCGGTTCAGCCGTTCTTCCGTGATGTTGTATCATACATACATATATACATACATGCATACACACATACATACATACATACTTTTCTTCTTTATATATATAGATAATTAATTTTATTCGTAAAATATCCTTGTTTCATTATAGAGAAAAATGTTACCAAACTCTGAAATTTTAAATGAAACTTGTTATGATCATGTATGTTATAACACAATTTAACATTTATTTACGCAGTCTAAGTATAACATTCCCTAGCTTTATGGACATTGTTTCCCTGTTTATTGTGTTCAGTTCCATTCAGGCATATGTTCCGACTTATGCGCGGCATAATTTGAAGTTTTCAAAACACATTCGGAATGATCAAATCATGTATTATCGTTAAAATTACCGAATTAAGCTAATGCTCTGAAATATTTTTCTCTATAATGGACTATTGCGCTAAGCCTGTGTGAAAAGTATACTGAGAAAAAACAACGTAAAGATTTTACAACATTTAATAAATTATTCAAATAAATTACGGCTTTTAAAATTTAGTCACTTACGTCGCTACTAAAATGTAAATTAATGAAAGAACAGACTGATGCATTCCGTTTTAATCAAATTTACGATGACAACACATTTCTTGTTAAACTTCTTTTCTAATTAGACGGACGCGTTTTAAAGTTGGGTGGTAAAGCAAAGAAAAAAACTCGTGAAAGACTATCTTGCGCGACACATAAATGTTTAATTAAATTCTCATTTGAACCAATTAAGTTTGTTTATACGTAACTCCGGTTCGAAAACCGCGTAATCCTCCTAAGCCAGTGTGTAAATCCGTCTATTTTATTTTGGGTCTCCACCGGAGACTGAATAGGAAATGAAACTTCCTGTCGAGTTCGCGAAATGTGCTGTTTCAAACGGGTCGGAGTAGCGAATGAAGGCAATTTATCGGGTATTTGCAATTCAGCTTCGAATACGCCGTGAGTTTGCATCGATCATTTTATTAAAATACTGTGACATACCAAAGATCGAAATCTCGGCCAGTTTTTAGCAGTATTTTAACCTTTTATGTTCCAAAAGCTGTTAAGTCCCATTTTTAACACTTTACAACAAAGTTGAAAAGTGTTTATGACTTTGTTCATTCTGTCTGTCTGTCTGTCTGTCTGTCTGTCTGTCTGTCTGTCTGTCCGTTAGCACGATAACTGCCGTAAAAATGACTTAATCAAAATGAAATTTTAGTATGTTGTTCAGACGGTCTGTAGGACCTATGGGAATATAAATGAATAATATCACACAATTAGTTTTGGATTGAACCCGGGTTGAAAAAATGAAATACATTGAGCCCTATGGGACCTAATTTTTCTAACATTTTTTAAGCGAATTTAAAATTCACAAATTGCTTCGAAAATTTTAGGTAACAGTCAAATTGTTCCATAAAATATATAAAAAAAAATTCAGCTAAATATATTCAGTAGTTTTTTAAATAAAAATTAAAATAATAATTACACATTTTATATGAAACGATCACGTGACCATGATATGAAACGATCACATGACCCACTTCAAAATGAGATATGGCATCCATCTTGTTTCAAATTCGTGATTTTTTAAAAGTTCTTTTTAATTCATATTGAGTGTTGTATCCATCCTAAAACTACTTTATTTCTGCTTAAATTCTGTGCATCTACATACTAAAACAACACAATGACAATATATTTGAGTTTAAATTCTCATTCAAATTTGATTATTTCTACAATTAAGCCTATTTTTCACCTATGTAAAATGTAAACAGCAAATTATGTAGAATGAGTTGTATTAGAATTACTGTATTTCTTTAACACAAAATAATTCAGTCCATGGAGTCTGCATGGCTGATATGAATGAAATATTAATTGATTTTATAAACAGAAGGACGATATTTTTCGATGAAGTTTTAAGCATAAAGTTTATGAATTGTAGCTCTATGGTCTTAATTTTTAAATAAAATAAATTATTATAGTATTGTGATGAATGAAATGGAGAAAGTTATGAATGAAATCCTGCTTTTATAGAGAGATCCAGGCGTGTTATTTTTTCTATGACGTCATTTGAATTAATTTCAGTTGTTTTCGATGAAGTTTTCAAATATAATAAATTATCGTAGTATTATGATAGATTTAAAAATATTACCGTGGAATGTATTGCATTTTAGAGATATTTAAACCACGCAATTTATATTTCAATGCCGTCTTTTGAATGAAGTTCATTTTTTTCAATGAAGGTTTAAGTTTTCAAATATAATAAATCAATCTAGTATCGTGATAAGTTTTAAAATATTACCGAGGAATGTATTGCATTTTCGACTTTTTTAAATAAAATTGCATTGAAGTTGGAAAGTGTTTCATAATCAATGCTTTAAGCATGAATGATCTTTCTTGTTTTTACTTTACCCATATACATAGTAAAGTGTATAGTAAAAAATTCTGACGGGGTTGAAATTTCGAATGATATTCTTCGATGGATTTACACATTTTGAGCGTTCTTGAAGTCTAATCGAAAGTGTTTAAAGGGATGTCTGTGTGTGTTTGTGTGTGTGTGTGTGTGTGTGTGTGTGTGTGTGTGTGTGTGTATGTGTGTGTGCGTGTGTCTGTGTGTGTGCATGTATTTGTATGTATGCGTGTTTATGTGTGTATGTATGTTTATGTGTACGTGTATGTGTTTATGTGTGTGTATATGTGTGTGTGTGCGTGCGCGTGTGTGTGTGAATATGTGTTTATGTGTGTGTATATGTGTTTATGTGTGTGTATATGTGTTTATGTGTGTGTGTATATGTGTTTATGCGTGTGTGTATATGTGTTTATGTGTGTGTATGTGTTTATGCGCGTGTGTATATGTGTTTATGTGTGTGTGTACGCTTATCATTTTTAATGGTATGTGTATTCTTTCTTGAATGAAGTGTCTACACGTGCACACATACTCTCGAACGAATGGATTGTTTCGATTGAAATTTAGTACGATTATCACAATCAGTGAATACTGAAAGCCTGTTGATTATAAACTGAGTTAAAGATTCAGAAGCCGCCACATTTTTGAATGATTTTTTTACAAAATTGTAAAATTCCGAACAGTTAATTATGGTAAAGAAACAATGATTTTGCAATACATTATAAGAATACAAATGAAAGCACTCATTATAAAAAAGAAACAGCCATAGAGTGAACTGTTTTTGAGATACTACGAGTTGAATTGCCGTTAAAAAATGCGTAACATATGTAAACACCTAACATATATAAGAAATGACTAAATATATATAAAAAAATGACCTAATATATATAAAAAATGACCTAACATTTTCAATATTATGTGATGGAATTCTAGTGAATACCAATGTTATTTTAATTTGACGCCCACAAATAAACGATTTTATTTGGGTAACATAGCCCTAAATTTTATTTTTGGAGTAAAAGTTCTTTACCATAGGTATAAATTAGAGTCAATTTACATATTCTCTGAACACATCAAAAGAATTCATCACGGAAAGAAAAGTCACGTGTTTCTCGCGTCAGACATTTTTAACGTCTAATGTGCGATCCAAACAAGCGTTTCATGATCTTTCATTAAACGTCTGTTTCGATCCTATTCTCAGAGTTAAGTTCATATAGTACTTCCGTATACTTCTTATAAAATGAAACAGTACTCTAGAAACTGTCAAAACATCGATTTCTTATTGATCCAAATTATAAGTGTAACATTTGTGTGTAGGGGAAATTCCAAAGCTGTATTTTCATTATGTATGAAGTTATTAAAATTTTTTTGCACAATGACAGAAATGAAATAACTCACAAATTAAACGTTAATTGGTTCTTCTCCATCATCTTTTTTTGTCCACTTTCATTTTTTAACATGCTAAGGCTTTTTTAGTAATTAAGATAGAAATTTACAATTTTTTGTACGCGTTTTTATTGTGTATTTAATAAAATTGTGCCTAGAATTAACAAAGATTTGTAGTTAATTAAAAAAAAAAATCAAAATAAGACCCTGTTTAGATTTTCCCGTTGTTTTCGATATATGACAGTAAGAAATTTAGAAATGTATATTAAATCTAATCCTAAGAAGCATCTAAAATTCCATAGAGAGTTTTGTGATATTCCAAGTAATGTAAAATAAAATTGAAACAAAATATGAACATTTGAAAAATTAGCACGATTAAATACCTATTAAAATAAAATAAAATAAAATAAAGCTAAAGAATTATTAATTATTAAATATTAAATAAAATTAATTTTAATTAAACATGTAAATTAATAAGTTTTTTTTTCAAATGTTGTTTATAATTTAATATTAATATATAATAGAACTACAATTTTCATCACAATACAGTAAAAAAATTGCTGACAGGAAAATATTGAAAGCAGTAAAAATTGTGATTTTTCTGTATATGGAAGTTTCATCGCATGTTCAAAACTTTTGATGATTACCAAGTATACGTCGTCTGGATATTTTAAATTTAGTTCGATATTTTGGTATAAAGATATTTATATTTTATTTTTACAGGCCTTTATTTTGTGGCAATCAAACTTACCTATGCCGAGTGCTTTCATATAGATAACAATAAGATTTTTTAATAGAAAGAGTAATATATGAAGAATACATATTTTTATAATTTTAATTAAGTCTAAGAATATTTCAGTGGCTTGTAAGTTGCATTCAAATGGTTATGGAAACCCGAAGTTTCTAAAAAGCATTTTGTTTCCTAGAATTAAATATAATTAATTTCTGCACTCTTTTATAAATGTATTTGTATATAATAAAATGTACAAATTCTATGCACAAATAAAACAAAGGGAATTTTTGACAGTATTTAAATGCCATTGTATATTATATTAAACACAACACAGAAAATTCAATATTTTTAATAAATTTATTTTTAGCGAGGTTTACGTAATAGACAATTAGGTCATTAATTAAAGAGAATTTCAGAAAAGTTCTTAATTTGGGACTTAATAACCATATAATACACTGGTGTCCAAAATGGAGGTTACAAACACAAAACATGTGATATCTCGAAAAATAATTAGTTTATTGTAATGGAAGTTTGTACATAGATGCCCCATACTTTGAGATAGCCAATAGTAAGTAATATAACAAACTAAACAGGAGGTCTATTTTTGCGGTATGCAAATGAGACCAAAATCGGCCACATCTTGATACATCATATTTCCTGAATGGTTCGGATAACAAGGAGTGTGGTCACACTGCACAGATTTACAAGCTGCACAATGGGTCCTCATACTGTAAATGAGGTTGTTGATCATAGCTTGTGGCAACAAATCCCATTCTTCTGAAAGCAAGGATGTTAACGCCTGGAGGGTCCTGGGAGTGGATTGATGTCGTGAAATGGTTCTTCCTAGAGCTCCCAAACATGCTGTATAGGAATTAGGTCCGTCGACCACACCATACGACGAAAACCCCCTTTCTCCAGAAAATCGTCGATAAGTTGAGCTCTGTGTGACCTTGCGTTATCATCTATGAAAATATAGTCCGCTTCGACACCTCTCCGGAAAAGCCTCACATACGGTTCAAGGACCTCATCCTTAGAGCTCTGTGCGGTCACAGTTCCCGCATCGAAGATGTGCAGTGGTATACGGCCGTCCAACATGCTGCCTCTCCACACAAGGATTCCACTTCCATCAAAGTAATCGATTTCCCTTACGTTCGAGAGACGATAGCGGGCCCCAGGTTCTCTCCACATGAAAACTCGTTGAGAATCACTCTCGATTCATCACTGAAGAGGACATGGTCCCAATCTTGCTGTATTCAAAAATGGTGTGTCTGACTCTGCGAAAGACGAACTCTCTTCTGCGATCTGTTGAGGGGGACACACACCACTAGTCGCCGGACATAAAGGGTCTTCTCTGCTAGGCGTTTGTATGCAGTTTGCCTAGAAATTGTTGTTCCAGACACAGCAGCGAGGTCCCGAGATAGAGCTCTCTAGACGTTATCTATCGATGGCGGAGTTATCATGGCTCTTGGCCGAGCCTCCTGGTGATAGTACCCGTTGTTTAGAATGGGTGCCATAACCTGGATACCACCATTCGAGACACTCGTAATCAACGAGCAACCTCTATTTGAGATTGGTCAGCTCTAAGCTTACCGATGGCTCTCCATCACAGTCCATCGTCTAAACGATTAAGACAACTCAATTTAATTAAAATCCGTCCGTATCGTGATTTTTACTGCAAAAAACACACTTCTAAGGACGAAATTATCCTATTCGGAAAACGGCCCCTTTCACGTTTTCTTACCAAACGTATCCTTTTAACCGTTTAACAAACACTGGATCCATACATTACATTCACCGTTCCCCACTTTATGACATCAATTTTTTGAATATTAGTCTTAGCTATTTTGAATTATTGCAAAAAATGTGTTTGCAACTTTAATTTTGGACACCAGTATAATTAGTGTTACTCGTACTATGTTGTCTAGAGAGCCAATCTTTTTGTTAATTAGGAACAATAGGTTTTCATATTTTGTTAATTAGGAACAATAATCTCAATTCATTCCGCTAGTCAGTGTTTAAGGACAAATGTACTTTTGAAATTTTTATTTCCATTTCTTTTCAATTCAACATAGTAATGTTTAAAATCGTTCGTTTTAATTTACATCTGAAATAAGTGAAATAAGCGTTAAATTGGATTTGCTTAGTTAAAAGTTTAGTAATACGTGAAAATTGTTTACCATGTCCGATTTTTTATGTGAATGACATCTATGTTCGGGGTTTCTGTGGCAAAAATCGGAGCGTTACGAAAAAATGCAAACGGTTATTCCTCCGAACCTAATAGATAAAAGTGTAAATAGTTTTTCTTGTTTTGTCGAAAATAGGATCCGGATTATGAATATATAAAAATAATTTCAATAATTCAGTATTTTGATTTTTTTTTTCGAAAACACTTTAAACACTTTCTGCCCGAACAAGTATTCTTTTCATATTTCTTACTTTCACTCGAAATATCCTCGAAACTATAAAATTTAGATATAGAGAGTAAGCGACTAAAATATGCACTAGGAAATTAATTTCTAAATCTATATTTATTTTTAAAACACGCTCTTACAGTTTTCGAGTCATCGTCTAGTCAAATGGAAGAAGATTGAAAATTTTCTGTTTTTCGAGTTTGTAATGCTGATATCTCAAAATCTAAAAGTGCTAGCTACAAGCTAAACTCAAAATTTGTAGCTCTTTGAAAACCCTATAAATGTATATAATTGGATTTTTGGATCGAGCTCTTAGTTTTTGAAATACAGTGGTTATTATTTCAATATTTTATTATTTTAACTTGGGTTTCCCAATGGGTGGGAAAGCAGTAATACTTAAAATGCCACGGTTGTTGCAACTCAATCTGTTTACTTAATTCTTGGTGAAATATTGATGCATAGGCATCCTAAATTTTATTTTGTTTAAAAAATGAGGAGGTCAAATGAACTTGGGAATTCTAAAGATATTTAATGATTGGGGAAGTTTGAATGGAATAGATGCAGCTATACGCAATGTATTTAAATACGTATTTATTCGCCGCCAGGCAAGTTTAAAGATTAACCTGAATGTAAAATCTCGTCAGATATATAGTTTAATTTATATACCGAGAAGTAAGTTAGTAAAATAAGTTGACATTTTGACGAAGTCTAAGGTCGGAGTATCCAGATGAAATCGGGACGAAAACTAAAAGTGAGTTTATATACAGTTAGCGAGTCGTTTGCAGCGCTTTGAAAGCCCTTTTTTTCCTTTTTTTATATACATTGATTTGATTTGAGTTGTAAAGCATAAAATAACACATGAAATGAATATTTTTAAAAATTATATCCAGCTTTCAGTTTTAAAATAATTTCCTAGTTCATTTGGTGCATTTTAAAATGACGCAAAAATGTGTAATATAACTTGATAACTGTTATGGAAATCAATAAGTAAAATACACTTTGTGCAATGGATAAGGAAAACTTGAGTAACGTATATAAACACAAATGAGACAATAATGCAGCATATAGGAGGTTACATCGAGGATACGCTGGATACCTTTCATCAGTGCAAGAGAACCAACAAAATCAATGTCAAACAGTCAAAAGGGGCGCAAATAAAAGAAAAAGAGGGAGTTATATTCCCAAAACCTGGATTAAGAGCTCATCTGAGACATTCTATCAGAAAACATAATGAATAACAGTCCAGCAAATCCGAAATGAGAGGTAACATACAAACGTACAATCTATGACAATTGGTCACATTTTCTGTGTATGGATTCCATTTATTTGAATTTGAAAATGATGATCTTGTTTTTCTTACCAGCACTTGTTTATCGCAAAATTCTTTTATCTTTCATGATAAATTCTACAGTATGTCTGATGGCTTGGCTATGGGTAATCCACGTAGTCCTATTTTCTGTGACACCTATATGCATCATTTTGAAGTTTAGCTTTTTGAAATTATTCATTTTGATTTTTATATCACACTTCTAATGATATTGATGATATTTTGCATATTTTGAATTCCATTGATCCTTGCATTCAGTTTACCTATGAAATGGAAAAGAACAATCGTCTTGCGTTTATGGATATTTTGATCATCCGAAACGGTGATGAATTTCTCACTACGACCTTTCGTAAACCTTTTTCAGTTTCTTTACCTCCACATGAAATCCCGACCATCAGCCCAACCAGAAAATTGCTGCTTTCAATACGTTTCTCTATGGTGCTTTGAACGTATGGATTCAATTCTGAGATAAATTATTTAAAAGCTGTTGCTGTCAATTGGGGTTTCTCTCCCAGCATTGTTGATAGTGCAATTCAAAAATTTTCTAAACCTTCCTCTAACATACTTCTGAAGAAGATTTCAACATCATTACCATTTTACCATTTTTCTTTTTTTCAAAAGTCAGTCATCAGATTGACCGTTTAAACTTTTAATAAACTCAGATTTTCTGATCTTAAAGATCCTTTAGAAATTTCTAATAGTTGGAGCATTTACAATGTTTCTTGCCAGCGTGGTCTTTCTTCAGCAAGGATCATACAAAAATGCACGTCGATCTATGATCTTGACATCTTTGAAGTCTTCCATATTCTGAAAAATTCCAGTCATTTAGTTAATGACTTGTCTAGTACACCAGTCTGAAGGAGTACCCTGTAAATTTTCCCACTATTTTCGTTCCATTTCTTAACCTTTGGGGCTCTTATGTGTCGTTTGAACCCATTTTTCGTCCTATTGGATCTTATTATTGTTCGGTCTTGACTGGTCTTATCGAGATATTGCTGTTGCGTTTTGGCGCCCCCCAATCTTGTGTGTTACTTCTGGTTTTGGATTGAATGAACTGTTCTTTATTCTTCTTTCTGATTAGCTCTCTCAGGCGAGCTCTTAATCCAGGCCATGAACTTGTTTCTCCTATTTTCACCCATTTCGACTTTTTGACTTCGTGTTTGTTGGTTATCTGACAAAGGAGATCCAGCGTATTCTTGAAACAGTTGTATGTTGCATTATTGTCTTATATACATTGCTCAAGCATATATACATTGCTTATATACGTTGCTCAAGTTCTCCTTGTTACGGAAATACTTTTATCCGCATCTCATGTAAAATAAATTACGTTTAGGCAAGGATTTAGCTAATATATTTGAGTATATTTACTATTTTATTAATATTTTATCGATTTCGCACCTATCACTCAGAAAATATCGGCTAAAAAATGACTGATTCTGGCTTAGTGATATGCACAACATCCAATTTATCGAAATATCAAATTCGCATTTTCAAAGCCGTTACCACCCTTTCCCTATCCATCACAATATGTAGAAAAAAATGTAAATCACCGTATGGAATTTTCTAATATATCGTATAATACTTCCCTTATTTTTATATGTGTATACCTATTCTACATTCCAACACCTTTTTAACATACTTCAGATACAGAAATTCGATATTTCAAACCGTTCCACGGAAGAGAGAAACCACTTTTAAAAACAGAAAAAAAAAACCCCAATTCTACACCTATACTTCCAGCAATACTCTTATTCAATTTCAACCGCTTTCATCTGAGGTATCAGTAAAACCCTCAACACGAGAACCATCTGGCTGGAGAATAATTTGCAAACGAATCCAATATGCATCTGAAGTAATATCCCTACCATGACGAACACATATCCCTACCCTGAGAAGTAATATCCCTACCATGAGTGACCATCAAATGAATCTACAATATCATGTGTTGTGCTCGAATAACGTGGAATTTATTTTATTGCATTTATTTTTCGAGCAAAATTTCATCTTTTTACTCCTGTTTTTGAAATAGGATTTAGGATATACTTTGTTAATCTGCCGACAGATACGCTCTTTCCTTTTACTGGTGCAGTTATCGTTTCTCTATCCCGAAGAAAAGTCTTTTGACGTGAATGTCTATGGCTGGAGTATATTCGGCTGAAATCAGAGCGTTACGAAAAATGTAGAAACTTCGGACGTTCATATCTTCAGACCTAATAGATAAAAATACAAACACTGTACACTTGTTTTGTTGGAAATGGGGGTGCTATTTAGGAATATATAAAATAATTTCGATATTTTAATATTTTGAACTAATATTTTCAAAAACAATAAAGCAAAATGAATAATCAAATAAAAATAAATAAATAAATAAAATAAATAAATAAATAAATAAAAATAAATAGTTTTTGTTCGAGAGAGTTTTTGCTTCACTTTGCTTATTTTCAGTCGAAATATATATCACTATAAAAAGTAGTTATATGCAACAAAAATATTCGATAGGAAATTCAGTTTCTAGATTTATAATTTGTTTTTATAAAACTCATATAGTTTTTGAGCAATCGTCTAATCAAGTTGAAGAAGATTGGAAATTTTCTGTTTTTTAATGTTCGCAATGTTCACATTTAGACAAATAAAAATTCTAGCTATAAACAGTGTTTGTAGCAAAGTAATTTGTAAGAAGGATATATAATTGGATATCAGATCGCGTTCTTAGTTTCCGAAAACCCCTGTCTATTGCCGAAGAACTTAAATGATCCGAATAGGCGCATTCTATTAGTTGGGGATTTTAAACGCAGACATCAAGAAACCAGAAAATGTAAACAGTGATCAATGTTATATAAACAAGGATCAACTTAAAGCTTGTATCATATTCCATAAAATCTAGTACGCGCCGTCAAATTTTTCCAGACTTGATATTCGCTCGACACTTGGTAAGATTAAGTTGTTTCGATTATGTATCTCACTTTAGTTATCTTAGGTCTCTATTATCTGCTGTACGTGAAACATGTGAGACTGAAAATAACGAATAAACTTATAATGAACTTTGGAGTTGTAGTTTACAAGACTGTATTCACGCCCATTTTATTTTTTGCTTTTGAAACCGTTTGATACATTTTATTAACTTCATATGCCGCTATTAACCTTTTGCTTACAGGTGAAACAGCGTCCATCCCAAACGAAGAACCTCTTAAAAAGACAGGTATTTGATATACCCTATCCCAAACAGTTCGATCCCCCTTTGCAGGCATTAGCGTCTATGGACACCAATGTCTTAAGCCAAGTAATAGCCAAACGTACGAATATATGAATAAGGCTTCTTTTAAATGCATGAAAGAAATTCCTAATCACGCGGTATCCTGGGATTGACATATTCTTAACCTCGGTATTCTACGATTGACAAATTCTTAATCCTGAAATTCTAGGTTTGTAAAAATTGTCCTGGATTGCAAGTTCTGTTGGTGTTGGAAAGGGCAACCAAAGATTTCGTTAGAATACGAATAGGTCAACGCATAAAATAATGCACCATGGGAAATTTTTCTCGCTTGTAAGTCGGATTTTGCCACCCACTCTAAAGATGTTTCTTTCTACAAAATCTTTAGATCGTTCCTCCTACGCGCTATAGCTAGGAACTTTCTAGGAAGAATTTTTCATTTAGCTTAGATTCCCAAACAAGGTTTTGCTTTAATTAATTTTCAATTAGGATGACATTTTAGCGAGTTTGGAAAGGAAAGAACCCGCAGATGAAAAACTGAAAATTGAGACATGGACTCACAGTTTCATAAAAGATAATTAACGTTGTGGATTGGGTTTAAATTCATAATTATCGTTATATGCTAAATGCATTGATGAAATAACAAGAAAGATCAATCATGCATAAAGCATTGATTATGAAACACTTTTCAACTGAAATACAATTTTACTTTAACATCTCTAAAGTACGATACATTCAGCGGTGAAATTCTTTTAATTATCACAATACTTCAATAATTTATTTTACTCGAAAACTTAAAACTTAAAAATGAACTTTATTCAAATGACGTCATCGAAGTATAAATCGTCTGGCTCTCTATGTAAAAACAGTGCATATTTCATTCACATACTTTTTTCCACACTCCAGAGTTAAACAATTTTGTTTAAGAAATTCAGCAATTATTATGCATCTCATCTTACAATCACTTGTTTACATTATGTATCCATTAAAATTAGGCTTCGTTGTAGAAATAATCAAAGTTTGATGATCATTTAAACTCAAAAATATTGTAATTGCGTTGGCACAGAGTATAGATGCACAGAAAATACGCAAAAATAAAGCTGTCTTAGGTGTCACAACGGGAATTCCGAGGGCATCAAAAGTCGCAACGGGTTCCCGCCAGACCGAGAAAGTTTAACTTTCTCAGAGAAATTTTCTACCCAGGTTCTAAACACACCACTCGTCAACTGATGACCTGCAAAGGAAACCCAAACAAAATCCAAAATAACCAATGAATTACCTTTACCTTTACGGACTCATCAGCAGCTGAAAACACTTAAATCAACACAATTTCAACACAAATAAAAACTCATAATTTCCTTTAAATCTCTATTTATTAAATGCCAAAATTTAGGAGTTTCACATATATAAATGCTGATTCACATTCAGCTCTTCAACCACTGGATCACCTTTACTAAAATCATCGGCTCTTTGCCGGAATTAAATATTCATTTCTAAAAATCATTTAGCAACAGTATAACACATAAATATCACATATTCTATTTTTAACAACATGGTATGGTTAAGGAGAGAATGCACACTCGAGGAACGCTTAAGGCTTAAACATTAACTGTAATTTAATTCAATTATATTTTACTTTAGAAGATCAATTTAATAACAATTAGCTCAGAAGATCTTGAGGATACATCAGGAGGACCAGTCCAAAGACACTAAGTCAGACAAGGCATCGCAGCCTCCATTTACCATAAAGGATGCTTACCTCCATATCTGGAAGGACACAAGAAATGACGAAGTCGTACATCCACCAAAATACCCTCGGGGAGAATCTTCCCCGACCAAGGTAAGGCGACAGGCACGCAGCAAGCAGAATACGAGCAACGGCTCGCACAGGGCCCAGGCTTCATCAAGGACTTAGTCAGGAACGGTCTGAAGTCATCCGGAACAGGAGGTTCCTGGACGGTCAACGGCGGCAGGCAACATCGAGGCTCGGTATCAGCAAGGATCCGGTCAGGCAGTGGTGACGGTAGCGACAGTGGCGTCTCTCCCGACCCCCACAGCTACGGTAACCCAACCTGAGGGTTAAATCCCGAGCCGACGTGAGTTCGAAGATGTTTTCCAGGGAGAGAGCCCAGAATTACATTTCACACCGCTTTTAAGCATTCCAGGTGGATCCAGAACCCGGCCAATAGAAATTTACAACGGCTCACATCATCTCTTTTCCGCCAATCCAAAATTACTTGTATTCAAATTCATCCAGGGATCCGCCCCTTCAACGACAAAGTTCCTAAGGCACGTGCAGAACAACATGAAATTCAGCACAAGGTTGCATCACCCAAAACATAGCAAAAGAACGGAGACATCTGTCTCCACCAGCAAACAAGTGTGACCATGAGCAACGGACGCTGTTCCTCGAGTGTGAAAGAATTATTTAACGAAATAAAAATGGCCACTCTAATACTCTTATGCGTCTATCATTGGGAAGAGTACATTTCACTTTCTATATAGTAATACTCTTATGCGTCTATCATTGGGAAGAGTACAATAATCAGAATCTAACTCTAATTTATGGCTAATGATACCACATTCATTTTTAATGCATATCTTGAGATGTCTAGATTAATAATCAACATTTGATACTTATAGAACCAGCCATGTTTTGCGCTTATTCTACGTTAGTCAGCATGGAATAGCCTTCTTTTTTGTCTGACCTACCAGAAAGGCATAAGGTATCTGGTTGGATGGCCGGGTCATGGAATAGCCTGCCGTCAGCTTGCCAAGGTTGTTAAAATATTTCTATGTGCCCCACAGTGCCAAAACTTGTGTAGAAAATGCGGGTCCCTATGCAGCAAATGCGGGAACCCTCCCACTACCCCCAAGTTTGCAAATTAATTGGCCTTATAAACTGTTTATGCATTCCGAGACTCATGTAATGTATCCTTTTGCACCCACCCTGTCGACGGCCATGGTGCCACAATTTTTCGAACCTTTATGAAGACCGATATAGTTCTACCACGAAGCGGGATTTAAATGTTTTTGAAATTGAATTTGAGTTAGACAAGGCCGCAACGACCAATTCCATGTTGGCCGTTGCAATCTCTTATAGTATTATTCATTTTTGCGTTTGATTTAATGTAAGGTACTGGAAATAGTGTGAACACTTTCCTCAGAACAAAGAGGTGGTGGTCTGACCGATTTCATTCATCCCTTTGTTCTAGGGAAAAGTACCTTTGTGGAAGTACCCTTTTTAAAAAAATTTTATCACTTGATAACCTATTTTTAACTGTCTACCGAAATTTCAAAATATTTGGTTAAAAACGGACATAGAGACTGTTTTCAAAAAATGCGTTTTACATAGTGTTGCAGTTACTTGAAACCTCTTTTCCAGTTTCTAAAGATCCCAGACCGTGCAACTCACCAATAGGTAGGTATTGAGTAATTTTTGTACGGTCGGGAAATATTTCCAGTCTCTATACTTTCTATGCTGGAAAACAAAATTTACGGTCACCAATTGTCGTTACGTTTGATTTAATATAAAATACTGAAAACAGGGAGAATGCTTTCTCTAGAACCAAAGGTTCGACCTACCCATATTTTTTTAAAGACATAAGCTTTTACAGTTACCAATTCTTAATACGAGAATGTTCGGGTCGCTTGACTTTGGCGAAATGTCACTAACTTAGCAACTTTCAGCGAGTTTGATATAATTCTAGAAACCGGTTAAGAGTTTCTCGATTTACCTAGATATTTCCAGGTTTTTTCACAGAGGTTTTTTTCAGAGAGCGAGGTTACGTGATCGTAGTAATATTGCTTTGGAAACACAATATTCTTGTTTATGAATAAGTTGAGCATTTTTTGTTTTATTTTTCTGGCGATTGTTTTGTGACTTTGCAGAGCTAGATAGCTACAAAGTGATTGACTGTGCCTTGCTTCTGTTTATGCCAATTGGTGCTTTGACCAAAGCTTAAGCCATCCAGATCTTTGAAATCCTGCTTGTATTCTGAGAATGCACAAGTAAATTCAGAAGCTACTTTATAAGAATACGGAGGTTTTTAGCACCCTCTCGGTATAGGTTGATCATGATTTCTGTTAAAAGTGAACTTCAAATAATTTTTACTTTTTCATGCTATGTAATAGTATATAGAACGTATTGTTTTCGCGAAAATTTTAGAATTCGAAATTTTGCTGCTAATATATGTTTTAAGACCTTCTGAATACGTTTCGACTATTTTTGAAGTGATGTCCGTCTGTCTGTATGTATGTCTGTTGTCGATTTCTTGTGTATACAATAGCGGTCACAAATATTAATGGATTTTCACGAAATAGTATATCCGGGCTTTGTTATCGAAAAGTCTAGAACTAGATAGAATTCTTTTTAATGTGAGCGAAAATTTTGGAATTTATTCGAAATTATATATATATTTTTAACATGGTAGTATAGGACAAAATTTGACATAAACATGCATAAAAGGGTTTATTTATGGCTCAGTGATCAAGATACTTAATAGTTTCAATCACTGTTGTGAAAAATGGACTCGATACAATTTTCTTTTGTTCGTAACGCCATTAGCCCCCTCGGAGGGCAAGTTACCCCCCCCCCCCTCTGAGTGGTACATTGTCATGTATGGCGTCAATCGAAAGATTTTTTCAAGCCTTTTAAAGTGAAGGGTAGCATGCTACGATTGTAATCATTTGGGTATGTAATCATTTGGATATGTAATCAATTTGAATATGTAATCAATTGTAATCATTTGGATCCATGATACTCATTTTTCAAACATTTTCTTGTAATACAGAAAAAAAAAGTTACTGAGAAATGGATTCTGGTATGAGAAAGTTGTGTTAAGTCATACAACTTTAATTGCGTAAACAATACATTAAAGCTCCAATTTTCGCTTTACTTTGACAGAATCACAAAGCATTTATATCGTTTGAGTGGATCAAATTTCTTACCATATGAATTCGTTCATTGAAAAACACTTTCTCACACTACGACATATCTCGAGTCACTACGATATATCCCAAGTGAAAAGAAAGAAAGGTATTGAGTTCCACTGAAGTGTTCCTTTAGAAGTGTTCGGGCTGAAAAATGAATTTTTTTTTTCTGGAAAAGAGAACAACGCAATGGAAATTCCCCGCAAATAAAAAAAAATGGCGTTTTAACGAAAAACAAACAAAAAAACAATGGCGAATTGTTCTTTCGACTGCGTTTGAAATGAACGGAAGGGAATTGTTTCAAGCAAGGCAGTCATCACATGTTAATGGAGCTTAATGTTTTCGGAGAATTCATAGGGTGACTCGAATCACGGAAGAGGACGAAGGTTCATTAGGCAAATTAATTAATTGCTAGAACTTCTAAGTTTCCCTACACAGAACATCATACATATCATACATATCATATATATATGTTCCCTTAACATAGATTTTCATCTATATATATAAAGAAGAAAAGTATGTATGTATGTATGTATGTATGATCCAACATCATGGGAGAACTGTTAAACCAAATTTGATAAAATTTGATGGGTAGTCTTGAAATAGTCCCACTTAAAATTTAGTCCATGTTTCGAGTTTCTAACACTAGGGGTTGTTCCGATATTAATGAAAAACGAAACTTTCGTTTGTCTTATCATCGCGGGAGAACAACTGCACCGAATTTAATGAAATTTTGTGGGTAGCTTTGAAGTAGCCCCCCCCCCCCCCTATAAGTCAAAGTTTCGAGTTTCTAAGACCAGGGGTTGTCGAGATATTAATGGAAAACGAAACTTTTGCCTAGGCGTTCTATTCTCTAATTCCATGATTCCCAACAGAATAGGTTGGAAATCGTTGGTTTAAAATGTGGAAGTCAATTAAATCTCTGAGTTTTGTGGGAGTTTATTGAACGTATTAGTCATTTTTGAAAATCGCAGGTTTGAAATATGAATTTAAATGGAAACTATCACCATGGTTTATTTTTCACAGGCTTACTGAACAACGAAAAGTATTAAGAAATCAAAATGGTTATTTAATTATCAGCGTTTTATGAGGAAGATTCTTTCTTATGCAGCTATGACTTACATAATGCAATGATTTTTTTTCTTACATAATGGAATGAATTTACTTCTTTCACAGTGAAAAAACAATGTATACGATTCACGGCCCTATATATTCCGGTGTAATTTTTATCACAGTTTTGCATCATAAATCCCGAGCAACGCCGGGTAATCGCTGCTAGAGTTATATATATGTTCCCCTTAACAAACATTTTCTTGCATGCTATATCAACAAAGAAAGTGAAAAGCATATAGATAAGCAAGGTTCAGAATTCAAAGATTAGAGTCCTGCTCTTAGTTTAACGACATAGTAACTACATATCAGTAGCGTAGTGCCCAATGAGGCCCAGAAGCTGCGCCTCCCTTAATTCTAATCAAATTCAAAGTTACTTTTACTTGTCATATATTTTAATATAACTTTGTGAATATATATGTCTTTTTTTAGAAAACTATTACACTTTACTTACTTAAAATGAGACGTTTCAAAATATTTTTCCCATTAAAACGCATATCTAGAAGCTGAAATAATCTAGCTTTCACGGTTCATTGAAAGAAGCATGGTATTATCCCCGCCCACCTACTAAACTCCGCCTTAGCTAATAAGCTAGAACTATAAGCTAGCTTACAGGAAGGCATGGCTATTTTCCCAACCCTTTATAAACAACGTAATGACAGACAATGATTGGATATGGGACGTGACTTTTCATGAATGAAGATTTCTTTGGCAAGGCGAATGGATTCGCCATTTTGGGTCAAACATGGTTCTATCAATCAATCTTTACAGAAAAAAGCCATATATAATATTAAACATGAATCATTTTACACGAATAACCTGAAATTCGCCCAAATTTAAACAATATCAAGACAAATAAACACACTAATAATGACTACCATTAAACTTAAGTAGTTTGTGAAGTAGACTTAGCCCTAACAACAATATGACGTAGCATCCGTTTGCGTATTTGTGAGTTTTAGAAAAAATAAATCTGATTTCCCTTTAAAAATGACGTTACTGGAGAATCTCAATTAATCAACAACCATTGATAGTTTCCTAGCAGATTTTTAGCATATTGTGGTCAAGATATTTTTAAGTTTTTATTTTTAAAGTACAGTATTTGTAAATAATTCATATACAAAATTGTTTAAGTACATCGTTGACTACAGTGTTCTCACCCATATTCAGTGCACTCCTTTGAATTGCTTTATTTCGTTAGTTCTAGCTGTTTATATTTACAAAACTGATATGTTTTTGCTATCAATTGCTAATAATATTTTAATATATTTCCACTTCATATATAGACGCCTGTAAAACTTTTTCCAAGGGGGGGGGGGGGGGGTAAACTTAAGCCCATGATGTACAACATCGACAGGCCTAATGCTCGTCTTTGTTATATTAATGTTCAAAGGAGAGTGTACCCCCATTTACATCCCCCATGGGCCACTATGACTTCATATTTATTCACTGGTAGAGACAAATTCTGTAAAGAAATCACATTTGAATTTTGCACCACAGGTAACACCCCAAGGGCTTTCAGAAGGTAAGTTGGAGTGAAAACTCCCTTCACCCTTACTTAGTTTAAATTTTGTTTTTCGCTGTAATTCTTATCACCCCTAGGTGCATAAAAACTTTTAAAATTTGTTTTGGGTTTAGTTTCATTTATGTTAGGCTGAAAACTTTGATTTGGCTGATGGTAAAAAAAATTGAGTAGGTTGTTGAAATCCCTGCATTTGCTGCGGAATATTATATGGATAGTTTTGTGTAGGTTGTGGAAAATAAAAAGGTTGTTGATACATTCGAGTAAGCAGAGACCCAGAATTTCTTTTGAACCTGTGCGATTGAGGAAATTTCCTACAATCCACACTTATGTGACCTAATAGACCACATGAAAAACACCTTCGGCTATCCTTTGTCAATCTAGTTTGAGGTAGCTGTGGTTTGGTGTCAATTTGAGTTTGCAACTCAGCAAATCTTTTAGTGAGGTTCTCTACCTTCAATCTATTTCTCTTAAGCTCATCATGGAGCTGCTTATTTCAGACTCTTTAAGACACATTACATATTGGGGATCATCCCCTTGTTGCTTGCTCCACACCTCTTCCTTTGCCACAGCATGCCTTTTTGCAGAGTCAAAACTCTTGTGGTTTTGGGGTAGGATTAGCCGTTTGAAATGAGGCTTCAGACCTTCAATAAAAACAGAGCATAAGATATCAAGTCTTTGCTGGTTTGCCACTTTGCCATTCAGTAAGTCAGGTAAAACAGTATTATATGAGGAAGTCTCAACTCGAGCAGCAAACTAACGCACAGATTCATTAGGTCTCTGATAACTTTGCAAAAATGATCTCAAGTTACTATGTAAACATTCTATTGAAGTAAATCTGTCGCGTAAAGCTTTAAGAATTTGAGAGAAAGATTTATCTTCCTTTAACTTAGGATTATCTCTAATAAATCGTGCAGCTATGCCTGGCAGTTTTAATTTTAAAACTAAGACCTTGTCTGATTCAGGGTAATTTGCATGGTCGGCTAACATTTTTATCCTATCTATGTAATCCTCCAATGGGAGGCCAGATTCCTTTCCTGAAAACACTGGGATTGAATCCAAAAAGTCTCCTATTGAAGAGACTGTTTTAAAATTACTCATTACATTACATTCAGAAGAATCCATTTTTAATCCCTGTTCAATTAAGTCATTTTGTTTACTATTAACATTTGAATCAGTATTTTTGATACAAATAGAATTTACATCATCAGAGGTTGCCTTAATGTTTACTTTAGAAGGTAAATTTCTTTCTAATAAGGATAACCAAGTTTTCTTGGTACTAGCAATCTGACTTCTGGGAACTAAATCCCAATCATTAGAATTTATGTAAAAAGAAGGAAATGGCTCTTTTCCAAGTGATAGCATAGAATATAATAATGTTTCAAAAAGTTTATCTTTAGAGCCATCTCCAGTTTCATCTGATCCAAAAACAGATACATATATACAGTTATTTTCTCCAATATCATTCATAATTGTTATAAAATTGGAAGCTTAACACTACTAATAAATATTATTAAACATGAGAGCGATTTCTAGACTGGTACACGGCACCAAAAATACTGTTGTGTTTGAAAGATAGAATAAAACCTGTTGTGTTTAAGAGAGATAAAGGAAGACATAATAATTATTTTAAAGAAAATTAGTTTATTAAATTGCAACTTCAAATTAATTCAAATTAACAAATACAAAATCACTGCTCACAGGTAGGCAACTCAGGAAGAATTAACATTATAATTTTAGACATTAGAATTTTAGACAGACATTAGAATTTTATCAACTTAGTTAGAATTAAGGAATTTGCATAAAAACTTTACTCTAAAAAAATCTATTTTAAATTCCATCATAAAAATATTAACAAAAAATATTAAATTTAAAAGAATTTTAGAATTTTTTCCCCAGGCTCTTATAAATTTAGGAAGGTTTAGAAAATTGCTCTCAGAAATGAAGCTTAGAATTTTAAGTTCACAGAATAAATTGAAATCATACATTTTTAAAATATTGAGAAATCATCTACTGAATTTAAGAAATTAAGAGTTTAAATAAAACATTAATATTCGCCCGACTGGGTCATCTTAGAATAACAGGTTGGAGAGGAAAAGTTCTATATGTGGAGTTTCACAGGGATGACAGGAATTTTCCTAAACCGGATTTCTTGGGATCAGGAGAAGATTTATTTACAGTGGCCTAACATCTACATCTGGAACTCTAGGATCTTCATAAAACAGCCGTCATCGTCAGACGCTACGTTCACGTAACTCGCGTAATAAATTTTACCACACACTTTTCCGGTAGTCACATCGCAATTTAGCTCGTAGAAACGAATAAAACTTTCGTTAAAAGAGGCAAATAATAAAAAACAAACATCGCCAGGAACTTAATGTTCCATAGAAAATCTCGCGTGGAACATAAGTTCCATTGGAAAAAACAACGAAGCGCTTCTTGCGTTAACTCACAACGTGAGATTTCAACAAAAAACTGTACCTGAAAAATTCCGCGCGCGTATTTATACGTGCGGAAAAAAGGAGACGTTTAGACAAACGGCAACAACTAAAATACGCTTACCGAAATTAGAATTGCCAAAATTAAAACTCAAAACTCCGATAGCAGACTATCCGAGAAAACGCGAACCAATTAAAATAATTCACGAATTTCAAATGGTGCTGCGAAAATTACTTAGGTGGCGTGTCAATCGCGGTAAAAAGCCTGCAAAACCAAGTCTTCAAAATGGCCGCAACTGAAATTTTTGAAACGCACTGAACATGGAAATAACTTGAAACTATAGAACAAACGGAATTTCTAACCAAAATGGGAAAATGAGACATCAAATTAAAGGAAATTTTAAGGGGAATCAAATAAATAAATAATTTTTATAAATTTGCAAAACAAAAGTAATATTAATTTAGAGAATGGAACATTTTTAATTAAGAATATTATAAAGAAAATTAATTTAGAAGATTAAAAAATATTCTAATTAAAGAATAAAGAAAAAACCAATAAATATTATTTAAATATTATCAAATTGAGAATATTGAGCCAGGGAAAAAAATAAAAGTAAATTTCAAACCCCAAAATTACATAAATTCTAAAGCAACCCAACACCAACCCGTATTGCAACCAAACCCAGGATAGGTGTTGTGTTTGGCCGAAAGTATACAGCATTACAGAAAGTAAACAGCTGAATTACAGAAAGTATACAGCAGCTGGCTGTTAAAAGCAACTGACGACATAGACAATAACTGTTATTGCACATGCCCAGAATGAAATACAATTATACAAGATACTACTCTTGATGGGCTTGGTGATAATGGTTACTCCGTAGACGATTTACAAAGCTTTTATTCTAACCAATGGCATTCATTTTACTTTGTCCCGTTTTGCAGCCAAACCCAGGATACTAGGCTCTCCCAGTCATAGTTGTATCTAAGTGGGTTTCCAAGTGGGCCAACTTCCGTACTCATCCAAATCTATCCTCGTGCCTTCTCCTTCATTCCAACTCACTCACGTCGAAAATCTTACTAGAATTCTCAGAATCTCACACGATCCGAAACTTATCCTGTTTCTCTTTAGGAACGCAGAAACGTATGTTGATTAGCTCGGCGATTGATCTAACAACCGAACTAGTTTGAATGGTTAGTTTAATGAAACATAAATTATAATGCAAACTGAGGGAAATAAAAATCGAAATGTGATTTAGACCTCATACCATTATGGAAGTGGAAGTAAATGGTTTAAAAATAGCACATCTTAAATAGCACATAAAAAATCACTCAAATGATTCCGACTTGTAAGCATGGTAGACCTGTTTCCAACTGAAAGTCAAAAGATATTTGTTTTTTTTAGAGAATTTTTTATAAAAAATAAAGTTTAAAAGAATGGTTTGAGAAGAAAAGCAAATAAAAATATATATTTTGTATTTTGAAGATGATTATGATAGAAGGAGAGCTACAACATTTAGAATATGAATGTATGAGTAAGTTGTATGACCACTCACGATGGAGATATATTTTTATGACGATAGATATTCTATCCATTTTAGAGCTTATACAAATTTCTTTTTTACCCCAAGATATTAATTTGCAGTTCCTTTGGAATGCAGATAAGTGTAACTCATCAACGTATCCTCGAAATTGGTTTCATTTCCTTCTGCTCAAACGCAGTTACTAAGTTCCAACTATAGTAGAGAATGCATGATTGTTTACAAAATGCATTTACTTCTCTAGATTCAGATAAAATCAAGCGAGACACGCTCATTAAGAACACACGAACAGGACTACGTAGTTACCCCTACCCCCCTTTTTTGGAATGGTTTTCAGAGAATAGTTTACTACAATTTCTGCATTCAACAAATAAAATAATCCCCGCTGAAAATAAATAACTATGGGTATTCAAGCACAGGTATTTTAGTCTTATCGTTATGTCAGATGAATTTTTCTAAAATTCTATTACACTATAGATATTCTATTCCAGAGGGAGAATTTTAGTTTTTTACATAATATATTATCACATAAAATTTGATAGCGATTGGTGTATTTTCTCTTAATTTATTGCATCTACAACACACACACACGTACATGTACAGATTGACATCTATTATAGAAGTATTCTAAATGGATTAAGGATGTTTTAAAATATGCTTATTCGTCAAAATCTTGAATTCTAACATTTTCAGGGAAACAATACTTTCTTTTCACAATTGCATGGCAAAGTAAAAATATTAAAACAATTTCGCGTGTCATTCGTGCCTTCGCGGTTTAGCAATTTTGTCATCTCGTTTTGTTTTTCAAAGCTGAAGATCGAAAAAAAAAAAAAGAAAAGAAAAAAAAACCACTGTTTCGAAGACAAGCCGATGAATAAGCAGTGAATAGCCTTTTTCTTAAACTTGCTCCAATATAGATTGCTTTTCAGAACTGCTGAAAATATATGTGGATTTTAATTTTTGCATTTTAAAGTTGACACAAACGTAGAGAGTATCTTCACATATTTATACGCAGTGAACAAGCAAAGGGACTGTGGATACTGTGAAGGGAGCGATGCTCATTCAATATAATTTGTAAAATATGATATAAGAGTTCTACTTCCACATTTAAAATGTAGAACAAAAAAATTCTGTTAAAATTAAGTAACCCTAAAAAGTGCAACAAATAAAATTTTATAATATAGGATTGATTTCATGATATTTTTTCTAATTTCAAAGTTATTCCCCCCCTTACCCCCCCTCTAAAGAAAAAAATTCCCCCTTTCCAAGCATTTAAAGTTCATTCGCAATTCTTTTTTATTTGGTATCCTTAATTACAAGTAGACTTTTGATTATCTCAGTTTGATGTATATGTTTAAAAGTTAGAGCCCGTAGAAACGAACCAAATGGATGATCTCAAATATATTCGCAAACAACAAAAATTATAAAGTTCACCTTACGGTAAAGTTCACCTTATTACTAAAAAAATTATTTATAAAAAAGCAAATTTCGCACCTTTTTCTTGTAGATGATAGAGCGTCCTTTACTGTCCCAATTTCTTTCAAGATATCATCTTGAAAATCAATAAGATTTTATATAAATAAAACGATCTGCACAGTTTGGTGTGGATTGGGGTATGCGTTCAAAAGTTAGAGCCTGTATAAAAAGGAACCAAACGGTTGAGCTGGAGAATGATACTAGCATGCTTTGAATGCTCATAATAAAATATTTGTTTCACGCATAATTTGAACGCGAATGAAACCATTTCTATTGCGCTGAGATAAGTCATTATCGAGATATTTTAAGGGTTTATAATTTTGGAATGGCGTCATTTCAAAATGTGCCAAATCGCCAAATGAAAAAGGAAATTATTTTTAAAATCGTATATTTGATGCAATTTTAAATAAGTATCAATCTCTATTATTTTAAAGGATAAGACTCAAACTAATGAATACAAATAAATATATAAAAAAAGAATTCCAATCTTTATGCACATATCATACATTATTCTTACACCACGTTGCGTTTTTATGACTCATACAATATTTTCTTTTGCATTCAAGGATCCATTATATCATGAGTACGAAGTTTTGCCTAGGGAAGGAATTGATTCCTCGACGACTTCTACATATCTGAAAGATTGCTCTACCAACTGAGCTACCCAGGCTTAAGGCAACGCTAGTCTATATTTTACAGGATAAAATACAACATAGTCTATATTTTACCGGATAAAATACCACTATTCCCTCCAAAATCTAGTCTAATGTAAATTTAATTCCGTTTAAAACAGAAGAAAAACGACATGTTATCAAAACTTGCGTTTTCGTTTTAAATGCTTATAGATGTACTATGCTAATATTAACCAATACGAATTTATCAGTTTAAAATAAGAAAATAAAAAGAGAAAAGAGAGTTAAAATATTTATGTACAATCTACCTTCTATTCATATTTCATGCTTTTCAGTCGTATATACATGTTATTTCATCCATGTAACTTATCTGTAGAAGGAAAAAGAAAAATAATATACAATTCGGTGCAATGCACCTGTTGTGACAGCCCCTTCAGAGGTTGTCAAGATACATATTTAATAAGTATGCCATTTATGGCAGTTGTTTGAAATAACGCAACAAAATGCAATTTAAATCTACCCTGCTTAATACCCTGCTCAAATAATAACTTGTTTTTTCATATTAGAATGAAAACTAATGTTCCATACGACACTATTCATACAATTGATAAAAAATACATTGAGAGATAAACCTAGAAAACGCATCTTTGAAAATAATTTGTTTTTAAGGCATAGTTTACAGCCAGTGGATGAAAGCTGCTAGAAAAACTGTCAAACATTTAGGGTAATTCCATCCGATATTGCGAATTTTAATTTTTATTTTTAAATATAGGAAGAACGCTATTTATTTTAGAAACTACTTTCGCAGTGATATGTGGAGCATAATAAATATGTGGAGTGTGTGTCTCCACTCGACTTCTCATATAATCTTATTCCATAGAGTGCATTTTCGCTTTCATCACAATTATTATCAAAATGAAAAAAAAAATTATCACATTCATGTTTAGTACTTAAGTTATTCTTTTAGAATATCTCCTAAAAATCATCAAAAAAAGTTTTTTAAGTTGGAAACAGCTTAGTGATGTAAATGAATTGGCTTAACTTTTGTAAATTTTGCTTAACTGTGGTAGTGTAAGCATTGTTGATATCATTAATATACATAGGATAGTTTAAATTATCAATTCCCCTATACCAAGGATCCTAAATATACTATATGCACATTTAGGAGCCATACTATATGGGTTATTTTCTGTAAACGGGAGTTTTACATGTCCCAGGTATTTTAATAAAAGTTTGCTTGACGACTGATTTTGGACACTGATCAGTTTTACTATGTTGTAGTTCATATTTGTTACCCATTAGCTAAAGAAACAATTTATATTTTTAATATTTAAAAATTTAGTTTTTTCATTAAATGTCATTTCCCTGTGTGTCCCAACAGCCAAATAATAAAATCACAACTTCATTTACAAGTCTTCATTTTCTAGTTTTCTTTTAATTTGATGTTTTATATTAAATTAGACGATTTGAAATACAAACATTAATAAAAAAAAATCCACTATGCATTAGAGCAATATTTTAAATTAATTTTTTCAACTGTCCCCTAGCATTTTTGTCATTCACCTATCTTTAAATTTTAACACCTCTTTCTGTACATAGATGACAATACAATATAATTAAAGTATTATTCTTTTTACTAAAGTTCATATTCACCATTTCAAGAGTTTGACTATGTTCTACCTATCATTCTGTGCAGGGAAATATAAAACTGAATAATTTTGGGTAAGTATTTTTATTCCTTGTCATTCACCTGTTTTATTCCCAGAATATAGAAACAGAAAATAAATATTTTTTTTAACATATATGTGTACCTAGTTAGTGTAGCAAACTAAATATCAAGTTAGACTCAAATGCAAATAAAACTCATATGCTTAGAAAGTAAAATCACATGATCTGTCATTCACCTGTCGTCATTTACCTGTCTTCTTGGTAGACAAGGTAGTGACATTAGAACAGGTGAATTATATTTAAACTAGATTTTCTTTTAGAAGATAAAACAAATAAGTTAGTTCTAAATATAAGATTGCAATTAGAGCAAAATTTTTTTTTATTTTTCTAACGATATATATATATATACATACTAATAAAGCAGTTGTCTATATTAAGTATCATGTTGTATTTACTTGTCTTGAAAATAAAAATTTGCATTTTCTATTTAATTTCCCTAAAATGACCACTGCTATTTTTTTTTTTTTTTTAGTTTAAATCACCCATGTTAAAATATAATGCAGAAGACAGGTTAAAAAATAGAGAAAAATATAGTGTAACAAGAAATATGAAAAGCCCGTTTAGAGAAAATGACGCATATACAACCGTCTTTGATCTGAAAATTATTATTTTGTTGTGAAATATTGCTATGAAATTCTTAATATCCTAATTGCTGTGTTCTAATAATGATAATTAATAAATATTCTATATAGTTTTAGTTTTAATGTAATGTATCTATATTTGTATGTATGTTTGTATGTGTGTGTGTGTCTACAATATTTTAATGGTAGATGTATTCTGTTTTGAGTTTAACTGACCACACACACATATAGACATACACTGCACACACATATATACAGATACCATACACACAAGCCATCTTTACAAAGTGTTCAAAGTGGATTCAGGAGGTCTTCAAACACCCTTATTCATCAAAATCTTGAATTCGAAAATTTTCGGGAAAACAATACATTTTCTCTACAATAATATGAGACAGTGAAAATCCGTTGGCAATACTTCCAAAGAAAGCATTTTTGGAAAACACTGTAAGTAAAACTGGGCTCTATTCAAATGTGTTACTTTTAATACATTCCTTACACCAGAACCTTAAAAAACACCCCCAACATCTCAACACCAATAAAAGAATTTCACTTTCATTCAATTTAATAATATCTGTCAGTTTCCATTAATCAAAGTTGAATTGGTATGTATGTATGTATGTATGTATGGATATGCAGGAGGTTTGCGCGGTTTTAAATCTACCTACAAGTATGACGCGTCCTCAAAATATCACATAATGTATAAACTCTAAGAAATAACTCCATGATTTTAAAAATGTAAATTAAATATTTGTCCGTCGTAATAAATATTTTTAAAAATCGCAGAATTAGTTCTTATGTGAATTCATACAAAATGCTTTATTAAGACTCCGTCAATCAAAAAATTGTTGCACTGTGGTACACAATGGCGTCGCCATGTTAAATAGTAAAAAATTATAATTCTCAATTTTCAAATATTCTGCCCAACTCTAATTTACTTATGAACTTTTAAAACACTTAAACTTTAATATAAAAAATTAAAGACTGTTTTAATGTTTAAACTTGTCGTTAAAATGTTTAAGACTAATTTTTGAATATTTAAGCGTGTTACAGAAAGAATATTATAAGTATGTTTATATCTGTGAACAAATAAATATATAATTCGTTTTTTGGGTAAAATATTTTATTCATAATTCGCCATGAGCAGTATCACGTATTAAAAATTTTCTCATGTTTCAAATTATTATTAAATTAAACATTTTAACAAGTTAAATTCATCTCTTATTAAGTCTAATACAGTATATATATATATATATACCTATATAAATATATGTAATTTTATTTTATTTCATTTTATTCCTTTTAATATTCATTTTAATCCTTTTATTCAATTTCCAAATTTTTTAGAAGATAGAAAAGGCCTAGCTCATCGTGCTACACTTTGTTTCTGATTTGCATTTTTTCATCTTTTAACTTCTGAATTTACATCTTGTATGCTTATGTAGGTAACCCGGAGAATAGTACCTTAGGTAACTGCATTAGACATGAGTTAAATTTCTTTCTTACATGCTCTCATATACATGTTTACATGATACAACAGCTTGTTGTATAGTCTTTTTGCAAACACATCCGTCCTTTTTCATTTCATTTTTTTATATACAGCAGTTTTCTAATGGTAATTCTCGGCTATATATTACAAGTAAAAATCAAAATCTTCAATTATATATATATATATATATATATATATATATATATATATATATATATATAATAGAAGTTTGAAAATCCAATGAACGAAAAGTAAGAAGATGTAACACGATAAATCTAACTTTTTAAAAACACCCACAGAATAAAATAGAATACAGCAAATCATCAATCAAATGGATAAAAAATACAAAACACAAGCTATCAAGTTACAGAAAATCAACCAAATTAAAAGGTATGGAAACAAAAAAAGAAAAACTTAAACTAAATTCAACTATCTAACTGGCTTACAAAACAAAAGTAAAAATCAACTAATCCTCAAGCAAATGGAAAAAAATAAATAAAATAAATATCGAATCAACAAGTCAATGAAAAATATATAATACAAAGGTATGGAATCGAAATAAGTATAACAAACGAAATCAAGCACAAACGCCATACACGTGGCCGAGGCTCTAAGCCTAAATCATGAATTGTTAACCTCTACAAAAATCTAATCATGTCCAAGTTTTTTGTAGAAGCAAACACAAAAATGTATGTTTCTGAAGAAATAGATAGATTATATCTATAAACTATTTCTACTTGGACGACATACATAAAGAAGGAATAAAAAAGAAAAAATGAATACCTGGAAAAAGCACAGCGTATGTACCATCGATTCAATACAGGGAACACTAATAGAAGAGAACAGTGTTGCCATTCGTAAAGAAAAAATAAAAAAACATTTACTGTTGCCATTCATAAGAATTGAAAAACAGTGAAGCGAAATGTTAAGAAAAAGTATTAATATACAAAAAGAGCTACTAAGAGGGGCAAATAATAGTAATGCTGAAGTGGGAACTGAATGAAAAAAAAAAAAAAAAAAATACAAGAGAATGGAGATGTCTGGCTAATATAAGATACTATGAATAGAATTATATGATACTATGAAAAGAATTATAAAAATCCAGCTATTTTAAATTTTTTAACAATACTATTTACTAAATAAGAGGGATATTTATATAAATTACTAGTAATTTTAAGATTATTGATATGCATAGCATGAAATTTTTTATCAGATAATCTATAAATTCTGAAAAGCTGATTGAGTATAATATTTCTAAACAATTGAATCGAGTTACAGGAATTAAAAGGTAAGATTTTATTAATATTAAAATTATAAAAGTCTTTTTTATCATATAAATTTGCAACAATTCTATTAGAAGGATCAATAAAAAGATTTAAATCCAAAAAATTAACATTTTTACTAATAGTAGCTTCATTAGGAATTAATTCCAAATTGTCTGGATAGTAATCTATATCTATGAGATAATTTTCTGTATGTACTAAGCAAATCAGATCATCAACATATCTGTAAAAAGTATAATCTATTGAAGTAAATGACTTTTCATAATGATAAAGGTATAAATTAGCTAGCATACTGCTACTGCAGCCACCCTGTGGAACTCCTGAGACTTGTAAGTATAATTTATTTCCTTGAAAAATATAATTATTGAAAATAACAAAGTGAAGAAGTTTAGGAAAATTTATAAATTTAATTTGATTTGAAAGAGGTGTAATATAAGCATTATATAGAGCTAAAATTACATCATATAGATCAGATATCTTAATATTATTAGAAAGATCTTTAAAATCAAAAGTTTGAAATCCTATTATTTTTCTAAGAGATGTTAATTTATTCTTTAATTCTTTACTATTATTTAGAATATGTTAATTATTGCTAGTCTGGCTTAAACTATTATTTAGAATATGGTAATTACTGCTAGTCTGGCTTTAACTATTATTAAGAATATGGTAATTATTGCTAGTCTGGCTTAAACTATTATTTATTAGATTTAAAGAATTTAGTAATAATTTACTCGCAGTAGTAGAGTAAGTGTTATGGCCACTGGTAACTGTTCTAAATTTAATAGGATTTTTATTATACTTTTTACAGATATGTTGATGATCTGATTTGCTTAGTACATACAGAAAATTATCTCATAGATATAGATTACTATCCAGACAATTTGGAATTAATTCCTAATGAAGCTACTATTAGTAAAAATGTTAATTTTTTGGATTTAAATCTTTTTATTGATCCTTCTAATAGAATTGTTACAAATTTATATGATAAAAAAGACTTTTATAATTTTAATATTAATAAAATCTTACCTTTTAATTCCTGTAACTCGATTCAAATGTTTAGAAATATTATACTCAATCAGCTTTTTAGAATTTATAGATTATCTGATAAAAAATTTCATGCTATGTATATCAATAATCTTAAAATTACTAGTAATTTATATAAATATCCCTCTTATTTAGTAAATAGTATTGTTGAAAAATTTAAAATAGCTGGATTTTTATAATTCTTTTCATAATATCATATAATTCTATTCATAGTATCTTATATTAGCCAGACATCTCCATTCTCCTGTATTTTTATTTTTATTTTTATTTTTTAACACTTTACAACAAAGTTGAAAAGTGTTTATGACTTTGTTCATTCTGTCTGTCTGTCTGTCTGTCTGTCCGTTAGCACGATAACTGCCGTAAAAATGACTTAATCAAAATGAAATTTTAGTATGTTGTTCAGACGGTCTATAGGACCTATGGGAATATAAATGAATAATATCACACAATTAGTTTTGGATTGAACCCGGGTTGAAAAAATGGAATACATTGAGCCCTATGGGACCTAATTTTTCAAGCATTTTTCAAGCGGATTTAAAATTCACAAATTGCTTCGAAAATTTTAGGCAATATTCAAATTGTTCCATAAAATATATAAAAAAAAATTCAGCGAAATATATTCAGTAGTTTTTTAAATAAAAATTAAAATAATAATAACACCTCTTATATGAAGCGATCACGTGTCCATGATATGAAACGATCACATGACCCACTTCAAAATGATATATGGCATCCATCTTGTGTCAAAATCGTGATTTTTAAAGTTCTTTTTAATTCATATTGAGTGTTGTATCCGTCTTAAAACTACTTTATTTTTGCCTAAATTCTGTGCATCTACATACTAAAACAACGCAATGACAATATATTTCAGTTTAAATGCTCATCCAAATATGATTATTTCTACTATTAAGCCTATTTTTCACCTATGTAAAATGTAAACAGCAAAATATATAGAATGAGTTGTATTAGAATCGCTGTAATTCTTTAACACAAAATAATTTAGTCCATGGAGTCTGCTTAGCTGATATGAATGAAATATTCATTGATTTTAGAAAGAGAAGGACGATATTTTTCGCTGAAGTTTTACGCTTAGAGATTACTTACTTGTAGCTCCATGGTCTTAATTTTTAAATAAAATAAATTATTATAGTATTGTGATGAATGACATGAATGGGGGAATTATTTATGAATGAAATGTTGCTTTTATAGAGAGAGCCAGGCGTGTTATTTTTTTATGACGTCATTTGAATGAATTTCAATTGTTTTCGATGAAGTTTTCAAATATAATAAATTATCGTAGTATTATGATAATTCTAAAATTATTACCGAGGAATGTATCACATTTTAGAGATATTTAAACCAGGCAATTTATACTTTAATGCCGTCATTTGAATGAAGTTAATTTTTTTCGATGGAGGTTTAAGGTTTCAAATATAATAAATTAATGTAGTATTGTGATAAGTTTTAAAATATTATCGAGGACTGTATTGCATTTTAGACATGTTTAAAAAAATTGCATTGAAGTTGGAAAGTGTTTCATAATCAATGCTTTAAGCATGATTGATTTTTACATTCACTTCCCACTTCAGCATTACTATTATTTGCCCCTCTTAGTAGCTCTTTTTGTATATTAATACTTTTTCTTAACATTTCGCTTCACTGTTTTTCAATTCTTATGAATGGCAACAGTAAATGTTTTTTATTTTTTCTTTACGAATGGCAACACTGTTCTTTTCTATCAGTGTTCCCTGTATTGAATCGATGGTACATACGCTGTGCTTTTTCCAGGTATTCATTTTTTCTTTGTTATTCCTTCTTTATGTATGTCGTCCAAGTAGAAATAGTTTATAGATATAATCTATCTATTTCTTCAGAAACATACATTTTTCTGTTTGCTTCTACAAAAAACTTGGACATGATTAGATTTTTGTAGAGGTTAACAATTCATGATTTAGGCTTAGAGCCTCGTCCACGTGTATGGCGTTTGTGCTTGATTTCGTTTGTTATACTTATTTCGATTCCATACCTTTGTATTATATATTTTTCATTGACTTGTTGATTCGATATTTATTTTATTTATTTTTTTCCATTTGCTTGAGGATTAGTTGATTTTTACTTTTGTTTTGTAAGCCAGTTAGATAGTTGAATTTAGTTTAAGTTTTTCTTTTTTTGTTTCCATACCTTTTAATTTGGTTGATTTTCTGTAACTTGATAGCTTGTGTTTTGTATTTTTTATCCATTTGATTGATGATTTGCTGTATTATATTTTATTCTGTGGGTGTGTTTAAAAAGTTAGGTTTATCGTGTTACATCTTCTTACTTTTCGTTCATTGGATTTTCAAACTTCTATTATTATTGAAATCATTTTATTTATGAGCTGCATTTGCGCAATAAATTAAATGTATTTTGCATTTTCAATCCATTTACTTAATAACTTTAAATTCTTTATTTAATAATATTTGCATAGTATCCTTCATATTTTAGTAAGCTATAGTATATATATATATATATATATATATAAAGCGAAGCTGCATATTGGATTCTTTTTTAACTGTCTTACAAGAATGGGATTATATATTTTAAAATCCCATTGTTGTAATGCAAAGATAGATTTTTCGCGGGCCATATCGCAAAATCTGGTTCTATTTTTAGAGGATCTGCCAAATTTTGATACATTAAAATGTTCTACTTAACTAAGCTGTGTACCAAATTTCAGATCTTTATAGAAAAATCTTAGTAGAAAAGTATGTTAGATGCCATCAAAGAAGTTGAAACAGATACAGACAGACAACCATCGGTCATGACGAATTCAATAAAAGATTTTAAAAACTGTTATTTATTGTTTTTAATAGACAAGTATGCCTCACTGTTTCTAAAATATTTACAACAGGTTCTACTATGAAATTTCATGGCAACTTTCAGACTCATTTTCATCCTTTATATCGTAGTCTTACCTCTATCATTTTACAGTAATTAAAAATACTTCCATAACCAATCTCAAAGTTGTAATCAAATGAATATTTCTATTTACTTTTTGTTTCAGTAGCACCAGAATTGTAATTGAAGTGCATTTTTATGTGAATGTTTAAACTTGGAGTTATGCTTGGGGTAACTATGCTTGGGGTAACTATGCTTGGGGTAACTATGCTTGAGGTTTCTGTTACGGAAATCGGAGCGTTATTAAATATGTAAACACTTTAAACGCTTATACCTTCTTACCTAATGGATAAAAATGTAAATAGTTATTCTTGTTTTGTTGAAAATAGGGTCCAGATTATCAATGTATAAAAATAATTTTAATATTTTAAACCTGTTTTTTTCCCCGATGAGACTTAAATTGAGTATTTATTCCAACGAGCGCTTTTTTTTTTACATTTTTCTTATTTTCACTCGAAATATCTTCAAAACTATAAAAGACAGATATAAATAATAAACTACAAAAATATGTACTAGGAAATTTAGTATCAAAATCTATATTTATTTTTTAAAAACGCTCTTCAGTTTTCGAGTCATCGTCTTGTCAAGTTAAAGAAGATGGAAATTTTTCTGTTTTTCAAGTTTGCAAATCTTATATCTCAAGCACTGAAAGTGCTAGCTCTGAACACTAGGCAACAATTTGTATAGCTCTTTAAACCTTACAAGTGTATATAATTTTGGATAAGGCTCTTTTGTTTGAAGTATAGTGGTTATAATCTCGATATTTTAGCATTTTAATTTAGGGTTTTCAGTGGGTGGTAAAACTGTTATATTTATGTCCCGATTGTTGATGATCAACCTGTTGACGCATTCCTTGGTGAAGTAATGGTGCATAAGCATGAGATGTTTTGTTTTGTTGCGAGTTACGGGAGGTTGGCGAGAGTACAGAGTAAGAGAGGATCCCCCTAATGCTTTAAGAAAAAAAAATGAAATTAAATGATCTTGGCAATTTTAAGGATGTTTAATGATTGGTGAGGTTTGAACCGAAGAGCTGGAAATATTTACGTATTTATATACCGCCAAGCAAGTTTATAGATTAACTTGAATGTAAAATCTTGTCGATATATTGTATAGGTCTAATTTATATACCACAAAGCAAGTTTGTAAAATAATTGGATATTTTGAGGGGAAATCTACGGTCGGAGTTTCCAATGAAAGCGGTGCGAAAACTAAATGCGCTATTTAACTGTAAAATGTTAGCGAGTAACCTGTAGAACTTTAAAAGACTGTAAATGAAACAAATGAGTCTGAAAAACTAGAATAAACTTATTGGAGTTTTATTTTATAAAATGTTATTCACGCAAAAGCGTTTCGTCTCCATCGGACTGGACACACCGCCGATTTTTTCTGAAAACTATGTCAATGGTGGATACCATTATGTTCTCCTAAGCCCTTCAGTTACGAATGGAGACTACCGGAATGGTTACAATTATGTGGCAATATTGTATTTTTTAATATAGAGAGAAAAACGCATAATAATATGATACAAGTTGGAGTTATTGAAAGTACGTTTGAAATCAGATATTTTCTATCATTTTACACACATAATGTACATTTTGCAGTACGATATACTACATCGCAAAATATCGAATGTTGTTGATAAAAATAAAGTGTCTCAAAAGGAAATAAAAAAGGAGCACAGGATCAAAATCGTGTTTTGAAATCATCTATTCACGCAGTTGCTCAGGCTTCTTATTCCAATCTGGATTTGTAGAGCTATTCCGTATGATTCCGTATTGGGTATTTTCCCTTGCAAGCGCACGTTTCAATTGGACATTAACATAAAATTATTTCAATACCGCAATACAGTTAAGTAACAATAGAAGTAATAATATAGAAATGAAATATATATAAGAATAATTGATTGTTATGTCAAAATTGCAACAAAACAATTCAAATGAACAATTCAAAAGAACAATGTCAAATGAACAACTTAAATAAATTGAATGTAATCATTCTATTGTCCCATAAAATTCTGTTAATGCCCAAATACAATTCTTCTCAGTTCTAAGGGCACCCCACGATTTTATTTTGAGTCGCATATGACCAAGAATGTATTGTGCTAAAAATTATTTTTTTACTTTTTAGTCCACTTTACTAAAATAGTGTAACTTAAAAGATTTTTTATAATATTTTATTTATAAATTTTTATTGCCAAAAATTTAGTTTTTACCGATTAAAATAAGCCAACCCAATTTCAAGGAAATCGCCAGATTCCTTAAAAATGTATCGTGATCCCTGTTGAAAAGTAAAAATTCTAATACATTCAGAACCGCTCATGATAAATCGAAATCAATCATTTATTTCTAGTTAAAAATACTTATGAAATGCTCATTTATTTCACTATATAATGAACACATTTCATATTTTTTAAATTTTTTATAGTTCCAGATAAAGAAGGTGTAACATATCGAGAATTTGCATGTTAAGGTTGTGAAAATGATATCATTCGCTTCTAAATAAAGTTTCAAACAGAATGTCTACTTGTGTAATAAGTTTTTAACATAATTATTTGTTTTTATACTTTTTTCGATTTTTGAAAAGTTGAGAATATTTCCCTTGTCCAAAAATAAACAGGTCTCTACAATTTATGGGTTAAAATAATCGTACCGAATTTAATCTGATTTGTTCGATTATTTCCAGAGATATAGTCTTCACAGACTCACAGATAGAAACACAGACACATACGTCAAAGAAACGGTTAATTCATATTCGCGGTTGCTCAAAAGGTATAAATCCATTCCAATACTATATAGTCGACCTTTTGACCCAATACAATATTTCCCTGTACTGTGTATTTTAGGGAAAGTAAAATTTGCCGATGTGTCTTTTATTAGACGAGAAGAAAGTACAATTGAAGCGTGCCCCTCAGAATATGTACCATAAATACCCTTCAAGTCATCTTGAATATATCAAGTCATCTAAATATATTTAGAACAAGTTTGAATAAAAGTTTGTCTATAAGGAGAGGACACGGTAATTCAAAAGCGAATGGAGTATTGATATGACATTTTATATATGATTACATTATGTCAGAAAAATAAAATATTTTGCAATTTTTATGATAAGACTGCGAATTATAAAATAATAAAGATTTTCATAACATTATTATCCATCGAGGAGCAATGATTTATCTGCAGAACAGTAGTAGTATAGTCTACGAGAGAAAATAATAGTTTGATTTAAGATATGAATGTTTTTTAAATAGTATATGCGACATATTAGCCGAATGCATCCAATTCATTGGTTGGATGCTTCCAATTCATAAACTGAATGCATTCAATTCATCAGCTGAATGCTTCCCATTGCTTTTGCATATCGCATGATTGGCAAAGCGATCCATAACACGTATTATTCAAATTGTAAGATTTGATAACATTATTTCCATGGGAAAAAATTGTTTATTTATAACTAGCCGCCTTCGGCGACCAGTCTGCTCGCTACCTCTGAAAATTCTGACCGTGGCAAACTAGCTGGCGCCATAACCCCGTGGAGTTGTTGTTGAGACCCAAACCATCCGACCACAGTGTGCATCCGACCTACCAGAAAAGTGTAAGGTAACTAATTGGACGACCAGGAAGTGCCACCCAATTTAGATCGGAACCCAGTGGAGGAGGCATCCACAGTGACTGTACCCCCCTTCCCCTACCACCAACCTTTCGGAAGGGCTTACGGACCCACACGTTTAACGTGATCGTACTCCGCGTGAACACGGCGGCAGTTTTGACAGTGGCGGGAATCGAACCAGAGCCTACCGAGTGCTTCTGCGGGTGAAAAACTACTTTAGCGGTTTGCCGAGAAATTGATATTCAGAAATTTTTTAAATCCGAATCCTGCAGTTTCTTTTTATTATTTTTTGATCAGAGTGGGCTTGTAAGAATGCCTGATGTTTGAGCTTTCTAAAAATGTAAATTATTAGTCGAAATTGTCGGAACTTTTCCCGATGCGAGGATTTAGAAACGAAAGTTCGTTTTTTTGAGCCGAAAGTGACTTTTGTTTTAAAATCTTTAAAAAATATTAGAATTTGTCCCTGAAATTTGAAATTGATATATTTTTACTCGCAATTGTTTGCTGTTTCCGGTCATGTGATTTGTTTTTTTCTACGACGTCTGGATGGTGGAGAAAAAAGGGGAAAAAACGGTCAAAATCGCATAAAACATTAAATAACAACAACAAAAAAATTCAATCGTTTTTCACGTGTCACCCCCCCCCCCCCTCCGGGTCTCTGATTGCCAAATTTCGTAGCTCTGCGATGCGCGGTCGCTGAGCCTATAGTGTATAAGACAGACACACACACACACACACACACAGACAGACATTGACTTTTATAATATAGATACGGGAAATGATAGTTTGTATAAGCTATGAATATAATGACCATAGTCGGCGCCAGGCTTTCACAATTGGGGGTGCTATGCATTGGGGGTCTCACAACTGGGGATGCTCATGCAAAGCATGTAAAATTTAAAGATAACAAATAGTTTACTTGTGGAAGTCTAATTCATTATATTTTGTTCGCAGATTTCTGCATGATATAGCCATGGTCTTAATTCGCAAAAAAAAAACTAAATAAAAAGAAATTTGAAAACTATGAACACGCTAGCACAGACGCCAATGGAATATTGACAATGTTGTGCCAAACTCGATACGAAACTAACGTCTCTGTATCCTTCCGCAATAGGCGAGAGTTCACGATAAATTCCTTTATTGAAGCCTTGCGCGTGTGCAGTCATTTGGAACTGCGTCTAGCCAAGAACCCTAAAAATATCTGATCTCAGATTCATAAATACGTAAAAAAGTAATAACAATGATTTAAAAAAATGAGAGAGAGAGAGAAACTGAAAATTGTTGGAATAAGAATAAGGGGCAGTTAAGTAAAAAGGAGTGTTTACGCAATTTGCAATAGGGGTGCTTTTAACACGTATGTTAAAAAATGTATAATAAATACATAAAATATAAAATGTAGAATAAATTTCGAAGTTTTCGCTTGAATTAAAATAAAAAATCTATCTAGTTCTAGATTTTTCGATAACAGAGCTAGATATAAAGTTTCGTTAAAATACATTAATATTTGCGACAGCTACCGTATACGTAAAAAATCGACCATAGACACACAGACAGACAGACAAGAACATCACTTTAAAATATTCAAAACGAACATCACTCTAAAATAGTCGAAACGTGTTCGGGAGGTCCTCTCGAATTCGAAAATTTCCTTGAAAACAGTACTTTCTTTATAGTACATACTATATAGTACGAGAAAGTAAAAATATATTTTAAGAATTTTTAAGAACAATTTTAAATAAACAGCAAACAAATAAAAAGCGCCCATAAAAAGCGATTTTTTCCCATTTGGATAATATGAGTATTTATGACACAAGAAGTGTTTCTTTCAAGACATTTTACCGGGGGGGGGGTGTAAATGAAGTTTTAAGGGAGGCAAGTCTTCTTTACCATATATAAATATATATCTAAATGCTGTGTCACATATATAGAAACTAGGTTCATATAAAATGCCTCCGGGAGGGGAAGCTTTGCCCCCCCCCCCCGGGAAGTATGCCTGAAAGAAACACTGGACACAAAAAAAGGTAAATAATATGGAATACGAATGTATGAGAAAGTTGAATAGAGCCGTAGATTGCAAACAATTTGAAATAATTTTTAGACATCAAAAATGTCATCCAATCGTCCAATGCACCGAGACAAAAAATTGACTCAAAATTAAGGGTGAAAGAAAACTAGATAGGAGGCAATTAAAACTACTAGGACATTTTCCGTGAAATCGTCTGTCGATTAATCATAGAATCGATGCAGATCCTAGATAAGTGAATGTATCTTAAAATAAAGCTTAAAAGTCATTAATAGTAATAAATTTTTCGGCTGACCCAGTTGTTCATTGATAGCAATCAGTTGTGAATAATAATGGTTCTCTGACCTAGTAAAATTAAGATCTAGTGCCATTATCTGATGTAAAACGAATACTTTTGTTAGAGGTGACGTGCATTCTAAAATATCTTAAAGTACATATGTAATAGAGCATACATACATAATTACACACACACACACACGCGCGCGCATACATACATACATATATTAGTTCCATGAAGCAGAATTTTAGTGTTTAATATTTAATAGCATTTAATAGATTAACATTGAACAGTGTAACTTAGCGGATGCTTATAATTATCTGTGTATCTCTCTATGATTAACCTAACTTTGCCACAAATATACGCATAGCATCTTGGGTGATAATTTTTCGGAAGTTAAATTGCACTAACCATGCGCAATTATCAAGTGAGTTGAATCTATCACTTCGTCATACACACTCTTCGTCCTTTCCAATCAAAAGTACATGTTTTTTTGTCATAAAAGGAGTCATGAGGCTTTTACTCTTACGTGACTGACAGTAGGTATTCAGGGATATTTTGTTTGTGTATATATTTTTTTTTCTTTACACGTACGTCGTTGACCCTCTCCGTGATCACCTTGCGGGGAAAATATAATGAAATCATGTAATGGTTCTTCGATGAGAGGATTTTCCCCAGAAGCATTGCATGCGATTTCATGAATAAGAACATACATGGGTAACATTGTAACACGTGACGTCATTTGCAGTGACCCGTGAATCTTTCGATAATTTAAACTTCAATTGTAATTTTATAGTGCTGCATATTTTATGATATTTAATTTCGATAATTTAATTATGATATTTAATTAATAAAAATTCGATTAAGCTTCTTGTTATATTATGTTTTAACATGATTTTGATCGATTTTCATTCAAATCGGTGCCATAGCGACTGAAAATATTATTACAGAGATTTCAGCTTCACAGTATTGATAAAGATCGAAGAACATTTTTTTCAATGATGTTCGAACTAAATCCGCAACACAATTCTTTTATATTTATTAACAAAGTTGCGTAAAAAAAGGTACAGAATTTTATGAAATTGACAAACATTTTCAGGGAATTAAATTTTAAGAAATACAAAATTTAAATTTTTATACGGTCTCCGTATAAAAACATTTCCAATGAGTAAAATGTGCCCTATGCACTAATAAGGTGATGTACAAAATTTCAGCATTTTATCCTAAAAAGTCTCAGAGATACGTTAGTGAGGGATTAATCACAAATTAAAATATAAATGTTTACAGTAAGAGTGAAAATGACTTAACGCAGAAATGCATCATAGGCTTGCTATCAGGCGACTGCAGCTCTGTATTGGCATGGATGGAAAACATTTTGAACAAGTTTTGTGATCTTTGTGTAATATTATTATTTCTACACAGTGTAGATACTTTTGAACCAATAAATAGCAAAATTATTATTTATTTATGTAATCTTTGTTTTCTTTTGTAATTTGTGTATGACTCCTGAAACGCGATCTGCAGACATGATTTTTCTCCTCTGAGAACCCATGTCGATGCATCGAGAAGTGGTTTAAGTCAGCATTTTTGTCTTTTCATATCTCTGGCACTTATGATAAAATGCTGAAATTTTGTACATCACCTTATTAGTGTATGGGGCACATTTTACTCATTGGAAATGTTTTTGTACAGGGGCCGTATAAAAATTTAGATTTTGTATTTCTTAAAATTTAATGCCCTGAAAATTTTTATCAGTTTCATAAAATTCTGTACCTTTTTTACGCAACTTTGTAATTTATCATATATGTCTAAGGTCAATATTTAAGGAATAAAAGCGGAGGTTAATGTTTTTGGGACACCCTGTATATATATATATATATATATGTTCATTCAGGGAACAAGGGGTTTAATACCTTAAGTACCTGCATTGCATATATAATTTATATAAAAATACTTTCATCTTAATGAGTAGTTACAAACATTTTTTTTCACCCATTTTTACCACGTATAATTCTTACTCCATTCCTTAACTTATATATCGAATAAAAAAAAAGAGGCTTTTTACACCAATTTAGTACCTGTTTTACTTATAATGTTACTTATCATGTTTTTTTAAAATATTCAACGGCTTGTTGTATAGTATATTTGATGTAACATTTACATTTCAGTCCATGTTCTTTTCACTTTTGCTGTACAGAACGTTTTCCATTAATGATCAATTTCAGGTATATATAATACAAGTAAAATAAACATTCCTCAATTATATATATATAAATTTGTATTTTGTAGGTTATCTGATGCTTATTTCATCGCATTGAAAACTGTTTCATTAACAAAATATATATTTTACAATTTAGATGTACTTTCTGACGAAGACAGATATGTTTGGTTTCAAATATTAGAACATATGTATTTATTACCCTTTTGCAAAAGGCAAGAGGTTCTGTGTTATTCGTTAACTGTAGGTTATTACAGAAATATCTGACTTGGGAACCATAAATATATTCATATACATTTTCAGTTTAGTCTTGGGAACCTGCAAAATAAATCTGAAGGATATTCATATATATTTTCAGTTTAGAGTTGGGAAACTGAAGAATATTCATATATATTTTCAGTTTAGACTCGGGAACCTGAACGATATTCATATATATTTTCAGTTTAGGCTTGGGAACCTGAAAGATATTCATATACATTTTCAGTTTAGACTTGGGAATCTGAAAGATATTCATATATATTTTCAGTTTAGGCTTGGGAACCTGAAAGATATTCATATATATTTTCAGTTTAGGCTTGGGAACCTGAAAGATATTCATATACATTTTCAGTTTAGACTTGGGAATCTGAAAGATATTCATATATATTTTCAGTTTAGGCTTGGGAACCTGAAAGATATTCATATATATTTTCAGTTTAGGCTTGGGAAACTGAAAGATATTTATATATATTTTCAGTTTAAGCTTGGGAACCTGAAAGATACCCACTTATGGCTAAGGATGCTACATAAAAACCATAAATTTAGTTTTTACTATTATATTAATAGTATATTATGATTATAGATATGCAAATATATATAAACTGCTAATTTGATATGTAAATATTTTTAATAACACATCCTATCATATAAATACTTTTTAAATTATTTTTTTTTCATTAAATGAATCATCAAATAATTCATATATAAATAAAATTATTATTATCTTTAATATGAAAATATATTTAATAACTGATGCTATATTAATCAAATATATTTGAATGATTATTTACGTATTTATTTATTTTTTAATGATTAGGATTATTTAAATATAATTAAAAATATTAGTACTATTTAAACGTAAATATTTTTAACAACTGATCCTATATTGTAAAGAATTTTAAAGGATTTAGATATATTTCATTCCTGGTCGAAGTCAGATATGTATTTATTTATCTCGCTTTTCAATTATTGTATTATTCATTGTATTTATTGTATGATATATGTTTATTTTTTTTAACTTTGCTAAAAGACATAGAGGTGAGAGAATGGGTTAGGGCACGGGTGAATGCAGCTACCTGTCTGCCGTTAATTATGGGCAACAGTTCAGAAAACAACGTATCATAATTTTCCAAATTACTTCTTTTTTCTTAATTTCAAATTTTTTTTCTGCTGGTACCATCTTCCTGTTGGTACCATGTCCATGTTCCATTGGTACTGGGCAAGTTGCATAGTTTTGGTAATTTTTCTTTATCTAAATTAACTTTTCTCTTTTTAAGATACTACTTTTTTTTTTGCCCAAAAAGATTTGTAAATAATTAACAACATCTAGCTACAGGTGTCTTTTCATTCCCGTTACAATGACTTCGATGAAAATTTTATAATTTTGCATTACATAATTAAAACAAAAGTAGTTATTTGTTTTACCGTTTCTTAACCAAATTATGTTCTCTTTTCCTCCAATAATTCAATTTTCTCAACTTTAAACGGCATACAAAATTTAGCATCTATTTCGAAATCTGTAAGACTATATTGACTGTAGCTGTCGGTTAGTATTATTGTATTGTTCATTTTTTTCAGAGGTGGGGGGGGGGGGGGGGGGGGGGGTCAGGACAAAACAAACTTCGGATTAAAAAAAAATCTTATTCTAACTTTTTCTGGTTGATGTTATATGGGGGATAAAATACTCTACTTCTGTTCTTTTATTCCTGTCACCGATTGATCGTATTCGGATATAAAAGATCACGAATTACTAGCGTACGAACCCTATATAAAACAGTCAGAGCAGACAAAATGAAGTATAATTCCATTTCGTATGTGCACAGTTAAATAGCTAATGTAAAAAAAAATCTTTTAAATTTGAATATTTAGGGTAAATAAATTTATTTATGGTAAATAAATTATATTTATGGTAAATAAATTAATGTATACACGTTCTTTTGATTTTCATACAAGTTTAAATTTGAAACAAGCAGTGCTTTCAGATATTAAGTACGTAAAAAGTACCCGCCGTTATCCGAGGGTCGTAGCGCAAACTCGCCCATGCAGCAGTTTATTTATTTATTTTTTTGTTACAAGCTGGCGTATTGACAAAGCGTTATTTCGTTTCAACGAATTCGTGGCATATTCCTGGGAACAATTTAAAAATACGCCCGATTGTAACAACCACAACGAAAAAAAAATTCACATAGGCGTATCATTCCAAGTTCTGAAGTACCCGTGTACCAAATTTCATGGCCGTGAGATGCTTAGATTTCCAGCTATAGACTGAACATATACACGATACATCTAGGCAGACATCTTCTTTTATTATGTATATAGCGGTACCCTTGCTGAGCATCTGCGCTCTAGGCATCTGTGAAATTTTATACGATAGGACTCTTGAAAATAACAATTTTATTGTTTTGCATTTATTTTTTGGCTGCGGCATATTTCAATATTTTCTTCTGCCCGTAGAAATCTATCATCTTCCTTTTTTATTTAATATTTTTTTATTTAAATTATTATAAGTGGACAGCGGACAACATGTAGTAATTGTGAGAAAGTTAACTGTATAGTTATTTGCAAATATAATACACGGCAATTTATTGTACTCGGTTTTGAATAAAAAAAGAAATCTATCATTTTTTAATGTAACTCCTCCAGTTTCTTTGAGAAATTCTGAAAAGAAAGAAAGTGATGTTCTGAGAATATTCCGAGCTCCCTTTTCCAGCTAAAGGTCACGCCAGGTGATACATTACACATCATCGAATTCTAAGAATGTTATTCCATCCAGACTTTGGGGGATGGGGACGAATATGAGTCATGAATCTTGCTTAGGCAGGAACAAACTTGACACTCAGCCCCCTCGATTGTTGGTGTGGAAACCCTTTCTCCACAAGTGAACTGTCGCGGAGAAAAATGTGGATACCGCTCTCTGGATGCGGGATTAAGTTAGGCAGGCACTATAGATAATTTCTTTATTAATGAAAGTTGGGTAATGGAAAAGTAACAGCTTATTTTCCGAAGCACACTAATATAAATATCTATATTTGTGGTAAGGCTAACTTTTATATACATGGAACTCTCGTTAAGACGGGCAGTCACGAGCCCACATTTATCGTCTGTATTAGCGAGAGTCAATTTATTATAGAAGTCCATAAATCTGAAGTAATTAAAAGAAATGCTAATGAAATTTCCCCCCCCTAAACTTTATGCAACATATGCTGTATTTTACAAGGACATTTAAATTTTAAAATGTTATTTATATTATGTATAATTTGAAAAAATGACAAAATATTAACATTCAGTGCATAAACAAAATTTAGCAGTACGCATTACAATTTAAATAAGAAATATCAATCATGCATAAAGCACTGATTATGAAATACCCTCCAACTGCAATGCAATTTTATTTAAACATCTCTAAAATGCGATACATGCAGCGGTGATATTTTAAAAATTATCACATTACTACAATTTATTATATTTGAAAACTTCATCGAAAATAAATGAGCTTTATTCAAATAACGTCATCGAAATATAAATCGCCTGGATCTCTATATAAAAGCAGTGAAAATTTCATTCATAAACCTTCTTCCATTCCTTTCATTCAGAGGCGATATTTTTGAAATTATCACAATACTACAATAATTTATTTTACTTGAAAACTTAAAATCATGGAGGTAAAAGTACTGTATAACTCCATGCTTAAATCTTCATCGAAGAAGGAAATAGAATCGTCTGCTTCTCTACGTAAAATCAATGAATTTTTCCTTCAGATATATCAGCTATATTGCAGTCTCTAAAGCTAGATAATTTTGCGTTAAAAAAATTCAGCAATTCTTATACAACTCATCTTACATCTTGATCTGTTTACATTCTCCGTACGTGAAAATCATGCTTCGTTGTAGAAATAATCAAAGTTTGATGATCATTTAAACTCACAAATATTGTAATTGCGTTGTCGCAGTATATAGATGGACAGAAAAAAATAAAAAATTAAGCGGTTTCAGGACGGATGCAACACTAAATATAAATTAAAAATAACTTTAAAAATAGCGATTTTGACATAAGATGGATGGCATTACTCATTTAATCTCAAATATATTGTAATTGTGCTGTTTCAGAATATACATATTTTATTTTGAAGTGGGTCACGTGATCTCCTCGTATGATATGGATGAATTAATATTTAAATTTTTATATAAAGAACTACCAAACATATTTTGCTGAAATTTTTTTTATATTTTTTTATGAGATAATTTGTATATTTCCTAAAATTTTCAAAGCAATTTGTGAATTTTAAATACGCTTAAAAATGTTTGAAAAATTGGGTCCCATGGGGTTCAATGTATTTCATTTTTTCAACCCGGATTCAATTCAAAACAAATTGGGTGATATTATTCATTTATATTCCTGTAGGTCCCACAGACCGTCTGAACAACATACTAAAATTTCATTTTGATAAAGTCATTTTTACGGCATTTATCGTGCTAACGGACAGACAGACAAACAGAATGAATAAAGTCATAAACACTTTTCAACTATATTGTAAAGTGTTAAAAATGAAGTGATCTTAATTTGTGGATTATCTGGAAACCAATCTTTTTGTTGCCATTCTCAATTTTAGCCAATTCTTCAAAAGTATTTCCTTTAACATCTTCTATTGATTGATAAAATTGAATGAATTTCAACTGCTTTAAAGAATAGAGACGAGCATTAAGCGCTGTTTATACCATGCAGCATCTATAGAGGGGTATTCGTGCGTAATAACGAAATATCCATCTGTAGCATCTGCCGTCTTAACGAGAGACCCACCCCTATACATTGTGGTACTCATGAATCGCTGTTTACACTCAATTTTGTCTTCATACGTCCATTATACGTAGATTGCGTCTATAGTAACCGAATGCATTTTGATTATTCAATTAGAATATTTTTTATTGAAATATAAATAATTATAAATGAATCATAATTCACAGGAATCGTTTGGAAACTCAAGCCGTTTACTTAATACAGTCAAATTTTAATTTTAAATTGTCAATAACGTTTAATATATGGACTATATAAGTTAACAAATGTTTATTGTTTTCCTATTCCAATCTGCATTTCAATCTACAATATTTTCCGCATGTATAGAGTAGCAGATTTATTTTTCTCATACACATGATCGTATTACTATAAATTTCCCTACTTGCATCATGTAATGTATTGTATAGGAAAAGAAATGCAACGGGGTGGGAGAAATCCAATTCAATTTTTTTCGAAAGAATGACAAGTTTTGAGTATCCCTCAACACGAATAGAATGTTTCTGGCATAATGCCTGAACGCGTGAGTTTGTGGACATTATATCTAAAGAATAAATAGAGCAATTCGAACGAAGCTACAATTTGTGAATGCTGAAAAAGTGTCGATTTCAAATGAGATTACACATTCAAAATGTTTTAAAAATTTCAAATATAATTTTATAAATCATAAAAATACAGATAGCCATTAATGTTACATAAACAATGATAATATAAACTAGTTTATAATACAAAACAAATGACAGTGGTTTTAGAACATTGGTTTACAGTGTTCTCTAGATACTGAACATTTTTCGTTCCACAGTATAAAACAGAGTAGGAGGCATAAAATTTTCCATATACCTCAAAACTGTGAAAATGAGTATTGCACTTATTTTCGTGTGAAAAAATGCTTCGGATAGAGCTTTAATTCGAACCCAGGTCGTCTGGTTTCCATCCAGTTACAACACAATCTATATTTCACCTGTTGGGTAAAGAGTTCATTTGAATTACTTTACATGCTACCCGTTAGTCGTGAGCTCTAACAGTTTTAAACACTTTACAACATAGTTAAAAAGTGTTTATGACTTTGTTCATTCTGTCTGTCTGTCCGTTAGCACGATAACTGCCGTAAAAATGGCTTTATCAAAATGAAATTTTAGTATGTTGTTCAGACGGTCTGTGGGACCTATGGGAATATAAATGCATAATATCACCCAATTAGTTTTAGATTCAACCCGGGTTGAAAAATGAAATACATTGAACCCTATTGGACCTAATTTTTCAAGCATTTTTTAAGCGAATTTAAAATTCACTAATTGCTTCGAAAGTTTTAGGAAATATTCAAATTATCCCATAAAAAATATAAAAATAATTTCATCAAATTATATTCAGAGGTTTTCAAAATAATAACACCCTTTATATGAAGAGATCACGTGACCTACTTCAAAATAAATATGGCATCCATCTTGTGTCAAAATCGCGATTTTTAAAGTTCTTTTTAATTCATATTTAGCGTTGTATCCGTCCAAAAAACGCTTTACTTTTGCTTAAATTCTGTGCATTACATACTAAAATAACGTAATCACAATATATTTTAGTTTAAATGATCATCAAACTTTGATTATTTATACAATGAAGCCTAATTTTCACTTATGGAGAATGTAGAAACCAAAAGATGTAGAATGAGTTGTATCAGAATTATTGCATTTCTTTGACGCAAAATTATTTAGCTCATGGAGTCTGCAATATAGCTGATAAGAATGAAACATTCATTGATTTTACACAGAGAAGACTTTTTTCGATGAAGTTTTAATCATAGAGTTAAATTATTTGTACTTCCATGGTTTTAACTTTATAAATAAAATAAATTATTGAAGTATTGTGATGAATGAAAGGAATGGAAAAATTTATGAATGAAATGCTGCTTTTATAGAGAGAGCCAGGCGATTTATATTTCGATGACGTCATTTGAATAAAGTTCAGTTGTTTTCGATGAAATTTTCAAATATAATAAATTATTGCAGTATTATGATAATTTTAAAAATATTACCGAGGAATATATCGTATTTTAGAGATGTTTTAACCAGGTAATTTATATTTCAATGCTGTCATTTGAATGAAGTTAATTTTTTTCGATGAAGTTTTATGTTTTCATATATAATAAATTAATGTAGTATTGTGATAATTTTAAAAATATTACCGAGGAATGTATCGTATTTTAGAGATGTTTAAATAAAATTGCATTGAAGTTGGAAAGTGTTTCGAAATCAATGCCGTATGCATAATTGATCTTTCTTGTTTAATAACTGCTATGCTACGAAACTTCTTCTTTAACCCAGACTGTCAGATCTACCCGTATTATCTCTTTGAACGCCACCCAATTTGAAGTTCCACCCAATTTAGACCGGAACATAGTGGTGCGGCATCCACAGGGACTGTACCATCCTATCCCCTCCCACCGCACCAACTTCTCAGAAGGACTTATGGACCCACATATGTAACATGCCCGTATTCCGCATGAACATTTGGACAGTTTGAACAGACGCGGGAATCAAACTCGGATCGTCCGAGTGCAATTCCCGCACGCTAACCACTAGGTTGTTCCACTCCCCGCCAGGAAACTTGAACGATCAGTACATTTAAAAATTTCATTCACTGTTAACGTTATGTTGTAACTAATAGGTAAATACAAAAAATATCAATTTTGGCGCCTTTTCTCTATTATTCCGTCATTTTTATAAGACAAATTTAGATATTTTACTTCACTTGGCTCATTGTTTTGATGTAAATTCATTGTGTATTTATTTGCTGTCTTAGTTAAATTTTTGAATGTTTGACATAGCTTCCGCTTAAAAAGTTGGTCATAATCGATTATATATATATAATTTTAAAGTTAGGGTTTTTTGAGTTACAACTTCTCTCTACTCTATCATTGGATTTTTAAATTCTTTAATTATTTTTATTAAATATATATATATATATATATAATAAAAAGATTTGAAGGTCCAATGAATAAAAAGTGAGAAGCTGTAACTCGAAAAACCTAACTATCTAACAGGCTTACAAAATAAAAGTATATCAACTAATTTTCAAGCAAATGGAAAAAAATAAATTTCGAATCAACAAGTCAAAGAAAAGTATCAAAAACAAAGGTATGGAATCGATAAAAGAAAACAGACGAAATCCAAACACAAACGCTATACACGTGGACAAGGCTCTAAGTTTAAATCAGGATATGTTCACTTCTACAAAACTCGTAATCATGTCCAAGTGTCCTGTAGAAGCAAACACAAAAATGTATGTTTCTGAAGAAATAGATAGATTATATCTATAAACTATTTCTACTTGGACTACATACATAAGAAGAAATAATAAATAGAAAATTGGATATCGGGAATCTGATTGAAAAAATTCACTAACCTAAAGATCACGGGAACACAGAAAGAAGTGACAAGTGTTGCCATTCACTAAGGAATAAGATATAAGAAATGAATATATATATATATATATATATTTATACATTTTTTCATTTCAAAGCTAAATTGATTAAACCAAGGATTAAACTTCTAAATTTCGTGTCGTCTAAATTTCGCTCGAGTACGGCATGAGCTCCTTGATTTCCTCTCATTCAAAAAAGTAACATGTATGATCTTACAATTGGCTCTTCAAAATTTTGATCTTTAATGCAGAAACGTTCAAGAAAGCACAAAATGGAAAAATATATTTTCACATAAATACTTTTGCCACGCTATTTAATTTGTTACATAATTGAAATTTATTGCGCGCTCTTGAGCAGCAAAATAAAAACTCGACTGTAACTCCTATTTCAAAATTGGCTATAAGCTAATTTATGCAGACGAGAAGGAAAGCATATGGCAGTTGAAAAGTCTGGAATAAAACAAAACTCATATGGCTAATTTCAGCAGCAGATATCAACATGCGAAACTCTAATCGTTAAAATGTTTAATATCAGTGTTATTAAGGAATCTAAATATCAGGGTGCCGTCTAAAAATTTTATCTACCAATTCTGGGATTATAGCTGTTTCTACCGACTTCTAGAACACGAAAAAACTATTTTGAAAAAGACGTCTGTGTGTAAAGGTGTATCTGTGTGTGTTTCTGTGTGTCTGCATCCAGTCTAACTGAAAAACTAATGGACCGAATTTCATAAAATTTGGTCAGTTTTTTGTGGGAATCTCTGATGTTTATTAGATTATAGAACGATTCGTAATAAAAGAATCTGCCTTCTTTGCGAAATGGCTGGCAGAAATTGTCTTTATCCACTCTAGCTAAAAACTAATGGAACAAATTTAACAAAATTTGGTGTATAATACTTCAATAACCTACAAGTGATTTATATTCCAAATTTAACAATATTTGTTATATAAATCACTTGTAGTTTATTCTAGTACGATTCGGAAAAAAGGAACAAGCTGTTTTTGCGAAATGGCCCGCAAAAATCGTTAAATATAAAAATAAAAGACTACGTGTGCTCAATTATATCAATTAAATTCCTATTTTATACGTGATTTTTGACAATAAAAATAATAAGACTAACCCTATTACTCTAGGACTAGCCGTTCTTGAGATATTTTAGTTTTTTCGCGTTTTCGCACGCCACCTTTGACAATAAGTCCAGCTATCAAATGAGAATCAAATTTAAGTTTAACGTGCAAATTCAATGTTATTTAAAATACTTATGGCAATGTTAATTAAAATATTTATTTTGTGCACATAAACTGAAATTATTATTGAAGAAATAAAGAGAACGTGAATATGAGTCTGCAGGGAAACACATGTGCTGCCCACATCAGAATTTTTAACAACATTACAACAATGATATATAGAAGTGAATGGGGATTATTTACAGGCCATTTCGAAAAAAAATGCAGGATCTATATTTAAAGATCCACCAAATTTTTGTAGAATAAAATGTTCTACAAATTTAAGCTGTGTACCAAATTTTAACTCTCTAGGACGTAGGAAAGTGCATTAAAAAATGCCATCAAATAAGTATATCATGAAGAGTTATATAAAATTTTAAAAAATTTGAAAAATTGTTATCTACCAAATTTATTTTAAAATGTGAAGCCTTTCTCATAAACAAAATAATTAAACTCTTGGAAAAATATTTATTATATAATATATTTCTCTTTTCTTTCTGGAGGATATCCCAAAAGTCAGAATTTAATTGAATTTGTTTTTCTCCCTATATTAAAAAATTTTTAATTAAAAAACTACTTAACATATTTTATTGAATTTTTTTTTATATATTTTATGGGACAATGTGAATATTTCCTAAAAATTTCGAAGCAATTTGCGAATTTTAAATTTGCTTAAAAAATGTTTGAAAAATTGGGTCCCATAGGGTTCAATGTATTTCATTTTTTCAACCCGGGTTCAATAAAAAACTAATTGGGTGATATTATTTATTTATATTCCCATAGGTCCCACAGACCATCTGAACAGCATACTAAAATTTCATTTTGATAAAGTCGTTTTTACGGCAGTTATCGTGCTAACGGACAGACAGACAGACAGACAGACAGACAGACAGAATGAACAAAGTCATAAACACTTTTCAACTATGTTGTAAAGTGTTAAAAAAAGAAAAATAGTGCCTTAATGAGTGAAGTAAAAATTATGGCTAAGTTTGAACACAATTAGTTTGAACACATTTTAGAACACAAAGTATAATAAAATAAAACAAAAAATGCTTTGCCGAAATTCATCCTCCGTTAGCATAGTAACTGTCACGCATGCGTTGTTTTGCGGGCGTAAAAAATGCAATTGAAGGTCGGTATGGTGAAAGTCAACTTTTATATATCTACCTAAAATTTCATAAAAACAATTCAGACATAAGGTAATTTACACCACAGAAGTTTTAATAAGTGTGGCACATATAGTAAGTTTTCTTGCTGTTAGTGCAGTTATGTACTATTCCGCGTTTAAGAACGCTACAAAATACGAAACTGGTTAATGAATGCTGTGAGCGCAATTTCGCTACTAATATTTGATCTTAAAGTTGAGTAATAATTCACTTCCAATGTTCGCTGCAATTCATTTACTCCAAAAAATTCTATTGCGAAGAATGCATTTCATGAAAACGATTCCAAATTCAGGCGTTCAGAAAAAAAGATATGTAAAGGCGAGAATTTAAAATAGCACGATAAATAGAAAGTCATTTTGAATTAGTAATTAAGGGGAATTACTTTTACTTAAAAAAAGAATAATTTAATCGACAAATTTTAGCAGATTAGTTAATCTATCATGATACGATAAAGAATACTATATATAATAAAAACTATTTTATATATATATATATATATATATATATATATATATATATATATATGAAGAAAAAAAATATCAAAGTCGGCCCAAACTAACTTTGAGGAAACTAGAGGAAGAAGAAAGAAATCAGGTGGGATGGGCGAGCTGGCCAGAAGCAAGGACTGCGGCACATGATCGACCAGGATGACCTTATGTGCCACTAGGCACGGTGAGTGATGATGATGATGTATAAAAAATTGCATTTATTGTTTTCATTAATTTATTTTTATAGTATTAAAAGTTTGATTTCGTTTCACTTTAGATGTCAAATGAAAAATGTGAGACTTTACTGAAATGCTTATTTACCAGAAGTTATACTTCCAATATCATGGCCATCAATGCAGGGTTAGAGTTGCTTTCTATTGGAGTTCATCATCTGTATGTGGCAGTTAAAAGTTCTGAAAAAAAAAATAAAAAAATTGTTAGTCCTGAAAAAAATTTGATGTGGGCAGCACATGCCTTTCCTTATATAATGCAATGTATTTACTACTTTTACAGTAAAAACAAAATAGGCTGTTATTCTTATAGTAGATACTTATATTTTTTCCAAGATATTGAATTTTCGTCAAATAGTCGTTATTTTCATTGATTAAGCGTCATTTTTATCCATTTGGTGAGATTTTCTTTGATTAGATAAAATTAAAAAAAGTCCGCCAAATTCGTCCCCAAAATCTCGCCAAGCATTATGGCCGCAGAAATAAGTTATTCTTATAACAGATAAATGACTATTGGCGTTCAAATACAAAAGTATTACTCAAAGTATATTTTTTCATGAATGGAATGAGCTGGGATCCACGAGAATGATGTTACCCAATTTATCGCATGATATTACATATGAAAAGTGAACATGTTTTTCAATAGTAAATATTTTTTTTTATATAATCTTTTGATAATTTTTTTTGAAAAATATGCAATATCTGAAGAATGGTTCATTCTAGCGTTCTAAAATTAATGTTAATCGTTTTTCAATGAAAAATTACATAAGAAATGTCTATTTACGTAACTTTATTAGAGGGCTTGATTTTTTGATGATTTTTTCAAAATTTCACTCGGAAATTTATGGAGGGTTCTGAGCATTCGATTGCGTATAAAAACAATAGGCTTCCAGTATTTACGGATTGTAATTTTTGTACTAAATTTCGTTCGAATCGGTTCATTCGTTCACCAGTTATCGCCTTCACAGACTCTTTCTCTCTCACACACACACCACCTCAAAAATGTTCGATTCGTGATCAGGGATGCTGGAAACGTGCTCTCTCGTCGAAAACTCGAATTCGAATTTTCGACCCCGTTACGATACTTTCTTAATACATTATTGTATATTAGAAAAGTAAAAAAATGCTAATTTATACTCTTAGAAAACACTTCTTTCTGATAAAAATAGGCAACAAACTCTTTTGGCTTTGCACATGTAAAATTACAAAAAATATTTATTTTGTTAGAAATAAATTTTGTTTAAGTTCAGAGTTGGCAGAAAAATTTAGGAAGAAAATCAAAATAACTGGGATTTTTATATTATTTTTCAAAATTATTTCAATTGTGCAGGAAGAAGTGCTGGCATTTATTTGATAATTTAGAATGAAAAAATAATTATCTAATTTTTTGTAAACATATGAGCCCACTCAAATGGAAAAATTATTGTTTTAGCGCATATGCACGCATGTATGTACAAATGTGTAAATGAAAACAATTTATTATAAAATATGTTTTTAGAATTAAAATTGCACAATGCAGTATATAATAAAAAAAATATTTCAGATTTAAAACTGCCTAATTATTATTCTTACAAAAAGTACTTTAAATTAATTAAAAATGTGAAACATACCTTATTACCTTTGTTGCTGTATATTTGTGTTGTTGAGATTTTTTTTTAAATTGTGTACTATAAAATTTCTATAATTTGATAAAGCTTCATAAAAATAAGAAATGAGCTTCTATAGGGTGTAAACTTCATTTTTGAATGGCGTGCAATGGCGTAAACACTTTATTTGAAATTAAACATTTTTATTGTCTTTTGCATACCAATTTCGTATAGCCATATGAATTTCAGGAATACCGGAAGTGACATATCTCCAGAAACTTAAATAGAAATCCTTAGTGAAACACTCTATCCTCTCTGCAATTCGATGTTGAATCCATATAAGTCATAATCTAAATTCGCTATAACCAATCTTGAGAAATAAATGTTTCAAGAAATGTTTTGAACAGGAAGTGAAAATAATCGGAAGTAGAAACTTTAGTGATACTTTCTCTGGAATTTAATGCTAAATTCATATCAGACACCATCTAAACTCTGTCTAAAGGCAAACAAGGAATATATATTTCAAGAAATTTTTTTGCAAAAACAATGGCATGGTAAAATTTTTGCCAGAAGTGGAAAAAGAGCTAGACTATTTAGTGAAACCCACATTCTCCTCTAAAATGTGATGCTAATTTCATCATTTTAACTGTATCTATAGAAGATCCCTAGAAACTGATGTTTAAAAAAATGTAGATTTTTCAGTCGGAAGGGATATCTCTAGAACAGGAAGTGGAAATCCTTAGTGAATACCTTTTATCCCTCCAGAATTTGATGCCGAATCCATATCAATCATTATACAAGTTCTAGTTAATCCTGAGAAAAGTTATTTCAAGAAAACAATTTTTTTTTTAACTGAAAGTGGAAAAGAAACAGGAAGAGAAAATTCTTAGTGAACTACCCTACTTCCTTCAGAATTTGACGCTGAAGCCACATCAGTCATCTCCTAAGCTCTATCTATAACTTATCTTGCCAAATAGATGTTTCAGTAATTTTTTGAATTGGAAGTGAGAAAGACGGAAAGTGAAAATCTTCAGTGAACCCACCCACTACCTCCCGAATATAATGCTGAATTCATATCAATCATCATCCTATTTATATATATAGCCAAAATTAAGATATAGATGTTTAAAGAAATTTTTTTTAATTGAAAGAGGAAATCCTTAGTGAACTCTTCATTCCCCTTCCTCGATGCTGAATATATATTCGCCATCAGCTAAGCTATATCCATAGCAGATCCCGAGAAATAAATACTTCAAGGAAAATGAAAATTTTTTACTTGGAAGTGACATTCCCAGAGGCGGAAGTGAAAATCCTTAGTGAGTCCCTTTACTCCCTTCGAAATTTGAACTGCATCCATACTAGTCAGTATCTAATCCTTATCCATAGTTAATTTTGAAAAATAGATGTTTCATACTAGTCACTATCTAAGCTTTATCCATAGTCAATTTTGAGAAATAGATGCTTCATACTAGTTAGTCACTATCTAAGCTTTATCTATAGTCAATTTTGAGAAATAGATGTTTCATACTAGCCACTTTCTAAACTATATCTATAATCAATTTTAAGAAATAGATACTTCATACTATTCAATCTAAGCTTTATCCATAGTCATTTTTGAGAAATAGATGCTTCATACTAGTTACTATTTACGCTTTATCTATAATCAATTATGAGAAATAGATGCTTCAAAGAACATTTTTTAATCGAAAGTGTAAAAGAAACCTGGAGAAAAACTTCTTATTGAGCCACCTCACCTCCTCCAGAGTTTGCTGAATCCATATCGGACATCATTTAAGCTTTATCTATAACTAACTTTGAGAAATAGATATTTCAATTAAAATGAAAATTCTTGAACCAGAAATAGAAAAACATCAGGAAGAGGAAATCCTTAGTGAACAATATTCTCCTGACGGAACTTGATCTTAATTTTAAATCAGCCATCATCGGAGCTTCATCTATGACAATTCCTGAGAAATGGATGTTTCACTGAAATTGTTTTCGTAAAAACAGCAGTCTGGCAAAAATTTCGCTACTATAAAGTAATGACGTGTTAAATAAGTGTAACTTTTGATGCACAAAATAACACATACATATAAACATATAAAATAAGTATTCTGCACTCAAAGAGTTTCGAGTACAAATTAACAGTATAAAGCGAAACTTGATTCGAATTCGTACCATCTGTTTCTGTAAGATAATCATGATTCAGCGAACTCATTCATGGGAATCTGCTTCGTAAAATACCACAATTCCGTTCGTTTATCACACCATTTGTTTCCATTCAATCTTGTAGCTTTTTGTGCAAATGTACAAATATATTTGTATGGAAAAGTAACTGATTTTTTTCTTTCTATTTACGGGATTTCATTCAAAATTATTTTATTGATGATATGGCATCTTTCGAATCCCCTCCCCCTTTTCTTTTATTTACTGTTTGTTTATAAAGGTGCATTTCCGATAAGAAAGGTGTCTTCGTTGGGAACACTCTAATAATAATAAGAGCACCTCAGGAACACCTTATCGGAATTATTGTTCTTTCAAGTATAGTATTGCAAATAAATGCCTGCAATGTCTTTTACTGCATTAAGTATGTCACCGCTGTAAAAATAGTTTTACAGGCAACCAATGTTATTAATTGAAGGTTCGGATCACTGGATATTGGCGACATATTTGGCGAAATATCGCTAACCTGGAAACTTTTAGAGTGCTTTGATAGCGTCTCAAATTTCGTTGTTTGGTTAAGAATTTCCCGTTACTTAAAGATTTTTTGAAATCTTACCACAGAGGATATATAAGCTGATCTTCATTCATTCAGACAATTAGCGTGAAACGAGTAAAAATGACTTGTGAATGCTTCAGTGTTTCGAGAATTTAAACTTCTGTTTTGGGAATAAGTTGAGTATTTAATTGCTCTTTTACTATATCTGACAATTTTGTGATTTTGTTAGAAACCTGGGGTTTATTAGCTATATATTGTTCCTGTTTATGCATATTGATGTTTAAAATAAAGCGCTCGTTATTTGAAAATTCGAACTCTCATGAGAATAAACTCACGATTTCAGAGAATGCATCCTAATAGCAGAGACTCTATAGCCGTTATCGGCAAAATCTCTCATTGCTGGTAGATTCAATTCGCCTCAAGTATAACTAAATATTTATAATTTAAATAAAAAATTCAATTTCTAACTGTATAGATATTTCTGTTTATTTTTAAATTGTTTAATTAAGTTACTTAAATTCCCTAAAATATTTAAATCTTTAATATTTGAAATATATTTGTTTACATTTAAGAACTTTAATTTTTTCTATTTAAAATGTTTTATTTATGTTATAAAATTCGCATTTTTATAAATTTTCAAATGCTTCTGTTTATTTTCACATGCTTACAAATATTAAAATTTTTTTATTTACTTTAAAAATATTTCAAATTTCAAATTTCTCGCTTACAATTATTTTCAAATTCTAAACGCAAACAAAGTATTTTAAAATTTGAATGATTATGAGTTCTTCAAATTTCTTTTAAAAATTTTTAAATATGGATTTGTTTTTACAAATCCAAAATATAAACAAAAACATACAAATTTATACTCGCAAACCCCGCCTAAATAAGGAGTTTCCAAAGCTAGGATTGCTCTCCTATTGCAGATGTGCCTCCTCCATGTGCCGGTTTCATATTTGTTATTCGATTCGCTATTCAGCGTGGAATAACCGATGCTTCAATGGTGGCACGGCGAAGACCGCTGTGTGCCACAATCTTGCTAACTTCCATGAAGACTGATAGATTCAGTCCTATCTCGCATCTGCCATCAGACGCAAGTCATTTTGTCTCAATTTCATGAAAATGAGACTAATGCCCATATTTTCGTAAAGGAAAATTCAGAAATATCGGTCAACCTTGTTCTTTTTCCCTAAATCATTACTTTCTTTATACACATAATGTATAAGGAAAGTATTGTGACGGGGTCGAAAATTCGAATTCGAGTTTTCGACGGGAGAGCACGTTTCAAGCATCCCTGATCACGAATCAAACATTTTAGTGATGTCTGTGTGTGTGTGTGTGTGTGTGTGTGTGTGTGTGTGGAGACGATAACTGACGAACGAATGGACCGATTCGAACGAAATTTGGTACAAAAATCACAATCCGTAAACACTGGAAGCCTATTGTTTTTATACGCAATCGAATGTTCAGAACCCCCATAAATTTTCAAGTGAAATTTTGAAAAAATCGTCAAAAAATCAAAACCGCTAATAAAGTTACGCAAATAAACATTTCTTATGTAATTTTTCATTAAAAAACGATTGCCATAAATTTTAAAACGCTAACATGAACCGTTCTCGAGATATTGCACATTTTTAAAAAAAATTATCAAAAAGTTATATAAAATAAAAAAGAAATATTTCCTATTGAGAAACATGTTCACTTTTCATGTGTAATACCATAGGATAAGTTTGGTGACATCATTCTCGTGGATCTAGCTCGTTCAATTCATGAAAAAAGATTCTTTGAGTAATACTTTTGTATTTGAACGCCAACAGTCATTTATCTGCTGTAAGAATAGCTTATTTCTTCGTCCATAACACTTGGCGAGATTTTGGCGAGGAATTTGGTGAAATGTTGCCAACTTGGCGACTTTTTAAATTTTGCCAAATTAACGAAAAACTCGCCAAATGGATAAAAATGACGCTAAATTAATAAAATTGACGACTCATTGATAAAAATTCAATATCTTGGAAAGAATATAAATAACTGCTATAAAAATAATCTTTTTTTTTTTACTGTAAAAGTAGTAAATTAATTGCATTATATAAGGAAAGTCATGTGCTGCCCAGATTTTTTTTTATCTTAAATTAATATCTCTTGTTCATTTTCTCAATTTGTTTGTTTGATACATCATTCAGCATTTAATAAGATGAAATGATGAACAAGCTGCAATCCCAGTTTTTTCCCCACTTTTTTTTTAAGCATTCATAACTTACAGCAATTTAATCACATTTAACTGTAATTTTGTGTCAGAGCGTAAGTCGATTAAATGTGTGTATGTATGAAATCAGTTAATGTAATATCGAACGGCTTAAAAAAATTTTTTTTTTCAATTTATCAGTGCGGATTTAATTTATCGGTACGTTTTGTGTGAAATGTGTCCTTCAATCTTTATGCGTGCGAGTTGTGGACATTAAAATTATGCAATTAGCATTATTGCATTAATGCAATAATGCAAATTTTTGCATTAATGCAGTGCACTAATGCCATAATGAATGCGCGTAAAGCTGTGAAATTTTATTTGTTAGAACAATGTAAAAATCTTTATTGAGTAATTTGCATAATTAGAACGGGAATAATTCAGAATTTATGATTTTCATAGCATTATTAGTCAGATTCTATAACGATAATGATGGTCGTGTCATTTAATAAAGAAAATGGTAGTTTGAACAAGAAAATGGATGTACCTCGCAGTGACATCGCCAAGGATGGAGGTTTAAGGGTCATAACCCCTCCAAGGGACCCATTGGAACCCATTGAAGTTCGTAGAAATTATATTTGGAGGAAGACGAGACAAGATATTGAGTTACTAAAACCCCACCTAAAAATTATTTCTGGCAACGCTACTGGTACCTCGTATTAAAATAACACATACAAACAGAGCGCAATGTACCATTGAAATGCGCCAATTTATCATAGTCGTTAAGCTATTGATAACTTGAAGGGGAAAAAAATCGGCAGTGGCTTCAGTCCGATGGAGCCGAAGTTTACGTTTTGCGTGGATAACATCTTCCTTTGTGTGTGGATTGACTACTTTTAACATTTTCAAACCAGTTCAAATATTAAAATATCGAAATTAGCCTTCTTCGAAATAGCCGAACCTTTTCAAAATATAAATTAGAACTACCTTTCAAAATAGTTCAAAAAACTAAAATATCGAAATTGTAACCACTTTATTTCAAATACTGACAACCCGATCTAAAATCCAATTATATATCCCTGCAAGACTTTCAAAAGACTACAAATTGCGTCTTTCCTATAGTTAATAGGCAGCTTATTTAGTAAGCGTCCCAAGTGTTTGCATTTTTCGTAACCTCCGATTTCAACCAGAAATACCCCAACCATACATATTATTTACATTAAAACATTTTAAGTATTTCAAAGAGAAAACACCCAAGAATATTTTTAAAAGAATAGCTCATGAAATAAGGTTCACAGATTTTTCAATCGGATAATGTATATGAAACATGTGGACATAAACAATACATGAAATATTAATATATGAGAAATTCGAATGGCCAAATATTTTTGTTTCGATTTTCAACGTCAATACCCACAAAGCAAATCTGTAAAATATGCGTCCGATCTAAAAATAAAACAGAGACTCCGCTCAACGAACGACGGCGCTTTCCGCCACGACAATCAAGTTGTAACCACATAGCTTTCGTAGAAATTCCACAAACCCCCTTCAGTATTTTTTTGACAAGAGGGGAACCACGACCGGTGACGCAATCGTCACCGAACACGCGATTCTACGTCATGGGTCCCACCCTCGTTTCAACCAATCGCCGAGAGGCATGCTAGTACGCGCGCGTAATACTCTCTTGTTTGGCTATAAAGAGGCAGGTATTGACAGGTCCCGGTCACTTCATTCAAAAAAATTCGAAGAGAATTTCCCCCACAAAAATTACAAGCGTCGACACCTATAATTGGTAAGTGCCTTTGATGTTTGAACGCATGCATTTTCAGTTTGAGATTTTTTTTTTTTAGAAACTTCGAAAATAATTTTAAAACATTTATTTAAAAGAAACAATAATTTTAATGTATATATATATATATATATATATATATGTTATAAATTTTATAGTATAAGAATAATGCTTCTGTTAAAAAATTATTTGAGTGGCAACTGATTTTTGAGTGAGTTAAATGAACATTATTATTGTTATTTTTTTTAAGTTTATTTTATTTTTCCTACTTGCAATTTTTTTTTCTATTTAAAAACAAGAAAATAATATGCATATTGGAATGTTTCAAAAACAAGGCTTTTTACCACATTTTAATCTTTTTTGCAAACAAATGAGAAAATATACCAGATATTAACAGTGCTTTTAAAGGAGTTGCATGCTTATTTAGAAACTGTAAGTTATTTTCAAAGCATTCTTTTTTCGATACAATTTCTGGGAAGTCTCGAAGATTGTCTAAGGAAACAACTATAAATTATTGAAATATTTTGCGCACTTATTTTAGAAGATATTTTGCACATAGTTTTGGTATCCGAAAAGCATTTTTTTAGTAATGTCGCATGACGTTTTTAATGAAACCCGCAATTGACGCAAAACTCCGCAAAAGATAAAATGTATTTATGTATTTAAATTTTGTTTTAAACCCGCACTAAGCAATGTATTCTATGCATATACAAAATAAATAGTCAATTACTATGTATGAATAAACTTTACTTTTAAAAATAATATTCTTTTAAGAAAACGAACGAAATAAATCTTAGCGTTATCGTGCGAGTTTCGGCTATCATCAGAGATAAATTGATGTAAAATTAAGTTTTGAAAATTGAAGATTTTACATGGGTGATGTCATTTTTGATTTTAAAGTGTCAATAAATGTGAAATATATAAATCAGAATAAGTAAAAGCATGACAGATTTCTGCTTGCGTTCAATGGAAGACTAATTCATATGAAACTATTCCTTAACATAATGAAATAAAAGTACCATTTGCGATTTTGATCGTTTTAAAATGGGAAAATCATAAAAGGACATTCTAATGATACTGCATTCGAGTCAATTTCTCTTTAAATAATTTTAAAGATTTTAAATATTTTTTCTGAAACGAAATTTTTATCTCAATTTTTGAAGAATTTAAAAACCTTGAGTTTTATTGTGATGAAATCTTTTTTTTTTTTTTTTTTTTTAATGGCCAGGCACTTGACTTTCGTCATTCGCCTTTCGTCAGTGACCAGAACGTAAACCATTTAGTCGTCCTAAGACGTTGCCCCAGGCGCACCAGAGGGGGGCGGAACACACTACGCCCACAACACAAACATCCATGCCTTACGTGGGACTCGTGGGACTCGAACCAACAACGCAGCGGTCGAGCGATTGCTGTAGAAACGCTCGCCTTGACCACTCTACCACTGCGTCGGTTGTGATGAAATATAAAAGCAGCCATTAAAAAACAAACACACACCATAAATTTATATTTAATTTTTAAAGTCGCTTTTAAACTTTTTTTTAATCTAGCAAAGGCTGACGTTTCTGAACTCATTAAATGGATACATTTAATGTTGGTGCAAAAATTTCTATTAATGATCATAACATTTGTAGAGTCCGCGACAAAAATATAGGAGGAAAGACAATAATGAACTAGTGTCTCAGCGGTGATCGAGCATCATTTGGCCAAAGATCGGTGGTTCTATTCCCCGCTGTGACACGAGTTTTTGCAATACAACTCGAGCAACTTAACTTTGCAAATTAACTACAGTGAATAGCTGAAGTCTAAATAGCATTAATTGGATAGCATTTGGAATTTTCCCTGTTCCATACGATTTATGGTAGAGATTTCAATTCAGAGAATTCCGTTGAGAGAGTTACGTTAAAAGAGTTACGTTGAATAGCATGTTTTCCTGTATAAAAAAGAGCAGTAGAATGAATAAAACGAACAGATTAGAAATTGCCCTTCGATCTGAAATCCAGAGAAGAAGAATGTAGTATGCTCTTCAAAATATAGAAGGAAAGATAATATTCTTAGTAGCTCAATGGATGGAATATACTTCTATCTCCAGGTGAAAATCGGTGTTTCGATTCCCCGTCTGAGATATGTTTATTTTAACACAGCAAATATGAGTATGCAAACACTCTAAAATACGATTTTTATAGAATTCTTAACTATCATTTTCCTGCATAGTCTCCTAACGTAATTTGTAACAATAAAAATTACAGCAAAAAATCTATGTAGTTCTAGCTAAATATATAAAAAATCCAAATAATTTTATGACGGTACGTGCATTTGCTTTTGAGTTATTGCATTTGAACAATATCTTACGCAATACTTTTGTCGAAATATGTCGAAATGATCATGCATCACTTTTGTCGAAACATGGTCATTTCGACACATGATCACATGATGGATTTTCTATTCAAAATGTTGAAAAATGTTTCGTGTAAATTAAGAAAAAATATATAAACTTGCATGTAGTTAATCCCTTTCAGTAGAAAAATTAATTTATTCTTTTCAAAAACAACGAAATGCATTAATTGTTGAAGAAAAATTGTATTTAGTTCAATGAGATTATAATTTTTTGATGCAATTAAGTAGATAAAAAATATGAATTTGTAAAGTTACGTGGTAAAATCATAAATAGTCGTTTCTAACTTAAATTGAATCTTCAACGAACATATTAGTATAATCTGTTAAGTTATTACACTGAAATATGGAGCAATGCTAAGAGTTTGGAATGCATTTATTATTTACTCTTTTATAAGCATGGAAGAAATTCGACTAATAAGAGAATGAGACAAGGAAATAATGAAGTTTTATAAATAAATTATTTAATTAGGAAATTAAATTTTTGCATAAGCGAGACTCTATTTTTAAAGAATATAATATGTGTTATGCATTAAATTAAAAATGCAATATATTTTTCAGACTGTGAAAAATGATAACTTTATTGGAATTAGGCTTCTAAATTCGCGGTTAATGAAAATGGTAGTTCTAATGTTTATGTGTTGATGTGAAATTGCATCCTAAAATTTTAGTTGCTAAGGTTTTATTTTTTCATTTAATAAAGACTTTTTAATAGGAAATTCTATAAAGAATGCAGTGGTGTAACAAATGCTTATTTTTCCACGATGAATTAAATTAGTTCATCATTTATTACTCCTCATAAAATTGCATTACAAAATTACATAACTCAAACTAAATAGATTTTAAGTAACAAGTTTAATAGGACTATACAACAAAACAAAACAAAATAAAAAGTAATAATTCTATAAACTTTAAATAAAAATAAATATGTGGTTAATGAACGGAACGCTTCAGACGATAAAAAGGATAGTCTTGATATTTAAGTGCAAACTGTTCGTTCTAAAGTATATTATGTAAAGTGTAAGGCAATAGAAGGTCATGTACCATTATAAAAACATTAGTTTACCTAAATATATTTAGGAATGCTTGAATTTATATCACATGTTATTTTATTTCAATTTCAAAGAGAATGTACTAATTACGAATACTAATTACGAATAACAGTTTATAATATTAAATAGAAAACTTATTTTAAAAATAAATGTTAATCAATCTTTTATGTTAATCTCGCAATATAATGAATTTAAGGGAAAGTAACTGAAAAGTTAATGTTTCTTGCCTAGCAGACAGTTCTCTATATCTTTCACAAATACCTTTATAATCTTCATAATATTTATTGCAAATGTCAGAAAAATCACCACAATCGCGTTTTTCATTTTACCTTTAAATATTTAAAGGTGTTAAAAAAGATCCTTATACAGGGTGTCCCATAAAGATTGAAACGCGCTTTAATTCTTTACCTGTTGGAGATAAGTGGGCAACGCAAATGGCAAAAATTTTGAAAGTAAGTTAGGAAATAAGACTACGTTAATGAAATATTCCTCCTATTCATTTTCAAAAAGTTACATTTTTTAAATTTTTATACGACCCCCTTAGACAAATTTGGTCAATTTGAAAATTTTTATTTTTAATGCAACAAGATCATTAAAACCCCTGCAAATCTGTATCTTTAAAATCAACTGAATTATGATAAAGGAAAAAATCTGACTTATACCACTTTTCCGTACCATGTGAAAGGCTGTTTCATCAGTGAAAATTGGGATCATAAACAAATTGACGATGGAAATTGTTTAGATCAAAAATACGTTAATATGTGCCAAATTTTTTTTTTTTCACAAATATATCTAAATAAAGCATTACACAGGCAGAGATCATTTAAAGACTGATATCATAATGTCTCCTATGTATTATCATCCAGTTTTATCTTTTTTGTGATATGTCACAAATTTACATTTCTAATTTGATATAGGGTCCCCATTCACAATGTTCAATTTTCAATTAAATATAACTCGTTCAATTTTAAAGATACAGATATGCAGGTTTTTTAATGATCTTGTTGCATTGAAAATAAAAATTTTCTGATTAACCCAATTTGTCTAAGGGGATCGTATAAAAATTTAAAAGTGTAACTTTTTGAAAACGAATAGGACTATTTCATTAACGTAGTCTTATTTTCTTCCTTACGTTCAACATTTTTGCAATTTACATTGCCCACGTATCTCCCACAGGTAAAGAATTAAAGCGCGTTTCAATCTTTTTGGGACACCCTGTATAGGGTGTTTCAAAAAGTACCCAACCCGATATTTAAAAAGGTAGAACTTACGCACAGATAAATTTTATGTCAAATTATTAGTCAGTTGGTACTACTGCACTTAAGTCAACCTAAATAAGCAGTTGAATGGACCTTGGAAGGTGTCAGTGTCCTTCAAGTATTCTTTCCTGTGTTTTGTAACAGCTATGACATTTTCAAGACTCAACTTCTTTGTAGACCTGAAATGAGTAGCTGATGACTGTCTAGTTTGAGTAGATAATTTTCTAAGAGGTGTTGTAATCGAGCCAGTTAAATGTTCGATCACATGATCTAGAACTTTCGCGCTGAACAGTGATGAATGGCCTAGGATCTTTAGATCTTGCACACTCTCGGCTCACGAATTTTAACAATCAAACGTGATTCATGTAGTTGATTTGATAGGAAGTACAGAATGAGGAAATATTAGCTGAAATTCTACTTGTACACAATTATAAGATTTATACACAATGAAAAATATATTAGCTGAAATTCCATTTGTACACAATTATAAGATTTATGTACGTAGTAAATTTTAGCAACAAACATACCTTAGTTCTTGGAAAACGAAATAGCTGATACAATACACATGGAATTTATGCTTTAAAGGAAATTGACGGATGTCAAGGTTATTTTAACTGTTTATTTTGGTTAACCTTGCAGTAATTCAGTAATACCAATCAACTAATATTTTTAAAATTTATCTGCGCAAAAGTTATACATTCTTAAATGTCGGATTGCGTCCTTTTTGATGTGAATTACATCTACGCTTGGGGTTTTTGCGGCCGAAATCGGGACGTGGCTAAAAACGTCAACATTTAGGAAGTTTATACCTCCGAACCTAAAAGATAAAAACGTAAATAATTGTCCTTGTTTTGTCGGAAATAGGGTCCATATTATGAAAGTAATTTCCATATTTTGAACATTTTTTTTTCATAAAAATTTAATAAAGTATCTGTGCGAGCGAGTGTTTTATTTATTTATTTTTTTTTCAATTTTCTTACTTTCACTTGAACTATCTTCGAAGCTAGAAAATATAGATATAAATAGTAAATGACAAAAATATGCGCAAGGAAATTTATTTTACATTTTCTGACGTCTAAATCTGTATTTATTTTTAAGAAAAATATCTTATAGTCTTTGAGCAATCGTCTTGTCAAGTTGAAGAAGATTGAAAATTTTACGTTTTTTAGTTTGTAATGCTTAGATCTCAAAAACTTAAAAGTGAAAAAAAAAAGCAATAAGATAAAAACGCTAAGCGGAGTTAAAAAACAATAAGCAAGAATTTGTAGCTCTTTAAAAGCTTTACAAGTGTATATAACTAAATTTTGGATCAAGCTCTTTGTTTTTGAAGTATAATCCACCCATAGGTTTTTCAATGGGTGGATTTGAAAGAGAATTATCAAATATAATCCAATTAGAAGAATCACTTCTAGAGAATAATTTAGCTTTAAATTAGAATAATCAAGATATTTAATGAGCCGAGCCGATTTCTAACTTCTTTGCGATTGGTTGCTGACAGAAACGTCACAAATATGGCCAAGAACCGAACACTCATGCCTTATTACTGATTACTTAGAAGGGTTTCGCAAGCATGATTGAACTATTATGTTAAAAATGTGATTGTTAATGCAGTTAACAATTACACGTCTAATAAATAATTAAACAAAGTAATTAAGAGATTTAATTTTTATTATCATGAAATAAATATTTACCTGGTTATTAACACGGCTCATATCCGGTTCCTTAATATTAAAAAATGTCACTAAAGTGAAAGCAAACTTATCGCATTTGGAATAAAATTAAAAAATGCTCTAGAGCTGATGATAGGCCGCCAGAAATATATGCAACAGATATGACTTTCGGAGCTTTTATAAATGTAGTGATGTTTACTATTGGAACGATGGATGCCAATTGTCAAAAGTATGGAGTTGTGTAGTTTAAGCAGCTGTAGGTAGGTCAGAACATTCATGTTTTTGCCATTTTAATAAGAACAGAAGAGATTCCGGGATTGGAGAGCGTAACGATCAGGGGCGAAGCCCCTAGTCATTAAAAACTACAAAAGGCACGACCTAACTAACTATCCATACAAATATATATTCTTATAATACCCAAAATACACGCTCAAAATGCAAAATGTTTTTGTAACCTTTGACTGTTTACTGTGAAGTAAGCCTTGAATATTGTAAATTTAATTAATACATGAAAAAAACATATATATTTATTTCAAAAGATCAAACAAAATATTGTGTTTTACACAGCAGTCTTGATTGCAGTATAAACTATATATTTTTTTATTTAAATTTTTGCCTATTCTTAACATTTTGTTGAATTTGACATTTATACCCTAAACATTTTATTCCTCTAATGTTCTTTACCTTTTCTGACTTTATAGATAATATTCGAAATACTTGTACGTATTTGTGGCAATTAGAAACACACACACACACACATATATATATATATATATATATATATATATATATATATATTAGACTAGATAAAACAGAATGGATTGCGCATTATGTTAATGTTGGAAATTAAGATAGGAGAGTTACCTTTTTCATACGAGCTCTCTATAAGATGCTTCAATTAAAAAGGGTGAAAGTAATTTAATTTGAAATTTTAATTTATTTTATGCAGTAGCGTCCGATAAAGTGAATAAGATCCTTTTAAATAGCCAACGAGTGAAATATAATAGGGTATTAGTTGGTAGAAGAGTCTGATACAGGCGGGTGTTTCAAAACGGTTGCACGACTCAATATCTCTGGAACGATTGATGGGTCTTAGATCCATGGTTATAATTTTTTAAAATGAAAAAGATAGATTTTTCAGACTGCAACAATCTGGTCGCGTGGCATGTTTTAGTAAAACGCTCAAAACTTAAATTTTAATATGGATCCTCAACAAAGGAAGTTTGAATTAGTAAATTGTTCTTTTTTCATTTAAATATCTATTTGCAAAATAAAACCGGTCCTCTAATATGAAAAATTTCTGCTTTGAACCCGGGGGAAAAAAAAAAAAAAAAAAAAAAAAAAGAAGAGAAAAAAAAGAGAAAAAAAAAAGGAAAAAAAAAGAAAATTTGGTTGGCGTACAAAAGTTGAATGTCGCTAGAAAAAATTCCTAAATATTAAAATTTCAAATGATAATTTCGAAAGCTTAGATTCGTACTTATCTTTGACAAAAGTTTTATGTAGGCTCTAATGATTTGTTGACAACTTTTAATGAATTATGTTTCGAGTAATTTTGATCATATGACATAGAACTTGTTTTTTATCATATAGAACTTGTTTCTTTTTTGTTTGGATAATTAGGCTATGGAAAATATTTTTTATAATTGAAACTTTTATATATGGGCCCTTATAAAAAGTGACATTTTGTACTTTTTTACTAAAAGGTGTCACATGATCAAATTTTGCATACGATAAAAGATTACATTAATTAAAGCATTTCTTAAATTGGAGCCATAAGTCTACGACCCATTTATCACTCAAGAGATATTAGTTGTGCAATCTTTTTGAAGCACCTTGTATTTGTACTTTCTAAGTAAGCAGTATTGTGATCAAACTGATAATAAATACTGAACAAGCAAGGAATGAATTTTCTGGGATAAATCTGTTTAAATGAATTAGAAAATTAATTTCTACTTTCTCTACATAAACACTACTATAATGCATACGGAAAAAAAAATATAACAAACTTTAAAATTCAAATTCGTAGTTTTAATAGAATTACACTATGGGGCTTTCGTGAACTGGATTTGAATGTTTTTGAGTTGATGTCTATGTGGTATATGTTTATCTGTGCACAAGATATATCAAGAACGAATAGACCGATTTGAACGAAATATAGTGCGTTTATTTTAATCTGAATACTGGAACCCCACATATTTCAAATGCGATCAAACTTTCGACGAACCTCAAATGTTTGATTGGTTTATAAAACATATAAAAATTAATGACAGCTAATCATGCTAGATAAACTATCATTTTATACGTAATTTTATCATTAGAAAACAAAGTGTATACATTTTACGCTGATACTAACCATTTTGGTAAGTATTTCATGCTATAGAATTAATTCATCATGTATTTTAAAATTTTATATATATTCTATATGATTAAAAAAGTTGAATTTAATATATCAAGCATTATGGAACACATATTTTCTTCTTTCGACCCAGACCGTCCGACCTACTCGAACGTGTAAGGTATCTGTTTGGACGGCCGAGATAATGCTATCCAATTTAGACCGGAATCCAGTAGGGACATAACCAACCTCTCGGAAGGACTTTCGGATTAACATGTTTAACGTGTCCGTTCTCCGCGTGAACACGGGGACAGTTTGAGCAGACTGGGAATCGAACTCGGCCGTCCGAGTGCAATCTCCGCGCGCTAACCACTGAGCTGGCCCACACCCGGGCAACATATCTTGGTGTTTGGAAGTGTAAGAAGCTTGTGAAAAAAGTGGTTGTTGTTGAGACTCAGACCGTCCGACCTACCAGAAAGGTGTAAGGTAACTGTTTGGACGGTCGGGAAGTGCCACCCAATTTAGACTTGAACCGAATGGGGGAGGCATCCACAGGGACCGTACCCTCCTTCCCCTACCATCAACCTCTCGGAAGAACTTACGGACCCACACGTTTAACGTGATCGCACTACGCGTGAACACGACGGCAGTTTTGGCAGCGGCGGGAATTGATCCCGGGCCTACTGAGTGCAACTCTCGCGCGCTAACCACTGGGCTACCGCACCCTCGTGCAAGAAGTGGTGTAAGAAGTTTGCAAAATGTTTTATTAGTTACTCCTTGCGGATCCCTTATGGGGAGAAAGTCGTGTGTTGCCTGCATCATGTTTTTTACTGCATAATTCAAGATGGTATATGAATCATTAAATTAAATATGCGCAATAATTGAATGTTCTTTCTTCGTGATAGGTTTCCAAGGTTCAATTATTTTAGAAATAATTAATTCAAAGCAGAAATTTTTTATCCTTTTTTGGAAAGAAAATCACGTGACAAATATTTGTCTTAGTAGGAAATGGGCTTGAAATTCGATAGCCGCATTCAAGTGAAAGGAGTGGCATAATCGCCGAAATAAAATTCGATCTGGGAACTCATTAATTTCTATATAATTTTAAATAATTTCGAAATAGATTGCTTACATTGAAAGTTTTACTTTCTCATAGTATTGTATAAATTATTGTTTAACCGAAACCTGTTGAGGCTTTCAATCAATCTTGTTTGCTGTTACCTACGGAGTATTTATTTTTGCAGACTGTATGCAGTATCACATGGAGAAGGACTCGAACCTCCGACCAATTAATGTAATCTCCAGACAGGCGCACTACCTACTGAGCTGCTCAGGCTCCCTGGTCAAAGTAGCACTGCCGTGGTTCTTGTTAAATTCTTTATTTAAAAAACACTTTCTTCTTTCTACTGGGTAGCTGTATTTCTGAGTCTTACAGGACAGCTAAATGCATATTTTTTACTTTCCTTATATACAATAATGTATAAGGAAAGTATTGTGACGGGGTCGAAAATTCGAATTCGAGTTTTGGACGGGAGAGCACGTTTCAAACATTCCTGATCACGAATCGAACATTTTTGAAGTGATGTCAGTGTGTGTGTGTGTCAGTGAGTCTGTGGAGACGATAACTGGCGAACGAATGGACAGATTCGAACGAAATTTGGTACAAAAATTACAATCCGTAAACACTGGAAGCCTACTGGTTTTATGCACAATCGAATGTTCAACCCCCCCCCCCCTCCTAAATTTTGCAGTGAAATTAAAAAAAAATCGTCAAAAAATCAAAACCTCTAATAAAGTTACGCAAATAGACATTTCTTATGTAACTTTTCAGTAGAAAACGATTGACATAAAGTTTAGAATGCTAGCATGAACCGTTCTCGAGATATTGCACATTTTTCAAAAAAATTATCAAAAAGTCATATAAAATAAAAAAAAATATTTCCTATTGAGAAACATGTTCACTTTTTATATGTAATACCATGCGAGGAATTTATTGACATCATTCTCGTGGGCATACCTCATTCCATTCATGAAAAAAGATATTTTGAGTAATACTTTTGTATTTGAACGCCAATAATTATTTATCTGCTGTAAGGATAATTTATTTCTCCATCCATAACGCTTGGCGAGATTTTGGATACGAATTTGGTGGAATGTTGACAACTTGGCGACTTTTTTAAATGTTGCTAAATTAACGAAAATCTCGCCAGATGGATAAAAATGACGCTAAATCAATGAAAATGACGACTAATTGACGAAAATTCAATATCTTGGAAAGAATATAAATATCTTCTATAAAAATAATCTATTTTTTTATTGTAATAGTAGTAAATTCATTGTATTATATAAGGAAAGTCATGTGCTGCCCACATCAGATTTTTTTACAGTATAGACACGTTTCATTTACGAAATGAGAACTCATTAAAGGAGTAAAAAAGGTATTTTTGAGCTCTTCAAGAAGTAAATTCATTGTATAGAAGAAAAAGTCATATGAAATATTTTTCTATTTTAGTTTCTCATAAATAGGAAAATTACATTAAAAGATATCTACGGTTTGAGCCTACATTCCACTTCTTCAGTCATATTCCATAGAGTTTAGTTCCATTTGTATCACACTTAATATCAGACGAAAGACAAATGTTATCTTTATCATATTCAGCACCCAAGTTATGCTTTATGGTATTTCGTATGAATTCCTTAAAAGTTTATTTTTTCACATTAGCAGCAGCTTAGTGACGCTTATGGATGCATACGTGCACCCGTGTTTATAAAAACTATTTTGATACCATTAACATCCATAGTTTCAATTATTAATCCACATATCGTATACTACCAGCTATCATTATTTTCCCACAGAACATAATGTTACGACAATCTTAAAATCCAAATAATTCGAGTTCTAATCATGATAATAATTCTATTTAGTTCTAGCTTTTCATGTAATATATACGTATCTAAAATTTTGTAGTAATAGGTGCCTTCGTTTTTAAGGTATCGTGTCAACACACACACACATACATACACATCTTTACAAAAGTGTCCTAAATTGGTGAGGCCGCATACGTAACTCCTTTTAACTATCTTGCAACAATGGAATTATGTAAAGCGAGGGAGATTTTTCGCAAAAGAAATGACGGATCTATTTTCCGAGAATCCGCCAAATTTTAATGGATTAAAATGTTCCACTGGACTAAGCTGTGTACTAAATTTCAGATCTTTAGGACGTAGGGAAGCCGGATGGATTGTTAAATCAAAATTTCCAAGGAAAAATTTAAATGCATTGAATGTAATTATTCTTGTATGTCATTTCTATGCTATCACTTTTACTGTTTCTTAAAATTCTCTCTATGTCCGAGTACAATTCTTTTATGGACGCACCACAGTTTTATTTTTGGTTGCTTAAGAATATTGTGATAGCTAAAAGTTATTTTTTACTTTTTAGTGCATTTTACTAAAACGGTGTAGCGTAAAAAGATTTTTTATAATATTTTTTACTATTATAAGTTTGTGAGTGGCATTGATTCTTCTCTTAGCACGTTTATCCTTTCACTTTTCATAAGCGAGTAAATGGTTTGTAAAATTCTATAAGATCAAATGCTATATAGGATGAAAACTTTTTCATGCGAACTAAGGATTTCCATTTCATTTAAACAATTTCAGAGTAGTAATATTGCACAGGAGAAAAAAAAATTTCGTAATAAATTGTGAGTTATTGAATAAATTTGTAACAGTTTATGAGTTAGGGGTATTTTTCGCGAGTTATTCGGCAAATATAAAAGTGAAACCGATTTGTTCAAACTTTTTATTCTTACTGTGCAATGTTGCTACTCTTGAAATTCTTCAAATGAAATAAAAATCCCTGATCCGACATCAAGAGGTTTTATCAAATATTACTTTTGCAGAATTTCACAAAATATTTTCTCATTTACGAAAAGTGAAAGTATAAAAGTGTCAAATAGTAATGAAAAATATACCATCACACGCTTATAGATGAAAAAAGTCCCGTGAATCCCAATGAATATGTATGTATACAATAAAAAAAAAATATGTTGTGAGCAGCACATGACTTTCGCTATACGTATTATGCAACGACTTTACTTCTTTCACAGCGAAATAACAATGCACAAGATCAGCGGCACACTATTTCTGGCGTTGAATTCTACATTAACATTTGACACTTTTCTTGATGACAACATATAAATTTATTTTGAAGTACACAAGAGACTTATATTTCTCGCAAATGTAATTTGACAATTAGAAAAAGGACTATCGTCCGAGGTCCACTAAGCAAAATAGACAAGCATCTAATCATTACGCAAAGCGTTAAAAGTGCGTATAAATATGTGAATAAAACCATACCATTCGATTCCAGTTTAGGGATGCTTGAAACGTGATCTTCTGTCGAAAACTCGAATTCGAATGTTCGTCACAATACTTTCCATACACATTATTATACTATATGTATATAGGGAAAGTAAAAATGCCTTGTTGAATTACAGGATAGACTGCGGTAATGGAGGAAGGCTTGCTACTGATTTTACTCTAATTTTTTGGCAGAATTTATCATTATTAAATTAGTATTTATAAGAAACTGAAATGGAAAAGTAACTGTCGAATGTAACTGCTAAGAATATGGATTGTCAAGTCTTAACTTTTTTGTGTCGTTTAAAAGATTTATAAACAGATCACCCCCTCCGCTCCCCCAATGAATTTTTCCTTCCTTGGTATATTGTTAAAACTAAATCTGTTGCCCTTTTTTAATGAGGCTTACTCGCCATCTTACAACATAAAAGATGAATTTTCAGTTCTTTTTTCTTAGAGAACGCTTTAATGAAGTAAATAGGTTAATGACTCCCAAGAGTGCAGTCAACATGGAAATGAACTAATTGGTTCCGTAAAGGTGCACGAGAATTGGAAATACCTTTTTAAATTTATCTAGAGTTTCTTAAAATTGCAATCAATGATTAATTATAGCTTAATTGAGTTTTTAGTGTTGTCGTTTTAAAAATTCGAACATGTTTAAGACTCATTTGATGTCCCTATAAAAATTTTAAACCATTTTTAACGCTGATTTGAAATTCACGAAAATATAAAAAAAGATACCTTAAGTGTCTCTACTCCACTTATACATGCATTCATATTAAATATTGTTCAGTTCCACTTGTATCACCACAATAAAACAACAACAATAAGAAGTATGCATATTTTTATAAGCTTTCTTTCGCAATTTTTTTTTTCAAAATTTTTATTAAACCATTTAAAGATTTTTTTTTCAATTTGGATACAATTCTTTTTTTTTTACCCATATGAAAGTGTAAGGGAACTACTTGAACGTTTGGGAAAGTCACCCAATATAGACTAACCTAATTTAGATTTACGTGAACTATCACTGTTTCGAATTTCGTAGTTGTGGGTCGCTCAGATTTTATGTTAGGCCACTAGCAGACGACGAACAAACAAACATATCTTCTTTCATTATGTTTATATTTTTTAAACACCTTCTTTTATTATTATATAGTAATAATGGCACGCTATTTATTATTATAAGGTTAATATTCGTTCTTGAGTTATCGTGTTCACACCTTACAGACATACACACACCGCCGGATATCGTTCTGAAAGAGATCTATTCAAGTTTTAAAATGCATTTTCTCATCAAAATCTTGAAATTTAACTTTTTCGAGAACGCATTAATTTCTTTATATAATAAATAGTATGAAGTAAAAATCACAAAATTTCTTTGAATAGAAAGGAAGATTTTATTGGGTCACGAAAGTGATCTAACTATCAAAGGAGCGGTGCCTTTCCTGCTGAATTCTCTCTGGGAATCTATGCTATATTTATGTTATGCTAGGAAAATCAGGAAAGCTGGGCACGCACTTTGAATAGTGTTTTATTAGAAGATCGAACTCACGCTGTACAAAGTGATTTCCTCGATTCAGTACAGTGGTCGGAAGTAGCGCACTACAAGTAGTGAAACCACAGTAGTCATACTTTTTCTCGTAGTTTGTAGTGTAACGCGCTACTTTTAAAAATAAGTAGTGTAATGAGTAGCACGATACAATAAATCACTAGTTTGTATCGAGTTTAAACGCTACTTTTAACGTTACTTCAGTAAACAAACAAGGTGCCATTCTGCCTATCATGTGATCACCCTTTCTTCTTTTGTATGAAATTTAGTGTCTGCGCAACGATGTATGATGAATGGCTGCAGGGTTAGGAAGGTCATTGCCTCTTTTTTATATGGATATATTCAGACGTGTTATTTCCCAAAAGATCCTGCTTATCTGACTGCAATTTTGAGATGCAAATTCTACTAAAAATGAACAAACATGTTTTTAAATAAATAGTTTTTACTTTCATTTTATTGTATACTTTTAATAAATGAAATGAATACACGTCAACTTTAATTAAACTTTAAAATAAAAGATAACCAATATAGGGTAAAAATAGGTTAAAAATTCTTTAATAAAATCTGAGCCGTATAATTTGTGTACATCGAGGAAAGTGTATTTTATTAAAGGACTTTTAAACATATTTTTGGTTGTCTTTGATTTTAAAGTTTATACTCTTATTTTATTTTACTGTTTTCAGAAGTGGGTAAAACCGTAAAGATTAGTCAGTTGATTAGTAAATTTTAATTATTCAGAATAAGTATGTTAAATTGCTACAGTATATTCATATCCTCAACTTTTTTGTGAAAATTGAAGCTGTGGCAAAATTTGTCTTATAAAAGTTGTTATGTAGTGACTGCATTTTAAAAGTTGTTTGTAGTCACTACTTTTTTAAAAAAGTAGTTGTAGTTAACTGCATTTGTCATGTTGTAGTTGTAGATCACTACAATAATAAAGTAGTTTTTCCAACCACTGATTCAGTGTACATTATAACAACCACTCAGACGTGGGTTGGCCTTACTGCGAATATGACGCTGTACTTAAACACCTGATTTAATTATTAAAAATATTGCGATGAGTAAAAAGAAAAAAAAAAACTTCTAATTCTAGAGAGGGTCTTTTGAAGATAGAGGCGCAATTCTACCTTACGTGCTACACGTTGCTCATAATAGTACGATCACGTTAAACATGTGTGTCCGTAAGTCCTTCCGAGAGATTGGTAGAAGGCGAAGGAGGGTACGGTCCCTGTGGATGCCTCCCTCACTGGGTTCCGGTCTAAATTGGGTGGCTTTTCCCGGCCGTCCAAACAGATACCTTACACCTTTCTGGTAGGTCGGACGGTCTGGATCTCAACAACAACAACGTTGCTCATATTAAATATTAATGTGAACCATCTCATACAGAAGCTCTTGCAATTATATGTGTGCTTGTACATATACAAAAAAAATTGTTTAAATGTATTCAAAAGTCTAAAAACACGCATTTTCCTCAAAATGTTGAATTGCAATTTTATTGGAAAAACAGTCTCTTTGCATGTTATAGTATGAAAAGGTAAAAATGTTATTCTCAAGGAGTATATGTATATATATAAATTGTACTGAAAACTGCTAAGAATATAAATCGTCGAACCTCATAAACTAAAATGTCTAAAATGTTTTGAGAAGGAAAAATGCTAGTAACTTCCCGTCCCGTGAGACATTGTTAAAACTAAATCTGTTGTTCTTTAACGAGAGGCACTTTCCTGTCCCCCCCCCCCCCCCCCCCATAAAAGATAATTTTTCAGTTTTTCTTACGTTCTAAGTAGGTTAAACTCTCCCTAGCGTGTCGTAAGCATGCAAATGTGTAAAAATATCGGTAAGAATGTACGAGGATTCGAAATTGCATAATTATAGAATGATTTCACATTAAAAAAAAATGACTAAAATAAAATAATCAATGATTCAGTTTCCATTGTCGTCCTTTCAAAGTGTTGAAATTTTTGAAGTGGTGATTTAATATAATTTTTTGATTTTGTAATCAATTAAAAGTCCCACTTTTATTGAATGCTGATTTAAATAATAAGAAATTAAAAATAAAATTATTTTGAACAGGAAGCTCTTCTGAAACTTTTTGATGCACCTACGTGCGTTTCACAGGAAAATATATCAGGATTTCTAGATCGCTTATTGTTTTTAGCATAGCTCGATCCTTCTTGGCTTCACAGCGTCTACCACGAGTTCCACTGGGAGCAAGCCGAAAGATATATTGTCCTTTAATGGGAGCAGAAAGAGGGAGCAGATTGTCTTGACTCTAATCAAGTGACCCTTAATGATTCTGGCTTTAAATTTATGAACCCCTACATAGAACACACCAAATCAATAACTAAAATCACTTTTTGCAAAGGATAAGGAAAACTTGAGCAACGTATGTAAGCCCCAATAGAATCAAACGTATCCTCGAAGCAGCTGTACGCTGCATTATTATTTCATTTGTGCTTAAATACGTTGCTGAAGTTTCCCTTAGTATGCACCAAGCCTGGAAAATTAATTTTTGGTGAAAGTGAAATAATTGAATTTGATAAAAACAATTCAGATTCTAGCAGAATGAATTAAAAAGCATACTAATGTTTGAAGGCAGGGGCGTAAGAGGCCCGGCCTATGGGGGGCGGGAGTAGATAGAGCACAAAGGAGAACTAAAAAATCTGATGTGGGCAGCACATGACTTTCCTTATACAATGCAATGGATTTACTAGTTTTACAAAAAAAGTATAATGTATAAGATCCACGGCGCTGTGCTTTTATCGTTGAATTGTACATTGGGCGATTTTCAGGATGACAACATGTAAAACTATTTCAAAATACTCAATTAATTTATACTTCGCGCAACTCTAAACAATCATCGATATTGATAGCATCCTCAATAAGCGATATAGTCCATATATTAAAATACTTTAACAATTACTTCATCATCTAGTCGTCATTTTCATTGATTTAGCGTCATTTTTATCAATTTGGCGACATTTTCGTTAATTTGGAAACATTTAAAAAATTCGCCAAGTTGGCGACATTCCGTCAAAATATCTCCAAGCGTTATGGACGGAGAAATAAGTTATTCTTATAGCAGATAACTGACTATTGGCGTCCAAATACAAAAGTATTATCTAAAGTATATTTTCTCATGAATGGAACTAACTTGATCCACGAGAATGATGCCACCTAATTTATTGCATGATATTACTTATGAAAAGTGAACATATTTTAACAATAGGTAATATTTTTTTTAATAACTTTTTTGATAATTTTTTTGAAAAATGTACAATATCTCGGGAATGGTTTATGAAAGCGTTCTAAAATTTATTTTAATCGTTTTCCAATGAAAAATTACATAAGAAATGACTATTTTTGTAACTTTATTAAAGATTTTGATATTTTGAGGATTTTTTCAAATTTTCACTCGAAAATTTAGGGGAGTTCTGAACATGCGATTGCGTATAAAAACAATAGGCTTCCAGTATTCATGGCTTGTAATTTTTGTACCAAATTTCGTTCGACTCGGTCCATTCGTTCGTCAGTTATCGTCTCTACAGACACACACACACACGTGCTTGAAACGTGCTCTCCCGTCGAAAACTCGAATTCAAATTTTCGACCCCGTCACAATACTTTCTTTATACATTATCTGTATATAAGGAAAGTAAAAACTATAAAAGACTATAAAAAGTGGGAAGGGATCCGAAATTAAATCTTGCGGGAGGGCTCAACGTTGTTACGGTACTGTCTGCAATTACACATTTGTTTTTTTTTTTAAATCTCATTACTTTGCTATCGTTTTGCTTCTTTAAAGTGCATTTTTCCGTTGTCTTACAGATGGCGTTTCTCAGAACCCTTGTTTGCTTCTTTGCTGTCGCCGTCGCTGTGAATGAATGCGCCCACGTTCTACAGAAGAGGAGTTTCGTGCAGCTGGGCTGCATGGGTATGTTTGACCGCTCGAAATTCGCTCGTCTGGACGCAGTCTGCGAAGAGTGCTACGAGTTGTACAGAGAGCCTGACATCCACTCACTCTGCAGGTAAGTAGCATTTAGAACAGTTAAGTTAGCAAAATACCAGACATGGGAGTTTAATCTGCTTAAATATAATCATAGGAATAGCAGGATCTCAAAAAGAGTTAAGATCTAGTAGGCGGTTTACAGTGCTGGATTTCATTTCTCAAACTGGACTTTGTAGAGAACTGCCTACGCCACTGAATATAACCACAAATCTCACAACAATACACAACTCATATCGAACAGGCCTTTAACCTCAAGGGTTATATGAAGCTCCATTAATGTGAAGTTCACTGGCGTGTTATGAAATATTTCATAGAAGGAGCAAAATCTTTAATTAAACATCATTAATTAGTAATGATCGTTATTTAGTTACATTGAATAATTAATAATTATTGAAAAATTCACATTTTATAAATTGAAAATTATTATATAACAAATGATCAGCGGTACTAATCATAGCAATGTTTATATAAAGTGCTTCTATACAAATCAGATGAAATAATCCTATAAATAATTTCAGAATTCTTGTATTTCTCATTAATAATTTCACCGTATTTTGAATATATAATAAATATGCATACAAAACCTATTTATATCTTCATAGTACTGACACTGGTTTAAGGGACCCGTAAATGTACCAGGTGGATGGGGGAATGCCATAACCTTCTATTGGTGAATATTTGCAGAATCTACATTAGTTATCCATATGATCTATATTGGAAAACGAAATCCAGCACTGCAAACCTCATTCGGTCATATAATTTTCTGCCCTTCCTTCCTTCTGAGATCCTGACAGTCTTTAAGTGGGTAACACATAAAATTGAAGAAATATTTTCACCAGTTTTTGAAAATAATTTCTTAGATTCTTCATTGTCTCACCTTTAAAAATTTAATGAATAAGAAAAACCTACAATTAAATTAATGTTTAAAGTTTATGACTAGAGGTTTGTTTAAAATTTACGTCCATCAGGGATTTATAGTAGAATAAGAAAATTACAGGGATGCGCATTTGCACTCTATTCACTTCCTCTGGCAATGTTTCTTTCAGGTATACCTCCGGGGGGAGGGGGGGCGAAGCCCTTCGGAGATGAGTATTCGCTGACCCCCTGGAGACATTTTATGATAATCTAGTTTCTATTTATATGACACAGCAATTAGATATATTTATATAGGGCAAATAGAAAACTTGCCCCCCCCCTTAAAATTTCACTCCCCCTCGACCTAAAACTCCCGAAAGAAACACTGCCCTTTGGGTGTTTCACTGAAACAGCTGGAAAAGTTAATATCTAAATACACAAAATATTCTGTAACAACGATTGAAATTTAATATATCAACAAAACCTTCCTGCCAATAGCGATCCATAAAGTAAGACTTTCACATTGGGAATACCCGCATATACTATTTTTGCAGTTGTGTTATCCTTTGTCAACACTGAATGGAGAATTTATCTGTGAAGTTCCTTCCCGAGCCCAGGTAACTCACTTGAAAGAGTGCTTTCTTCGAGATCAAGCAGTTAGGATATAGGCATTCTAACGATAACACTTTATATTGGCGTCTGAGTTGAGAAACAGTTCGGCTCTAACAACTTATCCGATGAACAAGCCCATACTAGTCTGATTTTCTTTGTTGCATTAGTTTCGATACGGTTCAAATGAGATTTCCTCGATTATACCCCTGCCTAGTTTTGGTTTGTTTGTGGATCATGTTGTGGGCGACAAACTGTAGTGGACCCTGGCATATGAAGGGAAGATTATTTTATTTAAGCGACGGAGTGCGGAAAAAATGTAGGTTTGTTGAAATCAGGAAGTCTGGGTCTCAAATTAGGCGGTGGAGAATGTGATGTTAGCTCTTTATTTCATATCTTTCAGTTAACAGAGCATTAATCTCGAGATTAAGATCTGAAAGATTTGAGCTTTTCTTTGATCACTGAATCCTTAATTCATAAACTGCCTCTCGCACTTTATAGCTGAATGTAACGTTAAATTCTTTATGCTTTATCTGCATTTGGGGTGTATAAAGATTCATTTCAAAAAATCTTCTTTTTATGAATGATGAGGTGCCTAGTTAGGTAAGCTTGCTCATAAGGAATACGGTATGGATGCGGTATGGCTCATAAGGAATACGGTATGAATAAGTGAAAGATATCTAGTTGGAAAAATTTATGAAATATTAATATTTTTAGAAGCTAAGAAGGCATATATACATTTGCATGCCAAGTATGTTAATATGATTGCATAAAATAACGTTTTTCATATAAACTCGAAACTAAGAAAAAATGATACTTGAAAAGGATTCCAGAAACTTCGAAAAGGCAAAAATGGGGGGATGCATATATGCAACACTTTTGCGTGTATATTTTTATGTACTACACGTCTTGTAAAATTATCCGATTTGTGTTAAAGAATATCCATAGCAAATGTATGATGCCAATCCCCCCCCCCCCCACCCCCTTCAAGATAAAAATAAAATTGTTTCCTCAAGTACTTTATACAGGGTATTGAAAAACGTGTAGATCAAAAAAGAGGTACATTTATATTTGTAAATACCTTTCTTTTATTATTCGTTACGAATAAAGGACGTTTATAGTTTTCCTTTTCTTTTCTAAATTTCATGGGACAAAACATGCTATCATTTTGTTTTCGAATTCTTGATGCTAAATAAAAAAAATTTCATTAAAGTGTTATTTGACAGAGACTGACAGAAGGCGATTGCCGGAATCGCCTTTCTGTAAAGAATGCAAGTTACCCTGTCCCTTCAAAAGAAGTTTCGACCACATTGAAATACTTTATAGTTTATATGTACCGGGTGGTCAGAATTAAAACACCTCTACTCTGAGCTCTCTATACATCGAACTATTCAGTGTAAAGGCTCCAAAATTGTTGAACCTACTATTCAAGACATGGGGAAAGGGATTGCGCGAAAAAAAATTAGTTCCAGAAACACCGATAGGTGGCGCTGTACAACAGAAAATATGCTGAAAAGACACGAAATACACATTTGTAACACATCTTATTCGAACGTACCAAACATTCATATCACAAGGACCTTATCGATGCAGAGAATGTTGCTCAATATGGTTCCCTTCTTCAAGATGTAAAATTTGCAGTCTGTGGACAACTAGTTCAACTGCGGATCGTAATTGGTCAATTGAGATGCTTCTCACATGCAGGGTGATACTGTCTTTCAAATCTGCCAAGGTTACCAGACGTTCTCGATAAACAAGACTTTTTAAGTATCCCTACAGCCAAAAATCACAGGGATTAAGATCTGGAGAACGAGTTGCCAGGTTGTCTGAAACGCACGACTAATTTCTCTACCATTAGTAAAATGTTGCCGAAGAAACTGCTGTACACAGAGTTCAATGTGTGGAGGCGCTCCATTTTGCATAAAGGTAATTGAATCAAGACATTGGTGCTGTTGCAGTTGGGGTACAACAAAATTTTCGAGCATGTTTTTGTACCTTCTGGCCGTCACGATGCATGTCACAGGACCATTGGGAGTAGCCTCTTCGAAAAAGAAAGGTCCAAGAATGAATGTGGCTGTGAATCCACACCAGACTGTAACTTTCGGTGAGTGAAGTGGAATCTCTTGGAAGGTACGAGGGTTTTCTGTGTCCCAAATGCGACAGTTATGGGTGGTGACTGTTCCACTTAGATGGAAATGCGCTTCATCGCTCCATAGAATCTGCCATGGCCACGATGCATCCACTTCAACTCTAGCTAGAAATGTTAATACTAAGATCAGTCGCTTCTCCCTGTCGATGGTCAACAAGTGGTGATTGTGACTAATTTTGTATGGGAAAAAATGCACTGTGTTTCTCAGTACGTTCCGCACTGTGCTGTAGGGAACACCCAAGTGTCGTGACACTCCACGTGCACTACTACAGCCTATAACGTTATCCATTGATTGTTCAACAGTAACGGTGGCAACATCGTCAACGACATCTGAACAAGTCGATTTGCGCTCTCGACCCGGCTGAACTCCAAGATGTCCAGTTTTCTCGAATCGAGCGATCATTCTCCTGAGAGATTGTGGAAGTAATGGTCCTTTGAGCAAATTCTTAAGTCGATGAAACTCTCGAAGTGCAGCTGCAGCATGTCCTTTGTTTTCATAAAACAGCTTCACAAGCAAAGCGCGTTCTGTCAGTGTGACAGCCATCGCTGATAAGAATGAAAATTTCCCAGTTTTATCTCCTTTTATGCCCAAAATATAGTAGCTGCAAACCAAGGGTTTATGCAAATTTTTGTGCTTACAGTGCGAAATTGCAGTTACAATGACAGTTTAAGTTTCTTCACTTTTTTATCTCATTTTTTTTTCATATCAGCAAAAGAAATTAAAAAGGAAAAATTCCATATCGCATGTGTTTGTTTTTTTGTGATTATTTTGTGTCTTTTCAGCATATTTTCTGTTGTACAGCGCCACCTATCGGTGTTTCTGGAACTAATTTTTTTTTCGCGTAATCCCTTTCCCCATGTCTTGAATAGTAGGTTCAACAATTTTGGAACCTTTACACTGAGTAGTTCGATGTATAGAGAGCTCAGAGTAGGGCTGTTTTAATTCTGACCACCCGGTATACTTATCTAGGGTTCTTAGGAAAAAAGTTCCCAGGCCTAGCTATAGTACAATAACCATGCCCGGTACAATAGAAGTGACTGTAACATCCTTAGTACACGGTTGAAGAAGTTAAAAACACAAATTCAACAAGAAAGCAAGATAGCAAAAAAAGTAAAAAATAATAAAAAAAAAAAAAAAAAGTCAATCAGGAACATACGAAACTTGTATACATCGGTTGCTAGATCATCCACTCATTGTAAGTAAATATTATTTTTCCTGGGATTCGAATTTGCATTATCACTGGCAGAAGACAATTTGAACAGACAGTACATTCGATTCTTGTGAAAGTAAATATTGCTTTTGTGCTATTTTTTAATAGGACAGCTATTCGCTTATAACACTATTGCGTCGAATAAATGACTTCTGTAATTGATTTAGTGTCAATTACCATTCATTAGATAAATGCTCTACAACTTTGTATTTGATATTTTACAAACCCGATTTGCTATCGAGTTCATTTTCCTAACTTCTTCAATCCTCCGCTAAGGGTACTATATAACCGCTTTTATTCGATTCGGCAGTGTCTCTTGATAGTAGAGAGACTTAACGTGTACTCTGAGGACTCTTTCATCCCGAAGTTTGTGGGATTCTTAATAACTTTTCTAGGAATCCTTATATTCTTAGGATAACCGAAATCAATTATCGTTTATTTATCATTCAGTTTATTTTACTTATTCTGATACCCATTCTGTTTTTATTTTTCAACAGGTCTAATTGCTTCAAGAACAGCTACTTCTCCAAATGCGTTGATGCTCTATTACTCACCGGAGAGCAGGAGGAGTTAGACAACTCTGTTAGACAACTTTATGGCAGGCGGAAATAACTCTGTGGCGTGATATGTCAGATCGAAACAATGTACAGTTGAGAGCTTATACTTAAGTTATATTATTTTCTACGTTTTGAGTCTTTTTTGTTGACTGTTTTTTTTTATTAATTTATTTATTTTTATTATTGACGATCGGTTGTGCATAGGCCCGTAAAGTCAAATGCATCAAATGACGTCATTCCCGGCCCATGCAGGACACCGATGATTTATCATATGTTATTATATTTATTGAATCTCAGACTTATATATGACTCCATTCGTACGAAGAAATGTACAATTTACAAGATATTTTGTTTACATTTGTGATTTTATTAAAAGAAAATAAATTTTATTATGGCAAAACATTGTCTGGTTTCTCTTTGGTTTTGAGATGAAGATATTCAATTGACATTGTCTTTAGCTAAAAGATGTTTGAACTGAGAATTAAAAGGCACAAGAAGGAATTTCTCTTCTCTTTATATGAAACAAAACAAACTGCGGAAAATTAACATTTTTTGCTGCTCTACATTAAACCCTACTTTGAGGTTCATATGGCGCCCTTGTTTATAAGATGACATATATTGTATTCAACTATGACATAATGTAGTTCGGTGCCATCATCAACACGTAATCATTAATTTATTGAGGTGGTGCAGAGTGAAGTATCACGCCTTCCTGCTGCTTACTGCTTCCTTTTATATTTCTAAGATTTATATCAAATTTAGACACGCAAAATTAGATAATTTGAATTCGAGGAACATGATTGGCGGGATCTATTTGGATTAATTTTAATATTTATTAATGTATTAGATGATTAATCCATCCTATTTAAAATTGATGAGAGTCGGTAAAATATTTCCCTCTTGCAGAAGTGTGGGACAGCCCAGTGGATAATGCATGGGGATTACACTCGGACGACCCAAAGTTCGATTCCTGGCTCTGTTAAAACTGTCTCCTTGCTCACGAGGATTACGGGCACGTTAAATATGTCGGTTTCATAAATCCTTTCAAGAGGTTTGTGGTAGGGGAAAGAGGACACGATTCTTGTGGATACCGCCCCCACTGGACTCCAGTCTAAATTGGGTGGCACTATCCCGGCCGTCCAATCAGATACCTTAAACCTTCTGGTAGCCGGCCGTCCAAACGGTTGTTCAAAACCTCGGGCGAGTCGGACGAAAGGGTCTTCAACACCTTCTGGTAGGTCGGACGGTCTGGGTCGTACAAACCTTTTTAGAGTGACCAGAAAGACTCGTTCGAAATATCATAAAATTCGAACTAAATGTGTTTTAATTGGTGATATTTGACTGCATTAAAATGTGAACACGTCACCGACTTGACAGTTGAATTCATACTCGTAAAAAAAATAAAAGTAATTGAAGTTAAATTCCTTTACACTAAAAAATCTCTGGATCTCTCGGGTCTTCCTGTATGGCTGGAGGATTGAAACTTCAGCTTCATAGTAAATCCGCTACTGAAGATGAATATATGCTGGTTTATTTGTTTTATTTTCTCGTCAGTTTTAAGCCTTTAACAGCGCATTTAAGCGATATTCTTTTTTTCCACAATTGTCTTCCAGTGGAAATATTTTAATTAAAATACCCCCGTTTATAGTCTTATACAGACTCATGTAACTGCTGAAACTCAAATTTCGTAAGAATACGCTTTATAACACGCAAAAGCGATTTTCTCGTAAAAGTATTATTTCGCAAAACTTCCACCAGGGACCAATTTAGCGCTTCGGGTGATAAAAATGTTCAACGTTTACCAACAACTTCTGAAAAGGTGATTTATGAATTGATAGTCCCACTCGGGATATTTTATTACCAGTCAACATCCAAATAGCATTAACTTAAAATGATATATTACAACATATATAGACGCTGTTATGCATGTTTAATGTTTGTTTCCGAGGTTCTCTGCATATTATGAAATTAAAGTCTATTAAAAACGAAAAGAAAAATTAATAAATTCAATAGTCCTCGGACAACCATTTTCCTCTTTGTGAAATGTAATTAATTATCAAAAACTGATAAACCAATATATTTGAAGATAGAATTTTGTAAAAATAATATCGGTCAAGATTTCACTACCCATTTGCTTTAAAAGATACCGATAATCGATTTTAATTATATCGCTTTAGGATATTGGACGGAATTATATAAGGAAAAATGGGATTTGGACAATATGTGAATTTCTTTACACACTGCGATAAAGTTACTTCTAATAAATTTAGAATCCACATATTTATACTCATTTATATACATGCTCAAAATCAATAATACAATTCATTGAAAATAATTTACAACACTTCCCTGAATAAAGCAAGCATATGTCAATTGTTTTGAGTGTGTTATAAGCCCCTTCTTCAATACAAAAGAACAGTATATGCCCTTAACAACCGCTAAGAACGAACTGCTACAAACAAACGAGTGAAATCAGAATGGTTGATTTATACTAGTGTGAAAAATTCATATTCCAGTGCCGTTGGCAATATCACGTGAAATAAATATAATTTGGCAAATTTTTCGGCGTCAAACAAACGTTGGTCAGTTCGTTCTTAGTCGTTGTTAAAGGCACATACTGTTCTTTTGACCTGAAGAAGGGGCTTCTATCGCCCGCGAAACAACTGTCGTCAGCTAACTGACACATGCTTGCTTTCTTCAAAGAAGTTTTGTAAGTTATTTTCTTACAGGCAACAATTTATTTATTGTACAATGCATTGAATTAACAAAATTGCTCAAATTAATATCCAGCGTTTTGGGTTATACTAGTTAAAACAAAATGGCTTATTTATACGAAAAATCCATATTTTTTATATGAAAAATCCATGTCCCAGTGGCACTAGCATTATTACATGAAATAAATGTAATTTGACGAATATTTTGGAGTCAAAATTCTATATCAAAGCTTATTTTGATACATATTAAGTTAAAAAAGATTTAGATCTTGTAAGTTAAATACATCAAGAAAATTTTAGTCATATTTCAATAAAAAATTTACCTATCAAAGTTATACTTCGTTTAAAATGTGTAGTATGAAGACCCAAAAGAAATGCTGTCAACAAAAAGTAAACAGAAAATACAGATAAACAGTGGAATTATTGCTTTTTAGTATATTATTTTAAAACTGTGTAATATTGTTTATCACATTATTTCAATAAAAATCTATGCATTTAATAGAAATAATTGGAGATCATCATGCTCTTCCCTCTATAGACATATTCCATGTTATGGATATTCTAATATCCGACAAATAATTAAAAAATTGCAAAACAAATCAACATTTTAAGCATTTGTTCCAAATGGTACATTACAACATACAACATCTATAGACGCTGTTATACAAGTTGAATTTTAGGGTTTTCTTCCGAGGTTTTCTTCATCTAAGAAATTTAAGCCTATTAAAAGTGAAAACAAATAATAAAATGTTTTTCGAATAGATAAAGTTAACAGTAAAATACCAATATTTAAACATCGTTTTAATCTACATATTTTGACACCTGCAAACATTAAATTTTATATTTACAGGTGTTAAAGTTAAACTGTAAGGTTTTTAAATAGATTTTAAAATTTTGAAAAATCTATATTTTAAAAACTTACAATCCAAATTCAATAAAATGTTATATTTAGGTTTCAAAATCTGTTTAAGATTATGTGAACATATTGGACTAAACATTTCAAAGCCAGAACGATTTTAATAAGTAAATTTTCTCATTAAGATATGGCTAAAAATGTCCTGGAATAAATTAGCATTACAAGATTCAACCTCCTTATGCCATCGTTAAATGTCTCTGTCACGAAAAACACAAAATTTTAATTCTATGAATTTCTGATGAGGCAAATCGATTGGTGACTGGCTGTACGGATGTCTGTTCATTGCAGGTATACGTTAAAGGGTGTGAGGTCAAGAATGGATTCTCGCAGTACACTACTTTGCATGAGCTTGGGTGTCGATAGTTTATTTTTGAAAGTGTATGTAATTTAGGCATGAGATTAAAAGTTTGAGTAGTCCTTCAGGGACTTTTAGTGCCATTAGTTTGTAAATTAGTCCATAGTGCCATATTTTATCGAACGCATTTTGGATGTCGAGGAAGATCGCAGCTGTGAGTGTCTTGTTTTGGAGTCCAGAAGATATGTACTCCACAGTAACTGATGGGTGGTAGAGTGTTTTGGCCTAAATCCGAGTTGTTCCGGGATTATGATATCGTTCTCTAATAGGAGATCATTTAGTCTATTTAGTATAATTTTTTCAGTAATTTCATATAGTGTTGGTAGTAGAGTTATTGGTCTGTAGTTGGTTGGTATTATGGCGTCCTTATCTGCCTTGCGAACTGGAATTATAATATCGTTCTTCCATTCTTTGGGAAAGTAGTTTAACTTTAGTATTTTGTTTATCAGGAAGGTAACATAGAATATTATATTTAGGGTTAAGTTTTTGACCGCGACATTTCTAATATTATTATGTTCTAAGTTTTTACGGTTTTTAGGGTTTTTAATGTAGTCCACTATTTCCTGTGGGATGGCTGAGTTAATCTCAGAGGTGGTTGGAAAGTTTCTGAATGCATTTTTATCGTTTGGGGGAACAAAAATCATAATATTTATGTACACTGCTCAAAACAATTGGGGATATTGTGAGTTCAGTATGAAACAGACATATAACCGACTAGTTTTTTAACACAAATAAAAGACAAGAGATTAAATAGAAAAATTATCACGTTTACAAACTTTGGAATATGCATATTTTGTCTGTGACAGTGAAAATTACTCGCTTTAGATAAGAAATGAAAAGCAATCTGCAGCATTCTTTATGTAGGAACATATTAGAAACAATCGACATGCATCGAATGCTTCGTAGCAGCGAATACGATGTCTCAACAATGTGACTTAGTCGAATCGGTAGCCTGGAGGGCCATTGGTCGTTTAGAGGCGATCCAAACGCAACCCGTTGTAGAGGAAGCCCTTGGAGGGTCAGAAAGTGTCATCTCCAGATTATGGAATCGGTTTTGGGAAACTGGAAATATTAGTTGAAGACCAGAACAAGGTCGTAGGCATGCAACAACATAAAATGAGGTATTTAACACTAACGGTCAGGAGAAATCGCAGTATGAACGCCACTCTTTTGCAACAGCACCTTCGAAGAGCTACTGACGTCAGCGTTTCAACTCAAACTGTTCAAAACCGATTCCATCGTGTTGATTTGTACACTCACAGACCTATGGTTTGTGTTTCTTTAACAGCGGCCCACCGTGTTGTCCGCAGAAAGTGGGCATAAGAGCATCTCAGATGAAGACGAAATGAATGGAGCGATGCTCTCTTCTCAGACGAGTCCCGCTTTAGTGAACAACCTGACAATAGGAGGATTATCATTTGGAGGGAACGTAGTACTCAGAATAATCCTGCATTTGTGAATGAAAGTGTCTGATTTGGAGGAGGCGGAGTGATGGCCTGGGCCGGTATCGCTGTTAATGCCTGTACCGAACTGTATATAATAAGAAATGAGTCACTGACGGCTCAGAGATATAGGCATGAGATCCCTAAACCTTTCGTGGTTTCCTACGCTGAAGCAATCGGGGATGAATTCATTCTCATGGATGTTGACGTTGAGCTACATAGTGCTCGGCTAGTGGACGACTTCCTTTTCGACGAAGGAATCTTTCGAATGGATTGGTCAGCATGTTCCCCAAGCATGATTTCATTCGAACATGTTTGGGATATACTTGGACATTCTATTTCTGGTCGCTTATCATACCAAGAATCAGTTCAACAGTTGGAAATCGGTCTTCAACAAGAATGGGAGAGAATAACCGAGTTTTTCCTTGGAAACCTCATTGATTCCATGCCTCACAGGTGTACAACATAGTTTTTGGTCAGGGAAAACCATACCCCCTTATTAAAACTCATTTTTATCCAAGAAACCACATTTTTTGTTCGTTTTTATAACATGTACAAAATGTACATGTTTTGCTTTCCGACAAAAAACAAGAATAAAATTTAATTATTCCTTGTTCTGTGCGTAATTTTCTTTTCTAATAGCTTACAATACTTATCCATCATATATCAGCCAACAAAACTTTTTCTCATCAGCAGTTTATTTACAAAAGCATAATACTCCCTAATTGTTTTGAACTGTGTAATAGTTAATAAGAACAATAGTAGTCAATACTAATATTTTTAATAAAATCTTATCCCATTGCTTACATAATAATGATGCTTGGACTAGTGGAACAAGTAAACTATAACTGACCAACTAGATCTAATCTCATTGAGTAGCAAAAAGGAATGCAAGTTGACTAGTTTTGATTGGATAAATAGAACATAATATATTCAACAAGTCTCTTTCTCCCTCTCTCTTTTCATTTCCTCTGACTGCCATTTGTGATTGCAGTATCAGAAATTACTGTAAATCACACGCTCGTTGCAACGATAAGATGAATTCTCAATGAAAATCAAATGATTACTTAAATTTAAACACTTAATTTTTCCATGCAGAAAAACTACTATATGGTTACATTTACCTCATACGTCTTTCCTCATTTTTAAAATTTTCCTGACCGGGAAGAAACATGCACAAGTAACCAATTGTCATTACCGTGATGTCAGAGTCGTACGATCTTAGCGACAAATGCGGCGGCATTTGTGAAAAATTTAGCGATACTTGGAAACTTTAGAAAATTTAGAAAAGTTCTAAAATGTAATTCATTTGTCAAGAATTTCTCTTAGTTACATCTGTTTTTCTAGATTCTTCCACAGAGGGTATATATATGGAGGTTCATTGCTCAGAAAGAGAGAGATATGCGATAACGGAAATGCTACGTTAAGTACTTTGACATTACAATTACCTTTTTTGTTTATTCGTTGATAACTTAATTGTTGTTTTATTGTGTGCGGCTATTATTTCGTTTCTTTACTACAAGGGTCCAAGGATCCAAGGGTCCACAAACTACGGCTCATACGCTAAATGCGGCCTCTAACGGCTCTAATCCTGCATGAGACTCGATATGACAAAAAAAAAATGAAAATACATAAAATAAAATGAGAATACTGAAATGAAAATCGTCGGGTTTCATCATAATTTAAAAGCCAAGCGTTTTCATATAATATATAATTCACTGCTTTTACCTGCTTCATGTGTAATACAGTTTTTATAGTAAATTTATAAACCGAAAAATGATTATAATATTCTTTAAAGTTTCCGTCACACACACACACACACACACATATATGCATATATATATATATATATATATATGTGTGTGTGTGTGTGTGTGTGTGTGTGTGTGTGTAATGATCGAGAGCAGAAATGTGAGTCACGTCTAAATGAAATTTTAGCAAAGAAAGAGTAGTTTTATGTTTTTCATTTGTGTTACTCAAAATTAGGATTTGTTTGAAAGAAAAAAAGATTATTAATTTTCGATTTTTTTTTCTATAGTAATATTTATTTTAATTTTAATATCCACTTATATGGCTTTTACACTTTATTTTATAAGTAAATTCAAGTTTTTACTATTCTAAAAGTTGTTTTAGCCCTTGGATTATTTGGAAATTTCAATATGACCCGCGTGTCAAAAAGTCTGCAGACCACTGCTTTCCTAGATAGCAGGTAGAAAGGTATTAATTGTATCTTGTCCCAGTTTACGCTTAGTGATACTTTAAATAAATGCAAGTTATTTAGATCTTTGAATTAATTCTTTTAGCTTGGCAATACACCCAAGAATCAGGAGATACTGGTATTAACATGCTTACTGATGATTGTAACAACGAAGTGCAGGGGAATCAATTTAGGAGTCAATACCATTGGTTGTTAAGCTTGAAATTAACCCAAATGAGGATCATGTAATATTATGCTTCGCATCGCACGAAATTAGTAACGTTGTCGGAGTGTAGAGCGAGTTATGTCATATGAGGATTTCATAGCGGTTATTGGGAGGAAATTGTCGGTTAACCAATCTTTTCACTAGAAATGGAACGTCTGCAATCCTAGTTAGCATGCTAAGATCACAAGATTTCCCTGTTAACTAATACTTAACTATTTGGTAGATAAGGGTCATGAATGTATTCTTTAAAATTAGTTGTAATACCGAAGCTTAATTTTAAAAATCGCTCAAAAAACTGCTGTAATAAAAATTTGATAATATAATAGAATATAAAAATTTTAAGTTACGCTGTTTTATTGAAATGCACTATAAATAATTTTTAACTATCATAACATTCTTGGTCATGTGCAACTAAAAATAAAATCATGGGGACCCATAAAAGAATCGTATTTGAACATTAACAGAATTTTAAAACAGCAATAGAAGTGATGATATGGAAATGACATATATAAGAATCATTACCTTCAATCTATTTAAATTTCTTTTTGACAATTTTGATTTAAAAATCCGCCATTTCTGTGCTATTCCTTCTACTGTTCCTTAAATTTCTGTTAATGTCCGAATACAATTATTTCATGGGCAAATACAATTCTTCTTTTGAAATGAACTCGGGTCGTCTGAGTGCAATCCCCGTGCTCTAACCACTGGTGCAGCTCCACTCCCACGCCCGGAGTAGACCAGATTTTGACCCAATGTAGACAGGAACCCAGTGAGGCGACATCCACTGGAACCGCACCTTCTTTCCCCATGCAACAGCCTCTCGAAAGGACTTCCAGACCCACATATTTAACGTATCCGTACTCTATGTGAACACGCAAACAGTTTGGGCAGAATCGGGAATTGAACTCGGGTCGTCGAGTGCAATCCCCGAGTGGTTAAAAAAATGAAATACAGTGAACCCTATAGGTCATAATTTTTCAAACATTTTTTAAGCTAAATTAAAATTCACAAATTGCTTCGAAAATTTTAAGAAATATTCAAATTATCACATAAAATGTGTAAAAGAAATTTCAGCAAAATATGTTGGGTGGTTTTTAAAATAAAAATTGAAATAATAATTACACCCATATTATATGAAGAGATCACGTGACTCATTTCAAAATAAAATATAGCATCCATTTTTTTCATCTGTGTAAAGATCGTGATGATTCTTCTTCTTCGACCTAGACCGTCCGACATACCAGAAAGGTATAAGGTATCTGTTTGGACTTCTGGGAAGTGCCACCCAATTTAGACCGGAACCCAGTGGGAGGCATCCACAGGGACCGTACCCTCCTTCCTCTACCACCAACCTCTCGGCAGGACTTATAGACCCACATGTTTAACGTGATCGTACTCCGCGTGAACATGGCTACAGTTTTGGCAGGGAATCGAACCCGGACCGTCCGAGTGCAATTCCCACACGCTAACAACTGGGCTGTCGCGCCCCGATCGTGATGTTTAAAGATCGTTTAAATTTATATTTAGTGTTGCATCCGTCATGAAAACAATTTATTTTTGCGTATTATCTGTGTATCTGAATTATTTGTCAACGCAATTACAGTTATTTTTATTTTAAATAATCATTAAACTTGAATATTCCTACAACGAAGCCTAATTTTAACTATCATATAGCATGCAGAATGTAACAAATCAAGAGATTGCAAGTTGAATTGTATAAGAATTTGCTGAAATTTTTTCACGCAAAATTATTTAGCTCTGAAGTTTGGAATATAAGTGATATGAATGAAATATTCATTGAGTTTACATATAGAGGCAGACGCTTTATATTTCGATGAAATCATCTGAATAAAATTCATTTTGTGTAACTAGCATTGTTTTTGTTTTTTTTATAAAGTTTCAAGTTTTCAAGTATAACAAACTACTGTAGTACCACGATAATTAAAAAAATATCAGCGCTAAATGTATCGCATTTTAGAGCTGTTTAAATAAAATTGCATTTCAATCGGAAAGTGTTTCACAATCAATGCATAATTGATCTTTCTTGTTTAATATATAACATTTGTTGTAAAAACTGTGAATAGTGTGGGTTTTTACAAAACTTTCTGATATATTCATATTTTTTATGCCCACTGGTATCAATATCAGTATCAGAATGATTATATATATTTATGAGCTTTTGATGCATACTAATATATTGTGTAAACGCATTTTTAAAATGCTACAAAAATTTACTGTATATTTTCCTTTCATATAGTAAGCACTAAAAAGTGGCAATTTTTATTTAACTTGCCTCTTGTCGTTACACCTTAATCGACTGGGTTTTTAATTAAACTTTTTTATCGCATCCAATTTTTATTCGAATTCGACGTCTAAGATTCGCCTATTTTTATCAACATTTTGACAAGCATTAATTCCAGGAAGATTAATTACTGCTTGTTATACATGTTCGATATTTATTAAGAAGATATATTGTGATATTTTCTCATCATCTTCAACATTTTTGTTAAGTTACTAGAAACAAAAGGCGATCAAATCCATTGCTCTTCTTAATAGTATTTTCAGGCGTAATAAGAGATTTTTTTATGTATTTTTATGCTTTAAGCACTTGCTTAAGCTTTTGCGGTGTATCGACACCGCGTATCAATATTTATCGTTTAGTAATGTATTTATTGATACTTTATCAATATTACGCTTTATTGTATCGATATTGTATCGATATTGTATCATCAATATTTTGAAAGGATTTTCTAGGAAGTTAAATTCTCTGGATCTTGCGTTTTAAAATTTTGAAGTTGTAATATTCAAAGATGGAATTAGAAACTAATTTACAATTTTTATTCCAATAAACTATATGAAAATTACACATAAAATATAACAGAACACAAATTGAGAGCATAGTTTGAGTCTAACAGTGTTAGATTAATAATCTGTACAGAATTAACTGCAACTAATAATCTGTGCCAAGTTTTCGAAGGCTTAAAAATTTCATATATTAAAGCCTTATTTTGAATTTAGTAATGATAGTAGTAATTAATGCGTTTCAAATTGGATGAAATAACAAGCTTTTAAAACATGTTTATTTTCCTATCAATTTTTACCCCATCATTTGACAAACTATGTAGGTAGTTAAGTTAAATGCTGCATACTCCTTCAAAAAATTTAGCTCGCTCTCTATTCGTTAGTGAATTGTCAAACGAACTGTGTCAAAGACAACTTAAAAATCGCTAGGCCTGGTACAAGTTTCAGAGCCTGGCGTTTTGGTGTAACACGTCATGTTGGGGTTAATTATAACCTGCAAGATGGATCCGGATCTTAAAAGAATGAAGCTTAACCCAGTTGCATTTCTCTTACCTGCTTGGATACAAGGTGGCATTTATTTCTCCCCAACGAATACACATGGATAAAAAACGAGCTGCGGTGCGAGCAACCAGCTGTCACTTTTCTAGCAGTCACTTTTTACATTTCTAGGTGACAAACGGACACTTAAAACTTAAAATACCGGCGTTGCTTTCGAGATCGGTAACACAACAACAACAACAACAAAAATAAAATAAATAAACAACCCGAACGTATTTTCCTTTCCAATACAATCGATTGCGTCAACGTAGTGACTTGGTCTGCCATGCGGACATAGTGTTATAGCTAACGATAGACACCACGATTGTTCAAATCAGAGTAAAAAACTGAGACAAAATATCCTTTCCTTTCCACCGCTACCAACTTCTTGCCTCTTACAAGAATCCAACAGAATAAAAGGAAAAATCGGTGGTGGCTCTAGTCTGGTGGAGCCGAAATAGCTTTGAGTGAATAACATCTTGTAAAATAAAACTCCAGTAAAGTTCAATTAGTTTATTCGAGATTTCAGATTAATTTATTTCGTTTACAGACTTTCAAAACATTGCACTTTACACGCTAACTGCCTATAACTAGCTAGTAAGTGCTTTTAGTTTCTAACCAGATTTCATCTGGATACTCTGGTCACAGACTTCAAGTCAATATGTCAAATTATTTTACTAACTTGTTTGTCGCTATATAAATTAAACTTATTATATATTTGACAATATATACAATATATTTGACAATATATATAATATGTTTGACAATATATATAATATGTTTGACAATATATTTGACTATATTTTAGATTCAAGTTAATCTATGAACTTGTCTGATGACACAAAAATACGCACTTGAATACGTATATTTTCATATATTCTGTTCATACCTTATTAATCATCAAACATCTTTAAAATCTCCAATTTCATGTAACTTCCTATTTTTTTTAAAACAAAATGAATTATACCGTGATATATATATATATATATATATATATATATATATATATATATAAAGAGAGAGAGATTTTTTTAAACTAAATTTCCTCATATATATATTTGTCGCTACTATTTATAACTATGTTTTGTAGTTTCAAAGATATTTCATATGAAATTAAGAAAAATGAAAAAACAAATTCGTTTAGACTGATACTTTAAGTTTTCTTTCGGGGAAAAAAATATCAAAATGGTGAAATTATTTTTATATATTCATAATCTGAACCCTGTTTCCAACAAAATAAGAAAAAATATTTACATTGTTATCTATTAGGTTCGGAGGTATAAGCGTTCAAAATGCTTACATTTTTCGTAACGCTCCTTTTTCCGCCACAGAAACCCCAAGCGTAGATGTTATTCGCGTTTTTAAAAGAAATCCCCCTTTGAATACAATTATAATTTGCGTAATTATCTCAATGCGTAATTATCTAAAAGTGAGACATCATTAAATCGACCGTTGATATGTTATCTGGCATCAGCCAATATTAGACATGTTTAGCAGATTCTGTTGCAAAGTCGAAAATATCGTGCTTGGATCTTATACTTTTATACATTTTTCAAATTAACGAAAATCGACGAATGCTATATTTATGTTTTTTTAAGAGGGTGAAATTGTTAGTTTTTATGTTTGACAAATACGACCTTCATTTTACCAGGTATCAGAACTTTAGTTTACTTAGAATTTTAGTAGCCACCATTTGTTTTTTTAATTTTGGACAGTCATAGCAAATTTGAAGTATTTGCTTATGAATGATTGTGAAATAGGCAGTTTGTGAAATTTTCAAAAATATTTATGGAAAAAACCCACAAAATTAAACAAGGCGGAAAACGAAGTCTACCTCCATACGAGCCTTGATTCTGATATCACGGAACACAATTCGTCTGCTGGTCGTTCTGCTTAAATCGTGCTGCCATAAATCTGTTTCCTTATTCAGATAATTGGAAAAATATATGAAACACCACCAGATTTACACCCTACAGATTAATAAAGCAAATATCATATCATATCACTACTAGATATACTTCGCAAATTAATTTATAATTATTTTTTGAACTGAAATATTTGATATTAGTTTTGCTGTTGAAAAATCAAAATTCTGTTTGTAACTTTATGTTACATTATGTAGCATTTAACACTTATACACTAAACCATACTGTATTATAAATATTAATTTTATTTAATTCTTTTCTTTCCTTAAAACACTGTATTTACGCAATATATATTTAAAGTGAAAGAATCAATCGTGTTTTAACAACTTCATAAGTTGTTATATAATAAATATTTGTTTACATAATAAATATTTTATAATATAATTTTACGAAAATTTTCTTACCTCTGCGGCATAAACTTTAATATTTTATTTAAACTAAGTTTTAATACATAAACGGATCTTCATAAAGTTCAACATTTCGATAAAAGTTGATAAATTCCACTATCATATGGTCATCCAAACTAGTCCCGTTGAAGAAATAAAACATACGTATTTCAATACTAGCAGCATACCCGTTCTTCGTACGGAGTATATGATATAAAGAAACTTAAAATTCACAATCATGTGCAAATTCCTATAGTATACTAAATGACATTGACATAACAAAATATTCTGTTAAAATATTTAATACTATGCTCCTAAAAAGAAGTTAAAAATCTCTGTTCTTGCTATCTTCACGGGCAGATTTGAAAAATAAAACATCCTTGCATCTTTTGTAAGCAAATTTACAAAATATATGGAATTAAATCAATATATGCAAAATAAAAGCATTAAAATTATATGGGACCCGTACTACTTATATATACTCGAATATTAGAAGATATGAAAGTGCTAAAATTATATGGGAAGATATACCCGTACTACTTATAATGTCGTAGATTAGAACATATGTCCGAGTATTAGTAGAAAATTGCCCGTATTACAATACGAGTCTCAAAAATCTTTGCCAAAATAAAACAGATGACGTAATAAATTGAAAATATCAATAATCCCCATAATCTTCATACCAGAAGGACGTACTTGATTCCAATATATGCCAATATATATATAAAATATATGCCAATATACCTGTACTATATTCTCGTAGCTTAGAAGATATGCCCGTGCATTTGTAGAAGATTACTCGTACAACGTACAATATATGAGTTTCAACATTTTTGGCCATAATAAAATAATGGCATAATAACTTGAAAATATCAGTAACCCCTGATTCAATAATCCCCGAAAATATGAATAATAATAATGTTTAAACCTGAAGACCGTAATAGATACTATCCAGTCAAAAATGCATAATGGCAATGGAATTTTTTTATATACATATATTCATTATTCAAATCGGAAAAGATTTAATAAAAATCGTCTGCCACATAGACACATTGGATTTAAATCCGTTGCTAAGCGACATGATATCATTTACTTCAAATAAATTGGTGGACAAAATATAGTCTGAATAATTCTATCTCTGTGGAAGGTTTGGCGACATTTTAAATAATCGTCAAATTTAGCGCCAAGTGGGACTGTAGAACTGACTGTCCCATTTGGCGACAAATTGACAAAACATCGTCACAATACTATCCCCTAACAAAACACATTTAATTTCATTTATTTAGCGCAATTGTATTAATTTCAAGATATTTTTATGGATTTACAAACATTTTTATCAATTTGGTGACATTTTAAACATTCGCTAAATGTGTTACTAAGTTGGACGGTTGGACTGACAGACAAATGCTAACGAAACATCACTTCAGTACTCTCTTCTAACAAAAAAAAAAAATTCATTGATTTGTGTCATTTTTATCAATTTAGCGACATTTCCGTCAATTTGGTAAAGTTTAAGAAAAGTTGCCAAGTTAGCGATATCCTGCCAAATTCGTAGCTCTAAAATTACAGATGTGAATAAAACAACCTGATCCCGTTTGTATATACTAAATAAAAACACTAAAATTGTATTAGAAGATATACCCGTTCTACTCTTTTTCTGTTTCAACAATCGGTTAAATGAATTTATTGGCTAAACACAATATGAGTTTATTAGCTTAAACACAATATATAAACTTGAAAATTGTTTTTCAAAAGAAATGAAAGTGATGTACGCAGTCCGCAATTAATATAATTAAAAGAAAAATCGAACCTTTCATTCAGTACCGTTTATTTTTGTACCTATTTATGTATTATTCAAATCGAAAAAATAATAATAAACATGAATAAACACATTTAATTTAATTACGTTGCCGAGCAGCATGATATATAGAATATTCCTCATAAAATTCTAATAATTATATAACCATTTTGATTTTTTAATACTTTTCATTGTTGATTGCTTGTGAAAAATAAACCGTGGTGATAGATGTTCCATTTAAATTCATGTTTCAAACATTTATGGTTTCAAACAATTCATGGTTTTAGAAAGTGACTAATTAGCGCAAAAATCTTCCACCAAACTCAGAAATAATGTTTTAATTCACTTTCACGTTTTAAACAAACGATTTCCAGCCTTTTCGTTTGGAGGAACCATGAAGTTAGAGAGTAAAACTCCTAGGAAAAGGTTTCGTTTTTCATTAATATCTTGACAACCCCTGGTCTTAAAAACTGGAAACTTGGATAAAATTTGAGGAGGGCTATTTCAAGGCTATCCACAAATTTCATTAAATTCGGTTTAGCCGTTCTTACGTGATGATGAGACAAACGAAAGTTTTGTTTTTCACTAATATCTCGAGAACCACTGGTCGTAGAAACTCAAAACATGGACTAAAATTTAAGTGGGGTTATTTCAAGGCTACCCACAAAATGTCATCAAATTCGGTTCAGCCGTTCTCCCGTGATGATTGGATAAACATATAGGCAGACAGACAGATTTTCAACTTTTTTAATATAGATGTTAAGAAACCACTAATGAAATGTTTGATTTTCAGGAATCACATCTTACTGTAGAGCTCTCGTAACGTTACTTCAGTGTCAATTTGAAACTATTAAAATATAGAAAATATTCCTACATTAGTTGAAAACATTAATTTGTCTTAGCATCCATCCCAGTGCCAAAGTCCACGCCACTTTCATGAACTAAGTAGCCTACGTTCTATTAGTTACGGATTTTGAGTCCAGAAATCCACACACACACACACACACACACACAAGACTAACAATAAAATATTCCATTCGACTGAAGTAGTTAGAGGTGAAAGGGTTGTAGTTTATAACATTATAAAATGTGATTAGCGTCGATTTTTTTTTCTGCCGATACTTTGTTCTTCCTTTGTAATGGTAAATTTATAATAATATGTAGTCTTTTTATAGTGTACGTGGAGGCTCGTGCATCTATTTTAAGGAGGGGTGCAACATAAAGATGGTTAGAATGTATTTTAAATTTCAAATATTTATCTCCTCTTTTTTAACATTTTAATTAAAAAGTATAAATGCAAAATGAAATTAGAATAAATATCCAGAATTTTCAGTAGTAACTGAATATTTTAAAATGTGCTTTTCCTAAAATAAACGAATGAGCCGCCATTAGCAGCGTTTTGGAAAGAAAGCCGTCCTTTTCACTTTTCAAGTTTTGTGCACCCTCACTAGCCCTTGTGAAATCTCGTGAAAGGAAGCCTTGATTATTATTTCTCGTGAAATTAATTTTTCTGGTAAGAAAAGCTTTCACAAACCTCTGAAGTTTAGGATAGAAGCTATTATATCACTGTCTACAAAACGAATACATCACTGTCGATTGCATTGTGTGTAAAATTAAATGTCTGTTTGCTGTTTTAGTGTTTTAGAAATTCTTAGTTACGACACGCTATCGATGCATTTTCAGAAACGTTTATGTTTAAGATATTAATGAGTTCCGATTTCTTTTGTTGTTTGCGCTGAATATGGGCATTATAGTGAAGTCAAACTATATTATATTTAGATGCTTTGAACCGCTACATTTGCGTTCCTTGAAGTGATAAAACACGCAAAAGATATCCTAAAATCGAAATGCTTCTTTAGTAACAAGACAAAGCAGTTGATTAAATAAAACAACCGGTTTTGAAAGAAATACAGAGCTGTATTCATCCGTGTAAGTAAGGTGAAGCAGACACTATAGAAAATCTAAGGAAGTTTCTGCACAAGTGGGTTCTATAGAAGACATTTCCTTGCATTCGCTGCAGTCGCTGACTGCTTTGTCTCAATTACCCTGACGAAAAAGGTTATTTTCCGCTTTCAAAACGAGTTGATACATTTAAACAGCAATCTTATGCTGCTACGCTGTTACTAATGATGCATTTTTATTTTCAGATTAATAAAGATTTTAGCAATATTTTATATACTTAAGATACATCAACGTATTTTCGGACTGAAAATAAAGATTAATGCATTTAAATAAAGATAAAAATTCTATATTTCTCACTTTCTCATGCTATATAGAATATAGCAAGAAAGTATTGCTTTACAAAAATTTTCGACTTCGATATTTTGATGCCAATATATGCTTTAGGACCTTCTGAACACGTTTTGGCTATTGTTGGAGTAATGCCCACTGTTTGTCTTAAGTCTATGGTCGATTTCTTGAGTGCACGATAGCTGCCATAAATATTAATGGATTTTCACGAAATTTTATATCCGGCTTTTTATCATACAAGCTAGAACTAAATACAATTTTTTGAAATTTGAACAAAAACTTCGAATTTTATTCGAAATTTTATATACTTTTAACATAGCAGCATAGACCAAAATTTGGCATAATTACGAATAAAAGAAGTTATTTATGGCTCAATGATCCCGATGCTTAGCAGTTTCAATCATTATAATGAAACATAGCTGCGATACAATTTTTATGTTCTTGCCGTCATTAGCGACCCATCGGGGGGGGGGGCAAGCTACCCGATCCAGAGGAGAGGGGGGGGCAAGCTACCCGATCCAGAGGAGAGGGGGGGGGGGGCAAGCTACCCGATCCAGAGGAGAGGGGGGGCAAGCTACCCAATCCAGAGGAGAGGGGGAGGGGTACATTATCAAACTTGGTGCCAAGTGAAAGATTTTTCAAGCCCTTTAAAATAAAAGGGAATTTGCAATAATTCTGATCATTTGGGCCAACAATTCACATTTTCCAGAAATTTTCTTGCAAGATTTAAAGACAAAATAAGATTCTGGTATGAGAAAGTCGGGTTGAACCACATTCCAGTTAATTTTAGTTTGTTGAATGAGCAAGAAGAATTTGCATAAGGCCTTCCAATGAGCAATTTATGAATTTATAGATCCACTAGAAAGTTTTATGTTATCTTTGCTTTCTGCTTATGGGAAAGAATCACGATTGCCTCATTGCTGAAAGTACACTGCCTGAGATACTGTTCAATAAAAGAAAAATGGCAATTATGTTGGTGCGTTTGAGAAATTAACTCAGAAAAACAATACAATTTATTGATCCCACTGAATTTGTTGATTTGGTTTAATTTTATCGTTCATTTATCTCGAAATTACATATTTCCAGATCAAGCATTTTCTGTGAGTTTGACTCTCTTTACCGCCAAATTTTCACTGGTGTTAATCTTTTAAAACTACTGCTTTTATAAAATCGCTTATGCGTAATATAATAGATTCTGTCAACTTTCGGTCGATATACAGCAGGCTTTGGATAGAGATGTTTTAATTATGGTCCCACTGTTTAGAATTGTATTAGATCAGTTAAATATAAATTACCATAAAACATTTTTTGAAAAATAAAATAAATAAAATCACGCTCCCGTCGTAGATGACGACATTCATGGACTGGTTTCGCGATTTCTCAGTTCAATCTCGCAGCCGGCATCCAATTTTATAAAGATTAAGCGCAGGATGTACAAGACTGCAGTGTATAGGGAAGTATTAAAATATGGTCGATAATTCGATTCCTGAATAGATTTGCACGTTTGGGGTACCCTAGAAAGCTAGTTAGTCTATGTTTGCGTAATATATGCATTCATTTTAGTTCAAAATGGTAGTTATGCCACTAATGGGTTATCTTGGTGCCGGTAAGATTGAAATAATAGAAACGCCCATTATGTTTATAATCTTCAAATATTGACAAAATCTGAAATAAAAGACTAGAATTGTCATTTCTAGAAATTTCTGTACGTTTGCGTTTTTAAAATAATGTGTCCCCCTCCCCCCTCTCCTTAAAGAAAAATGGAATTGATACAAACCTGCAAGTTCAATGTAATTTTATGTAAATGTAGGGAATGAAATGTTTCTTATTTCAGATTTTTAGGTAACATTTAAGTTAGAGTCAACTTCCATATTTTTTATTCAAAAATTATTTAACAGATTAGTTTTAAATCTACTAATATTTTGCGTCGAAGTATTACTTTCTTCAAATATTTTGCATTAAATTTTAACAGAGGCTTTGTTTATGTTTAGCAGACCCGCATATTGTTCTGAATAATCGATTTTTTAGCTTTAAAGAGCTATATTTCTTCATTCAATAATATTTATAATACCTATTTTCTTCATCATTTTTATATATATAAAAAAAAATGGAGATTTTTTTTATTTAGTTTAGTAGGCGACGGGATTTGATAAAATCCAGAGACCACATCCCTTTAGCTCTTTCTCTATGCATATGTAAATAGTGCTGAAGTTGGGGTCCGAGATTCTTCGTTCCTTACACTCGACAACAGAGTGCTAAATCATTTCTCGACCAGCAAGGCGTGAGTAAAAACGTCCTTTATATGCAAGCCCGTTTTTCTTTTTAAATGAATTTTTGCTGGAATTATGAGCTATGAATGGGGGTGCTGTTTGGATAAGACCGGCGAGCAAGTGCTCCTGCTGCAATCACTTTCAGAGGGAATTCATTAAAAGTTATTCGGGTGTGCTTTAAACTTGTTTTAATGAGTTTCCATTTCTAAAAATCTGATATGGGGATAATATGATTTTGGCTACAGGCTAAATGTATTTTTACTTTTAATATAATACATGGTAATGTATATAGAAAGTATTAGAATGGGGCTGAAACTCGTTTCGACTGATTTTCACGTTTCGGGCACTGTAGAACCCAAATCCACTATTTTTAGAGTGAAGTATGCATATGTATGTGTGTGTGTGTGCATACATTGCACACACACATACATAGATACATGCAAGTTGAGAAACTATTTCGCTAAATTTCATAACATTTGGTAGGTGAGTCTCACTTGTGGGTTAATGATTAGAATTTGGTGCGACTCTAAAAACAGAATTATTCTTTTTTTTTGCGAAATGACCAGTAAAATTCGTCAGAATCTGAAATGAAAGACTAAACGTGCTGAAATATATTAATTAAATACTTATTTTATAAGTAATTTTTGACACCAAGATGAATGAGACTAAGCCCATTATTCTAGGATGGAGCTTTTTCGAGATAGTTTAACCTTTTGAGAATTTTGAGGAGCTGGCGACATTTTAAAATTCCTTCATTTTCCAAATGGAAAAAAGCATCAAAACTGCAAATTGAATATATTTTCCAATAAATGTCCGTGGCATTTTGGGCAAATGAACTCAATTTAATGGATTGTGAAAGAACGAGAAAATGAATTTGAGTTTGTAGGAAAAGAAAGTCATTGCTGGTCACGACGTCAAATGTTTCCTTTCCTTCTTTCTTTCTTCCATATAACAGTAATTATGTTTTATCGCATAAAATAACTCATGAAAAAATACTTATGTAAAATTAAATCAAATTTGCAAAAATTCTAGAAACAAATATATAGAGATGATGGGAATAGTTTTATTAGTTCTTGATGGGAATAGTTTTATTAGTTTTTTGTAAACCTACTCCATAATTAATTATTATACATTGCCTTCCAAAAGTTAAGTAAGTGACAGTAGATACAACATATTTCAAAACGTTCTGCTTTGACTCTAAGTTTCAGAAGAAGGTAGTCAATTGAGTAATAATACATTCATGAGTATAATAATAAAAGTACAGAAAATATATTTAGGTATATTTTTTATCCTTTAAGTGCTCCAGAAAAAATTTTGGAAGATGGTAGTTAATTGAGTAATACATTCGTGAGTATAATAATAAAAGTACAGAAAATATATTTAGGTATATTTTTTATCCTTTAAGTGCTTCAGAAAAAATTTTGGAAGAAGGTAGTTAATTGAGTAATGCATTCATGAGTATAATAATAAAAGTACAGAAAATATATTTAGGTATATTTTTTATCCTTTAAGTGCTCCGGAAAATATTTTGCACGCTATACAAATAAACCAGAAGAGCCTTAATATGGGACTTGACCTCTCCAGACACAATCTTCAGATCGACGGTTCATTCCTTTAATCAGATAATCCAGCTCAGCAGTAACTGCCATTTCTGTAGAACAGTTTCCAGCTCTTTGAGAGTAGTTGGAGGGGGTAGACGGACAACGACAGCTCGTTCAAGAAAATCTCAAAGATTTTCGATGGGGTTGAGGTCCGGTGAATAAGCTAACTACTGCATACTAGCAATACCTTTTCTCTCAAAGTATTCCTCCACCAGCCCTTCTCTGTGTGAACGAGCGTTACCGTTCATCAAAAGAAATTCTGGACCTACTGTTTCATAATCTCATGAAGGATTCAAGGACTTGAGCCCGATATCTGTCTGCCGTAACAGTACCCCCCCCCCCCCTGTGAACACGTGGAAGACTGTTCAATAACCCAAGGAAAATCCAGCCCATATTAACACTGTACCACGACTAAGTACGTGATGTTCAACGATGTTATTGGGCTGGTTACGTATTACTCGTTCTCTCCAGGTGCATGCAAGAGAAAATTAAAATTATAGTCAATGTCAAAATGTAGACGTAAATATTCGAGCAAAGTTACAAGAACTGTTTACTGGTTTCCGCACTTATTTTCATAACCTGCACCCCATAAAACGGTTTTCGACATGAAAATAGTAGAGATAGAAATTTAATTGCGTAATAAAGTACCGGGCTACATTTTATTTACAGCATGGTTTTATAATGATATTAAAAAAAATTCTCATTAAAATTTTGTGTTATGCTTTTACGTTTCACAATTTCATTCTTTCGTAAAAATACTTTTTCAAGAGGTGAGCGGACTTCACAAACCTAGGAAATTGACATTGCAAAATGGGTGGATGCTTGCTATAAACATACCATTTTGAAGCCCGCTTCTTTGAGCATGGGTCCACCAGTTTATCTTAACGACATCATAAACAGAATGTCTGTTCTAAGTTTAGAATTTAAGACGCATAAACGGGGCGAATTGCACAGGGTATTACGAATTTTCCGCCTTATAAAGCAACGACTTTAAGAAAATGTTCTCATTTCTTACAGGTTTCTGCCTGTTAATTAAGTTAATTCTGGCTAGAACGAGAAAGATTTCCTGGCGGAAGTTCAGTTTATGATACATGCGATAGATAAGGAAATTTTAAACCATTTTCAGTAGTAAAATTATATTAGACAATTCTTTAGAGTTGGTTGTGATTATCATGTATAATAAACATTTTCATTTGCACATGTGCTCCAATTGTTAATAATATATTGCTTAAATTATTTTAATAATTGAACTACTTTTACTATTGCTTAAATGATTAAAACAATATGCAAAAATTTGCAGTTTTTAAAAATTGCATATAATACAATTTATGATAATATTAACTATTTCCGATATGTATTGAAAAAAGAATGAAAGTGAAATAATGATAATATTCTAATCATTTTTAACACGCTTCAACATAGTTAGAAAGCGGTTATGACTTTGGTCATGTTGTCCGTTCGTACGATAACTGCCGTAAAATTACTTTATCAAAATGAAATTTTAGTATGTTGTTGAGACGGTCTGTCGGATAAAAGGGAAGGAAAATAAATAATATCACCTAATTAGTATCGAATTTAACCCGGGTTGAAAAAATGAAATACATTGAACCCTATGGGACTAAATTTTTCAAATATTTTTTAAGCCAAGTTAACATCCACAAATTGCTTCGAAAATTTTAGAATATATTCAAATTATCACATAAAATGAATAAAAAAATGCTCAGCAAAATATGTTCGGTAGTTTTTTAAATAAATATTGAAATAATAATTACACCTATGATATATGAAGAGATCAGGTGACTCATTGTAAAATAAAATATGGCATCCATTTCTTTCCCGCTGTGTCAAGATCGTGATTTTTAAAGATCATTTATATTTAGTGTTGCATCCGTCATAAAACCACTTTATTCTTACTTTTTATCTGTGTATCTAAATTCCTTGCCTACGCAATTACAATATATTTTTTTAAATGATCTCTAAACTTTGATTATTTCTACAACAAAGCTTCATTTCTATAGCATGCAGAATGTAAACAAATCAAGTGATTGTAAAGATGAGTTGCATAAGAATTGCTGAATTTTTTTCATTCAAAATTATTTAGCTCTGGAATCTGGAATATAAGTGATATGAATGAACTATTCATTGATTTTGCATTGAGAGGTAGACGATTTATATTTCGATGACGTCAGTTGAATAAAGTTCATTTTGTGTAACTAGAATCGTCCTTTTCGATGCTGCTTTAAGTTTTCAAGTGTAATAAATTGCTGTAGTACTGTGATAATTTAAAAAATATCAACGCTGAATGTATCAGATTTTAGAGATGTTTAAATAAAATTGCATTTCAGTTGGAAAGTGTTTCATAATCAATGTTTTATGCATGATTGATCTTTCTTGTTTATCTAATAGCCATTTCCACCCACGCTTTGAACGAGCGAAATGGTTAGTGTCACTGAATGTAACAACTACGTACTTAAATGCTCTTAATTTCAAAAAACATTTCAAATTTAAGCATAAAAATGGCGCACATTTTATGGCTCTGTTAAAGTGAAAATTATGGTATATGAAATAATATTTCATGTCCGCTCACTGTATGTTACCTTATTTTCCACGTTTTCAAATATTTGAAGTTAAAAATCAACTTATTATAGCATTATTTTTCAATAGTTTGATTTTGAAGAATAGCTAACAGAGATTTCGATATTTGAAGAGTAACTCGGTTACCAAAGTTGCAACTATGGAATAAAAAACTATAAATAAATTAATTTATGAAATATATTAAAACTAGCCATTTTACTTGCGCTTCGCTTGTTCTCAATGACTATTGGTCATTCAATATGGCATTTACATACTCAATCAAAGTTGCTGGTAGGAAAAATATATCAAATTCTGCATTTATTGTTTTTGAGACGCAAAGTGATGCAAGTGTTTTCAAAATCCCTTTGTATCGGGATCCCTGATTCGAATTTCTTTAATTTTTCGTTGATCTGGCAGCTAAGACAGATTGAATGTGACCTAAACCGAGATTCAGGATCGAATGGAAGCATTCGACCATTTTGAAAAGTAGTTTTAAGTTATTTTAATTATTGCTTCCCATCGTCATCTCTAATTAGAATTTTATATTAAAATATTAGATATCTCTGTTGACCTATAATAAGACTAAAACCATGATTCTAACTGTAGTGGAAGTGCTCGATAATTTTGATACATCACCCCTTCAGTCAGTCAGTTCAATGCATCTTATATAGAATTCATGTGTTGTAACTATAAATTAAAACATCTCAAGAACGGTTGATTATACACCAATAGAATTGATTAAGAAAATTTAGGATATTTTTTATATGCATGAATGATGGCACAGAAACAAGTTTTGTGTAATTAGCAGTTCTTGAGTTATAGCTAAAAGTCGTTGGAATAAAAAAAAAAGTCTGTGATTTATAAATTTTTCGAAAATCTTATAATTGGAGTAAAATTTAAAATACTGGAAAATAGATGATATAACTTAGCGTAAATTTACAGTTTTTCTATCCCACTCGCTTTGCTCTAAGTATAGTAATTTTAATAAAGTTTCTTATCTAAATAATTCGGTATTTTTTCTTTATAGAATGAAAACATAAAATACAGATAAAATATTATTATATAAGAGACGCACATTTTAATTACGAATAGGTTGTTATTTTTTGCAGAAACCAATACAACAATTTAACTGCATATAACATCAAAATAATGTCCAACTTATATTCTTCATATTCTATGAATGAAAATATAACAAAGCTTACCGAAACTGAACGCCTGCTTCAACATTGTTTCTTTTTAAAATATTCTCAATAATAAACAGAAAGTATTGTTTCACAAAACTACAAAACTATTTAGAGTTCCTGAAAAGAATTTTTTCATCTGTAATATCTTTAAAGACTCAAGTCTGGAAATACAAACTTTCGCTGCAGAATTTAGACTGTACTAATAAATTCTGTAATATCATATTTTAATCCGTTGCCATAAATAGTAAAATAAGATTAAAAAATATTTTTGTGAATAAAGTAGATGGATCTTTTTTTATTGCAAATATTTAGAATGATAGAAATTAAGAAAATATCGTCTGCCGTCTCTTACCAATGAGCCATCTTTTTAATAATTCAAATATATTTTGTTCTCTGATTTCCAACATTTTATACTCTGAATAAATCACATTAAATTTGAATTTAACTAACCTATTTGTAAGAAGTCGCGATTTCTGTTCAAACCCTGCACTTATAGAAATTGCCTGAACTTCGCCAAAGTTAACTTCACGACAGAATCTGAGTCTCCGCTAAGCAATATTGTACATGTAATTCATATTGTTAATCATGGAGGTAAAGGTAAGGGTTAAAACTTCATATTAAAAAAACGCCAATATCGTTTGAGACGCTGGGATAAGTATTCCCTGCATTATATGCATTTCTATAGCGAAAGACATAAACTATTTATTTAAACTGTCAATTTTGTAAAAATAAATTATTAGTGCAATGCAAAGCAGAACTGAAACGATAAAGAATATTCCTACATATTCAAAATTATTTTACCTTTCAATTTATTTTTATCTCCCTATATTCTGTACTCTATCGTAAAACTTTGAAAAGTACTGGTTAATTATACTCATAATTAGGGAACCCTTAATTTAAAAATAATGAAAAATACATATACGCTTTTCAGTTATGTCAACTATTTATCTACTTTACTAACACTAGCGACACCTAGATATAATTCTCGAAGTATTATAGCATTTTCAAGCGTTACGTCCATAGAAGTTTATCTTCTTTTTTCTAACTTCAATTTATTAATATGTAAAAACCCAAATGTTGCTTCATAAAGCCGATGGTTAAAGTTTAAATTAATTGATTTTAAAATTAAAAATTATACTCATATTTTTCTCATACATATTTCAATAGCTCATCATCACATATTTCAATAGCTCATAATCATAAAGTTATATTCAAAAGAAAATCTGTTACAATGGCAATCTAGTCGTCATAATTTACTCGAGTTATAAAACTTCTTATGTAAAAGGTAATACGAAAGCACTTTGACAGCTATGACTGTATGTATTTGATGCAGTAGTCCTAACTTGACACATCAGAGATATATAAAATATGGAAAGCCTCTGCTAAGTTCTACAGTCAGTCTGTTAAATTTCATTTATATTTAAATTTTATTTATTCTAAGAACCTGGTTTAATAAAACATATCTAAACACTAATATATACAAACAAGATTTAAAATGTTGAATTTCAGAAGTTAATTACGCATAATATTACCAAATACTTGCGACTCACCCTCTATCAAATTTAAAAATAGTTTAGGTTGTTACTTTCAAAACTGGTTAAGAGTAATGTTGACTTATTAACATTAAATGTCAATTTTCAAATATATTTAATCCTCTGTCCTGCCTTTCCAGCCCGAAATGCTAGATAATGAGAAACAAATTAGAAGGCTTTTTTTAAAAAGGACAATTTACATATTCTAAGTCACTTCACTTGGCAGAACGCTTAGTGAGTATTGGCAAGGAAATGCAAAAAGAGGAATTACAACTAGTTGAAACTGAAAATAGTGATTTTGAAAGTCTTTAGCATTACTCGGCTGAATTAGCATTAATCTGACTTCTTTATCAAAGTTTTTGAGTATGTCTTTATCATTACTCTGATGCATATTTGAGGGTATGCATGCATAACATTTTTTATAAAATACGCGCTGCGAAATTTTGAGAGTTGCGAGTGCTCGAGGGTGGTAAAAATTGGCAGAAAACTACGGGAAAAGTTTGCAGGTCAAAGAAAACTACGGGAAATTTATAGTTTATAAAAATATGAAAATTTAAATTTTAGAGGAATTTGATGCTGACTATAAAAGTTCAAATTTTCGAATGAACATTGACTCTTTATTGAGCTAGAGATTTGAATTAGGTACACTGGTGATATAAATAGGTACACTGGTGATATATAGGATAATTAGGTACACTGGTGATATATAGGATTAAATCAGAATGGATGGTGTTTTGTTTTTAACTTTATATAATAAGTTTTCAATTTTTTACATTTAAGGGGGCTTACATTTACGGTTTAAGACATTTAAATTCCAAATAAAATCAAAACAGAAGATTAAAGTTATTTTCAGTAACAGATCTATTTATAAAGGTTTAAAAAAATCCCACTTTTGAAAATTGAATATTTTAAGGGGTAAAATATTCGAATTCAAAATTTTAAGCGCAACATATAAATATAATTTCTGTACGGGGGATTTAAATTTTGGTAAACAAATACATACATCACTTGACAAAATAAATTACAATATAAAATAGTTAAAATGAATTATTCTAAAGGGATACTGTAAAGTAAAATATTCAAATTTTGAAATAAATTTGAAACGCATTTTGTTTCTAGATAGATTTAAAATAAATTAATTAATTACATAACATTTTTTGAAATAAATGTACAATTATGTCAGAAAATTCACTAAAATATACTTTTTTACCAAACCTACTTTTTACTTTTGAGACTTTGGAAAATATTTAATCTCATTACTTCTTACTATAAATTCGAAAATTCAGAAGTAGTAAACATAAGTTTAAGATGATTCGATACAGTTTTCCATAGATAATGTGCATAAATTACACCCTTTGTATTCATATATTTTTATTTGTAAACTCTAGCATGCAATTTTTATAAATGTTCTTAATGGACGGTCATAAATTTTTTATCAGGTGACTTGACTTCGATTACACTGTTAACCAAACTGTTTGTTCTGTGGCTCATCATTAGTGGGTCATTCCGTACTAGTAAATAATGATGTAATGATGTCGTGAGTCACACAGCAACTTTTTGAGGTAGTGAATGTGTCAAAAGTGATATTATTTCCACAAAAACCTTTGTAAAAGCATTCATACGGCATAAACAGTACCAGTCATTTTCCCGTGGTTTCCACAATCGTCACATTTATCGTGCTCAGAAACAGTTAAAAATCCAACTATGCACAAAGACGAGGGTGGAATGAAAATCTTCAAATGAGCCATGTTTTTCAAGTCAGCCAGAAACCACTTATGTGTGTTTTCACTTTCCTCGAAGATATTCTGCAGCGTGTAGTGTTTCACTGGAATATCATCGAAGCATAATTGAATCTCAAATATACAAGCTACTTCTTTGTTGACCTCACTCCTGTTAACGTAGAATACAAGGCCCTCCTCGCTCTCATCGTCACCAGCTGGAAAGAAATCTAACCACCACCATACACCATCAGGTGTTTTAAGTTTCGGACTTTCGAGGCTTTCACCTCTTTTCAAAGTCACTTTGGATAATATGGGACCTACCTTCCAAAACAAATTTGTGTCTACTTCCATTTTTTTCAGAGATTCATAAGAAGCTTTATGTTTGAATCAAAACAATTGAATTTTCGGGATCTTGTTTAGTTTCAGTGGTTTCTCAGTTGAAATCTTTACTTCTACTTCCAATCACTTTTACAAGTTAATTTTAAAGAGCAACGGGAATATGATTCTATAAATACTTGATTCAATATTGGAAATAAAAAAAGTTCAATTAATTGAAAGACCTAGAAGCATCACCGTTATTTTGTGCTTTCCAACTATTGCCACTTATTGAAACCTATACATGTTCTTTTGCGCTGTTGAACAAAACCACATAAAAAATGTCGATAGTTATGAAGTCTATTGTTAGAAGTATTTTACAAATGTAATACAGATTTATGAAATGCTGGCTTTAAGTATTTTTCTAGATTCTAACTAAAAAGCCAAAATTATAAGCAAAACTATTGAATAATTTTCAGGATATTGAAGAGAAATACCTTTCATTCAGCATTGATAACTAGATTAATTAAGGTAAAAATAGGTTCAAACGAAGACGACTATAAATAAAGTTACTGTCCAAAAATGTATTTTTTTTCCACAAAAGTTAATACATAGGTAACTTATCCAATATTTCAAAATATCTCTTCCCATAGAAATTCATACCAATGAATAATTAATCTTTGCGTAATATCCTTTACATAATATTACAAAATGTTCTAAGTGCACATAAAATTTTATTGGTTCTAAATAATTACTGATTACTTTCTGACTGACTGATTAAATGACTAAACTAGTTGATAACTGCGACTGATTAAATGATTTCTAGTAGATTATTAACTGATGAGGATTACCAACCTGGATTGACTAATTAAATAATCACAAGTTCTAAAAGGTTACAGTCTTCATTCAAATCAAACATATCTTGGCATGTATTTTTTTCAATTCATTTTACGCAACACTATAATTCAACTCTGAAAGTTTCCCTTTTTAGGTATGTCTCATTAAAAACATTCCCCCACTTCTTCAACGATGCTGCGTATGAGGAATCTGAAGTTTGAATACAAGTAATGCATCTTATCGGGCGCTTCTCTTTCTCTCTGTCAATATGCATTCCTCGAAGTCAAACAATCAAAACAATGAAATATACCTTATCTTAATACGAGGGAATACTTATCAGGCGGCAATCATAGTCATTGCCTTTTTTTTCGCCTAAAATACGAAATATAAAGCGGCATCATGCTCTTTCGGTATTGATAACGGGATGAAACAAATAACCTGGCTACCTGGATACTGAATTTCGAAATCACAGCTATAATCTTTTAGATATGCTGATGTCAATGATAACAAATTCGAATGTCATTTTTGCACAGAATTTAGAGCCATATACAGGAAAACGGATCTATAAAACGGATATTCAAAGGACAAAACATATGTTCCATTTTAAACCAGTTTTTTTTTTTTTTTTTTTTTGCATTGTTTCGTTTGCTATTTAAAAAATTTAAAAAGAAATGTTTAAAGCGGTATTGGTGTTCGTTTCAAACAGATTTTATTAAGAATTTTCCACGTTTTTAATCGACATATTCAATTTTGATAATTAGGGGCATTGGAGAACAGTTTGAAACTTAATTTGGAATGTATATACAGTAAAACCTGTCTCGAACGACTTTTCAAGTGCCTGGAAATATATTCCGGCTTTGGAAGATTTTCGATTCTATCAGGTTGCTATGTGTTTTTATTTAGTCTTATATAGCTTCACAAAAATTATCGTTTGAAACCACGCTTGATTCAAGCAGATGTTAAGAAATTTTCAAAGATTTTAACTGACAATTGGTTAATAGACGTAATAATTACAATTTCAGTAACCTAAGATTTTTGCAATTTCATTATTATTTATATGCACACAATTAAAAACTGCTTTTAAACTGATTATATTTATAACTAATATATTCTTAAATCTCACATAGAAACAAAAGTTTTGAAAGCAAGAAAACCTTTCAAAAGAAGGGTTTACAATGTAGTGTATCGTCATCAATCCATATCCATATAAATAGCAATACACAATTCTTACTCATATACCATAATACTTCCTCCTGTCGCCCCCCCCCCCCCCCGCAATGACCGTCTTAAACAATGTCTGACAAAATTGGCATCGTTTGCGGATGATGCGCCTATAACTTTGACCCGTTCGTTCCCCGCTAACGACTCTAATGAAGATGGAAGCCCCCGGCAGGAAAGTAAACACTTGCCCCCCTCCCCCCTTCCACGCCATCTGTCCAAAATGTTTTAATGAACCAATTAAATAGAGACGCTTCAGCTCGGTAAGACAAATAATGCCGCATTTGGGTATTCTATTTTGTGTCGGTCGTTAAACAATCGGAGTTTGGCAACCTTTTTGATTGGTTTGTATTGATATGCGCCTATTAATCGCTGAATTTTCCATTAAAATGCATTTAGGGATAAAATATTGGCTCGTTAAAATATGACTTTGGAGCAAATTTTGATAGTCAGTATATATCGTTCAAGTCACTCATTGGAAAAAAGAAATGAGCTTTAAAATGAAGAAAAGAAAGTAGAAGGGCCATTTTGTTCTTTTCATTAATATCTGTACGATGACTGCACAAAGAGAACGAGACTTTTCATTATAAACCTATTACTTGTCTATCAAAAATAGGGTTAATTAGAGAAAGATGGTTGAATGTTTATAGGCTTGAACAATTCATCTTAATCTGCACATACATTTGTGTTTTATTCTATTATTGTGAACATACATATATGTTTTCGTTTAATCAGACAAAATGAAAAAATGACATACAGATTAAAATGACTGTTAAAGGGAAACAAAACCTAAGCGCGATCTAAATTTCAAATGCAAGATAAATAACATTTTAAATGAACTGTTTAAAGGCTAAAAAAAATTCATCTTAATCTGCTTTTTAAAATCCTCAATGTATGTCGAAACAGATGGAAGTGAAACAAATAAGGTATATATATTTTTTCATTTTTACCAAAATCAATTGGAATGGGCTCATTTCCGTTTTGCAATCAGTGATTCAATTGATATTAGATTTTAAACAACTTTTGTTCTAAAGGATAATCGAAATCCCGATCTCTAACCTGTCATACGATATCATGGGCGCCCATAGAACTTTTTCCAGGAAGGGGACAAACTCAAGGATATTTTTGAGAAAATGTTCTTTTCATGTTGAACATATTTAGTTTTATGCCCTTTGTGATCTTGAATGTCCGGGTAGGGACAAGTGCATCCCTTGCCTTTCTCTATGGGCGTCCATGCATGCGATGCATCCATTCGACTTTTAATTTTACTTATATATTCAAAGTAAACCTCGAATTCTCCTTTTCCCCCTTCATACTTTAAACGCAACTTCAAATTAGCACGACCTTATCATTTCTCTCCTGCACCTGTTTTATAGAAGCTAGCATTCCATTCGACGCAACTCTTTATGCATCGAAACCGCCTTTGTACATCACAGGGTCTTCGAAAAATTTCGATTTCGATATTATTCTGTCTGCAGTATAACCTATAAATTTACCGCATACAAACTGAAAGCTTAAATTTTTGGACAGGTCTGAAGAACTGTTACGATCGTATATCCCCTGGAATGGCGGGTGTGCACTCCGAATACAAGAATGAGTCCGAATTTCTGGATAACTAAACACGTTCAATCACAAGCGCAAAGTGAACAGGAACAATGTACAATCAAATAGCACTCAAATGCTCCACTCATTTCACGAAACAAGAGATATTATTCTCAAAACTACTGACGAAAATACCTTCACAAAACAGCAGCTATTCTCAGAACATTGACAAAAGTCACAGTTCACTGTAGCTTGCATCTTGTTAACTCGTAAACTGAATTCCAAAGGAATGATGAGTCCTTTTTATAGTCTCTCTATAAAAACTTCTGGAAATCTCTCCATATCTCCAGATTAATCGTTATTTCGTTGAGTTTCTCGAATATACGGCAGAAGCCAAATGGCGTAAAATTGGCGATAAATCGCAAACCCTTCTTCGAACATGGGGAATTATAGCAACCCTTGGCTCACGTTATGGTACGTCATACTCACGTCATGGACTGTGTATTCGCTGTTTGGTCAACGAAACGCAACGAAAGAAAAGACGCCAGTGAAAGAACATTACGCGTTCGCAACAGAACTCTTGCCTGGCGAGGAATCAAACGACTAATAACCGTCTGTCTAGACGACGTTCTATCCATTGAATTACTCGGACGACCACCACCCCCTAATAAAACGCAATTAATTCACGACCCTTAAGGGTCCCGTAACAAAACGTACCTGTCCACGAACAACGAAACTTTTGATTCAAGAATATTAAACTAACAATTAATTAACATATTTAGCAAAAGGCGGGGATTGACAAAAAAATAAAGTTTTAGGAGATATTGAATTTTCGTCAATTTGGCAACATTTTCCAAAGTCGTCGAGTTGGCGATATTTCGGCCAAATTTATAGCGGAGCTTATTAAATGTGTTAAATAGACAGACACAGAAAAAGACGTATTTTCAAAAACAGTGTTTTTAGCTTTAAAAGTGTTTTCACGGCTTAAATAGTCTTCAACCTGATAAAGCAACCGACTTTGGCGACTTTTGAAAATGTTGCCAAATTGAAGAAAATTCAATATTTGTTAAAGCTTTTGTTAATCCTCGCTCTTTGTGAAAATTGTTAATTTAAAACTCTTGAATCAAGAATTTCGTTGTTCGTGACCTACTTTCCGAACGATTCAAAATTCAAGTAGTGAAATGTACTTCTACTGTTACGGAGGACTAAGACCGCAGTACCCTTTGGGTCAATGTGAGTACGGAAAATTTAGACGCCTCCTCCCCATGCGAAAATTATGAATAAATGAAAAAAAAAATGCAAATTTTATTTCTTTTCCACAGTAAATTTTACTATATGTCATGTACATTAAAAATGTGCTACCTTTTTTTTACATTTCAAACTATTTGATACATTTAACTAACTGTCTGTGCTGCAACTAACGAAGTATTTTTATTTTCAGAGCATCTTGCGTTGTAATGTAGCTAAAAGTCGAACCTGCGAGCTGCTAGTTACGACCTGCCCTTGATCTTTGTCACTGTCTACCTGGCTACAGGTAGACTCTATATCAAGGACGTATCCAGAAATTTCACTTCGGAGGCGGGGGGGGGGGGGGGGGGGTATGAATACGTCATTGCTCTATATGAATAAAAGTCCCCATACAATGAAAGGATTCCTAAATTTGACGCGATATTTCAAGAGATCATTATTTCAGAGACCCCATTTAATGGATGTTCCAGTGCCCGCAGAAAAGGGCGAATCCTCAGTCTCACCATCTGCTATCCATAATCATCAGTTCTACCCACATAGATCAGTCGTATTTGAATATGCATGATATGGGTATTCTTCCTAACTGGTCTACTCTCGTCACAGTATAGGTAAATATTCTGATACACTGTCCTCTAGCCTTCATTCTACCGCTGTAAAAAATTGCACACGTGAAAATATTAAAAAATACTTATTATAATAAAGCAGATAAGAAAGAAAATATGGATGTACCGGATATGCGGGAACGATGTTGTATGGTAAGCATCGTGATAGAATTTAATAATACAAACATTCTCCATATAATTCAAATTTTAGTCCCCTCTGTTCGATTCGGTCATTTCTATTGACCCGTACGACTAAATACCGACTCTATTATAGTACACGGCTAAATATCGACTCCATTACAGTGCACGGCTAAATATCACTTAAACGATTGCTCATAGAGTCATAGACCTGTGGTTTCAATTTAACAATTGCTTTAATTAAGGTAGACTATTATCGTATGCAAATTTTTATCATGTGGCACCATTCTGCCATGTGCCACCTTTAAGATAGATTTTCAGACTATGACTATTTTGGTCACGTGAGGGACTGTATAAAAATTTAATCTATTTTTTAATTTTTTACAGAAATATTGTACATTATTTAGATTATTTTCCTACCTTATTTAAAGCATTTTCTCAATTGGAATTATGTGCCTACAACCAATGGTTCAAAAAAACTTTCGGTATAAAATTGTACAAAATGTAACCTTTTATATTATTTTAATTCAATTTTTAAACGGCTTCTGGATTCATGAATTTTGATGATTAAAAGAGTATCGAAAAGTCACGAGAAAGTGGTGTAAGTTAGAGAGTTTGACAATTTATTTCGACCTAACTTTGACCTTTTAATAACTAAATTTTTCCTTAGTTTGACTAAATGAAGTATTGGCAACATTTTTGTAATTTGACGATTTTTTCGATAGGAGGACTGTATAAAAAGTTAATTCTTTTAACTTTTAACAAAAAATATGGTACAGCACTTAAATTACTATTTCATAACTTCCTATCTTATTTAAAGAATTTCTGCCATTGGAACTATAGGTCTACAACTAACAATTCACAAAATCTTCCACTGTTCACTTTTTATGGGACACGATGTATATATTATGAAGCAACGATTAATCAAGGGTCATAGCAATGATTATAAACAATTCTGTTATAGAAGTCCTAAAGAGGCTGTTTTTTACTATTTCTTCTTTTACTTCAATATAATTTTTCTCATGGAAATCCCTTTACATTTCTAATACAAAACAAACGGACCAGATCCATTTCTATTTACTGAAACGGATGCAAAATACCTGCGAATGTGTGTGCATACCTTAGAAAAAGGTCATTTTGAATGACTAGTTGAAAAGATATATTTTCTAAAGGTTCTATTGGTTTCACTTTTAATATAAAAGAAATAAATCAACTTAAATATAATTTCATTAAAATAAACCCCAACAATTGGTGGCTGCGGATAGTTATTCAAAATGTTCGTTGATTTTAGTAATTTATAGTAGTTAAACATTTAAAGGGGATGAAATGTCAATCTTGCAGCCCCCCCCCCCCTGGATAACCCTTCATATACCTGACAATATGTTTTCCTCACTAAAATTATATATACCGACAACTATCGAAGAATTGGCAAATATTTAAATCATAAAATTTGAATCATTCGTGTTCTAATCATAGAAGTTACAATTTATTTTATAGTTTTTCACATATTGTATCTCGCATAAAATTTCTTGAAGGTATATACTTGCATCTGTTCATAAGTTACCGTGCCCACGCACGAACGCACACAGCATATTTCTAAAAGTGTTCGAGATGGATTCAGGAGATCTTACAACGTGCTTATCCTTCAAAATCTCGAATTCGAAAAGTTTCGAAAACTATATATTCTCTATGAAATTGTATTAAAAAATAAATAACAACTATTTTTTTCATGACAATTGTTCATGTACATAAATTTCTATTGTACAGTTAGTATATCAATTCAGGAATTTTTACAGACTATTTTAGAATCCAATAAAACTATCATTTCGCACTGAGTTAAAACAATCAGGATTATCTTATAGAAAAAGATAAGTGTCAACTAAAATTAACTGAAACAAAATTGGAAGATTAAGATTATCTATTCTAAATAAAGGGTGCACTTAAAATGGATAGATAAGGTTAAAGTGGTAAGGTGTCATATGATAAGATAAATATGTATGAGGGGATACACAGATAATTTCATAAGGGCTGCACGCAAGTTTGGGAAACAATACAATATAAGAATAATTAACTAGAGTGTAACTCAACTCGAATTTCTCATACCAGAATCCATTTTTAAAACACTTATTTTTCTCCTTCCCCTATCCAAATTTTGCTGGAAATTTTTTGAGAAATCTGTATTATTGGCCCAAACGATCACCATTATTGCATATTGCCTTTAATTTTAAAGGGTTTGAAAAAATATTTCGATTGATACCAAGTTTGATAATGTACACCCTCGGGGAATAACTTCCCCCCTCCTCGACGGGGGTCAGTTTCCTGATCATTGAACCATAAATAACCCCTTTTATGTATAATTATGTCAAATAAAATTTCGAATGAATTTCGAAGATTTTGCTCGAATTTCAAAAATTGTATCTGTTCTAGATTTTATGTTAACAAAGCTGGATATAAAGTTTCGCGAAAATTCATTAATGTTTGTGGCATCTGTCGCTTACACACTACATAGACAACAGACTGACAGACGGACAACACTCTAAAAATAGTAGAAACGTGTTGAGGAGATCTTAAAATATGTATTGGCATCAAAATCTCGAAAATTTTCATGAAAACAATCCTTTATACAATATTCTTTATACTTTATACTATATTCTTTGTACTATAGTATGAGAAAGTAAAAAGTATAGGTATGTATATAATTTCCAAAGCAAAAGAACCTGGAAATCCATGGCTGGATAAAGATAAAATAGTATTGATGCACATAAATGCTGAACTAATTTTTTGCGCACTTTCAGAAGGTATAAAAATAAAATTAGATAATGGATGGAAAGATTGCTCAAGCAAGTAATTATGGGCTCCATAGGTCGAAAATAAATTCTGTTCTTATTGCATATGCCGCACAGAAAGGATAAGATGTATTTCGCTTGAAAAGTATCTGCAAAATTAGCTACAACTTGGTATCTATCTGCGTACTATGTATTTATGGCAGTAGATATGTCCTTTTATAGCTCTAGAACTACACTAGTAGAAAGTTTCATAATTCATTTTGTACATTTATTTCATTTGTTAAGGGGTCTAGAGAATCGTAAATTAACTACGTTTTAGTGGGTTATAATTAATAAATTTGATTAGGGGAGGTGCGAGTTATACAGAATATAGTAACTAGGAGTATACTAATAATAACTAGGAGTATACAGAATATTTCATAATTCACGTTCAAGGATGTATCTCGTCTGTGGTTGCTCGAAGACTTCCAATTAGAAAAATCATCAGATAGGATAGTAACATTATATACCGGGAAATTTCGATGGAAAGGGCTGGTTGGTAAAATTAAAAGGGATTTAAAATTTTATACGACCTCCCCTTCGAAAACGGTTCAATCAGAAAGAGTTACGTCTCGAAGTCATTTGTACAATAAAATAGACTCCACATTACTAACTTAAAATCTCGTTGAAATAATAGACATTTCAGGTTTTTAGAAAGGTTATTACTTTCCTTATGTACATAATGTATAAGGAAAGTATTGTGACGGGGTCAAAAATTCGAATTCGAGTTTTCGACGGGAGAGCACGTTTCAAGCATCGCTGATCACGAATCAAACATTTTTAAAGTGATGTCTGTGTGTGTGTGCCAGTGAGTCTGTGGAGACGATAACTGACGAACAAATGGACCGATTGGAACGAAATTTGGTACAAAAATCACAATCCGTAAACACTGGAAGTCTATTGTTTTTATACGCAATCGAATGTTCAGAACCCCCCTAAATTTTCGATTGAAATTTTGAAAAAATCGTCAAAAAATCAAAACCGCTAATAAAGTTACGCAAATAGACATTTCTTATGCAATTTCTCATTAGAAAACGATTGACATAAATTTTAGAAAGCTAACATGCACCATTCGAGATATTGCACATTTTTGAAAAAAAATATCAAAAAGACATATAAAATAAAAAAAAAAATATTTTCTATTGAGAAACATGTTCACTTTTCATATGTAATACCATGCGATAAATTGGGTGACATCATTCTCGTGGATCTAGCTCGTTCCATTCATGAAAAAAGATACTTTGAATAATACTTTTGTATTTGATCGGCAATAGTCATTTATCTGCTGTAAGTCATTTATCTGCTGTAAGAATCTGCTGCAAATTTATAAATTGAAAAAATAAATTATAAATTGAAAAAAAAATGATATTATGTTGCTAAGCAACGGAATGAAACCAATGAACAATACCAATTATACAGCACACAATTTTTATTAAATTTTTTCTGATTTAATAATTAAAAAATATGATGTTGGCAGCTCATGACTTTCCCTGCAGACTTATATCCATATTCCCTGTATTTTAATTAAATTTAATAACTGGTAACTGGACGTATTACTTTCTTTATATACATAATGTATAAGGAAAGTATTGTGACGGGGTCGAAAATTCGAATTCGAGTTTTCGACGGGAGAGCACGTTTCAAGCATCCCTGATCACGAATCAAACATTTTTGAGGTGATGTCTGTGTATGTGTGTGTGTGTGAAAATATGTATGTATGTGGAGACGATATCTCAAGAGCGAATGGAGCAATTCGAATGAAATTTCGTACAAAAATCACAATCCGTAAATACTGGAAGTTTATTGTTTTTAAGAGCAATCGAATGTTCAGAACCCCCCTAAATTTTCGAGTGAAATTTTGAAAAAATCATCAAAAAATCAAAAATTTTAATAAACCTACGCAAATAGACATTTCTTATGTAATTTTTCCTTAGAAAACGATTGATATAAACTTCAGAACGCTAGCATGCACCATTCTTGAGATATTGCAGATTTTTCAAATAAATTTATCAAAAAATCACAAAAATTAAAAATAATATATTAACTTTTGAGAAACATGTTCACTTCTCATATATAATATCATGCGATAAATTTGATGACATCAATGTCGTAGATCTAGCTCGTTCCATTCATGAGAAAAGATACTCTGAGTAATACTTTTTTATCTGAACGCCAATAGTCATTTATGGGTTATAAGAATAACTTATTTCTCCGTCCATAACGATTGGCGAGATTTTGGCGACGAATTAGGCGGAATGTCGCCAACTTAGCGACTTTTTAATATGTTACCAAATTAACGAAAGTCTTGCCAAATGGATAAAAATGACTCTAAATCAATGAAAATGACGACTCATTGATGAAAATTCAGTATCTTGGAAAGAATATAAGTATCTACTATAAGAATAACCTATTTTTTTACTGTAAAAGTAGTAAATTCATTGCATTATATAAGGAAAGTCATGTGCTGCCCACATCAGATTTTTTTTTATTCTACCAAGCAGTTATTGTTCGTTGGTGGACTTGCAAATTGCAATTAATATTTGCATCGAGACATCTTAATTTCCTACTATTATGAATTCCCTTGAAATATCGATATTTCTGTGCATGGATTAGTTCTTATATAATTATTCGGTTAACAGACAGTCGGTTCGATTAACCAGCTGTAAAATTTATACATGGTAAACATGAAAATATTTAAGAAAATATTAAATATTTCGCATTATGTTCTTTTTAGCCAAACTCGGTATAAATTTTAGCTAACGAATCGACTATCGGTTAATTGATTAATTGCATAAATATTAAAATATGAAAATATTTAGGAGAATATTAAATATTTTACATATATATTCTTTTTAGACAAACTCAGTATAAGTTTTTGCTACCGAATCTATTATTGGTTAATCGGATAATTGTATAAGAACTAATACATGTGCAGAAATGTCAGTCTTCCAAGGGATTTCATAATCGTAGAAAATTAAGATATGTCGATGCAAATATTGATTGCAATTTGCAGTCGACCCCTAATTGACCACTAAAAAAAAAACTTTTTTAAAAGTCAAAAGTGTTCAAAATTTCAAAAATTATCATCCTAATACTGTATTGAGTATTTAAATTAGGAAATTAGGGTCGATTTTATTCTACAAATGATTTCGAGGCGCAACCTTTTCTAACTCCTTTTCTCGAAAGGGAGTTGTATAGAAATTTAGATATTTTTTTTGTCAATACTCCCCCCCCCCCCCTCTCATCAAAATGCCACGGCATAATGCTACTATCCTTTCTGATGATTTTTCTGACTGGAATTATGAGTTTGCGAGCAACCGTCAAGGAGATAAATCCCTGAATGCGAATTATGAAATATTTTGTATACTCCTAGTTATTATTTAGTATACTCCTAGTTAATATATTCTGTAAACTCCGCACTTCTCCTGATCAAAATTATTAATTATTATACAATCCAATAAAACGTAATTGCTATACCCTCAACCAAACGCAGTTAATTTACGGTTCTCTAGACCTCCCCCCCCCCTCCCTTCTAACAAAATATTTTTATCCCATGAAGTGTGAAAGTCACTGTAGTTTAAATTTTAATAAATAATTTAATTCTCACAAAGCGGTAGAGATTATCTAAGAAATGAAACTTAAATTTTAGAGATATTGCATTTTTGTCATTTCAAAATTGTCGTCAAATTGACGATGTGTTACCAAGTTTGCCACCCATTTCGTAAATCTTTCGCCAAATGGAACAGCAACAGAGAAGGACTTTTCTTATACAATATTTGTATTTATATTTATGTGTAAGTACCTGTACTGGCCACTGCTCCAACGGGCTGGCTGCCTTCTCTAAAGAGGATGAGGAGGGAGGGGGGGTTCTAAGTCCGCCACTGAAATACGTAAAGAAATAATGAGAAATGTGAAGATATTTTAATTGCTCTACAACAGTCGAAAGTATTTTGGTGAGGCAAAAAATAGTTTTCCATTTCGAAAGAAATTACGGAAGAATGCGATTGAACTATTAAGAGTAAAAATATCTGAGCGGCAATAAAATAGATCGAATAGTTTTGAAGAAACTTTTCCAATATATATTTATTTAAAAAATAAAATATTCCATGACAAACTAATTAATTATCCGAAAAAAAAATTTATATGATTTTGGCATTTTGGATATTTACGCCATAACTTTCTTATTTTCATGTAAAAGATATTATCGGATTCTGCCTCTGCCGTTTGGATTAACAATCTTTGACTTCATCACACTGGTTCTGGCATTTATCCCTCCCCCTTTAATTGAAAACACAAAAAACATCTGATTTGTGTAACCCATGCTTTACTCTGTAGACTCAAAGTAGGTTTTTAGGATGTCGCTATCAACAAGTCATTTATGCCTGTCCATATATATATATATATATATATATATATATATATATATATATATATATATATGTGTGTGTGTGTGTGTGTGTGTGACATATATATGTGAACCTAAAAACAATAAAATAATAAAAATTAAAAAAATAAATTTTCAGGGTAAGGAAGGAGGGCAGTTAAAAAAAGAAAAAAAATAGGCCAAAAATATAAAAGCATTTTGTAAAAGACGCATCAAGACTTAGAGGAATATCCCAATTCTTTCATTTTAAAATTCACTGGGAGGGGGACGGATACAGTGAAAATATGGAGTTTTGGGTTTTCTTAGTTCTATAAGAAAATAAGAAATGAAAATATCCGAAATAAGTTTTTGAGGTATACTAAACCAACCGAAATGTTGACATAATGACAAGGTGTTGCTTCGAATTGATTAGAAAAAAATGGAGCTATAAAATGTTGGGAGGGGGAATAAAAAACAATAAAATTATTCGAATAATGTACCAAAATATCGGGTACAGTATTATCACTCCTATATTTGTACATTTCATAGCGCTAAAAGGACTGTTAGTATCAAATGGTTCGAACATTCCACACTAAAAGTTTTGCCCCCCTTACCGGAGTTTATCAAAACTTTTATTTGAAACCGATGTAATAGCCCCGAAACATTCTGCTCCTTAAATCTATTTTCATATACCTCTATCCCGATTCTATTTGCAATAACGACCTAGTTAGAAATCGTAGTTTCGACTGGCATTTAATAGTTTAATATTTGATTCCATAAGGCCCAAACCACTCTAATCATTTAAAAATGGTCTCTCCCTTTTGCTGTACACTTTGCTTTAGATTATTTATATTTCGTTTCTTACCTTCCCTGCAATGCATGCAATGTATAAGGAAATTATTCGAATCATGTCGAAAATCGCAACTCGAGTTTTCGACGAATCTACACGCTTTGACACCTCTGGATTATGAAAAACCACTTTTAGCGTGATGTCTGTGTGTGTGTGTCTATGTGTCTGTCTGTCTGCACAGTGTATGTATCCACTCTAGGTGAACTAATTGACCGAATTTCATAAAATTTGGTAGGTAAGTCACTTGTGTTGTTGTTGTTGTTGAGACCCAGACCGTCCGACCTACCAAAAAGGTGTAAGGTAACTGTTTGGACGGCCGGGAAGTGCCACCCAATTTGGACCGGAACCCAGTGGGGGAGGCATCCACAGGGACCGTACCCTCCTTCCCCTACCACCAACCTCTCGTAAAGACTTACGGACCCACATGTTTAACGTGATCGTACTCCGCGTGAACACGGCGGCAGTTTTGGCAGTGGCTGGAATCGAACCCGGGCCTACCGAGTGCAACTCCAGCGCGCTAACCAATGGGCTACCGCGCCCCAGGAAAGTCACTTGTGTGTAATTCTGGTGCTGATTAGATTTTGGTACGGTTCGGTATAAAAGAACCTGCCCTTTTTTGAGAAATGGCCCGCAAAAATCGATGTATCCACATTAGCTGAAAACGTATTTGGCCGAACTGCATAAAGTTTGGTAGATAAGTCAGTTGTGGGATACCCCTGGAACTAATTAGATTTTGGTACGATTCGGAAATTTAGAATCTGTCTTTTTTTTTACGAAATGGACTGCAATAATCGTCAAAATTTTAAATAAAAGACTAAAAGTGCACAAATGTATCAATTAAATGCGTGTTCTATACGTAATTTTTAACGAGGAAAAGAATAAGACTAACCTCATTACTCTAAGACTAACCGTTCTCGAGATATTTGAGTATTTTTGCATTTATGTTGCGCCGCCATTGAAAAAACTTCCAGTTGCCAAATAAAAACAAAAATTGAACTAAATTAATTCAGCGTTATTTTGTGCAATTAAACTCAATTTAATGAATTATTAAAGAAATAAAGAGAAAATAAATTTGAGTCTGCAGGGAAAGTCATGTGCTACTCACATCAGATTTTTTTTCTTGCTTAATGTTTTTCATATGTGTGTGCACATTTATATAATTCTCATTGAATTTGTTTTTGCTTTTTCCTGTGGTTCACTGTAACTTACAAATTCTTGTTCGCGTTTGGCTTTGTATAAGTTTCCCATGTAATGGTTTTCTTCCTGATTCCTTCTGATAATGAAGCGCTAATAAAGGCCTTTTAACACTTTCCAACATGGTTGTAAAGTGTTTATGATCTTTTTCTTTTATTCTGTCTGTCTGTCTGCCCACCCGTTCGCACGATAACTGCCGCAAAAATGACTTTATCAAAATGAAATTTTAGTATGTTGTTGAGACGGTCTGTGGGACATATGAGAAATGTAAATGGATAATATCACCCAATTATTTTCGAATTGAACCCAGGTTGAAAAAATGAAATATATTGAAGCCTATGGAACATAATTTTTCAAACATTTTTAAGCGGAATTAAAATTTACAAATTGCTTCGAAAATGTTAGGAAATATTCAAATAATCAGGTAAAATATATAAAAAAAATTCAGCAAAATATGTTTGGGAATTAGTTTAATAAAAATTGAAATAATAATTACACCCATGATATATGAAGAGATCACGTGACTCATTTCAAAATAAAATATAGCATCCATTTTTCTCCTGTGTAGAAATCGTGATGTTTGAAAATATTTTAAATTTATATGCATCCGTTATAAAACCGCTTTATTTTTGCATATTATCTGTGTATCTAGATTCTGTCTCAACGCAATTACAATATTTTTCATTTTAAATGGTCACTAAAGTTTGATTATTCCTACAACGAAGCCTAATTTCTATAGCATGCAGAATGTAATTAAATCAAGCTCATGTAAGATGAGTTGTATAAGAATTGCTGAATTTTTTTCATGCAAAATTACTTAGCTGTGGAGTCTAGAATATAAGTGATATGGAGGAAATATACATTGATTTTGCATAGAGAAGCAAACGCTTTACGCCATTGACTTTTTTAATAAAGTCTTGAGTTTCTAAGAATAATAAATTATTGTAGTACTGTGATAGTTTAAAAAATATCAGTGCTGAATGTATCGCATTTTAGAGTTGTTTAAATAAAATTGCATTTCGGTTAGAAAGTGTTTCATAATGCTTTATACATGATTGATCTTTCTTGTATGTATGGTGTTCGGATAGATATCAAATTCAAATCACATGATCTGTCCAAACGATAACGTTTGACGATATGTGTGACGATGAATAACTGTGATATTCATACGCAGTTATTTATTTAATTTAATGTCACAGTCACAAGTTTAATTTAATGTCAAGTTTATAGGTATTATAGATATTCTTTGTGTGATATAAAGCACTTGGTAAAACATGGCACAAGGTTCACATCTGGCGGAGGTCAGCAGCAATCATCGAAATTAGCTAATTCGATGACTAGGTTTGTGGCAGAAGGATCTTAAGTTCTGTGAGGATACTGGTTTATTCGAACTCCTGCGAGCCCGAATTAGTTTGAACGAACATCGGGCTAAGCTGATCGGGCTGAAAAGACTGAAAAGGCTGAAAAGAATTATTTTGGCAAAATGTTTTTGTACAAATAAGTACTGGCGAATTTGGCTAATTTCTCAGATTTTCAGAAGCAGAACATCTCCACATACATTCACAGAAAAATATTGTGATGTGAATAACATTCATGCTCTTAGTTTCTATGGCGAGAAACGGGAGTTCAAAAAATGTAAACATTTTGTACGCTTATACCACCGAATCTAATATATAAAAGAGTAATTCTTTTTGTTTGTATGTTTACCCTCTAACTTGTGAAAATAAAACATTTTTTATGTTAGTACTTTTAACGTTATATCATTTTAATTTTATTAATAGATTTTCTAGTTTTTCTATCAATGCTTTTACGAAGTTTCATGTAAAATGTTTTACTTACCTTGCAATACATCGTGCATTTGTATAAACAGATTATTATGTTACGTTCGAAAATTCAAATTTGAGCTTAGAGAGATGTGCAGTGGTAATTTTACTAGACTTGTTCATGATTCAAATTAAAAATCTGTCAAGCAAGACACATTTTTCAATTTTGATTCTAAGCATTTCCCGTTTTACATTTTCCAATCTTAATTAAGGCATTGTGTGGATGTGAGCTATTATTCTTCATTTTCTATTTCTAAAACATATAAAATTCTATTTTCTGCATTACATCGAATCTACACATTTAATATTTTATTATTGTTCCTTTTAGCAAATATAAAAACTTTGCAAAGTTTAAATACTTTTGTATTAAAATGATTTATTACCTTTTGAAGTATTTAAAATTCCAGAATATGTTCTTTTTTACTTTTCAATAATTTAAAATCATTTGAAATATTTTATTTAATATTTGGCAAAATTAAAATTTTAAACGTCTGTTTAAATTTAGTTTAAAATAATTTTAAATGTTTAAGAAATTATGGTGTATTTTGTAATCTTTCTATCATTCTATCACTCGGATATTATTTTTGGCATTTTTTTAGTGAAGGAAGTAAAAAAAAATTCATTATATCGAAAAAATTTACCCAAGCTATTTTCATCGTTAGGCATCGTTTTTAGCATCTCTAACTTCTATAGTCGAGGTATCTTGCTGAAACTGGAGATGTACAAAAAAATGCAAGCACTTTGGAGGCCTTTATCTCCCATTCTAATTAGTTAAACAATTTTTACTGGTATTGTTCGGTAATAGGGTACCTCTTATAAATGAACGAAAATATTTTCATTACTTTTATATATTTTTTATGAAATTTTTTTTATTTGAACGAGTTATTACTTAGTTGTTTTACTTTGAACGAGTTATTATTTGTTTTTAATTGAACGAGTTATTGCTTCACATTTTTTACTTTCATTCAAAATATTTTACAAACTATAAAAAAATAGATATAAACAGTAAGTGATAAAAATGTTCAGTAGTGAAATCCAGTTTTTAAATTCACCGATATATCTTTTTAAATATTTCATTATAACGTTTTAAAATTCACATTTTCTAACATGGTGAGATAGTTCGCTATATCAAGTTTTCGTTATATCGTCATATCGTACGTGCTTCGACTGTATATTATACGTTTACTTTTGATCCTATTTAGTGAAAAAAAGAAGAATTTAATTAATTTTTAATCATTACTGTAATTAGATTTTTCGTGCTTGACAAGCAATATCCATAAAAATAAAAATTAATCCCAATCTTTGATAATATAATAAATTAATTTTCAGCATTCAAAACTAAAAACTTTGCAAAACATGCTCCAAAATTCAAAAACTGTCTTGTTTTCCCATCTCTGAAAACACCTGTCTGTTGCTTCTTGTATCGAATTTCAGTAGATTGCGTGATATGTTTTGACATTAACTGCCAATATTTTTCAAAAAACTCATTATGTTTCCAGTTTTTTTAGTTTTATTTGTTTTCAAATTTTTAAAGCTAAAGGACTATGGTTTCTCTTCCAGGAAAGTAGCGAAAGTTTTAATTTTCATTGAGAGTAAGTGAAAATCCTTTTTCAAATTATAATCATTGTTTTCTTCCCTTGTTACAACCTAACTTCCAAATATCGGAAAATTACGAGCGACGAAAAATCTATCGTGAATGAGTTGATTTCAATAAATGAACGAATATATAACGATGTTAACTGGTTTCGGATGTAGAGCTTCCTTTTTCAGTTTTAACTACACACAGCACTAGCTTCAGAATTAAAGCGTTCGTTCTCAAGGTATGATTTCATACTGGCATTAGAGTGATCTTGGTAATATTACAACGAATCCTTTGAAATAGCGTGTATGCGAGGTTATAAAAATAAGTCCAAATTTCTGGATAATTGACACGTTTATTTACGAGCACAGCGTGAACAGGAACAATATAGAACAAATAGTTCTATAACTATCTCACAAGATCACTGAACAACTGTCTGGTACAGTAGAACAGCAAATAAATGCTCCACTAATTTCACAAAACAACAGATGCTATTCTCCAAACATTGACGAATATCACAGTTCAATATAGCTCGCATTACGTCGACTGACGCTCCAACTGAGGGGTGACTCCTTTTATAGACTTTCTCTGTAGAAACTTCTAGAAATCTCTCATATTTCGTACTCAGTATTTCGATATTGTTCTCGAACCTTCTAAAATTCGTCAACTGTCACCAAGTTGGCGATACATTGCCAACTATGGCAACTCCCTTTTGAACTTCAACATATGGCAACCTTAGATTCACGTCATATCAAAGATTGTCTGTATAGGTGTTTTCTCTGACTGGTTTTCAAAAAAGACCCCAGTGAGGACATTTTACACATTCTTAATAGTAACCTGTTGAGGTAGGTAAATAAAATATTGCTGTAGACAAAGGGATAAGTAAATAAGTACGGATAACAGGTAGGCAAAATGAAGGTGAAGAAGTGTAGAAAGACAAAATGTAAAAAATAGGTTTGAGGATTTGTTAAAGATAGAAAGCCAGGAATTTAAGCTGGGAAGGAAATGCTAGGTTCACATTTGAGCCAGGGATATTGAGTCAGTGAAATTCTTGCTGAAGATTGAGAGTTTGGTGTTCTTATTTTCCCGTGAACAAAACTAAGACCACAAAATGCTTACAGTGGCGAGCATAAACGATTCTTTCATAGCCGGTGAAATATTTTAATACAATTTATTTATTTTAATTTTAATTGATAATTTCATTTTAATTTCAATTATTAATTGATAAACTTAATATGCAGAGCGGCCAGAACAGAATTAAAGTTCGTACTTTAAACCCCTCTAAACAAAAAACCACTGGGCGTAGAGTATTTAAACCTGGTTATATAGAAAAGGAGGCTATGGGATTTTAGTTTTTGTATTAAAAGTTCTTAGTTCACCGCCAGGTGACTGAAAAACGCTTTACGCAAAGATCATAATGACTATTCGCTGTCCGCGAATAGCACTGGGTCATTATATAAAATATGTTAAGTGTTTCCTGCGAGGCACATTTTACGGACAACAGGGTTATGGGTCAACAATTTTATGCTAGAGTAACTAACTACTTCAATCACCGGATTTGAACCAGTGCGATTTTTGGTTTTGAGGGTATCTTAAAAGCAACGTTTCCCGTGATATCATCCTAAATTTATCGGTGGTTAAATATGTCATATATAATGACATATCCATATCATTCCGCTTGACGTGCAGAAATGTTAAACAATGCAATACCCAGTTTTCAACATATTGCAAAACTGGTACTTTGAATATCTGTTAGCTTAAGCTGTAAAATGGTTAAAATCCATACTCACAATAGTGGTCCTTTATTCACCTGGCGGTGACTTTACGAACTTATAATATTTATTTCAGAAATTAAAATCTTATAACGTCTCTTATTAAGTTTGGAAACTTTACGTACAGTGGTTTTCTTTTTAGATGGGATTCAAAATATGAACATTGGCTATATCTTGTATATAAAATTAAATAATTGATATTATACCGGTCAGTTATAGTGGCTAAACTGCGCTATTCATTATATCAGAGACAATAAAACGCATTTTTAAACGATTGCACCGTTTAATTTTATTGCACATTTTAAATTGCCATTCACGATGAATTTCTGGATTTTTTTTTTTTTTTTTTTTCATGGATTTCACTGCGTCTAGGATAGGGATGAATTTTCAAATCGAAACCACTCATCATTCATTCCTTACTAAAACTGACGTTCGCGTGTGTGTGGTGCAATATCGATGTTTTAAAAACAAATAACATAAAAATAATACGTTTGCGAATAAAATTGCGTATTTTTTCAATATCTGAATGATAGCAAGTTTATTTTTTTTTTGGCGTCTCATTTTTTATGTTGACTATTTGAGATTGACATTTATGTATTCTTAACAAGAATTTTTTCGTACTTTGTGAGTAATGAGAGAAAAATATAAAATATTCATGTACTTTCGAAGATACATTTTTATTTTTCGCGCATAGTATAATGTATAGAGGAACTTGTCTGGGCGTGAAAATTTGAATTCGTGTTTTTGAAAAATTGACACGTTTTGAACATTCTGAATTTGAAGTGAATATTTCTCGTGCGACGCTTCTTCTGTATGTGTATGAGTTTTATGCGTGCGTGTTAGTGAGAACGATATCGAACGAATGCATCGATTTCAAAGAAATCTGGTATGAGTTTACCATTGTTAAATACTAGAACCTTATTGATTTTAATCTATATCAAACATTTGGGAAATTTCTTTGTTAAGAATATTTTTTAATCATATATAATTATGACAGTGCATTATCTATAAAGTAAAACCTTCATTAGAAATACTGCATATAATAAATTATTAATGGTATAAACAGGTTTCAGAGTTAAAAACCAGCTTCCTTTGGGATAAAAAGACAAAAACCTCACCAGAAAAAGCAAGAAAGAGTTTATCTTTTATTTACTGTTACTGATATGGTTACTTTGTCTTTTTATTTTAAAGACTGTTACTCGTCCGATCGATTCTAATTTATTATATATTGTATTTTTAACAAAGTTAACATTTATTGTATGTCGTGCTTTCATGTTTTTGCACCCTTTTATTTAATTTGATCTTGTGTTTGACAGTGTGATTCAAAATCGAGGTCCTAACTGATCGAACAGGTTCCTTTTATTACACCTAACATGAAATTTGGTATGACATTACATGTTGTGGTATGTTCTTCAGATTTAGAACCTTATCGGGCTGACCTGTTTGTTCTATGTCCGCCATTCTCAGGATTTCTTAGGATGGAGTGGGGGACTTAAAAACTGCATCATCTAGAAAATTCAAATTTTACATGTTGTCATCTTTTAAGGTATATTTTAATTCTTTGAATTTTGAACCTTATCGAGCTAGCCTGTCCTGGGCCCGCCATAGGAATATACTCGTGCTTTAGAAATAACTCGAGAAACAGAGAGTCTGGAAAATCCAAATTTAGTTTGTCTTTGTCCTTCGTAGTAGACTTATTTTTTTTTTTTTTTTTTTTTTTTGAACCTTGTAATTTTTAACTAGAACAAGTTGGATATAATTTGGGAGTTTATCATGAACCAGTCCATGTATACTACAGATTTTTACCTTTATTCACAAGGAGAGTGATATCTCTCAAAGGAATTGGGGGATTCTTATAAAATTGGGAACATTTATTTTAATTGTCAATAATAATAAACATATCAATTTTGAGTGATGTCGAATCGCAAAAAAGCTCCAATTTTTGTTGTCACCCAATATCGAATTGTGTTCATTTGTAGGAAAAGTGATGCGTTGGGAACATAAGATATTTTTAATTCATACGTAGTACATTCATTGTGGTGTGTATAGAGAAAGTTATACACCGACCATGTCGAATATTTTAAATTACTAGCATGTGATGAGGATACTGCTACGTTTAACCATCTAATATTGGGTCGAAATTAGTAAAACATAAAAATTTGTATATTTAAGGAATTTTTTTTTATTTTATGGAAAGAAAATTGGATGAAATCTGTAACAAAATTAGACAGTAACTCTTGCGAGTTACTTTCATTCGTATAATAATGCAAAATATAGAATTTTTTTTTTTTTTTTTTTTTGAGTTCGCATATGCTTTAAAATGAATCCTCAATAGAAATAAAAATATGCTTAAAATATACTGTTTTACTTTTCTTCTAAAACATTGTTCTCAAATCCTTGGTTATTAAAAATTTTCAGAGTCAAAATGACTCGATAAGTATCTATAGTAATGAGCGTGGAGGCAAGTATTCAGTTAATTGGACAGTAAGCAATTTAAATCTGTATATATTTAAAAAAAATCTGATGCAAGCAGCACATGACTTTCCTTATATAATGCAATGAATTTACTACTTTTACAGTTTAAAAAATGTTATTCTTATAGTAGATACTTATATTCTTTCCAAGACATTGAATTTTCTACAATTAGTCGTCATTTTTATCCATTTGGCGAGATTTTCGTTAATTTGGCAACATTTAAAAATGTCGTTAAGTTGGCAACATTCCGCTACATTCGTCTCCAAAATCTCGCCAAGCGTTATGGACGGAGAAATAAGTTTTTCTTATAGGGGATAAATGACTATTGGCGTTCAAATACAAAAGTATTACTCAAAGTATCTTTTTTCGTGAATGGAATGAGTTAGATCCACGAGAATGATGTCACTAAATTTATCGTATGATATTACGTATGAAAAGTAAAAATGTTTCTTAACAGTTAATATATTTTTTTTTTAATTTACGGGATTTTTTGATAAATTTATTTGCAAAATGTGCGATATCTCGAGAACGGTTTATGCGAGCGTTCTAAAATTTATGTTAATCGTTTTCTAAGGAAAAATTACATAAGAAATGTCTATTTGCGTAACATTATTAAAGGTTTTGATTTCTTGATGATTTTTTCAAAATTTCACTCGAAAATTTAGAGGGTTTCTGAGCATTCGATTGTGTTTTAAAACAGTAGGCTTCCAGTATTCACGGATTGTGATTTTTGTACCAAATTTCATTCGAATCGCTTCATTCGTTCGTGAGATATCGTCTCCACAGACTCGCTGACGCACACACACACACACACACACAGACATTACTTCAAAAATGTTCGATTCGTGATCAGGGATGCTTGAAACGTGCTCTCCCGTCGAAAACTCGAATTCGAATTTTCGACCCCGTCACAATACTTCCCTTATACATTATGTATATAAGGAAAGTAATAAAAATATTAAAAAATGGCATCAATTACTCTATCTATAGAAAACATCCCCAAAATGATGCTTTTTAAAAGTCAATTTGAACAGTAGATATTTTTAATGCTATTAAACAAAGAGAAATTGTTTACAATACACAAATTATATTTCCAAAGGCTGTTGACAAAATATTGAAGTATTTTATGTAAGAAAAAAATAGGAAGGGGGCGAGGAGACTGCATTCGATTTTTGGAAAATCTGTCTTTCAGTAAACGTACGACTCCTATAGATGAATCGTTACTTGTTAAAAGAAATTGATGTGGACAGCACAACACTTTCCCCACAGACTCAAATTAATTTTCTAGTGTTCAATTTTTTTCTCACAACGCATTCAAATGAGTTTGACTTAACAAAATAACACTGATACTTTTTGAAATGACACCAAATTTGTGGTTTTAAATCAATTTTTGTTTTCATTTGGCGATTGGCATATTTCAAAATGACATCGTGGTACAATTTCTAAACAACAAACTCTTTGTATTAAAAAATTACGTACATAACAAGCATTTAATCAATACATTTCATCATATTTTATCTTTTATAGAGTTTGAGATAATTTTTGCGAGTCATTTTGCAATATAAATAAAAGTTTTTTTTTTTTTTACTAATATCAGAATTTAATCAGAAACTTGCTAATCCATAGGTAGAAACTATTCGACCCAGTTTTGTAAAATTTCTTCGAATCGTTTTTGAGCTGATGTGGATACACAGATACACGGTTTCTATAATATAGCGACGTGTATGCTTGACAATTTCTCAAATACTATCAGAATTTTGTAAAAATAAATTATAGAATGTAGAAACTGGATTTCTTTCTAAGCATTTTTGTCTTATTATTCATATCTGTCTTTTATGGTTTCGAAGATATTTCGAGGAAAAGTAAGCAAGATGAAGTAAAAACTCTTTTAGAAGAAAACTTTTTAGATTTTTTTTTTAAATAAAATTCAAAATAGTAAAATATGGAAATTAAGTTCATATATTTATAATCTGCACTCTATTTTCGACAATGCAAATAAAAGTCTGATGTGGGCAGCACATGACTTTCCCTACAGACTCATATTCATATTCCCTTTATGTCGTCGTCAATAATTCATTAAATTGAATTTAATTGCACAAAATAACACTCATAAATATTTCACGTTGCACCAAATTTGCACTTTTATTTCAATTTTCGTTCTCATTGGGTAATTGGACTTATTTTCAAAGACGGCGTAGCGAAATTGCGAAAAAACTAAAATATCTCGAGAACGGCTAGTCCTAGTATTATGGGATTGATTTTATTCTATCCATCGTTAAAAATTACGTATAAAACAAGCATTTAACTGATATATTTGATCATACGTAGTCTTTAATTTTAGATTTTGAAGATTTTTGCTGATCAATTCGCGAAAAAAGACAGGGTTTTTTTTCTGAATCGTACCAAAATCTAATTGGCACCAGATAACAGATATGTGACTTATATACCAAATTTTGTAAAATTTGGTCAGTTAGTTTTTCAGCTAGAGTAGATACAGACAATTTTTGTCGGCCATTTCACAAAAAAAAGGCAGGTTCCTTTATCCCGAATCGTACCAAAATCTAATCAGTACCAGGGTTATCCACAAGGGACTTTCCTTCCAAATTTTATGAAATTCGGTCAATTAATTTTTTAGTTAGAGTGGAAACATACATTGCGCAGACAGACAGATACACACACAGAGAGATGTCACGCTAGAAATTTTTTTTTTCGTATTCTAGACGTGTTAAAACATGTAGATACGTGGAAAACTCGAGTTGCGATTTTCGACATGATTCCAATACTTTCTCTATACATTACCATGTTTTGCAGGGAAAGTAAAAATTGGTTACATTTTTATCCATTATGTTCGTTGATATGAGTCCAAATTTTTTACATTTTCCATAATGCTCCGATTTAATCCAGAGATACCCCACCCAAGCATAGATGTTATTCACAACAACAAATCTTCCATCAGTTCAATAAGACCACGCAACCAATGCTCACAGGTGAATGACCAAATTCGTTCTTGTGAGTGTTGATCTGTTATGTCATACCAACGAAGTGGACTGTTTACATTCGCCTTTGAAACCAGTTTACGCCCTTATTGTTCTGTTATATGCTTTTTTAAATAAAAAATCTTTTTAATCCTTTATACCTTCTGAGCAGCATTTTGAGCTTATTTTGAAAATAATATTATTATCTTATGTCTTCGACTTTATTTTTTTGGTTGTTAAAGAAACCAATTCATTATAGTGAGTAGGTAAAGTCATGCACTGCCCCATATCAGATTTTTCTTAAAATATATTTAATTGTCTTTATATTCCAATTACGTTCATACTATCGAATACGCGATATCATATTAGTCAAAATTTTATCCATCTATTAAGTTCCCCTTCCCATTTTATCAGGTAGCGTCCATAATGATTTGCCAAACAAGAAATGCGATGTCATACATTATTTTTCACGTATGACATTTTTTTGGAAATAAATCGTCAATTTGCCTCGCTACCCCTACTCAATTTGTCCTCTTGATGCCAGTTTGGAGAACATAAAACATATGAAAGCGTGCCAAACTGCTTTAAAGGAAAAATCTTATAACAAAATCCTATGAAAAGAAACTACTTTACGAGGCCGCGATTTAGTGCATTAATTCTTTGTTATACTAACTTCTTTGTTACCCTAACTTCTCACTTTTGAAGAATTGTGTACATTTTCGCTATAAAAAGTTTTTGACTTCCGGGATCAACTTATTGGATGAACAAAAAAAGATAAAGAAATTGTCGGCAGCATATGACTTTTCTACAAATTCAATCTTTCTTTCTTTCATGGAGCATTCATTCGAGTTTCATCGGAGCGACACATGAAAAGGGTAATCATTTCAAATTACATCATATTTATTACCAGTTATATCCTTATTATTAAACGACTTTGGAAATTTAAAAATAACGTCATCGTCAAAAAAAAAAGATAAAAATAAAATATATCAAACACGATTTATCTTAAAGTAAACGGGTGGATTTTAATTATTATGTCTTCAAAAATTAAGAATGTAATTAACACAAGCATTTAATAAATACATTTAAGTATATGCATTACTGTATTACAGTTTTTCTCGATTTTTTGCAAGCTATTTCGAAAAATTGGCCAGTTCTGTTTTTTTTTTCAAGCATATCATAATCTAATTATCACTAGTGTAGCGCATAAGTAGTTTAAGTGACAAATCTCAGGAGATTGCCGGGAGACACGTGATATTATATCGTGTTCTCTGGAATGGTCCATGCTTTCTCGAGATACAAAATGAGTTCGAATTTCTGGATAGCTTGAATTTTATTCCAATAGAATAAGAGCAGTAATAAGAATAAACGAGAAACAGCTAACAATTCTCTAGCTACCTATCAACTGAAAAACAAGATACAGCTAACAATTCTCTTGCTATTTGTCAACCAAAAGACAAGATACAGCTAACAATTCTCTAGCTATCTATCAACCGAAAGACAAGATACAGCTAACAATTCTCCAGCTAACTCACACTATAACCGTTAGATACAATAAATCAACAATTAATTACTAAAGTATTCATAAGCAAAAAGATCAACTACGATACAGTGCAATTAAATGGACTAATGAATGTATGAGAAAGTCGAGCGGAGACTCACAATTTTTATATTTCCTAATGGTAAAATCTGACAGAGTTTCGGTGATACCATTTCTTGAAATGTGTGTCAAATTAAAATCTTATTTTATTATTAGTCCGTGTTTGTAAGCTTATATTAAAATTTGGGCGTTTGCCAATAAAAATCTAACCTCACATTTTTACTTTCCTCAATATTCATCATAATCTTATAGGAAAAGTATTCAAGCTAAAAATGTAATCTATCCAGAACATTCCAGTTCATACTGTTTATGGATTTACATGTTTTTCCTATTAGAACAAGAATAAATTTTTTACTTTCCCTGCAATACGTGGTAATGTATAGGGAAAGTATTGGAATCATGTCGAAAATCGTGACTCGAGTTTTCGACGAATCTACACGTTTTGACACGTCTAGATTACGAAAAAACCATTTTTAACTTGACGTCTGTATGTGTGTGTGTTTGTGTGTCTGTCTGCTTGTCTCTCTGTCTGTATATCTGTGCATACGTATCCACTCTAACTGAAAAATTAATTGACCGAATTTCATAAAATTTGGTAGGCAAGTCACTTTTGGGTGACTCTGGTGCTGATTAGATTTTGGTACAGTTCGGTATGAAAGAATCTTCTTTTTTTGCGAAATGGCCCTTAAAAATCTATGTAACTACTCTAGTTAAAAAACTAATTGGCCAAATTTCATAAAATTTGGTAGATAAGTCACTTGCGGGATACCTTGGTGCTAATTAGATTTTGGTACAATTCGGAAAAGTAGAACCTGCCTTATTTTACCAAATTTCCTGCAAAAATCGCCAAAATCTAAAATAAAAGATTTCGTGTACTCAAATGTATTAATTAAATGCGTGTTCTATACGTAATTAATTTTTGACGAAGAAAAAAATAAAATCAACCCATTACTCCAGGACTAACCGTTTTCGAGATATTTAAGTTTGTTTTGCATTTTTTGTTAAGCCGCCTTTGAAAATATTTCCAGTTACTAAATAAAAACAAAAATTGAATTAAATTAATTCAGTGTTATTTCGTGCAATGAAACTCAATTTAATGAATTATTAAAGAAATAAAGAGAAAATTAATTTGAGTCTGTAGCGAAAGTCATGTGCTGCTCACATATATATTTTTTTTTCTTTGACATGGCGCCTTTGTTTATTTGTGCAGTGTACCCCACACCAAATCTACTTCAAACCTTATACGAGGAATTTCGTAGAACTTGGTAAATATGACGAGTAAGCCGTTAATTCCCTCTAGTGTTGGAAAGATTTCCGTACAATTAGAATAAATGGAAATGGCCATCTTTTTTTTATGGTCGAGATATATATGGCAGACGTTAACATCGTAAACGTTATGAAAAATGTTAACACTTTGGACGCTTATACCCTGGAAGTTAACAGTAAAAAATGCAAATAATTTTTTTTAATTTTCTTGTTTTCTCGGATGTAAGGTACAAATTACGAATATATAAAAATAAATTCAATATTTTAATTTTTTGAACGAAAAAGATTTAAATAGCATCCTGTCAGAGAGAGTGTTTATTTGTTTTTTTCCAATTTTCTTGTTTTCATTCGAAATATTGTCGACACTATAAAAGATAGGTACAAATACTAAGGGACAAAAATATGAAGAAATTTAGTATCAAAATCTATATTTAATTAGATTGAAAGCTCTTATAGTTTTCGAATAATTGTCTTCTAAATTTAAAGAAGAGGGGGAAATTTCCGTTTTTCAAGTTTGTAATGCTTATATCGTAAAAACTAAAAACACTGGCTTTGAACAAACAATAAGCAACAATTTGTAGCCCTTTCAAATCCCTACAAGTGTATATAATTGGATTTTGGATCAAGCTCTTCGTTTTTGGAAGTGGTTATGCTTTTACTATTTTAACCTAGGTTTTCAAAAGAGTGGGAAAGCTGCAATACACTGAATTCCAAAAGTTAAGCACGCAATGCAAATTTTCATTTTTCAAAAACGTATTTGAATTTGAATTTCTGAAAATCGCTGCAGATGTAGATGGCAGTATGCAAATATCGTATGTTAAAGCTAATCACGATTGACTCTCCAGATATATGCTAATTAGACAGTCGTTGAAGACGCCAGCATTCTGAAGGGTTTGAGGAGGTGCACTTAAATGCTGATACGAAGTGTTTATAACTTTTGTTGGATTAATTTTCATGATAATTGTGTTTCTATGGCTGGAAGAAGACGAATGACAGACAGTGAGTGCTGGCGTGCTGTTTGACGCATTAAAGCAGGACAGTCAATCAGAGATGTCGTCATTTTCTATGACGTTGATCATTCGGTAATTTCTCGGTTATGGAAACAATTCCAAACAAGCCAAACAGTTGCCCGGAGACCTGTAACCGGTTGTCCAAGGGTTACCAACCCCTCTGATGATCGGTATATTGCTATAGTAGACAGGTGGAATCGACGAGCTACCTCCACACCTGTTACATCCATGGTTGCAGCGGCACTTGGTAGGACAACGTCTGCCAGTACTGTAAGCCGTATGCTTCACGTGAAGGGACTGTACACTCGAGTACCACGTTTTTGTGTTCCACTAACCGTCCAAGCCAGAGGGGCAAGATTAAGGTGGTGTCGTCAACATGTCAATTGGACTGTCTCAGATTGGTGCAACATCCTGTTCACGAGCGAGTACATATTTGCCCTGGAATTAGATGATAAGTGTATAAGGTTCTGGAGAGAACGGGGCACATGCAATCAGACCAAGAACATCATCGAACATCACGCATTCAGAGGTGGCAGAATCATGGTGTGGGCTGGAATTTCAATGGAATATCGCACAGAGCTGCACATCTTTAAAGACAGTTCTGTAACGGCTGCGAGGTATCGGGATGAAGTCCTAGACCCCATTGCGAGACTCTTACGCTGCAGCAGTTGGTCCTGATATTCTCCTTATGGACGATAATGCCCGTTCTCACCGAGCTAATATCGTTGACGAATACCTGGAAAGTGAGGGCATTTCTCGCATGGAGTGGCCGGCGTATTCCCCCGACCTTAATCCCATTGAAAACCTTTGGAATGCCCTCGAGCGTGCTGTCTCTGCATGTTTACCTCCTCCAGTCAGTCTCAGAGAGTTGGAAACTGCCCTATTGGAGGAATGGCCATTGCACGCATCGGCGATAGTCGATCATCTCATTGAAAGCATGGAAAATCGTTGTAAAGTTTGTGTGAAGGTCCGGGATGGTCACATACCATATTAATGTAAGTTTTGTTTGGTTTGTTTGCCTTTAAACATCATTTTGTTAATGACCCAAATGTGACGTCATCATATAATTTACGACAAGTAAATATTTTTTTCATTTTTGTAAATAATTCTTGTTTTGTTTAATGCATAAACATAATTGCTACCTTCATGTAAAATTTTGAGTTAATCAATGCTTTACTTTGCCATTTTTGTTGATTGTACCGTCCGTGCTTAACTTTAGGAAGACAGTGTGCTTAAAATTTCACGATTGTTGCAGTTCGTTCTGTTTACTTACGCCTTAGTGAATTATTAGTACACAAATACGAGATATTTTGTTTTATTTAAAAAATAAATAAATTAGGAAGTTAAATAAACTTTGGGATTCTAAAGATGTTTAATGATTGGTGAGGTTTAAACAAAATAGATGGAAATATACTTATTTGGATACGTATGTTTATGTGTCACCAGGCAAGTTTATATTATAAACTAGCAGCATACCCGTTCTTCGTAGTGAGTATATAATATAAAGAAACTTAAAATTCACAACCATGTGTAAATTCCTATAGTATACTGAATGACATTTTTAATCAAACTATTCTGTTAAAATATTTAATACAATTCTCCTAAAACGAAGTTTAAGAATCTCTGTTGTCGCTATACAAAATTATCTTCACGGGCAGATCTGAAGAATCAAGCATCCTGGCGTCTTTTGTTAGCAAATTTACAAAACAAAAAGGGAATTGAATCAATATATGAAAAATGAAAGCATTAAAATTGTATGGGACCCTTACTAATTATATATGCGAATATTAGAAGATATAACCTGTATAAGTACATTACATGTATAAATTGAAAATATCAAGAAACCTATAATTGACTCCAATATATGCTAGAATGAAAGCACTAAAATTATATGAGAATATATATATATATATATATATATATATATCCCCGTACTGCTTATATTGTCGCAGATTAGAAAATATGCTTGTGTGTTAGTAGAAGATTACCCGAACTGCAATATGAGTCTCAAAAATATTTGCCAAAATAAAACAGATGACGTAATAAATTGAAAATATCAATAATCTCTGTAATCTTTGTACCAGAAGATCGAAATTGATACCAATATATGCCAATATATATCAAAATATATGCCAATATACCTGTACCACTTATATTTTCATAGATTAGAAGATATAGCCTTGCATTTGTAGAGGATTACTCGTACAACGTACAATATATGAGTTTAAACAATTTTTGTCATAATAAAACAGTGGCATAATAACTTGAAAATATCATAAATCCCTGAATCAATAATCCCCGAAAATATCAATAATATTAATGTGTAAACCTGAAGACCATAATTGATATTATCCAGACAAAAATGCAATGTCAATGAAATTTATTTTATATACATATCTTTATTATTCAAATCGGAAAAGATTTAATAAAAATCTGATGTGTGCAACACATGACTTTCCTTATATAATGCAATGAATTTACTACTTTTACAGTTAAAAAAATGTTATTCTTATAGTAGATACTTATATTCTCTCCAAGATATTGAATTTTCTTCAATTAGTCGTCATTTTCATTGATTTAGCGTCATTTTTATCAATTTGGCAACTATTAAAAATGTCGCCAAGTTGGCGACATTCCAACAAATTCGTCGCCAAAATCTCGCCAAACATTATGGACAGAGAAATAAGTTATTCTTACAACAGATAAATGAATATTGGCGTTGAAATACAAAAGTATTACTCAAAGTATCTTTTTCCATGAATGGAACGAGCTAGATCCATGAGAATGATGTCACCAAATTTATCGCATGGTATTACATATGAAAAGTGAGCATGTTTCTCAATAGGAAATATATTTTTTTTATTTTATATAACTTTTTGATATTTTTTTTGAAAAATGTGCAATATCTCAAGAACGGTTCATGTTAAAGTTCTAAAATTTATGTCAATCGTTTTCTAATGAAAAATTGCGTAAGAAATGTCTATTTGCGTAACTTTTTCGGCGGTTTTGATTTTTTGACGATTTTTTCAAAATTTCACTCAAAAATTTAGGGGGGTTCTGAACATTCGATTGCGTATAAAAACAATAGGCTTCCAGTGTTTACGGATTGTGATTTTTGTACCAAATTTGGTTCGAATCGGTCCATTCGTTCGTCAGTTATCGTCTCCACAGACTCACTGACACACACACACACACACACACACACACACAGACATCACTTCAAAAATGCTTGATTCGTGATCAGGGTTGCTTGAAACGTGCTCTCCCGTCGAAAACTCGAATTCGAATTGTCGACCCCGTCACAATACTTGCCTTATACATTATGTATATAAGGAAAGTAAAAATAGTTTGCCGCATAACACTTTGGATTTACATCCATTACTAAACGACATGATATCATCTGCTTCAAATAAATTGATGGAAATCATATCGTCTGAATAATGCTATCTCCGCGAAAGGTTGGCGACATTTTCGTCAATTTAGCGACAATTTAAAAAATCGCCAAATTTATCGCCAAGTGGGACTGTAGAACTGATAGTCCCATTTTGCGACAAATTGACGAAAAATCATCACAATACTACCCCCTAACAAAACACAATTAATTTCATTTATTAAGCGCAATTTTGTCAATTCTATGATATTTTAAAAGATTTACAAACATTTTTATCAATTTGGTGATACTTTAAAAATTCGCTAAATGTGTTACTAAGTAGGATGGATGAACTGACCGACAAATGCTACCGAAACATCATTTCAGTACTCTCTTCTAAAAGAACGAATTCAATTTCATTGACTTGCATCGTTTTTATCAATTTGGTGACATTTCCGTCAATTTGGCAAAGTTTAAGAAAAGTTGTCAAGTTAGCAATATTCTGCCAAATTCATAGCTCTGAATTTGCAGATGCGAAGAATAAAACATCCTGATCCCGTTTGTATATACTATAAATGAAAACACAAAAATTGTATTAGAAGATATACCCTTTCTACTCTTTTTCTGTTTCAACAATCGAATAAATGAATTTATTGGTAAACACAATATATGAGTTTATTAGCTAAACACAATATAAAAGGTTAAAAACTCTTTGTCATAATAAATGAATGTGATGTACGCAGTCCGCAATTAATATAAGTAAAGGAAAAATCAAACCGTTCTTTTCTAAAATATATTTTTATATCCATTTATTTATTATCGAAATCGAAAAAATAATAATTAAAACTAACAGACAGATTTAATTTAATGGCGTTTCTAAGCGACATGATATAAGTTAGAATCTTCCTCATAAACTGCGAAATTAAATAACCATTTTGATTTCTTTATACTTTTCATTGAGCAAAAGTTTGTGAAAAGTAAACCATGGAGATAGATTTTCCATTTAAATTCATGTTTCAAGCAATTCATGTTTTCAGAAAGTGACTAATTAGCGCAAAAAATCTTCCACCAAATCCAGAGATAAAGTTTTAATTCACTTTCAAACGATTTTTAACATTTTCGTTTGGACAAACCACGGAGTTAGAGAGTAGAACTCCTTGGAAAAAGTTTCGTTTTTCATAAATATCTCGACAACCCCTAATCTTAGAAACTCGAAACTTGGACTAAATTTATGAGAAACTAGTTCAAGACTATCCTCAAAATTTCATTAAATTCGGTTCAACCGTTCTCCCGTGATGATGAGACAAACAAAAGTTTTGTTTTTACTAATATCTCGAGAACCACTGGTCGCAGAAACTCCAAACAGGGACTAAATTTTAAGTGGGACTATTTCCAGGCTACCCACAAAATTTTATCAAATTCGGTTCAGTCGTTCTCCGGTGATGACGGGACAAACAGACAGACAGACAGATAGATTTTTCAATCTTATTTATACAGATTAACTTGAATGTTAAATCTCGTCGGATATATTGCATAAGTTTAATTCATATACCGTAAAACAAGTTAGTAAAAGAATTGGATTTTTTGAGGAAGTCTATGGTCGGAGTTTCCAGATGGAATCGGGGCTACAACTAAAAGTCCTATCTACCTATAAACAGTAAGCGAGTAACTTGCAATGTTTGGAAAGCCTGTAAACGAAATAAATGAGTCTGAAAAATTTGAATCAACTTATTGACCTTGACTGGAATTTTATTCTACAGAATATTCACTCAAAATAATTTCGGCTCCATCGGACTGGAGCCACCGCTGATTTTTTCATTTTATTCTGTTGGATTCTTGTGACAGGCAAGAAGGGGGCTTATATTTAATTTTGCAAACTTAATTGTGCGGTATTATCAGTGTCAGCAAATCCCACACAGTGCGCTACCTCATTTAATGATCTTAGTTTAACAGATCTTTGACAGACTACGTATATATGCTAAACAGCAAACGTTTGCAATTAAGAAACCTAATGCAGACAGTGCATGGTTCTCCCTGCGAATTAGTAGTATCTATAACACCTTACGAGCACACATATACTTTTCACACTAAAAACATAATATTATAGCTTATTTTTATCATTTTTATATATAAAAAAAGGTCTCGATCCATTTTAATATTAAAAACATGATTTTATAGCTAAAAAAGACCTTTTTTACATTTAAACCAAATTTTAATAGAATGCGTGAAAAACCACCAAATGAATGGAAGTCCTCTAGTCCAACAGAACCTGTTGAAACATCTAAATTAATGATTCCATTTTCAAATTTTCCTATTGTTTTAGGTAATAAATCAGAGGTAAACACACCTATAAATCCTTTTTCATTTTTCATATTATCTTTAATCATTTCGTCACTAATTCCCACGGTTGATATATTCCCTTTTCACGTTTTTTTTCCCCCAGATCCTTTCTTTTGTACAGCTGAACTAACTAATCCTGATAAAGCACCTGTTGCTAATGCTGGAACTGCAAATTTAGCAGCGGTTATTAAAGAGGGTATAAGTGCTGCCAGAAATGGTAAAAATCCTCCATTTATATCTAATTGAGTTTTACTGATTGTAATTCTTTTTCCATCATTAATATGATTAATTTGAGTTTTAGTTAAATACATCTCATGATTAGGAGTTTTAGATTTATCTATTTGTAATGTTAGTTCTTTATTTCTAAAAGCTGATTTAAGTTTATTTTTCCATTCATTTGGAGGTTTTTCACGTATTCTATTAAAATTTGGTTTAAATGTAAAAAAGGTCTTTTTTAGCTATAAAATCATGTTTTTAATATTAAAATGGATCGAGACCTTTTTTTTTATGTAAAAAAGATAAAAATAAGCTATAATATTATGTTTTTAGTGTGAAAAGTATATGTGTGCTCGTAAGGTGTTATAGATACTACTCGAATTTAAATTCATTTTTTCTTTATTACATTAATTTAAGCTTTATTACACAAAACAATACGTGAAATGAATCTTGTTACTTTCCCTACAGTACTTAGTGTATAGGTAAAGTAATGGAATAGGGTAGAAAATCGGATCTCGAGTTTTGACGGATCTAAAACACATGTCCGGACACAATATAGCACAAATCCGCCATTTTTAGCTCTCGCGTGTTTGTCTGTCTGTTATTGCAATACATGCATCCACTCAGGGCCCTCGCTAAGACTTATTATTGGGGGGGAGGGGGAGAGAGAGAGAGAGAGAGAGCCGATAAAATTGCCAAGTCAAGTAATGATTTTTACCAACTTAAGTAAAGTCTAAGGTGATTTTTTTGCACCAATAACACATTTTATATCGATATTTCATTCATCGATATATCGGTATGATTAATGTATCCATAATGTCTCTCAATACTCAAATATCTTAAATTTTTTTTTTTGCATAATGCTACATCATAAAATTGCCAAGAGAGAAAAAGAAATTGCCCTACCTACGGAGTTTTTTGTATCCGCTCTTGCCAACAGACAATACCGTTAGGAAGAAAGCTGCTGGTTCAATTTGTAGAGGTTTAAATTTGTGGACTGGTCGATCTTGGATATTGAACAGATTTTGGAAGATAGCGAAATATTTTTAAAAACAAAGATGTTGGAGATATTGTTGTTGAAGAGAGATCAGGTTTCCATTAGTCAGCCATGATCCTGGTCTTAGACCCTCAGATTTGATAGATAATCCGAAAAACTATTTGATCAAATTAGGGCCTCATCAACCAATTTTGGCATTCCTTTCAAGTGATGGTAAAGACAGATTGAATCCCCATTAGTATAAAGAATTTCAGTACTTAGAATACAGTACAGTTAGAGATTGTGCATACTGCTTTGTGTGCTTTCTGTTTCCTCATGGAGTAGGCCAAGAGAAGAGTGGAGATGCATGGTCGAAGACTGGAGTAAGAAATTAGGGGAAAATGAGGAGTGCCGGAAAGCAAAAGCTAGGAAAGTTACAAACTCACTTTTAATCTATTGCACACATATCAGCACTCCACAATTATTGAGACTTTTTAATAAAGGAGCGGCACATTTATGTGCTTCTTGATCAAACTAAGAGATTAGCTCTGACAGAAGATGAAAGAGTACAGTTTCAGAGCAGAGAAGTAGTGAAAATCTTGAATATAACCACATCTTGAAAACGTGGTTTGATGGAAGAGAATTATGACCGTACCACGTGAGCTACATGAGTCCTGAGTCACAAAATGAGCTTATATCTCTTGTTGCTGAAGAAATAGAAAGAAAAATGTTTAAGGAGATTAAGAGCTGTGATTTTTCTCAGTGATGGCTGCTACCACACCTGACAGTTCACAAAAGGATATGGTTTCGGTTGTTGTCCGTACTGTCGATGAAAACTGCAAACCAAGAGAACTCTTGCTAGATATTTCTGAATGTGCTGAAAAAACAGGTATTGGAATGGCAAAGCAAATTTATGAGACTTTAAGAAAGAAAGAAATTGACACATCCTCATTGGCTTTTCAGTCATATGATTTTGCAAGTTCAATGTCAGGACAGCTTAATAGTAGTTATAAAAGGCCGGTCCCAGTCCAAAGAGGGGAGGCGGCTCAGGAGGAGAGGCCCTCTTTGGGAGGAGGGTCCCTCTTTGGGAGGATGCCTCTCTTGAGCCGCCTCCCCTCTTTGGAGTGGACCCTCCTTGGAGGGTCTTGAGACCCCCAGGAGGGAGGATGCCTCTCTTGAGAGGATCCTCTCACTGCCCCCCTCACCTCTTTTGGAAGTTTGGTGAGGCGGTGCAGCACCGGATGCCTCTTTCGGAAGAGGGCAATTGCGAAAGTCTTTCACGGAGGCCTGATGACTCATACGGAGTGAGTTTCACTCCGAGTCTTGAGAGGGAATGTCACAATCGCTGACTGACCCTTGACCTGAGGAAGTGGTTTCAAGGGATTTCGCAATCGCTGACCGACCCTTGACCTGAGGAAGAAGTTTCAAGGGATGTCGCAATCGAACAATCTGGAAATGACGTGTCGCGCCTTGGAGCTCCTTAGCACACGTCCTCCTTCTCTGCTGGTCAGCGACAGACTGAAAGATCTTATCAGCGTGAAGTAGTTAAAGCGCCCTCTGGCGAATTTTGATGAAGTGCTGCCATCTATCGGCATTTTTTTTCCAAAAGAAATTAATGTTTCACTGGTCAGAAGCCGGATTCGATCTTTTGCCCAACTGATTAGAAGCCGCGCGTCTTACCATCGTGCCAAAGCACCCGTGCTTTATAGGCAGTTAACTTCGAAGTGTACCTTATCAGTGGAAGTTAGATTATTTTTCAAAGTTCATTCGAATAGCGATGCACTTTATAAAGGGTGCGTTTTAAAACAGAATGCTACGGAGTGAATATAAATCTGTGTATTATAACATTATGATTTTTTTAAAAAACAAATGTATACACAAACTTTAAAAACACGAATGTAATAATTAGCTAAAATTGTGTTCAGTGGACACGAAACTTGTATTCAGTGAATAGGATTCGACCATTCTGAGTGTTGTGTATCTAAAAACAAATGTATACACAAACTTTAAAAACACGAATGTAATAATTAGCTAAAATTGTGTTCAGTGGACACGAAACTTGTATTCAGTGAATAGGATTCGACCATTCTGAGTGTTGTGTATCTAAAAACAAATGTATACACAAACTTTAAAAACACGAATGTAATAATTAGCTAAAATTGTATTCAGTGGATTTTTTTTTTAAAATAAATCAATACGATTTTTATAATAATAACGAAATGATTTCGAATGTTTAAAAACAAATTGATTACGGATGAACACACAAATTGTGTTCAATGAATACGATTCGACCATTTTAAGTGTTGTGTATCTAAAAACAAATGTATACACAAACTTTGAAAACACGAATATAATAATTAGCTAAAATTGTATTCAGTGGATTTTTTTTTTTTTTTTTTTTTTAAATAAATCTAACTATCAATATAATTTTTTTTAAAAATGATTTGAATACACCCAAGTATAGTTACGCATTTTCAAAATGGTGTTAAGTGAATAGCATTCGACCATTCTGAGTGTTGTGTATCTAAAAACAAATGTATACACAAACTTTAAAAACATGAATGTAATACATAGCTGAAATTATGTTTTGTGAACAGGATTTGACCATTCTAAGTGTGTGTGTGTGATTTTTGAAAAATAAATCTAACAGTATATAAAAATAATAATGAAAATTAGAACTCACAGAACGACCTCTTCACTACCCACTGGTCAAACTTCAAATGAGTGATACACTCTCATTACGCTATTAAAAATTAGATATTATCTATAATGACGTCAGCAGTATGAGGTGTTGCCACCTATTTTTTCTAATAATATATTTTAATAGTTGGATACTTCAAGGGTCTGATTTGGTACACGTAATCTGAAATACATCATTTTAATGATATTACGCATTGAATATGATTCGGCCATTTTTAAAATGGTGGATGTAATTGAAATATCGAAGTTTAGAATTTAACAAACTAACGAATTTTCACCCCCAAAAATTTTAGCATTCAGTTTAAATAAAACCCAATGAATATGATATCACCATTTTAACATCGTAATTTTACTACCATTATAGAACTTAGAAGTGAGTGTACATTATTTTTTTCAGGACACCAACACATTTTAAAATCTATTGAATAGGAATAGACCATTTTGCACATACATGTACCTAGATTTCAACACCCGGTATTAAAACCTGCTAAACATGAAACGAGTAAGTATTGTGTGAGATTTTATCACACTAACTTTCAAACTTTTTAAATTTTTAAAAATGTCCGAAATAGTTGTATTTCATCGGTACACATAAATTGTATGGAACACATTTTTATGAAAAAAATATCTGTTTCGACAGCTTTTAAAAATAGATTTCTACAGTTGTACACTACGGTTCTAGAATTTTCTAAATACGAATCGACTGTTTGAACTACCAATGGTGGTTTTACCGATGCAAATATTTACAAGACAAATATTTCAATGAAACCGAACTTAGTTGAAGCTTCTAAGTTTGAATATTTAGAATCATTTCATATAATTTTTATATTCACATTGAAAATAGTTAACAAAATTGGAACTCACGGAGCGACAACTTACTGTCCACACTCCAAATGAGTGATACACTCTTATTACATTATTAAAAATTAGATCTTATCTATAATGATGTCATTATGTTGCCGTATTGCCACCACACAATTATTCTTTCCAAATTATGCATTTTTTTTTCTTTTTTCTTTTTAATAACTTGCTACTGTCTTATGCTATCCATTTTTTTTTTCATATAAGCAGATATTCCATATACCTTCTAAATGTTAAGTTGTAATTTAAAAAAAAAAAAAGCATTAGAGGTGTATTTTACGTCTGAATTCGTCCAAGTGGAAATCCGACAATTGCAAATGCATGATTGCATCCTCACATTTCAATAGACACCACTAAAATGTGTGGATCTTATTTTGAAAAAGCTGCTCTCAGAAAGAATATGTATATGAATACATATTTTCCATAAATATACCCCCTCCCCCCCCTCAATACACACAACATGCAGGCCAAAGACTCACCCAAAATACATTCCAAATCGGCTCTATAGCTTATCGCGCTTATCAGTGTAACAGATAGTAACCCAAAGTTCATGTTCGCAAAGCGAGTTAATTGCAATGTTATTGTTTTAAGCAGTTCCCATATTTAAATGAAAAATTTATCAAATTATACAATACATACAAGAGCTGGAAGATCATAGCATTTCAATATTATAGAATACTCACGAATGTTTTTTTTTTCCCCATTTAAAATTATCAAATTTTAATGCAATTTGACAAAAATTGCACAATACTTAGTGTATGACTATCAAATAAGAGCTAGGTTTTATTGTTACAACAACGTTTAAGATCATTAAACGAGTATATATATATATTTTTTTTAAAGAAGAATAGTATATAACTTACTGTTTTTAAGGATAGGTGATTGTTAACATTGAATTTAAATGAAAGAGTGACCCTCTGAGACAAGTACAGTACATTGCAATAACATTAAAAAATATGAAAGATATGCAATTAACACCTTAAAAGAAACATGTAATGAGTTTTGATATCTTAATAGGAGACATTATTGACATGCACATAGAAATGTCACAATTTTGTGGCTGTAGGTGCTCCATAAGACCCCTCTGCTCTTAATAAATGATCCCATTTGAATGTGCATATTTAACAACATACAGAAAATGACAGGACTACAACAAAATTTTACACCTATTACAGAATAACTCCCAACTTCGTAGATTTTTAAGAAACTACAGTCGAATTTTCACCGATTCTTAGAGATTGAAACACAGCATTGTTTATGAATCTTCATACTTTAGAGAATGGAACATAACTTACCATTTATTTTGAATGAATTCAGAATTTTGACATTGATTATAAATTTATGATTTAAACTCTGTAAAGTGTAAATATCCTTTGTTATGAAACTCACACTGTAGACATTTGATATGATTCGAATAAATCTATTTTTAATTTTTTATATTTTATTTTAAAAAGTGAGATTAGTAAACATGTTACACTTGAATGTATAGATACATAACTCATAACCATATAACATTTCTTAAATGGAACATGCTTAAAAAAAAAAAATTAGCTAATGAGTATAAATAAGAAATTCAATTTGAGAGATAAAAACCATTTAATGAATCTATTATTCATGAAATACACATTAACCATTATCAGTTGTACATTTAAACAAATAAGTTAAAATGATTTCCTTATTGCACATTCATAGTCCTCTGATTTGAATGACTCGAAAAAATTTCTATCATAGCAGTAAAAGACTTCTTCACCACGCAACAAAACTTTCTTAGCAATGTTATTAATGTCAAGATTTAGAAGCACTTGTTCAGACACTCTGTCATACATTTGTAATGGAGTGCTGTAAAGACATTCATGGTAACTTAAATCTTCAACTTGAGCAACACAGCCGACACATTTGAAAAGTTTTCTTACATGACACATGATGTTGTCATGAATACAAGAGATTAATTGTTCGAATGCAAAATTTTTGTCACAAATAAGTGATGGTAGAAAGGTTATAGTGTTCTTTATTTTTAATATTTGAGCAGGAAGCCACTCTATAAATATACTTTCTCGAAGATGTATACTAATGTTGTTAACACTATTCTGTAAACATGCTATTTGATTTTTATCTAAGGTAATATGACACTGTGTTAGACAAAATTTTGAATCATATAATTGAATTATTTTCTGCAAATGCAATTTTCCGTTGTCATTGAAACAGAACAACTCATTGCGACTGACGAAAGAGGTATCTGCATATAGAATATTGAACGACCACAATTTTTGAGAAAATTCACTCCACGTAGCCGGTGACAGTGTAACACCTTCACGCGTAGGCTGTAATTCATTTCGATCGTTAGAGAGATATTTCCATATATACACTTTTAACTTCCCATGACGAAGTTTTAAATATACATACACATTAGATCCTAAATGCCAACGACGGAGTGCATCTTGCATAAAATCTGAAGAAGTAGATTCAGTCGAAACTGATTCTGTAGTGGAAGATATCACTCCGCTATGTGTTAGAGCACAAGAAAGTAGATCTTGAGTTGAGTTTTCAACCTCGGTGAGAACTTGTGAATTGACAACGGTAGATGTTTCTGCTGGGGTTTTGGAAGACATAAGATAGGTCTCTAACCAATCCTCAGCAAATTTTTGTGAGGGCGAATTAATCACATCTGAGACAATGTCCACAGATTTTGTTTCTTCTAGGGTAGGAACAGTCAACTCCGCACTATTTACACTAGAAATTATTTGCTCGAGTGATGGCATACTTTGAATTTTAGGCATTCTTTTTAGATAGTAACATCCAACTACGACATTCACAGTATAAGATTTATTTTTAAAACACTAACATCTTAAAACATTATAATTTTGTCGCAGCTATGAACGAACCAAACCTATCCACACAACGCCCAAAGTTGAAATGACTTATCAAACAACTTCATAAGTATAATCACATAACCTAAATCGAGTGTCGTGTGCAAACAGATCACATAAGATATGAAGTGATTAGAACTTATAATTTTTAATGAATCGTACAACATTAGATTGTGGTAAATACAATTGTTATCTACATGAGAAAATTTCTATATTATTTCATTCAGCTTCGAAATCATAGAGTGAAAATATGTACCAAACTTACTTAAAGTTCCTAATTTTAAATCACATTAACATTATATACTTAGAAAAATTTTATATATATTTTTATAACTTTAGGTGATATGTATCACGCGGAATATACAAGAATAGCTACCAAAAACACGAAAATAACTAACAGTATGAGGCCTTCACAAGTCGACATCCAAACTAGAAATGAACGATAAACACACTAATTACAACAATTAGATGAGAGCTTATCAGTTCTTATCTTATCTAAGATTTCACATAAAATGACGTCATCACTCCAAAGTTCACAAGATGACGTCATTGGTCCAAGGTTCGCAAGATAGCCGTTTAGCCTTTTAAAATTAAGAAGTAATTAAAATTTTTATAATTGTGAATAAGTGATTTAAAATTAAGAAGTAATTACTACCGATTTTAATTACTTCTTAATTTTAAAAGGCTAAACGGCTATCTTGCGAACCTTGGACCAATGACGTCATCTTGTGAACTTTGGAGTGATGACGTCATTTTATGTGAAATCTTAGATAAGATAAGAACTGATAAGCTCTCATCTAATTGTTGTAATTAGTGTGTTTATCGTTCATTTCTAGTTTGGATGTCGACTTGTGAAGGCCTCATACTGTTAGTTATTTTCGTGTTTTTGGTAGCTATTCTTGTATATTCCGCGTGATACATATCACCTAAAGTTATAAAAATATATATAAAATTTTTCTAAGTATATAATGTTAATGTGATTTAAAATTAGGAACTTTAAGTAAGTTTGGTACATATTTTCACTCTATGATTTCGAAGCTGAATGAAATAATATAGAAATTTTCTCATGTAGATAACAATTGTATTTACCACAATCTAATGTTGTACGATTCATTAAAAATTATAAGTTCTAATCACTTCATATCTTATGTGATCTGTTTGCACACGACACTCGATTTAGGTTATGTGATTATACTTATGAAGTTGTTTGATAAGTCATTTCAACTTTGGGCGTTGTGTGGATAGGTTTGGTTCGTTCATAGCTGCGACAAAATTATAATGTTTTAAGATGTTAGTGTTTTAAAAATAAATCTTATACTGTGAATGTCGTAGTTGGATGTTACTATCTAAAAAGAATGCCTAAAATTCAAAGTATGCCATCACTCGAGCAAATAATTTCTAGTGTAAATAGTGCGGAGTTGACTGTTCCTACCCTAGAAGAAACAAAATCTGTGGACATTGTCTCAGATGTGATTAATTCGCCCTCACAAAAATTTGCTGAGGATTGGTTAGAGACCTATCTTATGTCTTCCAAAACCCCAGCAGAAACATCTACCGTTGTCAATTCACAAGTTCTCACCGAGGTTGAAAACTCAACTCAAGATCTACTTTCTTGTGCTCTAACACATAGCGGAGTGATATCTTCCACTACAGAATCAGTTTCGACTGAATCTACTTCTTCAGATTTTATGCAAGATGCACTCCGTCGTTGGCATTTAGGATCTAATGTGTATGTATATTTAAAACTTCGTCATGGGAAGTTAAAAGTGTATATATGGAAATATCTCTCTAACGATCGAAATGAATTACAGCCTACGCGTGAAGGTGTTACACTGTCACCGGCTACGTGGAGTGAATTTTCTCAAAAATTGTGGTCGTTCAATATTCTATATGCAGATACCTCTTTCGTCAGTCGCAATGAGTTGTTCTGTTTCAATGACAACGGAAAATTGCATTTGCAGAAAATAATTCAATTATATGATTCAAAATTTTGTCTAACACAGTGTCATATTACCTTAGATAAAAATCAAATAGCATGTTTACAGAATAGTGTTAACAACATTAGTATACATCTTCGAGAAAGTATATTTATAGAGTGGCTTCCTGCTCAAATATTAAAAATAAAGAACACTATAACCTTTCTACCATCACTTATTTGTGACAAAAATTTTGCATTCGAACAATTAATCTCTTGTATTCATGACAACATCATGTGTCATGTAAGAAAACTTTTCAAATGTGTCGGCTGTGTTGCTCAAGTTGAAGATTTAAGTTACCATGAATGTCTTTACAGCACTCCATTACAAATGTATGACAGAGTGTCTGAACAAGTGCTTCTAAATCTTGACATTAATAACATTGCTAAGAAAGTTTTGTTGCGTGGTGAAGAAGTCTTTTACTGCTATGATAGAAATTTTTTCGAGTCATTCAAATCAGAGGACTATGAATGTGCAATAAGGAAATCATTTTAACTTATTTGTTTAAATGTACAACTGATAATGGTTAATGTGTATTTCATGAATAATAGATTCATTAAATGGTTTTTATCTCTCAAATTGAATTTCTTATTTATACTCATTAGCTAATTTTTTTTTTTTAAGCATGTTCCATGTTAAGAAATGTTATATGGTTATGAGTTATGTATCTATACATTCAAGTGTAACATGTTTACTAATCTCACTTTTTAAAATAAAATATAAAAAATTAAAAATAGATTTATTCGAATCATATCAAATGTCTACAGTGTGAGTTTCATAACAAAGGATATTTACACTTTACAGAGTTTAAATCATAAATTTATAATCAATGTCAAAATTCTGAATTCATTCAAAATAAATGGTAAGTTATGTTCCATTCTCTAAAGTATGAAGATTCATAAACAATGCTGTGTTTCAATCTCTAAGAATCGGTGAAAATTCGACTGTAGTTTCTTAAAAATCTACGAAGTTGGGAGTTATTCTGTAATAGGTGTAAAATTTTGTTGTAGTCCTGTCATTTTCTGTATGTTGTTAAATATGCACATTCAAATGGGATCATTTATTAAGAGCAGAGGGGTCTTATGGAGCACCTACAGCCACAAAATTGTGACATTTCTATGTGCATGTCAATAATGTCTCCTATTAAGATATCAAAACTCATTACATGTTTCTTTTAAGGTGTTAATTGCATATCTTTCATATTTTTTAATGTTATTGCAATGTACTGTACTTGTCTCAGAGGGTCACTCTTTCATTTAAATTCAATGTTAACAATCACCTATCCTTAAAAACAGTAAGTTATATACTATTCTTCTTTAAAAAAAATATATATATATACTCGTTTAATGATCTTAAACGTTGTTGTAACAATAAAACCTAGCTCTTATTTGATAGTCATACACTAAGTATTGTGCAATTTTTGTCAAATTGCATTAAAATTTGATAATTTTAAATGGGGAAAAAAAAAACATTCGTGAGTATTCTATAATATTGAAATGCTATGATCTTCCAGCTCTTGTATGTATTGTATAATTTGATAAATTTTTCATTTAAATATGGGAACTGCTTAAAACAATAACATTGCAATTAACTCGCTTTGCGAACATGAACTTTGGGTTACTATCTGTTACACTGATAAGCGCGATAAGCTATAGAGCCGATTTGGAATGTATTTTGGGTGAGTCTTTGGCCTGCATGTTGTGTGTATTGAGGGGGGGAGGGGGTATATTTATGGAAAATATGTATTCATATACATATTCTTTCTGAGAGCAGCTTTTTCAAAATAAGATCCACACATTTTAGTGGTGTCTATTGAAATGTGAGGATGCAATCATGCATTTGCAATTGTCGGATTTCCACTTGGACGAATTCAGACGTAAAATACACCTCTAATGCTTTTTTTTTTTTTAAATTACAACTTAACATTTAGAAGGTATATGGAATATCTGCTTATATGAAAAAAAAATGGATAGCATAAGACAGTAGCAAGTTATTAAAAAGAAAAAAGAAAAAAAAATGCATAATTTGGAAAGAATAATTGTGTGGTGGCAATACGGCAACATAATGACATCATTATAGATAAGATCTAATTTTTAATAATGTAATAAGAGTGTATCACTCATTTGGAGTGTGGACAGTAAGTTGTCGCTCCGTGAGTTCCAATTTTGTTAACTATTTTCAATGTGAATATAAAAATTATATGAAATGATTCTAAATATTCAAACTTAGAAGCTTCAACTAAGTTCGGTTTCATTGAAATATTTGTCTTGTAAATATTTGCATCGGTAAAACCACCATTGGTAGTTCAAACAGTCGATTCGTATTTAGAAAATTCTAGAACCGTAGTGTACAACTGTAGAAATCTATTTTTAAAAGCTGTCGAAACAGATATTTTTTTCATAAAAATGTGTTCCATACAATTTATGTGTACCGATGAAATACAACTATTTCGGACATTTTTAAAAATTTAAAAAGTTTGAAAGTTAGTGTGATAAAATCTCACACAATACTTACTCGTTTCATGTTTAGCAGGTTTTAATACCGGGTGTTGAAATCTAGGTACATGTATGTGCAAAATGGTCTATTCCTATTCAATAGATTTTAAAATGTGTTGGTGTCCTGAAAAAAATAATGTACACTCACTTCTAAGTTCTATAATGGTAGTAAAATTACGATGTTAAAATGGTGATATCATATTCATTGGGTTTTATTTAAACTGAATGCTAAAATTTTTGGGGGTGAAAATTCGTTAGTTTGTTAAATTCTAAACTTCGATATTTCAATTACATCCACCATTTTAAAAATGGCCGAATCATATTCAATGCGTAATATCATTAAAATGATGTATTTCAGATTACGTGTACCAAATCAGACCCTTGAAGTATCCAACTATTAAAATATATTATTAGAAAAAATAGGTGGCAACACCTCATACTGCTGACGTCATTATAGATAATATCTAATTTTTAATAGCGTAATGAGAGTGTATCACTCATTTGAAGTTTGACCAGTGGGTAGTGAAGAGGTCGTTCTGTGAGTTCTAATTTTCATTATTATTTTTATATACTGTTAGATTTATTTTTCAAAAATCACACACACACACTTAGAATGGTCAAATCCTGTTCACAAAACATAATTTCAGCTATGTATTACATTCATGTTTTTAAAGTTTGTGTATACATTTGTTTTTAGATACACAACACTCAGAATGGTCGAATGCTATTCACTTAACACCATTTTGAAAATGCGTAACTATACTTGGGTGTATTCAAATCATTTTTAAAAAAAATTATATTGATAGTTAGATTTATTTAAAAAAAAAAAAAAAAAAAAAAAAATCCACTGAATACAATTTTAGCTAATTATTACATTCGTGTTTTCAAAGTTTGTGTATACATTTGTTTTTAGATACACAACACTTAAAATGGTCGAATCGTATTCATTGAACACAATTTGTGTGTTCATCCGTAATCAATTTGTTTTTAAACATTCGAAATCATTTCGTTATTATTATAAAAATCGTATTGATTTATTTTAAAAAAAAAATCCACTGAATACAATTTTAGCTAATTATTACATTCGTGTTTTTAAAGTTTGTGTATACATTTGTTTTTAGATACACAACACTCAGAATGGTCGAATCCTATTCACTGAATACAAGTTTCGTGTCCACTGAACACAATTTTAGCTAATTATTACATTCGTGTTTTTAAAGTTTGTGTATACATTTGTTTTTAGATACACAACACTCAGAATGGTCGAATCCTATTCACTGAATACAAGTTTCGTGTCCACTGAACACAATTTTAGCTAATTATTACATTCGTGTTTTTAAAGTTTGTGTATACATTTGTTTTTTAAAAAAATCATAATGTTATAATACACAGATTTATATTCACTCCGTAGCATTCTGTTTTAAAACGCACCCTTTATAAAGTGCATCGCTATTCGAATGAACTTTGAAAAATAATCTAACTTCCACTGATAAGGTACACTTCGAAGTTAACTGCCTATAAAGCACGGGTGCTTTGGCACGATGGTAAGACGCGCGGCTTCTAATCAGTTGGGCAAAAGATCGAATCCGGCTCCTGACCAGTGAAACATTAATTTCTTTTGGAAAAAAAATGCCGATAGATGGCAGCACTTCATCAAAATTCGCCAGAGGGCGCTTTAACTACTTCACGCTGATAAGATCTTTCAGTCTGTCGCTGACCAGCAGAGAAGGAGGACGTGTGCTAAGGAGCTCCAAGGCGCGACACGTCATTTCCAGATTGTTCGATTGCGACATCCCTTGAAACTTCTTCCTCAGGTCAAGGGTCGGTCAGCGATTGCGAAATCCCTTGAAACCACTTCCTCAGGTCAAGGGTCAGTCAGCGATTGTGACATTCCCTCTCAAGACTCGGAGTGAAACTCACTCCGTATGAGTCATCAGGCCTCCGTGAAAGACTTTCGCAATTGCCCTCTTCCGAAAGAGGCATCCGGTGCTGCACCGCCTCACCAAACTTCCAAAAGAGGTGAGGGGGGCAGTGAGAGGATCCTCTCAAGAGAGGCATCCTCCCTCCTGGGGGTCTCAAGACCCTCCAAGGAGGGTCCACTCCAAAGAGGGGAGGCGGCTCAAGAGAGGCATCCTCCCAAAGAGGGACCCTCCTCCCAAAGAGGGCCTCTCCTCCTAAGCCGCCTCCCCTCTTTGGACTGGGACCGGCCTTTTATAACTACTCTTAATGGAGCACAAAAGAAACTCTCAGAAATCATGGGGCATCATCTACCATACATTCCATGCCAAGATCACAGGACGAACACAAACGTAGAACACAGCTGCAGTATCAGAATTATTATTAGAGACTTAGTCGACACACTTGAAGCATTGTATGTTTTCTTCAATTCAAGTACTAACCGTTTCCGACAGTTGAGGAATAAGATCAAAGAAGTGAAGAATGTCCTTCTTTTGAGAAATATGTTTAGAACTAGGTGGTTAGCCAGAGCAGAGACTATAAAAGCTGTAAACACATCATTTGAACCTATCCTATCTGTATTAGAAGAAATTTCCACACAACAGGAATTAGACTGTGCTACAAGAACAAAAGCCCACGGGTTATGCAAAAAGATGAAATCATTTGATTTCATTGTTAGCTTGTTTTTTATGAAAACCTTTATATATAAGATGAAGATTTTGACAGAAACTTTGGAAAGCCCTGATCTGAATTTGATTGATTGTATTACAGTTGTCGAAAGCACAGTTAAAATTTTGGAGGAGATTAACACCACAGAAATGGACAACTTGATCACAAGTGCGGAAACATTTGCTGGAAACACTAAAGTTGATCCTGAACATGACTTTCAACTGCACCATCGAAGACGAATGAGGTCGAGAAGGATTGAAGAGTATTCTGAAAATGAAGTAAACATAGACCTAAAACAATTCTATAGAAAAGAGTTTAATGCTGTCCTTGATACATTATGTCGAGGTCTTAAAAACAACGTGGTTTCTATGAATACAACTATTTCTTCACTTCATTCAATTTTCAAATTTCCCTTGAACAAGGATAATCTGACAATCGAAGCAATTGAAGAGGCTGTCATGATATTCCCTCCAGCTACTAGGCCTGATAGGCCTGCTCTACAAAGTGAAACATGCATGCTCCACAAAGTGATACGCATGCAAGGAGAGACATTTACTATCAACGAAAACATTGAAGAACGTCATGGTTCAATTCAAAAATGCATTAAAGTTGGCTTTCAAAATGTGCCAATTGATTATACAGTCGGTTATGGAGTCAGCACAAATGAAAGAGCCTTCAGTCAGCTAAAGATTGTGAAAGGTTCCTTCAGAACAACAATGACAGATATAAGGCTTAACAGCTTGATGCTTTTGAAGTGCGAAGCGGACTTGGGAAACGAAATCAACTTGGAAGATGCTGTGGAAAGGTGGTCTTGCCTGAAGCAAAGGCGAATAATTGTCTATGTAAAATAAGTTAAACACAGTAAAACCTTTTTTTATCCATATTTCATTCATATGGATCTCTGGAGTGTATATCATGATATAATATCATCCATCAAAATATCATGGTTTAAAAGATAATGTGTTAGTGAGGAGGAAGAGAAAGTACGACAGTAATACCTTGAAGCCAGCCAGGGATGATACTAATTTTTAAATAAATTTTATCTAAAATGTACCAAGTCTGCCAACTTGAATCTTGATTTTGCCAACTGTACAGGGATTTCTCGACATTCGGGGGGGGGGAGACTCCCCCTGTCCCCCCCCCCTTATCGAGGGCCCTGCATCCACTCAAGCTCAAAAACTATTCAAGACAATTTTACAAATTAAGGTAGATAAATAAGTCAATTGCAGGTTATCCTGGTGCTGATCAGATTTTGGTAAGATCTGTTAAAAATAGCGTACGCCTTATTTTTGCAAAATGACTGTCGAAAATCGTTAAAATTTGAAATAAAAGATTATATATTCCTAAAATGTTGTATACGTAATTTTTTATTGTAAAAAAAATTAAAACCAACCCCATATCGCTAGCATAAGCAGTTTTTGAAGCAATTCAGGTTTTTTTTTTTTTTTTTGTTAAATATGTCCTTTTGCTAAGTAAAATCAAAACTTGAAATAAAACTGTACATTTGATGTCAGCTTAAAAAGTTTCTGCTTTATTTTGTGCAACTAAACTCTATTCAATGCATTATAATTAAAAGAAGAAAAGGGAAAGAAATTTGAGGCTGTAGAGGGAAGTCATGTGCTTCCCGTATCAGATATTTTATAGCTAAATAAGGAAAACTAAAAAGAACATAACATGCTAATGAGTAGCGAATTCTTTTAATCAGAAATGAGTGGATAGGATTTTTTAGGGTTTTCAAAAGCTGATCTGGAGATAATAAAAAGGAATGCTGCTTTTCTCATGGAGCATGATATCCCTTGAAAGTATTAAACAATTTCCCATGAAATTTAGTATGCTTATTATTTTTCATACTGGTGATGCATAATAAAAGTATTGAAATGGTCTAAAATAGAAACATGAGTTTTTGACGGGTATAGACGTTTCGAGCACTCCAGAATAAATATTTTTATAGTGATGCGTGTGTATGCGTGTCTCTCCAATGTATGTATTCCCTCTACCTCACAACCTTTTCAAGATTTCGTAGGTGAGTCACTCGTGTGTTACCTTGTTGCCGATTAGATTCTGGTGCGATTAAAAACGCAGCAGAACCTCTTTTCTTCGCGAAATGGCTCTCCAAAATTGTCAAAATCTGATATACAAAGGTATGATTAAATATAGTGGTTAAATGCCTATTTTATTTGTATGTTTTGATTACAAAATAATAACAATAATAATAGTAATAAATCAACCCCAATACTTGAATCGTTCTCGAGATATTTTACTTCTCTTTTGGCGTTGTTTGCCACGTCGTCATTATAAAATATGCACTGTCGCCCAATGGAAACGAAAATTTAATTTAAACTGCAAATTCTGTATCATGCCAAATACGTATCATCGTGATTTGGGGCAATTGAACTCAGTTTAGTACACTATGAATGAATCTGAGTTTGTAAGAAAAATCATATGATACCCATTCCGGATATTTTTTTTATCGATAACAACAGTAAACTCATGGATGGTTGTTAAATAATATTATAAGAAAGTTTTAATTGGAATTATTGTTTTCTTGCAATGCCAAAATTTGTCAAACTAGAATACGTTTAGTGTTAAACATAGATTTTTTTTTACCGATTGTATTTATATTCTGGCATTTTATTTTCTTATTTTAATCGGAAATTCATTTATCTGGCTAGATATCTAATACCCTGACGACGGGTTAAGAAAGAGGTTTCTCGAATTTCTTTACCTAAATAAAGTGCTCTACCTATTGAGCTATCCTGGCTATGAGAAAGTTTCGCAGATTTCTTGTTACTTACCTTATAAGGAACTCATGTCTTAGCGAAAGATAGAATCATCGATCTTCGATTGTCCATTTGAAGCTCAATCCATTGAGCTACATATAATAGTATTTTCTGCTGTAGTTTAACTACCTTACAATCTCCATCAGGGAAAAGAAACCATTTTTCTTTAAGTACCAGGTAATGAAATAAAAGCTGATAATGTTGAATTACGACATTGAGCTGTTTGGTTTCGTCTATTAGTAAAGCAATCATGCCGTCATCATTAGTGAGTTTGCCTTCGAGGTGTGGTCACTATATTACATGAAGAGAAGGAATAAAAGAGTTGGGGGAGAAAATAACGATTTGGGGGTTATCACTAAGTTGCATTGTATCTCATACACGACCTTGTATTAATTTTACATTTCCTATAATACATGATGCAGAATAGGGAATGTATTGAAATAGGAGCAGAAATTTGAACTCGAGCTTTCTACGAATGGAGGAAATTATATATATATATATATATATATATATATATATATATATAATTTCAATTGATCAACGTAATTTGATTGTTAACCACTTGGCCAGGTACCGACATTTGAATTCTTCCATTACACAATTTAATAAATGCTTACAATAATTGTTAAAAGGAACTAAGGAACAATTATATCCAGTACGTTTCATTAAACACTATTATGATATATTTTGTAAAAAATATAATGAAGAAATTTATGTTAATTTTAAAGGAATTGCTGGAATACAATTCCACTCTCTTTCTGGATACATTGTAACCTCATCCTGTGTCTCTTCTTTAGTGAGTAATCGGTTTTCTCCTTTCATTTCTTGACGTAGTCACCACACAGTTGGTATTTTTCTCCTTATACGCACTGTATTGCAGTTCTCTATTGGAACGTTTGAATTTTTTCTTTTTATTCTTACATTCATTGAATTATTGCTTACTTCGTCTGAGATTCGCTTTTTTTCCCTTGGACACTGTGGATTGTTGTTTCGGGCGTGAAGTGTTTCTGGGAGTGTTTCCTAGGATTAAAAGCTGGCTTCCAACCAGAAAAAGGGATCACAATCCCTCTTGACCTTTTTTCTGCAACGCCGTAAACGCACTCATCCTCCCTTTTTTCTTTTTATAATATATATATATATATATATATAGTATATAGATAGAGAGAGAGAGAATAAAAACAGAGAGAAAGAGAAAGAAAGAAAAAGAAAATCAGAGCGAGAGAGAAAGGAGGAAAAGGAAAATCAGAGCCAGAGAGAGAAAAAAGAAGAGAAAAGAAAAATAGAAAGAGAAAGAAAGGAGAAACAGAGAGAGAGAGGGGGGGGAAGAAAAGGGGATAACAGTGAGAGAGAGAGAGAGAGAGAAAGGAAGCTAAAAGAAAACAGAGAGAGGGAGAGCGAGAAAGGAAGAGAAAAGAAAAACAGACGGTGAGAAAGGAAGAAAATACAGAAAGAGAGAGAGAGAAAGGAAGAGAAAAGAAAATATACAGAGAGAAATGAAGAGGAAAGAAAACAGAAAGAGAGAGAGAGGGAGAGAAAGGAAGAGGAAGGAAAACAGAAAGAGAGAAAGGGAAGGGAAGAGGATACAAAACAGAAAGAGAGAGAGAAAGGAAGAGGAAAGAAAATAGAAAGAGAGAGATAAGAAACAGAGAGAGAGAAAATAAAAAGAAAAAAGGGAGAGAGAAAATGTAAAGAAAAAAAGGGAGAAAGAAAAGAAAACAGAAAGGAAGTGAAAAGGAAAACAGAAAAGAGGAGAAAAGAAAACAGAAAGAGAGAGAGAAAAGAAAAAGAGAGAGAGAAAAGAAGAGATAAGAAAAACAGAGAGAAAGAAAAGGGAAAAGAAAAGAAAAACAGAGAGAAAGAAAAGGGAAAAGAAAAGAAAAACAGAGAGAAATAAAAGGGAAAAGAAAAGAAAACAGAAAGAGAGAGAACAGAAGAGAAAAGGAGAACAGAGAGAAAGAGAGAAAAAAAATTGAAAAGAAAAACAGAGAGAGAGAGACGTAGAGGAAAGAAACACAGAAAGAGAGAGAAAAAGAAAGAGAAAAGGAAAACAGAAAGAGAGAGAGAAAATAAAAGAGAAGAAAACAGAGAGAGAGAGAGAGAGAGAGAAAATATGGACACGATAACTCTCAAACATAACAACTCTTATAGGCATGAAATTTAATGAATGTGTACATTAATTATGTAAATAGTTACTACAACTAAATACAAATTTTTATTATTGGAGAAGATTACACTATAAGAAAAGATTACACTATAAATATTGTAACCTTTCTAATTTTAACTTTTCACTATATTGTTTTCTATGGGAGACAATTATGATTCCTGGAATAATGGGATAGCATAGTGACTGCTAGTAACTATACTAACTATGGGAGGAGAGAATTATAGTTAAAGTTGTGTGTGTAAATGGTATTAAAATAGTGTATATTAAAACAAATCACACACGTGCATCCAAATAATCGGCTAATGCAAGCTTAAATAAAACTAAAAAATAATAATAATTTCAAGATTTTTCCACAAGAATAAACGAAAACTTATAAAATTATATGCTTTTCTCATTCTCATTCAAATACTAATAATGAAATGGATTTACAAAGCATAGCAACCATGTTCTTAAGTCATATGTTTATTTTGAGAGATAAGTGTTTAAGAAGTTCAAGGAAACTACTGCACTGCAAACCAACAAGTTGCAAAGATGGGAAGAAATCCAATTTATTTCCGGGAATAAATCGAGCTTTTGGGAAAGGAATTTCGAAAGTTTCTAAAATGTGGGAAATTTCAGTCATTATATTTTGCATTGTAAAAGAAATGTGTATGACCCAAAATTCATATTTGATTTTTGCATTCTGAATTGTATATAGCTAAAGCATGGAAAGTTAAGAGAGATTTGTTAGATCCTAGAGAAATATCACATTATATGATTTATATATATATATATATGTGTATATATATATATATATATATATATATTGCTCGCGGTTTGATACTGTGGTTACTAATTCACACTCCTGCACTCTAGTATTTGTTAGTTTAATTTATATATATATATATATATATATATATATTAACTCTACAAATAATTTGTAATTTAATTCGTATATATATATTTTAAAAATAAAAACACTCCGAAATATGAAATACTTATTACTAAGTGATTAATTCATTCATATTCATTTAATATTGAGCGATAATTAGAAATATGTATGAGTCCCAATAATATTTTAATAATTTGGCAACTAATATAAATTGCACATTTTCGATGAAATTTTTGTAATTTAAAATTTTCAATTTTTTTTATTTTGATAGACTGTAGCGAGAACGAGAAATCACCAACTTGCAGTGAAAATGTACGATGAGTGGATGTCAGAGAATCTCGGAAGATCGAGTAAGTGTGGTGGCGCCATCTCATGCGAAGTACAGAAATTGCATTTATACAATGCATATATAATAGTCGGGAAGCAGAATAAACTGGAAATAATGGAACTGGAAATAATGGAGGGAAGGATGCTTCAAGTTCGTGCCTAAGGTCACCAATTTAGCGTGAAAGTGAAATCACCAGCTTGGCAGTGCAGGGTTTGATCCTGGGGCGTGAGTAGCATCATAGCATTTAGCTGACGTCTTCAGCTTATGAGCGTTCGATAGAGTATTCCCCCTCCCAGTGAGTTTTGTCGAAACTCAATGAAATTGTCACTGGATTGCAGATGAGACGTCGAGCTCCATATTGAAATGAAGGAACTGTTACAAGCGACCTTGTAGTGAGTCACAATGACCGACGTCGTACGATGAGTCGACGTCAGTCATCTCATGGGAGTATAGAAATTACATTTATGTAATGCATATATACTCGGGAAGCAGAATATTCGAGCTCGTGCCTAAGGTCACCAATGTAGCCTGAAAGTGAAATCACCAGCTTTGCAGTGCCGAGGTTTGATCCTGGGTCCAAGACGTGGTAGGCCAGTAACAGGTTCTGTATTACGTGTTATGCAGATTCAGTTTCACAGGGGAAATAACATAAATTTCCTAAATGTTTGGACAGGATTAAAAATATTTCAATCCTATGGCAGTGTACCGTTTCCTGTAAGTTCCGTTTCAAACAGATTTGATTGTAATATTCCGTTAGTAGTCCGATTTATTGTACTTAATATTACTGATTTAAATTTTAATAATTATCATAGTTTTACTTTATTATTACATATTCTGTATTAAAAAATATTATATCTTAACTGAATGTTACATTTTAACGAAATTGCTAATTATAAATGTATTTTTTTTTATAATTCTTGTATTTTTTACTCTTGAATATTTTAGTTTTTATAATTATTATTAGAACTCATTCGTTTTTAACTAAAATTATTAACTAAAACATTGGTTTTGTAAATATTATTGAAAATAATTGCCCCTTGCCCGTTAGTAGAAAAGTATATAAATAATTCTATGAATAAAAAATTAATAAAAAACATTAATAAATAATACTTGATCGAAACCGTCCGCGCATGCGCTCTATCGTCTGAAGACTTGAAACAAATGCTGATCTCTATATATGTTGAAATTTTGCAATGTGCGTGAAGAATTCTCATTCAAGCATCTGTCATTAGCACATTATATTGCTGTTGAGCTAAAGCTAAATGTTCAACATTTACGTTTTGGTTTATTTTATGACTTTAATTTGGCAACTGCTTTTATAGCTCTGTCTCTTGTGTTGATAAACAGAAAGTAGTATACTTGTACTATATATATATAATCACTATTTGTGCAGAATTAATTTAATATGGCTAATATAGCAAAATTAAGACAGCTACTACCTAAAACATCAGCGTTATTTTTGTGTGACATGCAGGAAAAGTTTGCTTCTAGCATTCAATATTTCCCTGCTATTGTTAATGTTGCTTCTCGAATTTTAAAGACGGCTAAAATTTTAGAAATGCCTGTTGTTGTTACAGAGCAGTACCCAAAAGGTTTGAATGCAGCTTTAAATCATTTTATTATTGAGGTTTCTCATGATGCGCTCTTTATCGACATCATTTTACATCTCAAGTCATTTACCTTCTTGGATATCATATAGCTTCAGGAGATATAATCATATATATATATATATATATAGCTTCATGAGATGATCAAAACAAATACCATCACCCACCCAATAAGCTTCTATGATTTACAATTCAACAAATTTTATCGATATTAATTTTATCTAATATTATTTATTATTAGCATATTCAATTATTTATACAGCCTTTAATTTAATCTATGGAAATATGTTCCATAGATTAAGTTTGGCATAGGGTGACCACTAGGAACATAATAACCTTAGAAATTCTAGTAGTGAATACCCCATGTGTTTATGTCCCATTCTAAATTGCTGTTTCAGTACATAATCATCACTGGTATTTAACAAGAGAACTTTTGATTGTTATGTTTTGAGCATTTCATTAACACTTAGTTTATGAGTATGTAGTAATTAGGCCTAATTAGTTATTCATGCATTTTAAATTATTTAGTACTTTAGATTTTATGGGGACATTCTTAAGCTTCAGAAAAATTTATTTTTATTAAAATGAATGTGAGGGGGTCAGGGTAGACAAAAACTCGTTTTTTTCAGAAGAAACACAATCCACTTGTTTTTTTTTTAGGAATTTTCGATAATGTGGAAGGAAAGAATATCCCATACACATTGATTAATACAATTTAATAATTAACTAAGTAATTTATGACAATTATATCTGTAAAAATTACATTATATTGATAAGCATTGAATTTTGATATTTTGAAACAATTTTAGCTAGTTGCTAATCAAAACTTATAGATAAGGAACACCGCCCCTAAATGCTGATAGGAAAGAGTAAAGTGTTTCATTATTGATTCAAAAAAACACACATTTAAAAAAAATAGTTCTAAGAAACTAAATTCTGAAACAGATAAATTTAATTCTCTGAAAATGCAAGGCAATTTTAATCATTGTGTAAGAAAGAATTTCTGGCACCTGTTGAGTTGAAATTGACACCTGCTCTCACTTATTGGATAACATTTATAGTGACATGCACATTCCACCAATGACAACTGACAAGCCTTTCTACTTTTTTTCACCTCCTCATTTAAACTGGTTTGCCAGTTTCACCACTATCTCAAAAGGTGGCTAAACAGGAAATTTATTTTCTGGATACTGTATTTTGCCATTTCTTTCTGCTGATTTGCTAGACACAAATTTAGTCTTGAAATTTTAAAATTTTATTTTGAAAAAAGTATAAGATATAAAGTTTTTTTGAAGATAAAAGTTTGCCAGCAATGCCTAGGGTTGAAGGTAGTGGAAGAAAACAGTCTACTGAATGGACTATGGTGAATAAAACAGATAACAAATGTCGAGGAACATGTAAGTTTTGTGGTGGTATAGTTAGTGCAAAAGTGGAAAGAATCTGTGCTCATGTTAATAAATGCAAGAAATCTGAAGCTCATTTATTGTGTTCAGAATCAAATATTGATGGTGATGATGATGAATCTTCATTTAGTAAAGAGACTTCATTGAAAAGAAAGCAACTACTTGAAGATGGTGTTCCTGCATGCAAAATTTCTAATGCTGTTTTGGAAGGTGAAACTGTAGAAACATTAAAACTCAAACATCAAAGATTAATGGAGAATTTACCATCAAAACAAAATGCTGCCAGAGGTCAATTCTTGATCAGAAAATATCAAAATTCTTCTATCTTTTAATATTGCTGATAGTTATGCATGTAGAGAGATGATAAATGCTTTTCATCTAGGTTATGTCCCTTCTAATAGAAAGAGATTAGCTATTAGCTGGATGTTTATTAGATGAGGCTGCTAAATTGGTCGATCTGCTAATAGAAAAGGAATGAAAAAATGCCACTATTACTTTGATTTCAGATTGTTCAAATGCAGATGCTGATTCGATAATTGCAGTAAGTATCCACACTGGTAAAAACACATATTTATTGGATGCTATAGAATGTAGATCGTAAAAGAAAACCGCAGAATACAGAATTCTGCACAGAAATAGCTCAAAAGGTTATTGATAATATGCAGCAAAAGTATTGTCGAAAGCCCGGACCACCCGGCTCATCCTTGGACATAAGTAGCAATTTGGACAGCCGGAGCAAAAGTATTGTAAAAATGTTTTTGCAATCTGTAGTGACAATGAGAAAAATTAAATGAAAAAGTTTCGTGATATAATTGCCCCAAATCATCCACATATCCTTGTTTTTGGCTGTTCAGCTCATTACATGAATCTCCTTATCAAATAAGTTTGCCCTAAAAATGTGATCAAATATGTATTAGAAATTCAAAATTTTTTCAAATTCCACCATAGACCACTTGGGTGGCTGATAGAGAAAGATGGGTAAAAGCCACAATTGTCCAATGAAACCAGGTGGAATTCTGAAGAAGCCTGTCTTTCTTCATTCATTTATAATTATGAAAAGTATGTAGTGTATCAATTGGACATAATGAAGAAATTGAAAAAAATATTTTGACGTTTTTAGATAATATAGGATTATACTGATAATGTGTGAATTTGCATGTGCAGTTATTTATTGTTGCTAAAGCCCTAAATAATTTACAAAAAGATGTCTGTACTTTTGCACAGACAGTAGAAATATGGCTAGATGTGTTAGAAAGTAAAGAATTATCATTGTATAAAGATTACTACATTATGCATCGCTTAGAACAGGCACTAACTCCATTTCATTTCCTTTCAAATATGGCTGATCCTGCTCTAAGAGGAAAAAGCTTAACTAACAAACAAGAAGCTTCTGCTGAACAATGGATTGGAAAACTGAATACTGAATTTGAAATTGTACTAATGATGTTCCAAATAAAAGACACAGACTTCTATCCAGAATCAATGTTTTTACAAAATGTGATAGTCAATTCACGCAAAAAGAAATGGTGGAAAATCATGCACTATAAGGCAGAGAAGAATGTGGTTTTAAAAGTCAACTTTTGTAAATTTATGGAAGACCTGCATTCAATTACATCCACAGCATCAATTGAGTGTATTTTTCAACCTTTGGACTGGTTTGGTCAAAACTGAGAAATAAACTTGGATGCCAAAAAGCAAAAAAGTTAGTGAAAGTATATAGATCACTTAAATCAAAAGGTGTTACTGAAAATGATTGGCAATTGTAAGTTTAATAAAGCACAATAATGTATTAATTAAAATGTGAGGGAACAAATAATTAAGTATGTATTGTATAATTATTAATATATGCACATTAAAAGCTAGAATTTAAAGGAGTATAGTGTTTGCTTAATAACAGCGTAATGTGTTTTTGATTTTAGATGCATCATACCTAATTTAACTTAATGTTACAGATAATATTTAGAACTATAATATGGATTAGGTTAACATATTTTTATCATAATAATGTTGTATCTTTTCATTCAATGAATAATTTTCTGTTTGTAAAATAAACTATTTAACCCGAGGGAGCGCGGTGGGTCTATCAGACCCGGTCAGCCGTTTTTTGTTAAATAATACTACCAAGAATGTCTTTTACCACATTAAATGCATTTTCTATGAAAGAACAGACACTAAGTGTATATTAAAAATAAATAATTACAAAAAATACTTACAATTTATTCACATTCTTTGCAAATATAAATGGTGTGTTCACTACAGATATTTTATTGCACTTAGCACAACAAATTGAAGATTTCCTGTCTTTTTTACTTGGACAAATGTGGAATCTTTTCCTTTGGCCACATTTTTGTACCTTTCTTGGTGGCTCACTAGTCTGACTTCAAGAACAATGTTCTATCAGTTGTTCTCTCAATTTTCGAGGAAATTATTGTTGCATGCTTCTGTTTTGAACATGTTCCTTTATAAGCTCCAAACAAAGCAAGTTCTTTCAAAAATTGTTGCCGACCCTTTGCTGTTGTTTGGTTTTTAGCTGACAATAAAAGCACACGAGCATTTATAGCTGCTGTGTTTAGTACACAAAAAAACACTACCATTGGCCATCTTTTGCTTATTCGTGCAGTAGGAAAGTTTGCAGACATTTCATCCACGACATCTACTGTTCCCTTTGTGAGAGTGCCATTAAACCATAATCAACCAACCAACCAACCCTTTGTGAGATTATAAAATGTTATGATCTCAGGCTTTTTAGCATCGCCAGTTGCTGAGTCAATTGAATCATCATAGTGCATTGTTGACAAAATGTTTACGCATCTATTCTTTTCTGGTACATATGAAACTAATGTCATGTGTTTCTGAAAGATGAATGCACTTCTCGGTTTTTTTCTGTGATGAATTCCTTAGGTAATTCTCGCTTATTTTTTCTAATTGTTCCCACAAGTGTGATTTTATTCTTTAGAAGGTCTTTAACCAAATTATAACTTGTATACCAGTTGTTCACTGTAAGGTTTCTTCCAGAATTTGAGAGCTTTTCTGTTAATCTCTGTACTATTTCATCAGCAGAATTATTTAGTTTATACGGGCCATCAGGTTGCGCACCTGAATAAATTTCTAAATTCCAGGTATAAAATGTTTTAGAATCCACAAGAGCAAAGATTTTTATACCATATTTTGCAGGTTTGTTAGGAATGTATTGACGAAAAGAGCATCATCCTCTAAAAGCTTCAAGCTTTTCATCAATTGTTATATATTCACCCACAGTATCACACTTTTGGCAGCTTCTTACAAAAGCTTCAAACATATCTCTTACTGGAGCGAGTTTGTCTGTCTCTCTTCTCCTAGCATTGTCTGTAATATCGTCGAATCGTAAACACCTCAAAAGGAATAAAAAACGCTTCTGAGACATATTTCGATGGAAAATATCGAGACCTGTTCCATCCGTAGCCCAGAGATTTTTCATATTTACATGCGACGATTTGTAAAGTCCTCCAAAGTACAAAAGACCAATCAATGCTTTAATTTCTGTTATTGAAGTTTCTTTGGCATCACAATCTCCTTCAAAATTATGTGCTATAGTCTCTATATACTTATTTGTGTAAATCACGATATCCATTAGAATACTATCATCAATCAACAGTTGCCACGAATTAATTATCGAACATATGTTTTTTGCATCACCAATGCTTCCTGGTAATTTTAGTATGATATTGTGAGAAGGAATTCTGACATTTTGTCGATTTTTAATTTTATTCCATTTTGTGCCGTCTTTGGTAACATAGAAGTTTTGAGACAAAATGTCTGTATCTTCATCTTCTTCTGTATCGTCGTAAGAATCAATATCTTCCTCTGAAGAAGAATTATGTTCACTAAAAATTTCATCATCATTTATTTCTTCATCCTCTTCATTTATCATTTCTTCACCAGTTGATATATCTCTTAGTTTCAAGCCTTTTCATTTCATCCTTGTACGACATATATCGCTTCATTTTACTTCCAAAACTTAAAAAAAAAATTAATTTAGATCTAAATACACGAACACTCGCGTCAGGCCTGAAAGACCCTAACATCCAAAATACCTACAAAAGTGAAATTTAGGAATGTGGAAATTCCAACCTTCAGAAAGTGGTTGACTTTGAATACAGCTACTGGGGACCTGGACCACTTTCGAGAAAAGGGGGTGTTTCTACTGTATGGTTTTAGAACGACTGGGCCTCTAAGACCCGGCGCATGCTCCCGTGTTAAAATATGGAAGGGGAGGGGGAGAAGAGCAGCTAAAAAGCATTGAATATGTGCATTTACTTGTACTTCTTTTAAGATTACAAGTTTTAAGTATGCTAATGTATTAGCATCACTAACAAGCATATTATTTGCTTATAACTGCAATTTTAAGTTATAATTTTTGAAATAACCCATTTGGGATTTTTGAAAGGTTTCTTCACCTGCATATTTGTTTTTAAAAACCCCACCCGGTTTTTTTTTGGGTTAGGCAGAATCAGGGGGGGATATATTTCTATTAAGCATAAGACAAGCATGATCGTCCTGCTAATGGAGACATGCCTTTGGTGACAGATATCAGTGAAAATCTGTTACCGTTTACCATTTAAAAAAGATTACCACAATTCAAAAATAGCCTTTAAATTTATATAGGCCTTTAAAAGTACTAAATGTTTAATTGAGTCAACATTTTATTTAAAGGACAAAATACATGTGCATGTATTATTTTTGGATGCTGAGAATTTATTTTCTTGCAATCTATTTTATAACAGTTAGGTAATTATTCATAATGTTATATTATTTCTTCAACAGTTTCAGGATTTTGCTTGTTACTAAGAGCATACACATAGACTATGCATTAGTACAGGGAGCTCAATAACTTGATTTAGTACCTTAAAACATTCTTAAATTGTATGGTATTTTAAACTAAACAGGAAAAATACTTTTGTTAAATGTATTGAGCTATTTTCACATATTACTTGTGTCCACTACTAGAAATTTGGTGTTTTATATACTACTAGACATATTACCTTACTTTTGATGTTGATTTTTTTTTTCTAAATTATAATGAAGTAATGAAATATAAATAAATAATTTAAGGAGTTGATAATTAATAAATCAGTGATTGGGTAATTCAAATTTTAAACCTAATTTAATAGAAATTATTTTTTTTACGATTTATTAAACTTCAAAAATCCTTTACTACTATATGCTAGAACTAGCTGCTTTATTTTTATTTTATATAATTGTCACTTATAAAATTGAAATTTTATAGCAAATTGTGAAAACGAATCTGCCAATGCTTTTTAAAATTTTTGAATCATATAGTGGTGGCGGTGTGTGTGTGTGTGGGGGGGTGGGACATCAAATATTTTAGTGCTTGGAACTTCAAGGGGTCTTTGTCTAACCTAGAATGATAGACTCCTATTAAATATTATCCCAGCTTAAAAAAATATTAATAGATATGCATTGCATATTGAATCATGTGAATTATTTGTGGGATGTGTGTTATGTTGTGAATTTAATATTAATTAATAAATTTGCAGGTTTGGGTTCAACTGTAAAGGAAATTGGATTGAGTAATTACCCAGACTTAGTGCCTTATACAAAAACTCAATTTAGCATGTGTATTCCTGAAATTCAAGATTTTCTTCAAAAGAAGCATCCTGAGGTTCAAAATATTATTATATGCGGCATTGAATCTCATGTCTGTGTGCAGTGTACTGTTCAATCACTTCTTAATCATGGATATGATGTCCATGTTGTTGCAGATGGTTGTTCTTCTCGTACAATGGTAGATAGGTAAGTATATTTCTATTCTAAAATATAAAAATATAGATGTTGTCTAAAGCTGTGAATTTCCAGTTTCCACTCAGCAGCTAAACTCTTAAAACTGACAATTAACAATATTCTGACTACCATTCAAACTCTTTTATAGCCTAGAGTAACATTATTTTTCTTGAAACAATCTCTCTTGAAACCTGCCGAGCAGTGACAAATGCATGCTATCGGTAACTGCTGCAACTCATTGTCATTTCTGTACCACCTTTCCCACTCACATGTTCCCATTTGTTCTTACCTATAAAAGATACAAATGAAAAATCTACTTTCCTTTCCCTCTATCACATGATTTTCAGTGACATTACTTGCCATCAATTGCATCAACATGCTTATGTAGACTGGTTGAAAGGTACTACAGGGAATCATTTGACTGATATTTTTATTAATGAATGTTTTTATTAATGAATGTATCAATGTGAAATCAATCAGATTTTCAAGTTCCCGTGGTGAGGAAAAAAATTTCAGAGAGGAAAATAAAAATTAGATTGTTATTTTCAAGATAGTAAATTTTATTCATTATTACTACCTTTTTCTATTGTTATACTAATTTTACAATATAATTAGTGTTTTCCTATAGCATGTTTTACAAGGGAACTTTATCTTGTTCACTTTTTACTGCACCTTTCCTGCCTTTTTTAGTGCCAAGCCTGCTTATTAGGGTTCCCTTCATATTTTCCATGTATATGTTCCATTTTCGATATATACTGCATTTGAAATATGCTATAATAACTGAAAATCGAAAGAAGGTACAATTTTCCAAGCATATTTGTTCCCAAAAGGATATGCCTCATACTTTTGGCTTCTCATATATGCATATGTTTGGGTGTATTAGATCCCTAGCCTTACAATATCAATCCTCTAAATGATAAACAATATTATCAGATGTTAAAAGACAAAACATTTTAGCTATTGCCAATTTCCAATTCAATTTTATCCAATCTCAAAAGTTGATTAATCGCAAAACATGGGATTGTTGCGCCATCAAGACAGGACCGCAGCATGGTACCATAAAGTGGTATTTAGGAGGCAACATGAAGTTTGATGTACTTGTAAATGTTAATGCGACAAGAAAGGTTTGTTCCTTGGACTTTCTTTTACAAAGGTTTTGTGATAATTATTATTACTTCAGAGGTTGGCTTCAGTCAGTGCTGGCGTCCAGGAGTGCAATGCCGTGGCATTTGAGACATGCATGTTGACAACTGGGGTGTAAGGTCACAACCCCTTACTTCCTTTAAGTAAGCATCTCGCTAAGCCTTCCTTCTTTTTCCATTCTTACTATCTCTTTTTATATTTTATATCTTATATTGTGCATAGTATTTATTGCTGCCTAGCGCATATATGCTATTTCACTTCAATATCTTTCATTATCTTTCATTTTTACTTTATATATTTATATATTATATATGTATATATACAAGTATTATATATGTATATATACAAGTATTATATATGTATATTATATATGTATATATACTTGTATATATATATTGGAAATATGTAATAATAAAAAATTCAAGTAATATTAACATCACCATAGAAGCAAATTCACTGTCATAATGCCGATAAGAGAAAAGAACAGCACCAGCCCAAATTCGATGATTAGTCAAAATTAAATTCCTCCTCACGTCTGAGTATTTAACTCTAACTAACCCAAACACATGCCTGTTTCAGATAGAGCAATAGTACATTACTATAAATACTCTAACTCAAACTACAGGCATCAAAAAATGAAGATAGGATGCATTAAGAAAATTTGTATTACCATGCGACATGAACCCTTCTTATATATATATATTTAGGAGAGGCTATGAAAGTCTGTATGTTTCTGTACTGCAGAATTTTTAGACACAGCTTTCTTGCCACCTTCTACACAAGGTTTAAATAATTACAATTAGGGAGAAGAACTGGAAGAATTCTGCAGAGTTTTTAAAGTGTATAAAAAAAAAGCTGCAAAACATTATATTTGAAAAATTTATGCTGTCATCATTGCTTGAAAAACTCCAAAGGGATAGTTTTAATCAATGAAGACCTAACCATGGTCATAAAAATTATCCTTATAACTTCTAGCAATATATAGTGTTTGGAACAATGTTGGAAACATTTTCAATGACAAGAACATGGCAATGAATAAAACATTAGAAAATAGATTGTGAGTTAAAATATTAGAAATGTTTACATTTTGGTTCTGTGTTTGATGTTGTGGGATGTTTCCAGCTAATTTGCATGTTTGCAAATTATGTGTTATGGAGGATGTCCATAGCTTTTTGTAGATTTAAGCAGCTATGTAATGTCTATTCACAAAAGAGTTAAATTTTACTTAATGTGAAATACAATAGATCTAAAGTCATTTGATATGCAGACTTATAGAATGTAGATGTACGCATACACACATGTAAATCTAAAATGTAGCTAATTTTGCAGATTATTTTCATTCAGATGCAACTCTTATTTTGCTACTTATGCAGTCATAGCTTGCTTATGTTTTGTATTTTAACTTTAAAATTGTCATATAATTAATTGTTTTTTTAGAACTATTCTATAAATAATTTTATTTTCTTATCATGCACTATAAAAGTTGTAGAAAAGTTTATATCAACATTTATATACCCTATTTCCTTTCATTTTTATTAACTGCTGATATGTAAATTATTATGTTTGGAAAAATTCTTGTCTGATAATACAGGGTTTGTATAAAAAGTATCGGGAAAAATTTCGGAAAAATAGATTTATTACAGATATTGCTACAATACCTCAAAAGTCTTCAAAGTACATCCCTTGAGCTTCGACACACTTTTGCCAACGGCTTTTCCATGACTCGAAGGCTCCCTGGTAGGCAGATTCCGGAAGGTCCTTAAGAGCTTCCTTTGCAAGCTTCTTTGACGGCACTTAGGGTCCCATGGTGGTATCCTTTAAGGGAGGATTTCACTTTTGGGAAAAGGAAAAAGTCTGCTGGTGCCAAGTTGGGACTGTAAAGGGATTGGGGAACCGTCGCGATACCGTTTATCATCAAGAAGTCGGTCACCTTGGAGCAGGTGTGGCTGGTTGCATTGTCGTGATGCAATTTCCAATTTCTGGCAATGGCTGGCCTCACCCGGTTGACCCTTCTCTTCAGTCTTCTTAGCACTGCTAGGTAAAAAGCACCATTCACTGTCTGCCCCTCAGGAACAAATTCGTAGTGGACAATCCCCTTTGCGTCAAAGAAAACGATCAGCATGGCTTTCACTCTGGATTTGCTCATTCGAACCTTTTTCGGACGAGGTGATCCCGCAGTGTGCCATTCCGAACATTGCCGCTTTGTTTCCGGGTCGTATTCAAATATCCAAGTCTCGTCTCCCATGATGACAATGTCCCAAAAGCCGGGGTCTTCTTCAATGCGTTGCAGAAGGTCTTCGCAAGCAGACACTCGCCAGCTGCTTTTGCTCATCCATCAAGACCTTCGGGATGAGTTTAGCATAGATCTTTCGCATCGCCAAATTTTCAGTGATAATGCTGTGCACTGTCATCTTATCATTGCCAATTTCATCTGTGGCCATTCTCACACTTAAACGACGGTCTGAATTCAGCACTTCACACACACGTTGCACGTTGTCGTCGGTTCTTGACGTTGACGGCCGTCCAGCGCGAGGCTCGTCCTGCACAATCTCTCAGTCATCTTTGAAGAGCTTGTGCCACTCAAAAACTGCTGTTTGTGCCATGCTTTCATCCTTGAATACTTGGCGAATCATGGCCAATGTCTCTGTACCTGATTTCCCCAATCCAACACAAAATTTGATCGTGTACCGCTGTTCAATCGTTCGTTGCATTTCATGCTTGCACCGAGTCACTCGACAGGGGTCCACTAAAAACATGATGTAGCCTGAACGAACACTCGAAGACGACTGTCGCTTGGCACGTCTTGAAGATCACATTCCCCACTACCGAGCATGCGTGCTGCGAGCGCGCTCCGACGTACACTCACGTCAGGAAAAAAAAATTTCCGATTCTTTTTATACAGACCCTGTATAATTTTAGCTTTCATTAACACATTTTACATTTTAATTTCTTTAATTATCTTATTTCATTTCTCTATAGCACCATTTCTTCACTAATGAGGTTTTCTATAAAATCAATTTATATCATTCAAGTCGTATCTCAGAATACTGATAAAAACTCAGTTGTATGATAAATTAAAACTTTGAAAATACATCAAACATACAAAAATAAACTGGTCTATAAAAATAAACTGGCGGCATAAAACAGCCTACAGCCTTCTTCAGGACTAACAAGCACAGCCTCAGTTACTCAAGTCAGATTGACAACTGTTGCCTTTGTTAATTTGACTTGAGTAAGGGAGGTCATGTTTCTTATCGGTCATGAAGAAGAAGGTTTTTTATATTTTTTTATAATACATGGTAATACGTAGGGAAAGTATTGGAGTCATGTGAAAAATTGATTTTATTTTCCGGGATTTTATTTTCCGCCAGTGTAAAAATTGAATTAAAACCACAAATTTAGTTTAATTGTTTAATTTTAAATTAGTATGCATGTTTTTTTATGCACTTTTTTTATTATGGAAAGTCATGTGCTGCCCACATCAGACTTTTTACTTTTTTGAAGACCAGTTTTTTTTTTTTTTTTTTTTTTTTTTTTTTTGTGTGTGTGTATGTATGCTGTCTTTTCGGTTTTAATTTATCATGTTATTATTACAACAGTTTTTGAGCAATTAAAGTGATAAAACTTACCATTTCAAGAATCAGTAATCAGGTATAATTATGGATTAAAGTTAACAGTTAATCCATAATTACCCAGTTACTGCATTGTAAATTTTACAACCCATAACTCATCATTTTCACTACTGGCAATTAAGTGTAGGGGTAAAAACATATTGGGCTCTCTTTTTGGACCTATTATAAATTTCTAAATATGGAATAAGGCCCTTTAAGATATTAAATATTTTAAGTGTGGGGTGATGATCCACTTAATATTCCTTGTTCAGATTTTCTATTATTAAGTGAAATCATAAGTCTCAACAACCGTAAAATGTTCATTTGTTGTAATAAACATGTTTACCTAAAATGTTTTTTTTTTCACAAATTCTATTTAATTCTTAAATTTCAGAAGCATTTCTACCTAATTGACTGCACTACTACATGCAACTAACTACATTACTATATGCACTACTACATTCAACTAACTACATTACTATATGCACTACTACATGCAACTACACTATTACATATGCACTACTACATGTAATTGCAATACTATGCAAAATGCATCTTTATATAAGCTTCCGTTCACAAGTAATTAATTTTTAAAATCGCTTTAAAATTTTCTTTTCAGAAGTTGGGATTGAGTCAGTCAAGACAATCAAGTAGGTGTTTAAAATTTGATTAAAGATTAATTTGGATAAATACTATTTTCATATATTTCTTTTTTAATAATGTAGACTCTAACTGTAAAAAACTTTTCATGAATAATGAAAACATAAAAGCTCAAAATACCTGTGAGACCAAAAATAGATCTCACATGTGTTTTTGTGAGACAAGTTTATGGCAGTTATTTATTGTGTTCGAAACATCGAACAATACTTGTAGTCTGGATGGCGGCGAGGTTTATGCAAACCATAAATTTAGGAGTGTTAAGACAGAAGGGGCCGAGCGGGCCCTTACGAGGATGCCAAGTAGCGACATTGGTTCAATGATTAACCAATGAAGAAAGTGCTTGTTGCGTCACACTGGATGCTGCAAATGAAAGCAAAGGGGGAGTGACACCCCCCCTGGAAAAAGTCACAACCTGTGACTTAAAAAAGACACTTCGTAGACTGGGTAAAAAATGTAAGAGATTAACAGCTCTAAATCAAAAAAACATGAAACTTAGAAAGATGTGTCGACTACGAGAATGACACAAGTACGAGTGTCGAGCCAGCAGTACAATATAATCGTCGAATTACGTGTGGAGAATAAGTACTTTGAGTCTAATTCAGTAATATGATCAGCGAAGTACCTGGTGGTTGTTGTTGTTGTTGAGACCCAGACCGTCCGACCTACCAGAAAGGTGTAAGGTAACTGTATGGACGGCCGGGAAGTGCCACCCAATTTAGACCGGAACCCAGTGGGGGGAAGTACCTGGTGGTGACAAAGTCCAAGACAGACTTGAAGGTATGCGTTCCTCAAAAAGATATCTAGGTCAAAACATATATTAGGCAAGTTAGGTGGTCTCACATGTTCCCGCCACCGAAATAATTTAATTAATTGTATAATGAATTTAATAAGTATTTTATGTTGTTAATAAATGTTTTATTGTTAAAGTTAAAATAGTGTGATCCATTTAGTATTATATTAATTAATAATTCTTTTACAGAACTCGTGCGAAAGTTAAATAATTGAAGAGTTTTATATAGCGGCACAGCAATGCAATATACAATAATAATTAAGTCCACTATGTACGATTTACGGCCATGTTAAAAGATAGATATGAATAATAATAATTAATCAAAAAGTTCAACTTTAAGTTCCTTTTTATTAAGTGCACCACAATACCACTTACAAGGTTTCATTTTTCACTATCATTCTTTAGGAATACTGATTGGTTCTTCATTGGAAATAATGTTGCAAAGATATTTAATTTCAAATAGCATGTGTTGTAATCGTACACATTATAAAAAATCTACCTTGTTCTAGTTTCTTACATGATAAATTGAAATATGAAGTTTTATTCCAATATGTCAATTGTTGATTTATGACCACACCTCACAAACATAATTCTATATAGAAGACATCATTTCCAAAGTATTCAAATTAGTTTATATAGTTTTAAAAGCTGCATATCTATTCTAAAATCGAATTTGAAAATTTTGATGAAAACAAATTCTTTATATTATAATTGTAGAACAGTATAAATCTGTACAATGAAGTCTTCATTAAATTACAAATGTAAGAAAAAGATCCTTCACAAAATTTCAAATTTCAAATCGAACCTTTTATAAAATTTAAAAAAAGAGCATTTGATATAAATTAATGCTTTGTAAGAATGGACTTTCACACATAAGTCCCAGTCACCCATTTAATTTGTGCAATATGCAAAATATGAAAACCAAAGCAAGTAATCAATTAAAACACTTGCAATTGCAATGTAATAATAGAAATTTAACATTGCAATTTTTCATACTCTTTTGTTTAACATAAGATTATTTATTTTACCATAACATTAATTTTATTTTATTTTCCATAAAAATGTGTTTATTTAGAAAAAAATCCTTGTCAGACCTGTGCAAAATGTTCATGAAAGTGAAACCTTACCTACTGGTTATTATATTACGGTATATTTTATTTTAAACAAATCAAAAGCTGTTGCATGCTTTTTGTATGCTTTCTTTAAAATTGCAAATTGCAAATTTTCTATTATCTGAACATACATTTATTTCCAGATGCCAAGTTATGGAGCTATGTAATTCACTTTCTCATTCTTCCTGTCTTAACTAGTCTATTTAGGTTTCATATTCTTTTTAGAACTATGTTATTTTATCATACGGCTCTTCAGTTCTTATTCTCATTCAAGAAAATGTGTTGACTTTTGAGCCTTGCTGTTCTTTTTCTTTTCCCCTAGGTTTTTCTTCATCTTTTCTATTTTTCACTTGGTGATGATTTAATTCCTGTGTCACAGGATTTAACTGTTTGAGATAGTTACTGTGTCTCTGTGTATTAAAGAGGGAGACTGCTTGTCCTTAGATAAAGGAGGAGATTACTTATCCTTAGATAAAGGAGGAGATTACTTATCCGTAGAAAAAACGTTGATACCATTACTATTTTGTTTTATGTTGCGAAATTGCTTAAACTGTTTTAAAAAAAGGTTTTAATTTTGAGTTCTGTAATTTCCATTTAATACTCTAGTTTTTAGAAACAAAAATTAATCAGTATATATATTGTGTGGGTGATTAATGATTCATATATTGTTATGTGGATGAAAATGATTTATGAGGTTAAGAAAATATAAAATTTCAGACAAATTTCGAAGATTTTGCTCAAATTGAAAGAAAATTTTATTTATTTTTAGAGTTTTCATTAACAAAGCTGAATATTATGTTTTGTAAAAATCCATTAATATTTGTAACAACTTGCATACAAGAAATCGACCACAGATAGACGTTTTAAGTTTTACTCGAACGAATTTTTGTTGGATATAAGAAAAATAATTCTATCTAATTCTAGATTTTTTGTTAAAGCTGAATATAATGTTTTATGAAAATCCATTAATATTTGTGGCAGCTATTGTGTACACAAGAAATCCATCACAGATAGACGGAAATCATGTTAAAATTAGTCAAAACTTGTTCGAGAAAGTCCTAAAACATAAATTGGCATCAAATTCTCGAAATCAAACAATTTTATGAAAACAATACTTTTTGTATATTATATTTTTTTGTATGAGAAAGTAAAAATAACTGGGAAATAAATTTTACATAGAGGTAAAAAAATATATTTACCCTAGACTTGACCTTTTTAATTCCCATGATTACCACAAACTCGAAATGAACAGCATCAGAATCACCAGCTCTCACTCTAGCTCTGTTTTGTTTAGACTGCTGACTCAACATAAACAAACATTGGATAACAGTATTTTTACAAATGAGGAATGTAAGGGAATCCTAATCCGAATAATTATATCTGCAAATATTCGTTTTAAAGAAAACTTTATTAAAAAGTTCAAATTTTCAAAACTTTTTAGTCATAATTAACACCACACAAAGAATAATTGAACTAAATTTTTGTAACGAAAATAAAACTTACAATTTATCAGACAGATGGGGAGTGCATCATTCATGAACTTTATCTCTTTCTGCTATTGTTCATTTATTTATTTTTTTAGGAGATGTTTTGCTTTCTACTTTTGATTTGGCTAATGAAAAGCAGATTTTATGGGAAAAGATGCAATTGGAGAATAAATCTCCCCCCCCCCCCCATTCCAAACTTCTCCTATAGATTAATTTTGAATTTTTTTGCCAGTTACACCATTGGAACCATCTGTGTGTCAAATTGTATGTTTCTGCCCTTTCTAGAAGTGGGTAAGCAAAAGCATTTTCAGACATATATGAAAAATACCCCTTTGTATATATATTTTTACAACTCACCTTCAATCTTCTAATCTAAAAAAGGAAGATGTGTGTGGATGTGCAAAGTCTGTAGCAGGAAATTTAAGCATCATATGGCCATGAAATTTGGTACTGCAAGACTCAGTAAGGTGCAACTTGACAATATTTTTAAAAATTAAAATTAGTTTTTTAGTTAATTCATGTTTCAAAAAGTCGCAATAAGGGTTCAAAAGTAGCCCAATTAGCAAAATGTCACTCAATCTGGAAACTCTGTCTTTAACTGGAAACACCAAGTTTAATATCTATATATATCTGACTAGGAATGGTTTTGTTTAAGTCCCTTGTGACTTGCTCGTGGCCAGCTCAGTTTTAAAAAGGAATTTCATTTATGTATCAAAAGTTAAAGATCTCCATACTATTCTACAGATGAATAAATAACAGAAGGGTGGGACATTGGCTATAATTATTAGAACATAGTGCCAAATGACCTTTGATTTAAGAGTTTTCCTTTTATGCAAATGCACAGGATCTGACAGATATATCCCTGACCTCCTCCAGTGTCTGTATCAGAATGATAGGCAGTTGAAGAAGACCCATTTCGTCAATGCTGAAGTAAAGAAGAAATAAATATCACATCTGTCAGTTTATCAATTCTCAAATATCGGTTAATATTTATCAGGAAAATACTGATATTAGTAAAGGGCAATTAATATATTAGTATCTTGAACGAAAAATATATTAATTTTCAATTGGTTGAATATATATGTACCTTGGGGCAAGTTGTAACACCAAAGTTATAAGTTATAAGTTCTTATGGGTGGTTATTCAAAGAAGTTTCTCTATAAATAGAATGGATAAACATCAATAATTTAATAAGTAATTAAATTAAAGACAGTCGACATAGGTTTAAAAAGTCATTTAATAAAACTACCTTCCTCGATGTACATAAGTTTTCGAAGCCAAAGCATTTTCTGACATCACCATGCCCTTTATCAGTGGCAAATTCGGTTGTCTTTAATTTAAAAGTTTCTCTGTATTTATGACTTTGAATGCTTTTAAAATGTGAATATATTTTAAATATGTTTTTGTATTCTCAGAATGTACTCTTTTCAAAGAATGAAAGCAATGGGAGCATGGCTTACTACAAGTGAAAGCATCATTCTGGGTCTGGTGGGTGATGCCTCCCATCCAAAGTTCAAGGAAGTTCAGCGTCTTATACGAGACCCGGCACCGGATAGTGGGCTACTTTCTCATTTACCTCAAATGAGTGGGTAAAGTATGTAATATGTAATTTTGAATAAAATATTGCATTCACATTCAAGCCTACTTATAACAAAGTTGCTTATAGTGGTTAATTGATTATAATAGAACTGGTACATTGACTCCTTTGCAACTCTTGTCACATTTAAAAACAAATTCTGGGCCAACCTTGTAGTGTGCTTTGGGAGTCTTAGTTTATGCAGTGTAGAATCAAATTCATGGAGTATGTGGGCCTTAACAACTCCTTCCATTGTAGGTTAATTAATAAAAGTAGTCAAGGTAAGATTTTGTTTCATTAGGTAAGCCACACATTGATGATACCTGTTGCACAGTGCAGTGTATCATGTATGCTGTTTAAATTTCTGTTGTATGCACAATAGCACACATTGAGAAAGGCATCTTGCACTATTGGCAAAGAACTACACATGCACCATCTGAAAATGTATGGTCTGAAAATAAATATGTTGTCTGCCTAGAATTTTTTGTGGAACCAATTCATGAAACATGAGCATGACTGCATACTCCAGCACTAATTGTAAGACAAACCAGTTTTGTGTGTTTGCAGCACCATGTTGCCTTATGTATTGTTAGTATGAGAACAATAGATTGCAAGCATTGTTGAAACTCAACCACTTTCTGCACATGTTTTATGTATGCCATGTGCATCTTCAATCTGTGGTCTACTTTAGAAAGGAATGTCAGACAGAGTTAAGATAAAATGAGAAAAAAATGGGGAATACTCTAGACATGACATATAAAACTAAAAGAACATGAAGATAGCTCATAATAATGTACACTGATATGTCAAAAATAATGCCAGAAGAAAAAAATTGAAGTGGTTTGCTTTTGAGGAGAGAAACGGCAAACCAATGTGCCTTTTGCACCAATTAGCATTGTCCTTGTTCAAAGCCAGTAACCATTTTTGGTTTTATTTTCACTTGTTAATGCTTCTACAGGTGACCTTTGAAGGTGATGCTTTTAATCTTCAAGAATAAGTGTGGTGCCCAGAATTGTGACTTTTAAAGGTCCAGTAGTTAGCTACTCCTGGATTATGTTTGGGCATATCCCTTAAAGCTTTAATACATATGAGTTCAGTCTCTGTCATACTTGCATTTTATTTAGGGATTGTACTTTTTCTATATAACTTGTTTTCCTATTTTAAATGCTACACATCAACAGTTGACTCATTAAAATTAAATGCTGCTTGTTTTAAAACTAGGCATAATTCAAGCAATGTTGTCTAATTTAAAATTTAAATTATTTTTTATAAAATAGAATTTTATGATCCATACTTTTCCTAATGTGACTTGCATTATTCTTTATTTGATTCACACTTTTTCATGACTGACTAACTTTAAAAAATCTGAGCGAAGCACGTCCTGTGAATGCTTATTGTTTATCATGAGGTAGGGATAGAGTAAATACATATTTGGTCCCTTTGTTTTAAGCAGGCTTGATTATGCTATAACTGACTTACATTGTCAGTTTAATGTTCAAAATTGAAGTGGAAAAATTACTATAGCATCTTAGCAGAATATGTAGTAAGAATAAATTTATAATTAAGCTAATTTAAGGGGGCTGATACATTTAAGCTAATCAGAATTTTTTTTTTCTATCAAAGTATGTTTCACAAATTTTCTGTTCAAATTTTGCAAAGAAATATGTTGAAATGGCTGAGACATAGCGACTCTATTGACACAAGTACAAGTGTTCGGGACTGCATTCTCAAAAGTCTGAACATGTTTTTCTTGAAATTACTTTTTAAAAAGTAGTCGTTACAATATCTTAGCCAATTTTGAACTGATTTATCTAACATTTAGCATACTTCTTCCAGACAGTAATATAGAGTTAGAAAGGTAGTAGATTTTTAATTGAAGTTTCCTTTTCAATTTTATTGAAATTGATGTGAATGTTTTTTAATAAAAAAATTGCTAATTTTCATACCCATGGCTGCCTTTTTTCATGTATTTAATATATATATATATATATATATATATATATATATATATGTAAATGCTCACTGCATATAGTCTCAATCTTTAAGATTTACTTTGAATTTTAGATTTCAACTGAAACCCATAGAAAATATCTTAGAAATCATGAAATAACAAGTCTAACAAAAATTACTATTATTTGCAGAATTCGGCATTTTTTTAACAAGAATTTCATAATTTGTATTTTATTATATATACTTTTGAATAATAAAAAAAATGTTTAAAAATCATAAAAATCCCAGGCATATATATGCCAACTTAAGGGGATATTTTCTCTCCAGCCACTTGTTTCGATTTCCTCATTTTAACCTATGGTAAATAATCCCTAACTTCTAGTCTCATTTTTAGAATTTTTTCCCAATGTTTTTTCTCAAACATAGATCCTAAGGATAGGAATGTTTGTGAATTTTTGAAAAATCGGTAAAATAATTTGAAGTATTTCTAATTTTTTTGTAAAATGAATATATTACTTTTTGATACCAGTGGCGAATCCTGGTCTGGAATGTAGGTCATGCGAAAATGCATATTACTCCCCCTCCCCCCGCAATGTCAATCACATTGCGATACTCAATTGTGATAATAGTAATGATAAAAATATAACGTTACTTCTGTTATGTTATTCATTGTCACTAGGGCACGGATTTTGTAGCAAAAAAAAAAAATAATAAAATCTGCAGAACATTTGTTGAAATTTCTAAAATCTTGCCCATATTTCACGAAATATCAAAGTTAATTACAACAGTGAATGAATTTCACATTCTATGCTTTTTCAATATAATAATTGAAATTATAAAAATTTTAACTTATAAAACCTCCAAGTATTCTCATTTTTAGAAAATATTAAGCAAGGCCAGCAAAATTATTTGTTCAGATTTTTGCTTCTTGTTAACCATGGGTGCAATTTATATTAAGGAATCTAAAAATGTACGCTCTTGAGGTTTGGTAAAGGTGGAGTGGATTTTCCATCCTTTATTATTACTTTCCTACATAGTATATTTCTTATGTACATATATTTCTTATACATAGTATACTGTATAAGAAAAGTATTGTGGCGGGGTTGAAAATTCGAATTCGAGTTTTCAACGGGAGAGCATGTTTCAAGCATCCCTGATCACGAATCGAACATTTTTGAGGTGATGTCTGTGTGTGCTTGTGTGTGTGCGTACATGTGTGCATGCGTGTGTGCATGTGTGTATGTGTGTCAGTGAGTCTGTGGAGACGATATCTCACGAACGAATGAAGCTATTCGAATGAAATTTGGTACAAAAATTAGAGTCTGTGAATACTGGAAGCCTATTGTTTTTAAACAGAGTTGAATGTTCAGAACCCCCTAAATTTTCGAGTGAAATTTTGAAAAAATCAAAAAATCAAAACCATTAATAAAGTTATGCAAATAGACATTTCTCATGTAATTTTTCCTTAGAAAATGATTCACATAAATTTTAGAATGCTAGCACGAATCGTTTTGAGATATTGTACATTTTTCAAATAAATTTATCAAAAAATCCTATAAATAAAAAAAAATAGTAACTGTTGAGAAATATGTTCACTTTTGATATGTAATATCATGCGATAAATTTGGTAACATCATTGTCTTGGATCTAGCTCTTTCCATTCATGAGAAACTATACTTTGAGTAATACTTTTGTATTTAAAATCCAATAGTCATTTATCTGCTATAAGAATAACTTATTCCTCTGTCTATAATGCTTGGTGAAGATTTGGCGACAAATTTGGCAGAATATTGCCAACTTGGCGACTTTTAAATGTAGCCAAATTAACAAAAATCTTGCCAAATGGATAAAAATGAAGCTAAATCGATGAAAATGATGACTAATTGACAAAATTTAAAATCTTGGAAAGAATATAAGTATCTAGTATAAGAATAATCTATTTTTTTTTACTGTAAAAGTAGTAAAGTCATTGCATTATATAAGGAAAGCCCTGTGCAGCCCGCATCAGATTTTTTATATCTTGTTTGCGAAAAGAGTATTTTTAATAATACATGTATAACAATCTGGCACAAACTCATTTTCCAGTTAACCCATTCACAACTGCTGAGTAAAGGAAGAAGACTTTTCATCAGCTTGCATATAGCGAGAATGTCTGCTACTCCAGGCTTAAATGGTTTTTGATACTAAGCCTAATATAGTGAAAAAAATTGTATTATAGAAACTTTGCTTTAAAATACATCTGCCATTATTATGGAAATATATGGGTGTTATTGCAGTTTGAGGGACCTGACTGCACCATAGTTTTTCAAACATGAATCCTGAAAACTTCTTCGTTTTGTTAACTATTACTTGTGTAATATTATCAATGAAATACAGATTAAAAAGATTAGTGTCCTTTAAAAAGGCATTGAACTGTTTGTATTTAATTCTGAGCAGGGTTCCCATTTCAGCGCGAACCCGCGAGATTCTCGCGAAATCCATAAAAAATCTCACGTAAAAATTTAGACTGCGCGAGAATTTCTCTCTCTCCAGTTCCAGCCTAAAATTATTTTTTCCTTCAAATTGGATACCGAGAAATCCGATGCCCGATCCCGATCGGGCCGATTGCTTCGCGACCGCAAATCGCGATCAGTTGCCTCGTTGTTGCGAATCGCGGGCCGATTGCCGAGCGATCGCAGACCGCAATTTCGTACTTAGTGTGAATCGCAGTCAATCGCGATTTGGGCACACTAAAAGTACTACGTGTTTCTAATTAGAGAGATATTTTATAGAAAACTATAAGTGTCCCCCCAGCTTGCGCGGGTCGCAAATTCGATCAAATAAAATTTTGCTCGAGAAATTTTCTTCTTTCCGCGGACGAAAATCCTTTCTCCCGTAAACCGTATGTCTACAGGTTGCAAAAATCCCGAAAATGTCGTGAAATTGGCCATATATGCCCCAAAAATGTTACAAAATGTGAACAAAGCAACGAATTTTTTATCAGAGACATTCCTTTCTTATATGATCTGAAAATCTGTTTCTCCGCGATTGCGAAAACGGCGTTTGCATACGGCGATTCCCACATTTTCTGAGGAGAGATGACCGATGAATATCTTTTTGCCATTTTCACAATATATTTGCATCGACTGAATTTTTTTATAATTATGTCGTTTAATATACAAATAATAAAAACCAAACCATTTTTCTACTGTATTATTAATAAAATGAAAGGTTATTTTGCAGCAGGATCACGAAAATCTGCATTTGTATGTTATCCTCGGCATACCTCGTTTAATTTGAAAAATATTTCCCACTTTTCCAATCTGTTTGCATCGACTACAGTGTTTGTAATTGTTTCGCGTTTTATACAGAAAAATTATTTTACAAACGTATTATTTATGAAATAAAGGGCTATTTTGAAAACAAAAAAGAAAAAAGTCGAGTCAAACAAAATGGCTAAAATCACATGACTGGCTTGAGATTCAACAAAAGGACAATGCAACCCTTATGTTCTGCAAGTTTTGTAAAAAATACAAAAAAAAAAGAATCCATTTTCAAACATAAAGTCAAATTTATTACCTAATTCTATTTGCCTAGTGAAATAGTTTTCGTCGATATTCGCCTTGGACGATCAAAAATCTTTTAATTGCTATTGCTGCATGAAAATTGATCATAAAATGATTTTAAAAATCAAAATATAAAGTAAATACAGTCGGCCCTCGACTTTTGCAGTTTACAGACAAAAAAATCGTAAATTCGCATGTGAGTCATTTTACATAAAATAACCCATGTAGACGTTTTTATGTCAGCAAATAAAATCATAACGTAAGCATGGGGGAAATCAGGAATTTGAGTATTTTTGCTAACAAGTGGGGGGGGGGGAGGTATAAAATTACTAAAAATGTGCTTACTTAATACTTAAACAACTCCTAATTAATTTTTAAAAAGAATGTTAGTAAGAATGTTAAAAGAATGTTAGTTTTAAGAATTAAAAAATTTAAATGTCGAAGAATATGAGTTATAGTTAATGCTTTCTTTTTTTATTACTTTTTAAATTAGCATGGTAAAAAAAAAAAAAATGAAATTTTAAGTGTCTCTCCTTATGACAGAAAATCTCTCCCAAAATTTTTTGGAAGGAGAGAAATTCTCCCCCTCTTTTCCTGACTTAGTGGGAACCCTGATTCAGAGTTCAATTGAAGAGATGGTAGATCCTCGACATTTAAACTCTAAATATCTGTACCAAAAGTATCCAAAAACATCAACACTCACATTGATGTCTTTTAAATAAACTTTCATACTAAAGCACATAGCAACTCTTTCACTTTCTTCACTTATATCACTATACGATTCATTCATCAATTGTTAAATTTTTGTTTCAGAAATATATTTTGCTCTTTTTGGCATGATTATTGCAACATTTTTCTGAATAAATACATACTAGCTCATGCTAGCTCATGCCCGGCCATACATCAAACTGCCGTAAACCCCTGGGTTGGCTGTATGGTCTGGGCCTTTCATACTAGCTCATGCGCCCTCCCCCTGAAAATCAGGGATAAGAAACGCAGCCTAAGACCCTTATCATTAAAATAAATACAGAATAACTGCTGTGAAAGAAACTATCCCTTTGAATCTCTCAGTCACATGCCTTTTAAATCACAAGAGCTTGCATGTGTGTTTGTTTATATAATCAATTTAGCCAACATTTTCATGAAAAACAGAAACGGAAATTAAAATGTGAAAGCCAATGATTCAAGTAACTAGCTTTGCAAAAACTCTAGGATTCTGTTGCTGTCTGATGTTATTAAAAATATTAATCCCAATCCTATTTTTAGTTCCAATTCTACATTGTGCATTGACATCGCTAGGCTCTAGAAAAGAAACTATCCCTTTAAATTTCTCAGTAACTATCCCCTTTAAATCTCTATATCTAGGCTAAAGAAACCATCCCTTTAAATCTCCCAGTTATATGCCTTTTAAATTGCAAGAGCTTGTACTTGTGTTTGCTTATATAATCAACTTAGTCAACATTCTCATGAAAAACAAAAACTGAAGCCAAAATGTGAAAGCCAATGATTCAAGTAACTAGCTGTGCAAAAACTATAGGATTCTGTCGCCATCTGGTGTTATTAAAAATAATAATCCCAATCCTACTTTTAGTTCCAATTCTACATTGTGCATTGGCATTGCTAGGCTCTAGAAAAGAAACTATTCCTTTAAATCTCTCAGAAACTATCCTTTTTAAATCTCTAAATCTCCATATCTTGGCTAAAAGAACCATCCCTTTAACCTTTAAATCTCTCAGTCACATGCCTTTTAAATCACAAGAGCTTGCACGTGTGTTTGTTTATATAATCAACTTAGTTAACATTCTCATGAAAAACAAAAACCCAAGCTAAAATGTGAAAGCTAATGATTCAAGTGACTAGCTTTGCAAAAACTATAGGATTCTGTTGTCATCTGGTGTTATTAAAAATATTAATCCCAATCCTACTTTTAGTTCCAATTCTACATTGTGCATTGGCATCGCTAGACTCTAGAAGATGTCCGCGTCGTGTAGCAAATATGCATTCGTGAACTTGAGAAGGGAGAATCTCTCCATTGCATATATGCATTGCTGATCTTCAAGGGGTTAAAGAATTTTAAAAACAGGAAATATATGAAACTGCTTTAACAGCACCAGTAGATTCAATCAGTAGATTTAATTAGCTTTCAAAATGGTTAAGTATGATTTATGCAAGTTGTTGCATTATGAAATTGAATCTGGTAGAAAATGATGGCTTTATCCAATATCTTTTTTTAAGTTTTAAAAAATTTAATATTGCCTTTATTTATTAAAGTATGAATTTGCATATTGCTAAAATGTTTAAAAGTATTGATTTCTTACTATCTATGTATATAAAATTAAATATATTTTGTCTGTTCAGTATACAGATCCACAGTTTTTGATGGATTTTTTTTTTTTTAAATCTGGTATGGTTATTCTTTGCTTCACTGCAGGTAATCTTGTCCATGTTTCTAGTTTGTAGGCCTAGCGGTTATCCAGATATTAATAAAATATATAAAAAAAGAACTGTTGGAACTCTTCAATTATATCTGTTTATGCTGCTACTTTGAAATACTTCAATTATTTCCTGTTTATGCTGCTATTTAGCTTAAAGTAGTGTTAGTAAATCATGCATTCCCCAGTAGAATGCACTCTAAGCTTACTTGGAAAGTTATAATGGCAGTCATTGTTTTGGTATTATCCAAAACTGTTTCTGTGTTAAAAATAAATATTTTTGATTGTGGTTTTTAATATTTCTAAACTAAGGGATAATTATCATGTTCTTGATACTAATTTAATTGAATGCAGATCTTTAAACACATAATTAGTATTGATTTGTGTTTTGAACATAACATACCAAAACAGAACCACTATTATTGTAACATGCACTGTTTTGTACCTTGATACTTGTAAAGCATCTTGTATTTTAAAACATTGATTAAAAGTACACAAATGCTATTTCTTTTTCAAGACTTATTAGAGCAGCCAATTCAAGTAGCTTGTCAAGTGACTGTATTTTTTTAAAAACCATGAAGTATACAAAAGTCATCAAAAAAAGAAAGGGTTCTTTAATAATAGACAACCACGAAACTCATGTGTTAGTAGAAGCTGTGCAAATGACCTCTGACTGCAGTTTCATTAGCATTTCTCAACACATCACACAAGCTATGTAGCTGTATATGGCCTTCTTAAAACATATTATTACCAAAGGTGGATGCTTGACACCTAAATAATATGGGAGAAATATTTGATATTTACTGTACTTCTCAGGTATTAAGATTAGCATTTTTTTCGTATAGAGAATTAAATGTTTTATTTGATATTTACTGTACTGCTCAGGTATTAGGATTAACATTTTTTTTATATGTAATTAAATGTTTTAATGGAATTTTTTTTAAAAGCAATGTTAATGCTTTAAAATCAAAGACAACCAAAAAATAGGTTTAAAAGTCCTTTAATGAAATCTGCTTTCCTCGGCATACAAAATTACATGGTCAAAACACTTGAGCATTACTATGCCCTTCATCAATGACGAAGTGAAAATACAGTGCAAGCAAGTGCTTACACATAGGCCATAACCGCCGGAAGGTAGATTTTATTAAAGGACTTTTAAACCTATTTTTTGGTTGTTTTTAATTTTAGAGTTTGATTAGTTGACGTGTACCCATACTATTTTATCAATGTTAATGCTTTTAAAATTTGCACACACTGTAAATCGCAGTAAGTGTTGTATATCTGCTAGTGCAGAGATGGGCAACTTGTGTTTGAATGTAGCCACAGGTGTGGCAAATGAGAAGTGAAATTTGTCATGTCATGTGATAATTGAGAAATTCGGTTGCTTAATCAAACATTTAATGCAGTTTGAGCAAGTTTATTTAAATCATGTTCACTTTGACTATCCAGTTACAACTGCTTCAAATGCAAATGAGGAAAATTGTTCAAACTGCAAATGTAAGGCAATTTAATGAAAATTTTGACAGTCCTTTTGTTTGACAAATTGCAGAAACATTAGATGAATATTTGAACTCAGTGCACATCTTAATTCCATCTAGAAATTGACATTAACAAATCAGAATCTGTCAGGGTTGGCAGGTTTTTGATGCATGACTGTTTTATCCGGTTTAATCCATGGTTTTAACCATCACGTCAAAAACCTGAATGTCAAAAACTGTCAAAGTGTCAAAAACTGTCAATTGAGAACGAAACACACAATATTGCCAATTAAAATCCTGTCACCCTCAATCAGTACCATAACTAATTTTCATGTACTCTGTGCAAGGTTTTACTTTTAGGTCCCTTGTATTTTTAAGGGGGGATTAATAAAACAATATATAATAATTGAAAGAGAGCGACTCTATTTGTAAATTGTATATTTAATTGATTTGAATAAATTTATTGTTATTTTTATTACATTGGTAAAAAAAAATGGATAGCCCCTTGGAAGTAAATTTTTGGAAGAAAAAATCTTTTTGCCACTTAAAATGTAGGCCTATATACTATAAAGAGATACAGCAACACTGGTGGATGCTTGTCATATCTGGCTAAGTCTTATGAATCTTTTGAAAGAAGACTCCCTGCAATCACACATTAAAATTGTTTAGACAAGACAAGAACAGACATTAATGCCAATCCATTTCCTCAATTACATCATGCATCCGAAATATATGGGTAAAGACATAACAGATAGCCAAATGGAAACTGCCTGTTTTTATACTACAGAAAAAATTGAAGGCTGTTTACCACTTCTGATTGCACTTGAAGTCCAACAAAGCCCATTCCCAACATCTTACTTCAGTACAAGTGCAAAACTCACCAATCTGATAACATGGTGGAAAGGTGTATTTCGAAGTGTGAAAGTTTTCAGAATGAAAACAGTGCAGCTTTTAAATGAGCTGAACTAGCAATAATGCTGATATCCCAACCTGCTAGTTTGGTTTCTATAGAAAGAATATTTTCAAATTTTGAAATCATCCATTCTAAACTGCGAAATCGTTTAGGACTAGAAAAAAGTTCTAAACTCGTTATGTGTTACCGAATATCAAGTGGATGTAATGAACCTGATTATTAAAAACAAATTGTGCTATCTCTAAAATATTAAAATAATAAAACTTAAAAAAAACTTTGAAAAATTGCTAAAACTTAGAAAAATTATAAATATTGTTTTCAATTTAAAACAAAATCAGAATACCTTGATATTTAAATTCAAATAAATGAAAAATTATTTTTAATTGTTGCTAGCATTTCAATATTTTAAAGGTATTTATGTACTTGTATTGTTATAAGGATGATATTTTAAAATTACTTGGATTTTTTTTTATAATAATGTTCAAATTTATATGGGTGATCAATCTTATAATGATTGACATGGTGGTTTTATTGTTTTTAAATTAAATTCTCCTTTTGTTCGCAGCTTTTGGATTTTTGATGGTTTTATCCGGTTGAAACACGGATTAAACGAATGTCACATCAAAAACCCAACCCTGGAATCTGTATTTTGAGTCGATGCATCCCATCACATCAAAATGCAGATCAGTTAGAAAATTATTCACATGCCCATATTAGTCAAAATGTGGAGAATGATTTTGAAATACCTTATTTTGAAATGTCCATCAGGCAAAAAATTATTTTACTGTGGGAGCTGGCAAACTTAAATTCACCACACTTTCATAGCGAATTTGCGATTTGGGCCAATTGGTGGCAGGGTCCCAGTGCTGTTGTATAGTAAAGTGTACAAAATTTGTTCATACTTTCTTATTTCTTTTTCTTGTTCAATTATATTAAGTTGTAACATTAATGCATGGTAGTAATTATATCAAATTTTGCTTTTCAGCCTAAACAAACTATAAATTCAAAGTGTGTTGTGAAAAATTCTGGAAGTGTTCCTACTTGAAATGTAATTTGTTTTGTTATTTTGTATACCCTTATTCAGAAGATAACAATAGTGAATGTATTGTTGTAAATTTAGAAGTTTATCTCTGTTAAATTTGTACTGAGTTGCATATATCTTTGTAGCACTTTTAATATTGCACATAGTTTTTACATAAAAACTGAAAATATAGATTTTTGAAAAGCACAGCAATTGTAATAATTCTAAAGTTATAAAAACAAATAAAAGTTTGAATTTGTGTTTTAATAACTTCATAGTAATGTTAATTCATTTTAGTTAATGTTAATCAGTAAAGCACCATTTATACATTTCTCATTTATATATTTTTATGTACCATTTTTTATTGGTTCTTATCATTCCTATATATTTTAATGTTAGACTATTTTGGTTGTACAACTTAACTCATTCTACAGTTTTATTTATATTTCATTTCCATTTTGAGTCCAAATCATAACTAAACCCAAGGAAACTTGAAATCCAAAAATTTTTTCTGGAAAAACACACTTTATTCTTTACCTACTTGCTATTAATTCAAAGCGGTCAAATCATCAAACATATGTAAAAAAAAATCATCAGTTAAATGGCATAAAAATACCTTGATTGGGATTCATGATAAAATTTCACAACAAGTCAGTGAGTTTTTTGGGCAAATGTAAAAACTTTTTGAATTATATGTTTTCAAAATATATACATTACAAATTTCTAAAGATATCTGTTTCATTAAAATACCCTTTAAAAGCATAAATTCTGTGTCATAATTTCAAATGTTGACACTTTAGGGCAGATTTTGACGTAACTTTCAATTATACATTTTTGCAGTTATACACTTTTTCTATTAGTTCTTTGAGAAGCATATAAATGGTGCTTTACTATATTTTGAATAACACCACTAGTTCATCATATCCCTCTTAAATTTTTCTATAATTCTATTTTAAGACTACATAGTAAAATACATTATTTCTTAAAGACAACATTTAAAAAATTTCCATATAGGTAGATATCATTTTTTTATATTTTTTTGAAAACATATGGATATGATGTCTGAGTTTTGACTATGATGGAGTAGTCTAATAAATTATTTTGTAATTAATGACTAGTTAAAATATATGCTAGAAAATGGCGTGTGACATGTACATTAACTTTTATGTCCCTGTGAGCACAGTGTGCTTCAACTATTATTTTTTTTATACTAATTGAGTGTATTAAACTTTTTAAATATTTTAAGTTGCTGCTATATTTAGCCTTAAATTAAAATTTAGCATTAATAAAGTATTATATATTAGTAATAATATTATTTTCACTGGCCCACAGAGGAATTTTCACAGAGAAATGTTTCTCAGTATCTCCTAAAAGTTGGACAGTGCTATACTTGGAGATGAGTATCAGAATATGTAAAGAGGTAAAGTTTAAGTAACTTAACTATATTTATGGAATCATTACATCCTTTATACTGACAGAACCCATCTATTTACAGGGGCATTTTTAAAGTTAGAATCACAGTTCTATTGACATTGATTTTATGACTATAAACTTGGCTATTGCAGCCTCATTTAGCTTGAGTTATATCTTAAGGAATTTGTTATCAGTTTCTGTGGAACTGAATATTTCAGTCTTCATAGAAGTTCCAAAATTGTTGCCCAAAGCAAGTTTTGTTGCTGCTATTGTAGGTATCAGATATTCATTCTGATGAGCTCATAAAATGTGCAAAACCAGTCCATGAATGCTATTGTCTAAAATGAGAGTATGATTATACCTTTTGAATACATATAGGTGGATTATGTAAGTATGCACTTGACCATTGCAGCCCGAGGTTGAGTTAAATCTTTACAAAAGATAATACCAGCAGTATGGTAAAACTGAATATGTTGGTCTCCATTTAAGTTTTGAAAATTGTTGCACATGGCAAGTATTGCTGCCATTGCAGATATCGACTGTTCCATGTTGGCTAGCACATAGAAAGCACTAAACAGATCCATCGATGCCATTACCTGCAATGGAACACAATCCTAATTTTGGGAATGACCCCTATAGTTTGGTTCTGTAAATATCAACTTGGTCATTGTAATCTCATTGCAGCTTCAGCCCAATCTTTCAGAAATGTAAGTCAGCTGTGTGGTAAAACTGAATTTGTCAGTCTCTTACTATGTGTCACAAATTTGTGACACATAGCAAATTTTCTCCCATTGTAGGCATTGACTTTTCTATGCACCAGAGTATAAAAGTATAAAACTTGACCACCATTGCTGTTATCTGCTTGGAGTGCTATTAATTAACTCTTTTCAATGAGAGCTAATTGAAGAGTTTTTTTTTCTATTGCACATATCTTTTACAGAACAAGCAAATTAAAAAGGATTTTAAAAAAGTACTTACCCACAGGACAAACATGACCATAGTACAATTAGAGTTTGCACACATGGCGATAGTACGATTCAACCACTCTAGCATAATAATGGCCCTGCATTTCTGTGAGTATAGGGCTCAACACATTAGAAATTTAGATGCTGTGCAGCTTAATTATTTTAATACACCCAACTATTTTTTTCATGCTTTTTTTTTTTTACACAAATTTGAAGTTACACGGTTTAAAAAAAGTCTTCCTGTTTTGAAAAATTTAACTACTAAGATTTAACTACTTATGATCTAACACGATTTCAAAGTCATTGTCTTATTTTTATGTACGTGACCATGAACGTTCTAGTATAAATTGTAGTCTTTGGTACCAGTCTATAAAAAAAATTCACGTTTTTACCACACTTCAAAAATTAGGCAACGCAAGACCTTTCGGAAAGTAGTTCAGTAGTTCACAACAGTATTGCCGGATGAAAGTCTCCATTAAAGCGCTTAACAGATGTGGATATCTCTAGTGATGATAATGACTTTGGTTCAGTTCGTCGCAAACAATTGCACTTATTATCAAGTAGCGACAAATAATTATATAACTAAATATTATTTCTTTATTCCTATTTTTAATTTTGAGTTTTCTATTCTTAATTTTAGATTAACAGATTCCATTTTTTTTTGCTTGCACTACTTATTTTTACCTATGAATTATGTATTTTAAGTTTTATTACTCAATAAAATTGCATATGTATGTATATATCATTCGTATGCATATCGGAACTTTTACAGTTTTCAGCATTTTTTTACATGGTTTTTAAAATAAGTATAGTTCTTTATTTCATCTTAAATGGTTTTCAGATAACATGGAACACATCCCCAATTTTACTATAGGAAACTTATCTTTTTTTACATGAATTTCTGAGGAATATATCTATCATGTAAGAAAAAAGTTGGGTGTATACTAATAGGAAAACTATGTTATGAAATGTGAATATATTAAGTTCTATATCACCTAAACTTTTTTAAAAGTTTTTTTCAAATCATGTAGTATTCAAAGAGACCCCTCCCCCCCCCTCCCTTGTTAGGTTTAGTGAACCTCATCAAAGTGAATCAAATTGAGCCTTATGTTTACCAAGGGCAACCTGGTTTGTTCAGTTATGTGATTCTGAAACAAGATGTACAAATTAATCATGATTATAGCACCCTTGAGATTATATTGCAGTATTTCTAAGCAAAAATTCAAGCCAGGCCTCATGATTGACAATGTTAATATTTTAGTTTTGATTTTATGTATTATACAGAATAGCTCTTCGATTTTCTTTCCCCATGTTTTCTTGTATGACTACAAATTTTAAATCATTTGGTTGGTGAATTACTGTTAGGAAGTTTGAACAAGAAATTATTTACTTGCTAATGGCTAGACACTTGATACATTCAGTCTTTTGTCTATACATTGGCCAGAATCGTTAACCATTTAACAATTTAGCCATTATAAGATGTTGCCCTGTCACACCAGTGAGGGCGGAACACACTGCATTCAACAACATAACATCCAAGCTTGCAGGTAAAACTTGAACCAGGCAAGCGCAAGGAAACAAAGCTTAGACCACTCAGCCGCCATGTCGGCTGAATAAGAAATAAAAGATAGCTGTAAAATATTGGTCATGCCATTTACTTTATTGTATTGTATTACATTTAACTGCTTATGAAGATTTGGTTCAACTGCAATTGAATTTCTTAATTATTTTCAATTCCTTATTCATTTAGAGCAAAAGCTTAAAGGTTTCAACTTTTATCTGATAGCCACTTTTAGGTACATCATGCCTTTAATCTTTCTGACACTATTATAATATGTAATAAGTCTTGTTTTGTTATAACTTATAATCTTGTGTATAAGTTATTACAAAACAAGACTTAACACTACAAGCAGTGGAAGTTGATAGTGTTCACATTGTTTAAACACATATCATCTATACAATTGAAACTGAGATGTTAGTTGAATAGAAAGGGAAGCAGATATTTCAAGTCAGAAATATCAAATATTGTACTCACTGAGAAAAATTCTTCTATGTATTGTAGTTCTTTCGAACTTACTTAAAGAAATCTCTTTCCAGTTGCTTCAAGATTCTTATTAGGATTTCAATTGAAATAAAAACATAATTTATACGTTTGTCAGGGGTACAGTAGAAAAAGGATTAAAGCTGAAAAATATAATCAAAATTTACATCAAGATCTGTCACAAAGTAGCAACACTTGGAAGTTACGACAATGTTAATATTCACATTGAGCAGTTTTATATCGTTTTTAAATTTTTAGTTGTTATTTTATTCTTATTACTATGTATTGTAAACAGTAATATACATGAATAAAATACAAGGACACAACACAAATTAAAATATGAAGGTCATTTATTGAACTTCCTAAAAGATATACAAAATAGTTATAAAAGCCAGAGTGCTTTCAAGCGTATAAACGTCCTTCATTAGTGGCAACATAAGATGTAAAGCATTCAATCCTTCATATATAGCGACCGGAAACATGGCAAATTTTGCATAAATAAAATGGTAATGTACATATCTATTATTTAATAATAACTCTAAAATCCAAATAAACAAACATGCACCGATTATTTAAAGTAGGCCAATTACAAGCAAAATACAAATACAACAAAACTGCAAGCCCGAAAATACAAAAAATTTTAAAAAAGAAGTCAAAGGTAACTGTGAAGAGGCTTGAATTGTATAGAGTCAAGAATGAGTCGCCAGGCAAAACTTAAAGGTTGAACAGGATCAAAATTACAAATCGAGGCACGGTAAATATAAACGAAAAGAGATTTGCAAAGAAGATTATTACGAGGGTTATTGCAATGGTTTAAAAGAAAAGTGTTTTCAAAAACAGACAGAAAATTATTATTTGCGACACACTGAGCAGTGGAAAGTTTGCCGTTCTTAACATCCCGGGCGTGTTCCGCTAAATGGATGCCAATAGTATATTTAGTACTGCCAATGTAAAAATTATAATTACCATCAGGAGACAAAAATGGGACAACATACACCCCAGCGTGAATTTTAAAATCATGAATATCCCCAAGTTTATTGGAACGAATACAATTAAGGAGAGTAGTAATATTAGAATGATCAGGTTTAAAACCAAATTCATGAAAAAACTGGATAAAAGGACGAAAAATCTTAGGATGGTAAGGAGAACTAGATTCAGGGATGTATCTAGAGAAATGCGAGTGGTGGTTGATTTTACAGAACAATTATAATTGAGAATATAAAATTTCGAAACGAGGTTCACGTTAATTCGCACACACAAACAGTATTAGTATTGTTTACTTTTATATTAAAGAAAAACATTTGATAAAATTGAATATAACTTTTTTTAAATGTAATTATATGTATATTTTTTTGGATGAGTGGTGGTCGGCAATTGAGTGGTGGTCGGCAATTCCGAGTGGTGGAAACCCCGACCACCACCGACCACTGTAGATACATCCCTGACTAGATTTATAGGCCAAAGGAATTTTAATAGCAACCAGATTAGTATCAAAATGGGTAAATTTAAGACTGATATGGGCAAATATCCTATAAACTCAAAGGTATAAACAGCCTCATGGCCAAGATTAAAAATAAAATTAATTTCATCTTTTAAAAGGGTGATAAAAGAGCAAATATTAAAACATGATTAAAATATGCTGTTTTACATCTTATGTTGCCACTGATGAAGGGTGTTTATATGCTTGAAAGCGCTCTGACTTTTATAACTATTTTATACGTCTTTTAGGAAGTTCAATAAATGACCTTATTTTAATTTGTGTTGTGTCCTTGTGTTTTATTCAAGTTTAAACAGATGTGTTACCCACTGGATTAGTAATATACATTTAAATGATACCTGATTATTTAGAATTGGACACATATTTTTAAATAATATAATTATTAAGAAAAATAATTATTTTCAGTCATAAGAAACATTGATGGTATTTGATTCAAGTAAAAATGAAACTTTTGTTTGAATGACAATTGTAACATTTTTATGATATTTAACTGGTAAAATATTTTCACATCTATTTGATAAAAAGAAGCAATTCTGGCATTTTCAACCCATACCATTGCTTGGTGTAATAGCTGGTTGAGAAACTTCTGTTTCATCTCCACTACTGATCATTTTCTCAATTTCATGAAATGGCTACTTGATCAATTGCAAGAAACTGTTGTTCCTAAATGAAAATAATAATACAAACTTTAAAGGTAATTTTAAACTTTTGAATATCGCAATCTCCAATACCGACAGTCAGAGTGTGATTTATTGAAAATGGGGCCCAAGACCTAAATGGATTTGAGTATCCTTTACTAAATACTTTAATACCATCAACAGTAAACAAAGAAGGAGAGCTGAGATTTTGCATTACTATCTATTTAAGAAATCTATAGTTTCAGATCATTGTAACAAAATTTTAGCGACCCAGTGTCATGGCCTAGTAACTTATACGTAAATCGGGTTCTACCAGTAATTAAACCTTTTTTCCCATTCATGTCTTGTTTTTGGAATCAAGAATCCTGCTTTGGCAAAGCAATTTAGAATAGTTTCTGACTGTTATTCCAAGTTAGTGAATTGAGGATAAATTGTGCTCTTATTGCCAGTAATATCTATTGACCTGTTCCACACTTTCAATCCGGGGCGCGGTAGCCCATTGGTTAGCGCGCTGGAGTTGCACTCGGTAGGCCCGGGTTCGATTCCAGCCACTGCCAAAACTGCCGCCGTGTTCATGCAGAGTACGATCACGTTAAACATGTGGGTCCGAAAGTCCTTCCGAGAGGTTGGTGGTAGGGGAAGGAGGGTACGGTCTCTGTGGATGCCTCCCCCACTGGGTTCCGGTCTAAATTGGGTGGCACTTCCCGACCGTCCAAACGGTTACCTTACACCTTTCTGGTAGGTCGGACGGTCTGGGTTTCAACAACAACAACAACAACAACACTTTCAATCCGCATGGGCACGGTAGCCCATTGGTTAGCGTGCTGGAGTTGCACTCGGTAGGCCCGGGTTCGATTCCAGCCACTGCCAAAAACTGCCGCCGTGTTCATGCGGAGTACGATCACGTTAAACATGTGGGTCCGAAAGTCCTTCCGAGAGGTTGGTGGTAGGGGAAGGTGGGTACGGTCTCTATGGATGCCTCCCCCACTGGGTTCCGGTCTAAATTGGGTGGCACTTCCCGACCGTCCAAACAGTTACCTTACACCTTTCTGGTAGGTCGGACAGTCTTTGTTTCAACAACATCAACAACACTTTCAATCCGCCGGCCATCCATTAAATTGCTCTATGTCTTTGGATGAGTCGGATGGTCTGGGCTTTCGACACTTTCAATCCGATGGGGCGCGGTAGCCCATTGGTTAGCGCACTGGAGTTGCACTCGGTAGGCCCGGGTTCGATTCCAGCCACTGCCAAAACTGCCGCCGTGTTCACGCGGAGTACGATCACGTTAAACATGTGGGTCCGTAAGTCCTTCCGAGAGGTTGGTGGTAGGGGAAGGAGGGTACGGTCCCTGTGGATGCCTCCCCCACTGGGTTCCGGTCTAAATTGTGTGGCACTTCCCACCCGTCCATACAGTTGCCTTACACCTTTCTGGTAGGTTGGACGGTCTGGGTCTCAACAACAACAACACTTTCAATCCGTTCCCGGCCACACATTTAACTGCCATCAGCCTTTGGGTTGGCTGTGTGGTCTGGACCTTCCACGCTTTCAATCCTCTTGCCAACATTGATTAGTTTTTACTTGCAATGGCAGCAAGAAAACTTACTATCTGCCACAATATTGCAAACCTCTATAGAAACTAAAAAATTCAGTTCCATCATATAGCTAGCTTCAAATTCAAAAATTCAGCTCAGGTTGCTGCAGATAAGTTCATGTCCACAAAGCCCACCTATACAGAGTGTTTCCAGGTTTGCAAAGTACAGCCCCATTGCAGATAGCAGCATTCAAGATTCGAAAGATTATAGCACATAGCAAGTTTTCTTGCTGCTGCTGCAGTTATTAGATATTTCATACTGGACAGGTTTTATGAGTATAAAGATGTTAATGGTTTATAATACATTCACCTTACTCAAGGAAGTTTAAATATAGAGGGGTAATTCTACCTGTCTATACAAATGGAGAATGATGGAAGCCATAGAAATAGCAATTTTGACCAACAAATATGTCCATCTGCATGACAAGAGAGGGAGAAACATATGTTTTCTTACCACACTTTAGTAGCTTCCACACTATAAGATTTTTATCACATGACGACTCCTGTATATTTAAATCTTCTTGACCTTACTCTATGCTTTCTTAAGATGTAATGCTGGGAATGGGAAGGTGCAGGGCCTGGTTAACACATGGGCCCAAGGTTCCAAATTTTAAGGAGCCCCCTACATTTTGTATGTGATTAAAAATCTAAGCTGAAATAATCTTTTAATTTATTTAAAACTGGTAATAATAGCTTTTATTTTAAGTTATAAAATATGATAACAGTTATAAATATTATGCATCATATTACTTTGAAGTAAGAAGTTTGGAAGTTCTCCTCATACACAAAAGGACCTTCGGAGCTGTGATCCCAAATCCCTGTCACTTTGTTATGTGTTGATGTTTTGCATGCATTTGGTATGCGTATGGAAGCCCTACTTTATCTTAATCAGACCATGGAAAGGTGAACCAAAATTTGCTACAATAAAATTTCTGGTTCTGTCTAATTCCTAAATTTAAGGATTGGGCATGAATTCAGTTTGGATTGAATAAAAAAACCTTTATGCATTTCACAAAGCCTATCTTATGTTTGTGCTGTGCACTGGTTCGAATATAGTAAACTTTCATGCTTTTACTGCTTTATCTGTGATTATACATAGCCTATGTATGGTCAAAGTTTTTGACTATCAAATAAATTTTAACTTGTTATTGAATATAATGTCATCATTCATGTCTTTTGTTTGCCTCGTACGATAACCGTATTGTTTAAACATTTTTAAAATGTGGCTTACATTGGAAAATTTTTTCAATTACCATTGTAATCAGTCAAGTCATCTTTTCAGTTAAATAAGAAGTTAGTGTTTCCTTTCTGCATATTAAGAATGTTAAATCTTCTAATACTTTCACAGAATGAATTACAAGTGAAAAATCATTCAATTTGATCAATTGTTTTATTATAAAGTGCCACTAAATTAATATTATTATTTTTCCCCCAATTTGTAACTGTTGCAACCAAAGCAGTTGAAATCAAACCTGCACTTTATTTCACACATATGTTGTATAATACTATAGACATGACTATCTGTCACAGAATGCTTTTCAAAAGACTGAGTGTATTAAGTTATCGGATATAAGGGCAGTGTATTAAGCTATCAAATATAAGAACTGAATGCATTAAGTTACTGGATATAGTTACTTGCTTTACATTGTGATTTAGCTTTACACCTCACCATCCCACACTGATCTGTGACGACGAATTTTTCACGTGCATTCTATTATGTTGTATAATATAATAATTAACAGTTTAAGAAGTCAAACTTGCACATTGAAATAAACTAAAAATAGTTTATATAATATCTTTAGTTTTCCATTTAGAGAATATATGTAGTATAAACATAAATGTTTTGTAACTTTTTAACACACTATAAAATTTGAAAAATTTAAACATAAAGCTACTTCCCAGTAAAGCTTAATAAATCATAAAGCTTAATCATCTGTGTATAAGCTTAATAAGCAGTTTGTAAATGAATTGATCCATTTTCTTGTTATAAGCTGACAGCAGACAGAAACTAGTTTTTTAATTCCCATTGTCTCATGGATAAATGTAAAAGTGTAAAACTTGTTTCAGAATATTCCCTGGCAATTTTTAATCAAATTTAATTTTTAAAAATTGGCTGCATAGTTCAGAAGCTATTTCACTTAGTAAAGTCTTCTAATTTTCCCTTTCATATCTCTACTATTAAAATGTGTCTGACCATATATATATGTATATCGATGTAAACTGTTAATTCTAGGCATATAAAGTCATTTTTTTTTTTTTTAATGAGAAGTACATATAGATTTCAGCAAGTGCCCCAAACATTCAGAAAAAGAAATCATATTCTAGTTAATTTTATCATAGAAGCTTTTAGGGCGGTTTACGAAAAATGCCCTAAAAGCCTGAAATTTAAGTCCCTTGATTGTCCTGTGATTTAAATGTGTATATTCTTAACTTAGAAAGTCATGTTCTTTTTTTAAATTAAAGGTTTTGATCTTGGTATGGGTCTGAAACATTCAAAAATAAAAAAAAGTTAATAAATTTTTAATTATATACAAAAAAGCAGACCATTATCACCCAATATGGCCTGACTGCCCCCATATTTTAATATTTTTTGAATTTGCAAATTCTGTAATAAAATTGTAAATTTTTACTGTTCTTTTCGGGATTTATGCTCGATCTTTTTGAATCTGTGCAAAATGTTTTGTATTTTTGGATTCTCCTTAGATAAACGTAAGTTTATTGATAATTGTATTTATGCAAATTTGTCACTTTTTCTGGTCGATATATGAACGATCATTCCTATTTCCATGTAGCCACTGATGAAGAGCATATTTACGCTCTGGCCTTTTTAAGTTTTGTACGTCTTATAGAAGTGGAATAAAGACCTTCTATTATGTGCTTGTTGTTTCTGCTAAAAGCAACAAGATGTATACTGCAAAATCCGCGTACTTCGTGCGTTATGCCTGTCCAAGTACATCACGGCCATGCATAGGAAACAGGAAGCGGCGGATATCAACTCTCGCCAACTCTCCCATCCGCTCTTAATATCCACAGACACATGCGAGCCATACACCCCTCTCATTCAATATTACTATTCTTATACGACTCTATCAAAACATACATACTATACCAACTCCTAACATAATGCAATGAATTTACGCTCCCATAGACCCGCTAACAAACAAATTGATCAAGTGTAATACAATAAACATTTTTTCTGAAGTTCTCAATTTCTGGTCAGTATGATAGAAAAGGGACTAACTCTCTCTAACTTCATGGTTCACATTAATAATATACCCGTAAACTAGAAAATGTACCTGGTGGTAATGGCATAATACGCCCACACAGCGGTTTATTTATTTATCTATTTTGTGTGTGTGTGTGTTATAAACCGGCGTATTGATAAAGCGTTCTTTGATTTTCGAGTATTCGCTGTAAGTTCGGTGAACGAAAACCCAGTATTGCATATTTAAGTTGTGTTCAAGTGAAATGAATTTTATTTGAGTATTTACTTCATGTATTAAATTACAAAAATGATTAAATTAATTTTGCTACCATTCTTTAACATTGGAGTCAACCGGGCCGTTCATGGCATTTCGCTCCGAGTGACGTTGCGTCTTTACATGCTCTTATTGGCTAGAGCTGAAGTGGCCTAACCTCATAGATATAATAACCTTGCTCACAACACAGTCGGACGGTATAGTTCGAACGATCCATGTGACGGACTATCCGGCTTGCTGACTACCCTGCGGTTTTCAACCCAATGGTCAGGCATCTCTGGAAGTCCGTCAGTTGAGTATATCGACGTTTCTGGCGTCTACCCACTATTCTTTTCACGCCGTACTCGTGCTTGCTTCTGCCGAAGCTTCTAGCATTGACGGGGCGTTGACTACACGCCGGCTTATAAGGCCGGTGGCTCACAGCGCCACTCACGGGTGTACGGTCATGCGCAATCACACCAGACTGGGATCATTTGTATACCAGCCCGCCCTCTAGCTATTTACATCATTTCGCGGTTGTACCATGTTTTCTTCTTGGTGCGCAACTTTCATTGTCCGTGAGTGTAGTAAGGAAATTGATTAGAAATAATATTCTGAATTTACGAAAAATAAAGAAAACTTCTGGAAATATTTTTTATTCCCGTACAATAAACAACGAAATGCATTGAGAATATAGTTCCAAATTAACGTAAGTTGATTAAACAATTTCAAAAAGATGCTTCGACTTTTTTAACCAAATGGTGCAGTGTATATTAATTCTTTAATTGTTGTTGCTAACTTTAATAATAATAATAAAAGCAATAGAGAATAATAGTTTTTAATCCAATAATAGTTTTCAATTCAACAATACAAGGTTAGATTTTCGATAAAAATGGGCCTGCATCTGCTGCGTTTCCATGTAGCAAATATGGCTCCTGTCATGTGCCTGGTAGTATCCATTGTATGTAACTTAATTTACAGATCTTGAATATTTTGCATCAAAGCAGACGATTTGATGACGACGACTTGGTTATAAAATTTAAACTATTTGAATGGCAACTTCTGGATTTTTTATATTAATTGTTATAAAATTTAATCGTTTGTGCTGTTGCAGTTCTTGATTTGACTAATAAAATGAATGATTGCATTATTTTAAGATTAAAATGATCCAAATAAATGTCATAACTAGAATAACTTAAATACTGAGAGTAATGATGGCAAGTCTTCTAAAAAATATATTATCTTTGTTATGCAGTTCTCACTAAGTAAAAGTTCTTTTAGCAGGAAAAATGCATGGAAAGTAAGGTAAATAATTAAGATCATGTAAATGTGTTAACTAATTTATTTTGAATTCTATCCCGAGTAGGCTAACATTTGTTATTTCATTATTGTTCATATTCTGCGTTTCTTAATATTTTCTTTAGAGCTCAATTAAAATCTTAGAAACAATTATGGAAAGATATTTTATTGCAACTTATTACTTAAGTTATATAAACTCTACGAACGTGGAGAAATTTGATGTAATACATCATGGAAGTAAAAATTCTATATCGATTTCATTCGTTTTAGAATTTTGCTACATTTATAATGGCGGCTGGTATCTTTGATAAATCTATCTTTCAAAGATGTTTACTACAAAATTGATAAATAGCAGATTTTTTGATCTGGTCATTTTTACTCTGGTTTGTCCTCATACAAACTTTATGCGTACAATGGCAAAATGGTTACCATAGTAACATATTCGCTTTTGAATATCAAATAAGAATGCTTTTTTTAATTGGAGTTTGAAAAAAATGAAGTATAAAAATTTTAATTTTAGAAATCGATTGTTTGAAACTCAAACTATTATTATTTTAATACAAAATTTTTGTTTTTAATTATTAAAAACGCTTAATGTACATGGACTATATTGCTTAGCGGAGGCTTGTAGTTTTCTACGCCTTTCTGTTTTCAAATTAGCTTTTCGCAAAATAAAGTTTCAATACTTAATTTTTTTTTTGTGACGCCATCGAAAACTATCTTGGTTGAAGACTGAGATTTGAGCCATTTTTTTCTACGATATCTTTGATTTTCGTATCAATGTTTTTTACGACAATCTGATAAACAATCTAAAATATATTTTATTAAATGATTCTTATGTATACTTTCTAAATAATATGGTAAGCTCTAAAATTTATCCGGTTTTACAGTATTAATTTCTTAATAAATAAAATGGATACACGTCAACTTTAATAAACTATTAAATTAAAGACAACCAACATAGGTTTAAAAAGTCATTTTTTCATAAAACTCCTTTTCTCGATGTACATAAATTTATGTACGTTGATGAAGTGATTTTGACCAAATTTGGGTGGCAAGTTTCATATACTATGTAGATGTAAACGAAAAAAAAATGTATCTAATTTAGAAAATCACTATTTTTTCCAATAAATCTCTAATTTAGCTATGAAACGGGATTTTGTCAAAATCGTTTGTTCTTCATATTTTAGAAAACTATTTAAGCGATTTGGAGCTGGAGCCAATTTGGATGGAAAATTTCATAGATTATGCAGATGTAAACGTTGGAATTTTTTTTTTGAAAATGTATATAATTTGGCAATAAAATTGTATTTTGTCAAAATTGTTGGTTCTTCATATTTGAGAAAATTACTTAAGCGATTTGGAACCAATTTCGGTGGAAAGTGTCATAGATTATGCAGATATAAACGTTGAAAGAAAATTGTGAAAAATGTATATAATTTGGTAATAAAATTGTATTTTGTCAAAATCGTTGGTTCCTCATATTTTAGAAAAATACTTTACCGATTTAGAGCCAATTTGGGTGGAAAGTTTTATATATTATGCAGATGTAAACGTTGGGAATTTTTTTTGAAAAATGTATATAATTTGTCAATAAAATTGTATTTTGTCAAAATTATTGGCTCCTTGTAATCTAGAAAACCATTAAAGTAATTTGGACCCAATTTGGATGGAACACTGCGTTTATTATGTAGATGTGAATGCAGATACGAATTTTTTATTCTAGTTTTTATTTCTGTATTAAAAATATATATGTGTTTTTCATCTCTTTGACTCTCTGCTTTTAAAATCTTAATTCGTTTCATCATTTTTACAGTTTTTTTTTTTTTTTTTTTTTTTTTTTTTGCCATATGTCTATTAAGTCTTTAAATTTCGAATTTTAGTCTATTAAAATGAACCAAGAATTTATTGAGAGCCTTGATTGTTCTTACACTGCAATTTAAAAATCAAAATGCCTTTAGCGATGTGGAATCCCCATGATTCTTCTACATGCAAGAAAAAGTGTCATGTCTTTCCTCCTCATTATCATCAGTTATTTCTTATTAAATACTAGCAGCATACCCGTTCTTCGTACGGAGTATATAATATAAACAAACTTATAATTCTCAATCACGTGCAAATTTTGTTAATGTATTAAATTTATTGCTCTTAAAGAGAAGTTTAAGAATACCTGTTCTCACTATGCAAAATTATCTTCACGGGCAGATCTGAAGAATAAAACATCCTGCTCCCTTTTCTAAGCAAATTAAAAAAAAAGAAAAAAAAAAGGAATTGAATCAATATATGCAACTCCGTACTACTTATATTGTCGCAGATTTGAAAATATGCCAGTATGTTCATAGAAGATTACCCGTATTACGATATAAGTCTCAATCTTTGCCAAAATAAAAGAGATGACGTAATAAATTGAAAATATCAATAATCGACGTAATAAATTGAAAATATCAATAATCGACGTAATAAATTGAAAATATCAATAATCCCCGTACTCTTTATACCAGAAGGTCGTAATTGATTCCAATATATGCCAATATATATCAAAACATATGCCAATATATCTGTACTACTTATATTCTCGTAGATTAAAGGATATACCCATGTATTTGTAGAAGATTACTCGTACAACGTACAATATATGAGTTTAAACAATTTTTGTCATAATAAAACAATTGCATAATAACTTGAAAATATCAATAATCCCTGAATCAATAATCCCGGAAAATATCAATAATAATAATGTTTAAACCTGAAGACCGTAATTTATATTATCCAGTCAAAAATGCTATAAGAAAAATCAAATCGTTCTTTTCTAAAATATATTTTTATATCCATTTATTTATTATTCAAATCGAAAAAAATAATTATTAAAATTAACAGACAGATTTAATTTAATTGCCTTTCTGAGCAACATGATATAAGTTAGAATCTTCCTCATAAACTGCGAAATTAAATAACCATTTTGATTTCTTTATACTTTTCATTGTTCAGTAAAAACTTGTTTTAAATAAACCATGGAGATAGATTTTCCATTTAAACCATGTTTCAAACAATTCATGTTTTCAGAAAGTGACTAATTATCCCAAAAAATTTCCCATCAAACTCAGAGATAGTTTTAATTCACTTTCAAACGATTTTCAAGCTTTTCGTTTAGATAAACCACGGAGTTAGAGAGTAGAACTCCTAGGAAAAAGTTTCGTTTTTCATTAATATCTCGACAACCCGTGGTCTTAGATACTCGAAACTTGGGCCAAATTTATGGGGGGCTATTTCAAGGCTATCCACAAAATTTCATCAAATTCGGTTCAGCCGTTCTCCCGTGATGGTGAGACAAACGAAAATTTCGTTTTTTACTAATATCTCAAGAACCACTGATCGTAGAAACTCCAAACATGAACTAAATTTTAAGTGGGACTATTTCCAGGCTACCCACAAAATTTCATCAAATTCGGTTTAGCCGTTTTCCCATGATGACGGGACAGACAGACAGATTTTCAATTTTATATATATAGATAAACCATGTTGGCATGCATATTCTACTCATTTTTACCACTCACAGTTCAGCGCTACATGGATTCCTGTTGAAATTTTTTAAACCAATTTATTTTTCACGGAAATTATTAGTATATGTTCTGGAGAGCATTTCTACCAAATTTGGTACAGTGTTGGGTCACTAGATATGAGAACAATCTAAACCAACGAGTTAGAATATATGGAGAGAGTGCGGTCCAATCTGTTCCTTGTTAGAAACGTGGTCAAACATAGAGCAGGTGCTAGTGGTTGAGGAGGAGAAGGCCACTCATGCTTTGGCGATTTATCGCCTAAACTGTGTCGTGTACCTTCTGTTTTCTTTTTTAACTTCTATTAAAGTTGAGGATGAATGGGAAGTTGTTACACGTACAGTGACCGCCGCTTATAAGAAACACGTTCGTTTCGCTCGTTTTGTTTCTTATAAGCAGTTGTTTCTTAAATCCGGAAATTTTTTAAATATCGTTCTTCCATTGTAAATACTAACTATTGAACACAATTTTACAGAATTTAAAAGATAAATGTATATAAGTAAAATATTAGTACATACATAATACATTTGTAAATTGAGTTTTGCATTCAAAAATATTTCTTATTTTACGAATTAAGCCTTACAACTTAAAATATTATCTATATGTATGCATATACTAGTATGTAATTAAATAAGAATAAAAAGTAAAACTCATAGGTCGTTCATTTATGTATAAGAGCATAGTACATTTTCATACATACCGTAATCTATTACTGAGGAACAGCAAAAAATTTATCCAGTGTTGTTTGTGCTAATGAGTCTGTGATTAGTTTACGTACATCCATTTCTAAATCATAAAATAGTCCATAAACTTTTTCTGATGCCCCTCTATGTTCAAGAGTTTTTCTAATTATAGTTAGGGCTTCTCGCGACTGTTTGGCTGTAGGAAAATTTTCTTCTTGTGGAACGTCGTCTTCATTTTCTTCTTCATTGCAAACATTCTGAATTTCCGCCACTATGTCATCATCACTTTTTTCTTCAGATGTTTGTAAATTTTCATCGATGTGAATCCATTCTTCGAAATGTGCTTCTAATTCTTCTACATCTTCTGCTGGTATGTCAACATTATTTTTCAAAAATCCTGCTTTACGGAAGCAATTAAAAATGCATATGTCAGAAACATTTTTCCATGCGCCTGCGATCATATGGATAGCATCAAGCAAGGTTATTTTCTTGCTTATTTCGCAAGCCGATCCTTTTTTCTTCATCAATTGCATCTACTATTTTCTGTCGCAAATTTGACCGATACAGGGTTTTAAATGCTTTAATAATTCCTTGGTCAAGAGGCTGTATGATGGAAGTTGTATTGGGTGGCAAAAAACAAAGTTCAATGTTTGTCAGCTGTACTACAGGATGAGCCGAACAGTTGTCAAGAATTAAAAGAATTTTTTCTCTTCCCATCAGTTCCCTGTCCCACTTTAACAAAAAGTCTTCAAAAATTCTACTTGTCATCCAGGCATTCTTTGAATTTTCGTAGATCACTGGCAATTTTTTTATTCCACTTAAACAGCGCGGACGTTTGCTTTTGCCAATAACTAAAGGGCTCTTTTTTACAGTTCCCGTCATATTTGTTGTTAACAGAACTGTAACTCGATCTTTTTGTTTTTTTCCAACGGAGGATAGATCATTTTTGAACATCATTGTATACTCGGGCATCGCTCTAAAATAGAGCCCAGTCTCGTCAGTGTTAAAAATTTGATGAGGAGCGTATTTTTCTAATAGAGGTGGTAAGCTTTGCGTAATCCATGAAGATGCCGACTCGGGAGTCCGCGTCCTGCTTCTCTCCATAATTTTTTTTGTACACAATGTTATTTCGTTCTTTCCAGCGGCTTAACCAACCATCAGTCGCACGGAACTCTTTTTCTCCTAATTTTTCCGCAAAATTTTCTGCTTTTTTCAGTAAAATTGCCCTACTGATAGGAGCGTTCTTTAATCTGGCGTTAGAAAACCATTGTAAGAGTGCTTCCTCTATAGCAGCTGCCTTTCCTTCTCGTTTCCGTTTTCTTTGAAGATTACAATTTGGCGTCAAAATTTCATTTCTGCCTTTCAGGATTTTACATAATGTTGAGTGCGGAATTTCTAATGCAGAAGCAGCTTCTCTTTGACTACACAGAGGTAGAGAATCATACTTTTTAAGTAAACTTTGCTTTTCAAGCAAAGTAAGGGTTTTTCTCTTTTGCGACATGCTTCCACTAGCAAAACATAAAATGACTAACTAAAGCTGTACGAATCTTATTTGAGTGCATAAGCAGAGATGCCTTTCCTTATCAGTATGTTTCCTTAACTGCCAAAAGATTAAAACTCGTTTCTTACTGGTTTGGGGTTGTTCCCCCTAAGCCTTTCTACGGAGAAATTCTCTGTCATCCTTTGTTACATAGCAAACTCCCACCCCCTCCCCGTACGCCCAGAGACAAGAGATAACAACTCGTCCTTCAGTTAACCTTAAACAAATGGATTTTTTTCTTTTTTACACCCGCGTCGCAAGGAAATCAACAAATTTTCTATAGAAAACTGTTTCTTATAAGCGGAATCGTGTTTCTTATAAGCGACACAATTTTAATGTTAAAATGAAGTTTGTATTTGTTTCTGTCGTTTTGGGTCTTATAAACGGCTGTTTCTTATAACCACTGAATCTTATAACCGGCGGTCACTGTATTATATATACATGATTTTAAAAAATATGTATGAAGAAAAATACGAAATAAGATTAGAATATTTTTATTACCAAAAAATTTTATTACTAAAGACAAATTTTGTTAATGAAGTCAATTTCATAAAACAAATTGAACTGCTAAACAATTGCAAGTAAAATATAATAGGAAATAGATTACAAGTATACAAATTGAAGAATATGTATAATATATTTAAAAACAATTATAAAGTATATGAAAAAATTATGTGCATGCTCGCTTAAAATGTGGAATTCTTCACTTTTATCCAGATAAACTTTATCTTTGAAAGTTATGTTAGCAGTATCCATATCTGCTTTGAGGCGTAATACGATTGAGTCATTTTTGCATCTAATTTATTTTAATGTATGGTATGCGTACCGTCAAATATAAAACAATGTAATATTTGCAATAATAAAATATTTAACTTTATTTGCATTTTTTTAAATATAAAATGACATTTCAGAATAAAATACAAAATCATGTCTAAATTCATAAATAGGGGCTCTATTGAAATAGCCACGATTCTTAAATTGTCAAAACGTGTTCGGAAGTGTTTTTGCTTGTTTAATCCACATAGAATCTGGAAATTGTTTAAAACTGTTTTTCTATAAAGTATAGGAAATAAATACGATTATAATATATTACGGAACAAAATAGAAAAATTGCATTTAATTATAATAGTTTCAGAGATTTGACTGCTAATAATTCGTTTGAAAAATGCTTTAAATAAATATTGTGAAATTTACATCCAGAATTAAAAAGACCGTAAGCACAATTGCAGTGCGCTAACTCAATGTGGCATAAAAATAAATGTTGTACAATTATATTAAATATTAAAAACTTATAGCAGAAATTGAAGATCAATCTATCCAAAATTATTTCTAAAAATTTTAAAAACAACTAAAGCATTAGGACCAAAATTATAATTAAAGCTATGTGCAGAATTTTAAATTTTAATGACCTTTAAATAGAGTTAATTTTGTATTAATACTTCTGCATTTGTTTTGTTGAAGTTTCTCAGTATGAAGTTTCGCAGTGTGACACAGCCTTATTTTAAAAAATTCAAAGAGTACGGATTTTATTAACAGAACTTTGTGGTTTTGTATTGGGTCGTGGTTTAAAATGTGATCATTTAAATTTGAGAAAAGATATGGATCCATCTGCATCATTGAATAAGTTATAAGTGTGTGCATAATGTTGCGTTTGTGTAATTTTCCAGCAGTTTCAATTATACGAAAAGATTTTTCTGCAACTTTGCAAAGTTTGTGTATATCATCACCAGGCGATATTAATCCATCTCTGTTTTTAATTTTAATTAAATTGGAAAAAGAAGAGTTCACTGTTAATGCCAAAATACATTGTGAGCACTTGAATGATTTGGTTAATTTTTTTATGGTGAATCCTGAAATGTAGCCTACAACATCAGTAATAAAAAGGCTCAAATTGCTTAGGTCCATTATATTATTTTCTATGTCTCTAATATTTTGTTCTACCGTTTCATCATAAAAAGTAATATCTTCATTTAAAGTATTAGTGTATTTGTTTATAAATGATGAGACATTCAGGATATGAGTTTCATCTAAAGGCAAGCAGTTTGAATTAAGGGAGGATGTAATCTGGTGATGAGAGAGTAATCTAACGTATGCTGATTTAAAGTGTATGGCTGTAGGGTTATTCTTGTGTCCGCCTTTGCTTCGTACTGCACTAAAAAACATTTCAATGTGATCTTGGGAAAGTTTGTACGTGGGTAAAAAAATTAGAAGCTGAGAATCAATTAAAATGCTATATAGTAATTTTGTGCTATTGATACAGTTAATAAACCTAAAAATCCCGTTTTTCTGTTACTATGTAAAATTAAAGGGTAATTTATAGTTTTAAAAACAACTGAAGCATTAGGACCAAAATTATAATTAAAGCTATGTGCAGAATTAAGTTTTAATGACTTTTAAATAGAGTTAATTTTTTATTAAATGCTTCTGCATGTGTAATGTAAAGTATGTAAGTAAAAATGTATGATGTAAGTAAAAATATTTATATTGGTAGAGCTGTTTCTAGATCAAGAAGCCTATTACTTAAATTATGATGAGAAGAATGTGAGGTTCTTTTAGAGTTAAGATTGCTCATTTAATAGATTGCTAACGCATGATCAAGAAGTCGGTGATTCAAATACTTCTTTGGGCAAGACATATTTCTTTCTCGAGAACTAAACAAGAGTTGTTGTTGTTGAGACCCAGACCGTCCGACCTACCAGAAAGGTGTAACTGTTTGGACGGCCGGAAAGAGCAACTCAATTTAGATCAGAACTCAGTGGGGAAGCATCCACAGGGACCGTACCCTCCTTCCCCTACCACCAACCTTTCGGAAGGACCTACTGACCCACATATTTAACGTGATCGTACTCCGCGTGAACACGGCGACAGTTTTAGCAGCAGAGGGAATCGAACCCAGGCCTACCGAGAGCAATTCCCGCGTGCTAACCACTGGGCTACCGCGCCAAACTAAACAAGAGTGTAATACCAAAATACTTCTTGAAAACACTGGGAGTTTGGTGATACATCCTTTGATTTTTAATTTGTGAACGGGGGGAAATATATCTTTTTAATCGAGATGTTTATATGAAATTAATTCTAACCAGCATCGGCACCTATAAAATTTATCCCGGAGGGATTCAAGGATAAGATTAACAACATTGACTCGTTTGATGTCCGCCTTTGTGATTTTGGAGTGTCCCCTTGTCATCCCCTATGGGCGTCCATGCTAACTAGTAATACTTATTAAGTACGATTTACTCTGAACTAGAAATGAGATCATGCTCATATATCATTATATAAAATGCACCGAAAAGTTATGATGTAAAATCTAGCTGACATTTTCAATGAATGTAAACTATTATTATATTTTATTACTAGCCGCCTTTGGCGACCAGCCTGTTCGCTACCCTTGAAAATTCTGACCGTGGCAAATTCTAACCGTGGCACACTCGCTGGCGCGACCTACCAGAAGGAACGACCTACCAGGAAGTGCCACCCAATTTAGACAGGAACTCAGTGGGGGAGGCATCCACAGGGACCGTACCCTCCTTCCCCTACCACCAACCTCTCGGAAGGACTTACGGTCCCGCATGTTTAACGTGATCGTACTCCGCCTGAACACGGCGGCAGTTTTGGCAGTGGCGGGAATCGAACCCGGACCTACCTAGTGCAAATCCCGCGCGCTAACCACTGGGCTACCGCGCCCTCCGCGACAATCTCCATAACCTTCTTTTTATTCACCCAATTTAGACCGGAACCCAGTAGGGGAGGCATCCACAGGGTCCGTACCCTCCTTCCTCTACCAACAACCTCTCGGAAGGACTTACGGATCCACATGTTTAACGTGATCGTACTCCGCGTGAAAATGGCAGCAGTTTTGGCAGTGGCGGCAATCGAACCCTAGCCTACCGAGTGCAATTCCCGCGCGCCAACCACTGGGCTACCGCACCCTCCGCGACAATCTCCATAACCTTCTTTTTATTCACCCAATTTAGACCGGAACCCAGTGGGAAAGTCATCCACAGGGTGCGTACCCTCCTTCCTCTACCACCAACCTCTCGGAAGGACTTACGGACCCACATGTTTAACGTGATCGTACTCCGCGTGAACACGGCAGCAGTTTTGTCAGTGGAGGGAATCGAACCCGGGCCTACCGAGTGAAATTCCCGCACGCTAACCACTGGGCTACCGCGCCCTCCGCGACAATCTCCATAACTTTCTTTTTATTCACCCAATTTGGACCAGGACCCAGTGGGGGAGGCATCCACAGAGACCGTACCCTCCTTTCCCTGCCACCAACCTCTCGGAAGGAATTATCGACCCATATGTTTAAGGTGATCGTACTCCGCATCAGTGGCGGGAATCGAACCCAGGCCTACCGAGTGCAATTCTCGCGCGCTAACTTCCCGCGCGCTAATTTAAATTTATAACGACCATATGCTAGGCTCTTAATTCCACCATCCTCGTTCCATCATTTAAAATAGCCATAAAATTAAAATATCCATTTAAAATATCTATAAATTAAAATATCCATAAATTAAAATATCCATTTAAAATAAAAAAATCAACCATATCGTTCCACCAATCCATAAATATAATAATTTCAAATACATCACCACAATTCAAACCACCATAATTCAATCATTTAAATTATTTAAAATATCCATTTAAAAATATCCATTTAAAATATCATATAAATATAATAATTTCGCCCGATGTATACAACACTTATGCTCGTAATTCAGTTAAAACCGAAAGCGCGGTCTCCATGGAGACGGGGAAGAAACTAATGCGGATGGGAGGAAAATGCCGTTGAGGAACTGAGCCGGTAGCCGACAAATTTAAAATCATGGCGTCTTTAAAATTGCCATCCTGAAGCCAATTTTCATTATTTCTGGACCAGATTGGACTTGTAAGAATGCCAGATGTTTGACCTTTCTGAAAATGTAAATTATTAGTCGAAATTATGAGTACTTTTCACGATGCGAGAATTTAAAAACCAAAAATCGTTTTCTTGAGCAAAAAGTGACTTTTGTTTTAAAATCTTTAAAAAATATTAGAAATCGAAATTCAGATTTGAAATTGATATATTTTTACTCGAAATTTTCTGCTCTTTCCGATGGTGTAATTTGTTTTTTTCTACGATGTCTGGATCGTGGAGAAAAAAGGGCAAAAAACGGTCGAAATCGCATAAAACATTAAATAAATAAAAAAATAATTAAAATTTTAAAAATCGGTTTTCACGTGTCCCCTTCCCTCCCCCCCGGGTCTCCGATTGCCAAATTTCGTAGCTCTCCGACGCGCGGTCGCGAAACGTATAGTGTATAAGACAGACAGACAGACAGACACACAGACATTGCCTTTTATTATATAGACTAGCCGCCTTTGGCGACCAGCCTGTTCGCTACCCTTGAAAATTCTGACAGTGGCAAACTCGTTGGCGCGACCTACCAGAAAGGTGTAAGGTAACTGCTTGGAAGGCCAGGAAGTGCCACACAATTTAGACCGGAACCCAATGGGGGAGGCATCCAAAGAGACCGTACCCTCCTTCCCCTACCACAAACCTCTCGGAAGGACTTGCAGTCCCACACGTTTAACGTGATCGTACTCCGCGTGAACACGGCTGCAGTTTTGGCAATGGCGGGAATCGAACCCGGGCCTACCGAGGGAAATTCCCGCGCGCTAACCACTGGGCTACCGTGCCATCCGCGACAATCTCCATAACTTTATTTTTATTCGGCAATTTTGGGAATCGAACCCGGGCCTACCAAGTGCAAATCCCGCGCACTAACCACTGGGGTACTTCACCCTCCGCGATATTCTTCATAACTTTCTTTTTATTCACCCAATTTAGACCGGAACCAAGTGGGAGAAGCATCCACAGGCACCGTACCCTTCTTCCCCTACCACCAACCTCTCGGAAGGACTTACAGACCCACATGTTTAACGTGATCGTACTCCGCGTAAACACGGCGGCAATTTTGGGAATCGAATCCGGGCCTACCGAGTGCAATTTCCGCGCGCTAACCATTGGGCTACTTTGCCCTACGCGACAATCTCCATAACTTTCTTTTTATTCATCCAATTTAGACCGTACCCTCCTTCCCCTACCACCAACTTCTCGGAAGGACTCACGGACCCACATGTTTAACGTGATCGTACTCCGCGTAAACACGGCGGCAATTTTGGGAATCGAACCCGGGCCTACTGAGTGCAATTCCCGCGCGCTAACCACTGGGCTTCTTCGCCCCCAGCGACTATCTCCATAACATTCTTTTTATTTACCCAATTTAGAACGGAACCCAGTGGGAGAGGCATCCACAGGGACCGTACCCTCCTTCCCCTACCACCAACCTCTCGGAAGGACGTCCAGACCCACATGTTTATCGTGATCGTACGCCGCGTGAACACGGCGGCAGTTTTGGAAGTGGCGGGAATCGAACCCGGGCCTACCGAGTGCAATTCCTGAGCGCTAACCACTGGGCTGCCTCGCCCTCCGCAACTTTCTTTATATTCACCCAATTTAGACGGGAACCCTGTGAGGGAGGCATCCACAGGGACCGTACCCTCCTTCCCCTACCACCAACCTCTCGGAAGGACTTCCGGACCCACATGTTTATCGTGAACGTACTCCGCGTGAACACGGCGGCAGTTTTGGAAGTGGCGGGAATCGAACCCGGGCCTACCGAGTGCAATTCCTGAGCGCTAACCACTGAGCTGCCTCGCCCTCCGCAACTTTCTTTATATTCACCCAATTTAGACGGGAACCCTGTGAGGGAGGCATCCACAGGGACCGTACCCTCCTTCCCCTACCACCAACCTCTCGGAAGGACTTCCGGACCCACATGTTTATCGTGATCGTACTCCGCGTGAACACGGCGGCAGTTTTGGAAGTGGCGGGAATCGAACCCGGGCCTACCGAGTGCAATTCCTGAGCGCTAACCACTGGGCTGCCTCGCCCTCCGCAACTTTCTTTATATTCACCCAATTTAGACGGGAACCCTGTGAAGGAGGCATCCACAGGGACCGTACCCTCCTTCCCCTACCACCAACCTCTCGGAAGGACTTACGGGCCCACATGTTTAACGTGATCGTATTCCGCGTGAACACTTCGGCAGTTTTGGCAGTGGCGGGAATCGTACCCGGGCCTACCGCTAACTTCCCGCGCGCTAATTTACAATTTAAAATGACCATATGCTCTCTAAGCTCTTAATTCCATCATCCTCATTCCATTGTTCCATCATTTAAAATATCCATAAAATTTAAATATCCATCGTTCCATCATTTAAAATATCCATAAAATTAAAATATCCATCGTTCCATCATTTAAAATATCCATAAAATTAAAATATCCATTTAAAAAATCCATATCGTTCCATCACTTAAAATATAAATATAATAATTTCTACAGTGCATATGTTAAGCTCTTATTTCATTTAAAATCGGAAGCGCGGGAAACGGAAAGTAAAAACTAATTCGGTTTCTTATTGTCCCACCCATCGCTATGCATATACAGAACCGTGACGTCACCTCCACCTTGACGTCCCCACCCACCACCTTCCCTGCTTCAGCGGGGGAGAAACGAAGCGTCACGCCGAGCGGAACGGCGAGAAATTTAAAATCATGACGTCTTTAAAATTGCGATCCTGAAGGCAATTTTCATTATTTCTGGACCAGATTAGACTTGTAAGAATGCCAGATGTTTGACCTTTCTGAAAATGTAAATTATTAGTCGAAATTATGAGTACTTTTCACGATGCGAGAATTTAAAAACCAAAAATCGTTTTCTTGAGCAAAAAGTGACTTTTGTTTTAAAATCTTTAAAAAATATTAGAAATCGAAATTCAGATTTGCAATTGATATATTTTTACTCGAAATTCTCTGCTCTTTCCGATGGTGTAATTTGTTTTTTTTCTACGATGTCTGGATCGTGGAGAAAAAAGGGCAAAAAACGGTCGAAATCGCATAAAACATTAAATAAATAAAAAAATAATTAAAATTTTAAAAATCGGTTTTCACGTGTCCCCTTCCCTCCCCCCCGGGTCTCCGATTGCCAAATTTCGTAGCTCTCCGACGCGCGGTCGCGAAACGTATAGTGTATAAGACAGACACACAGACATTGCCTTTTATTATATAGACTAGCCGCCTTTGGCGACCAGCCTGTTCGCTACCCTTGAAAATTCTGACCGTGGCAAATTCTAACCGTGGCACACTCGCTGGCGCGACCTACCAGAAGGAACGACCTACCAGGAAGTGCCACCCAATTTAGACAGGAACTCAGTGGGGGAGGCATCCACAGGGACCGTACCCTCCTTCCCCTACCACCAACCTCTCGGAAGGACTTACGGTCCCGCATGTTTAACGTGATCGTACTCCGCCTGAACACGGCGGCAGTTTTGGCAGTGGCGGGAATCGAACCCGGACCTACCTAGTGCAAATCCCGCGCGCTAACCACTGGGCTACCGCGCCCTCCGCGACAATCTCCATAACCTTCGTTTTATTCACCCAATTTAGACCGGAACCCAGTAGGGGAGGCATCCACAGGGTCCGTACCCTCCTTCCTCTACCAACAACCTCTCGGAAGGACTTACGGATCCACATGTTTAACGTGATCGTACTCCGCGTGAAAATGGCAGCAGTTTTGGCAGTGGCGGCAATCGAACCCTAGCCTACCGAGTGCAATTCCCGCGCGCCTACCACTGGGCTACCGCGCCCTCCGCGACAATCTCCATAACCTTCTTTTTATTCACCCAATTTAGACCGGAACCCAGTGGGAAAGTCATCCACAGGGTGCGTACCCTCCTTCCTCTACCACCAACCTCTCGGAAGGACTTACGGACCCACATGTTTAACGTGATCGTACTCCGCGTGAACACGGCAGCAGTTTTGTCAGTGGAGGGAATCGAACCCGGGCCTACCGAGTGAAATTCCCGCACGCTAACTACTGGGCTACCGCGCCCTCCGCGACAATCTCCATAACTTTCTTTTTATTCACCCAATTTGGACCAGGACCCAGTGGGGGAGGCATCCACAGAGACCGTACCCTCCTTTCCCTGCCACCAACCTCTCGGAAGGAATTATCGACCCATATGTTTAAGGTGATCGTACTCCGCATCAGTGGCGGGAATCGAACCCAGGCCTACCGAGTGCAATTCTCGCGCGCTAACTTCCCGCGCGCTAATTTAAATTTATAACGACCATATGCTAGGCTCTTAATTCCACCATCCTCGTTCCATCGTTCCATCATTTAAAATAGCCATAAAATTAAAATATCCATTTAAAATATCTATAAATTAAAATATCCATAAATTAAAATATCCATTTAAAATAAAAAAATCAACCATATCGTTCCACCAATCCATAAATATAATAATTTCAAATACATCACCACAATTCAAACCACCATAATTCAATCATTTAAATTATTTAAAATATCCATTTAAAAATATCCATTTAAAATATCATATAAATATAATAATTTCGCCCGATGTATACAACACTTATGCTCGTAATTCAGTTAAAACCGAAAGCGCGGTCTCCATGGAGACGGGGAAGAAACTAATGCGGATGGGGGGAAAATGCCGTTGGGGAACTGAGCCGGTAGCCGACAAATTTAAAATCATGGCGTCTTTAAAATTGCCATCCTGAAGGCAATTTTTATTATTTCTGGACCAGATTGGACTTGTAAGAATGCCAGATGTTTGACCTTTCTGAAAATGTAAATTATTAGTCGAAATTATGAGTACTTTTCACGATGCGAGAATTTAAAAACCAAAAATCGTTTTCTTGAGCAAAAAGTGACTTTTGTTTTAAAATCTTTAAAAAATATTAGAAATCGAAATTCAGATTTGAAATTGATATATTTTTACTCGAAATTCTCTGCTCTTTCCGATGGTGTAATTTGTTTTTTTCTACGATGTCTGGATCGTGGAGAAAAAAGGGCAAAAAACGGTCGAAATCGCATAAAACATTAAATAAATAAAAAAATAATTAAAATTTTAAAAATCGGTTTTCATGTGTCCCCTTCCCTCCCCCCCGGGTCTCCGATTGCCAAATTTCGTAGCTCTCCGACGCGCGGTCGCGAAACGTATAGTGTATAAGACAGACAGACAGACACACACACACACAGACATTGCTTTTTATTATTTACTAGCCGCCTTTGGCGACCAGCCTGTTCGCTACCCTTGAAAATTCTGACCGTGGCAAACTCGTTGGCGCGACCTACCAGAAAGGTGTAAGGTAACTGCTTGGAAGGCCAGGAAGTGCCACACAATTTAGACCGGAACCCAATGGGGGAGGCATCCAAAGAGACCGTACCCTCCTTCCCCTACCACAAACCTCTCGGAAGGACTTGCAGTCCCACACGTTTAACGTGATCGTACTCCGCGTGAACACGGCTGCAGTTTTGGCAATGGCGGGAATCGAACCCGGGCCTACCGAGTGAAATTCCCGCGCGCTAACCACTGGGCTACCGTGCCATCCGCGACAATCTCCATAACTTTATTTTTATTCGGCAATTTTGGGAATCGAACCCGGGCCTACCAAGTGCAAATCCCGCGCACTAACCACTGGGGTACTTCACCCTCCGCGATATTCTTCATAACTTTCTTTTTATTCACCCAATTTAGACCGGAACCAAGTGGGAGAAGCATCCACAGGGACCGTACCCTTCTTCCCCTACCACCAACCTCTCGGAAGGACTTACAGACCCACATGTTTAACGTGATCGTACTCCGCGTAAACACGGCGGCAATTTTGGGAATCGAACCCGGGCCTACCGAGTGCAATTTCCGCGCGCTAACCATTGGGCTACTTTGCCCTACGCGACAATCTCCATAACTTTCTTTTTATTCATCCAATTTAGACCGTACCCTCCTTCCCCTACCACCAACTTCTCGGAAGGACTCACGGACCCACATGTTTAACGTGATCGTACTCCGCGTAAACACGGCGGCAATTTTGGGAATCGAACCCGGGCCTACTGAGTGCAATTCCCGCGCGCTAACCACTGGGCTTCTTCGCCCCCAGCGACTATCTCCATAACATTCTTTTTATTTACCCAATTTAGAACGGAACCCAGTGGGAGAGGCATCCACAGGGACCGTACCCTCCTTCCCCTACCACCAACCTCTCGGAAGGACTTCCGGACCCACATGTTTATCGTGATCGTACTCCGCGTGAACACGGCGGCAGTTTTGGAAGTGGCGGGAATCGAACCCGGGCCTACCGAGTGCAATTCCTGAGCGCTAACCACTGGGCTGCCTCGCCCTCCGCAACTTTCTTTATATTCACCCAATTTAGACGGGAACCCTGTGAGGGAGGCATCCACAGGGACCGTACCCTCCTTCCCCTACCACCAACCTCTCGGAAGGACTTCCGGACCCACATGTTTATCGTGATCGTACTCCGCGTGAACACGGCGGCAGTTTTGGAAGTGGCGGGAATCGAACCCGGGCCTACCGAGTGCAATTCCTGAGCGCTAACCACTGGGCTGCCTCGCCCTCCGCAACTTTCTTTATATTCACCCAATTTAGACGGGAACCCTGTGAGGGAGGCATCCACAGGGACCGTACCCTCCTTCCCCTACCACCAACCTCTCGGAAGGACTTCCGGACCCACATGTTTCCGGCCATCCACCAAGCTGCTCTAAGTCCTCGGACGAGTCGGATGGTCAGGGCTTTCGGACCCACATGTTTATCGTGATCGTACTCCGCGTGAACACGGCGGCAGTTTTGGAAGTGGCGGGAATCGAACCCGGGCCTACCGAGTGCAATTCCTGAGCGCTAACCACTGGGCTGCCTCGCCCTCCGCAACTTTCTTTATATTCACCCAATTTAGACGGGAACCCTGTGAAGGAGGCATCCACAGGGACCGTACCCTCCTTCCCCTACCACCAACCTCTCGGAAGGACTTACGGGCCCACATGTTTAACGTGATCGTATTCCGCGTGAACACTTCGGCAGTTTTGGCAGTGGCGGGAATCGTACCCGGGCCTACCGCTAACTTCCCGCGCGCTAATTTACCATTTAAAATGACCATATGCTCTCTAAGCTCTTAATTCCATCATCCTCATTCCATTGTTACATCATTTAAAATATCCATAAAATTTAAATATCCATCGTTCCATCATTTAAAATATCCATAAAATTAAAATATCCATCGTTCCATCATTTAAAATATCCATAAAATTAAAATATCCATTTAAAAAATCCATATCGTTCCATCATTTAAAATATAAATATAATAATTTCTACAGTGCATATGTTAAGCTCTTATTTCATTTAAAATCGGAAGCGCGGGAAACGGAAAGTAAAAACTAATTCGGTTTCTTATTGTCCCACCCATCGCTATACATATACAGAACCGTGACGTCACCTCCACCTTGACGTCCCCACCCACCACCTTCCCTGCTTCAGCGGGGGAGATTACGAAGCGTCACGCCGAGCGGAACGGCGAGAAATTTAAAATCATGACGTCTTTAAAATTGCGATCCTGAAGGCAATTTTCATTATTTCTGGACCAGATTAGACTTGTAAGAATGCCAGATGTTTGACCTTTCTGAAAATGTAAATTATTAGTCGAAATTATGAGTACTTTTCACGATGCGAGAATTTAAAAACCAAAAATCGTTTTCTTGAGCAAAAAGTGACTTTTGTTTTAAAATCTTTAAAAAATATTAGAAATCGAAATTCAGATTTGAAATTGATATATTTTTACTCCAAATTCTCTGCTCTTTCCGATGGTGTAATTTGTTTTTTTCTACGATGTCTGGATCGTGGAGAAAAAAGGGCAAAAAACGGTCGAAATCGCATAAAACATTAAATAAATAAAAAAATAATTAAAATTTTAAAAATCGGTTTTCACGTGTCCCCTTCCCTCCCCCCCGGGTCTCCGATTGCCAAATTTCGTAGCTCTCCGACGCGCGGTCGCGAAACGTATAGTGTATAAGACAGACAGACAGACAGACACACACACACACACACAGACATTGCCTTTTATTATTTACTAGCCGCCTTTGGCGACCAGCCTGTTCGCTACCCTTGAAAATTCTGACCGTGGCAAATTCTAACCGTGGCACACTCGCTGGCGCGACCTACCAGAAGGAACGACCTACCAGGAAGTGCCACCCAATTTAGACAGGAACTCAGTGGGGGAGGCATCCACAGGGACCGTACCCTCCTTCCCCTACCACCAACCTCTCGGAAGGACTTACGGTCCCGCATGTTTAACGTGATCGTACTCCGCCTGAACACGGCGGCAGTTTTGGCAGTGGCGGGAATCGAACCCGGACCTACCTAGTGCAAATCCCGCGCGCTAACCACTGGGCTACCGCGCCCTCCACGACAATCTCCATAACCTTCTTTTTATTCACCCAATTTAGACCGGAACCCAGTAGGGGAGGCATCCACAGGGTCCGTACCCTCCTTCCTCTACCAACAACCTCTCGGAAGGACTTACGGATCCACATGTTTAACGTGATCGTACTCCGCGTGAAAATGGCAGCAGTTTTGGCAGTGGCGGCAATCGAACCCTAGCCTACCGAGTGCAATTCCCGCGCGCCAACCACTGGGCTACCGCGCCCTCCGCGACAATCTCCATAACCTTCTTTTTATTCACCCAATTTAGACCGGAACCCAGTGGGAAAGTCATCCACAGGGTGCGTACCCTCCTTCCTCTACCACCAACCTCTCGGAAGGACTTACGGACCCACATGTTTAACGTGATCGTACTCCGCGTGAACACGGCAGCAGTTTTGTCAGTGGAGGGAATCGAACCCGGGCCTACCGAGTGAAATTCCCGCACGCTAACCACTGGGCTACCGCGCCCTCCGCGACAATCTCCATAACTTTCTTTTTATTCACCCAATTTGGACCAGGACCCAGTGGGGGAGGCATCCACAGAGACCGTACCCTCCTTTCCCTGCCACCAACCTCTCGGAAGGAATTATCGACCCATATGTTTAAGGTGATCGTACTCCGCATCAGTGGCGGGAATCGAACCCAGGTCTACCGAGTGCAATTCTCGCGCGCTAATTTAAATTTATAACGACCATATGCTAGGCTCTTAGTTCCACCATCCTCGTTCCATCGTTCCATCATTTAAAATAGCCATAAAATTAAAATATCCATTTAAAATATCTATAAATTAAAATATCCATAAATTAAAATATCCATTTAAAATAAAAAAATCAACCATATCGTTCCACCAATCCATAAATATAATAATTTCAAATACATCACCACAATTCAAACCACCATAATTCAATCATTTAAATTATTTAAAATATCCATTTAAAAATATCCATTTAAAATATCATATAAATATAATAATTTCGCCCGATGTATACAACACTTATGCTCGTAATTCAGTTAAAACCGAAAGCGCGGTCTCCATGGAGACGGGGAAGAAACTAATGCGGATGGGGGGAAAATGCCGTTGGGGAACTGAGCCGGTAGCCGACAAATTTAAAATCATGGCGTCTTTAAAATTGCCATCCTGAAGGCAATTTTTATTATTTCTGGACCAGATTGGACTTGTAAGAATGCCAGATGTTTGACCTTTCTGAAAATGTAAATTATTAGTCGAAATTATGAGTACTTTTCACGATGCGAGAATTTAAAAACCAAAAATCGTTTTCTTGAGCAAAAAGTGACTTTTGTTTTAAAATCTTTAAAAAATATTAGAAATCGAAATTCAGATTTGAAATTGATATATTTTTACTCGAAATTCTCTGCTCTTTCCGATGGTGTAATTTGTTTTTTTCTACGATGTCTGGATCGTGGAGAAAAAAGGGCAAAAAACGGTCGAAATCGCATAAAACATTAAATAAATAAAAAAATAATTAAAATTTTAAAAATCGGTTTTCATGTGTCCCCTTCCCTCCCCCCCGGGTCTCCGATTGCCAAATTTCGTAGCTCTCCGACGCGCGGTCGCGAAACGTATAGTGTATAAGACAGACAGACAGACACACACACACACAGACATTGCTTTTTATTATTTACTAGCCGCCTTTGGCGACCAGCCTGTTCGCTACCCTTGAAAATTCTGACCGTGGCAAACTCGTTGGCGCGACCTACCAGAAAGGTGTAAGGTAACTGCTTGGAAGGCCAGGAAGTGCCACACAATTTAGACCGGAACCCAATGGGGGAGGCATCCAAAGAGACCGTACCCTCCTTCCCCTACCACAAACCTCTCGGAAGGACTTGCAGTCCCACACGTTTAACGTGATCGTACTCCGCGTGAACACGGCTGCAGTTTTGGCAATGGCGGGAATCGAACCCGGGCCTACCGAGTGAAATTCCCGCGCGCTAACCACTGGGCTACCGTGCCATCCGCGACAATCTCCATAACTTTATTTTTATTCGGCAATTTTGGGAATCGAACCCGGGCCTACCAAGTGCAAATCCCGCGCACTAACCACTGGGGTACTTCACCCTCCGCGATATTCTTCATAACTTTCTTTTTATTCACCCAATTTAGACCGGAACCAAGTGGGAGAAGCATCCACAGGGACCGTACCCTTCTTCCCCTACCACCAACCTCTCGGAAGGACTTACAGACCCACATGTTTAACGTGATCGTACTCCGCGTAAACACGGCGGCAATTTTGGGAATCGAACCCGGGCCTACCGAGTGCAATTTCCGCGCGCTAACCATTGGGCTACTTTGCCCTACGCGACAATCTCCATAACTTTCTTTTTATTCATCCAATTTAGACCGTACCCTCCTTCCCCTACCACCAACTTCTCGGAAGGACTCACGGACCCACATGTTTAACGTGATCGTACTCCGCGTAAACACGGCGGCAATTTTGGGAATCGAACCCGGGCCTACTGAGTGCAATTCCCGCGCGCTAACCACTGGGCTTCTTCGCCCCCAGCGACTATCTCCATAACATTCTTTTTATTTACCCAATTTAGAACGGAACCCAGTGGGAGAGGCATCCACAGGGACCGTACCCTCCTTCCCCTACCACCAACCTCTCGGAAGGACTTCCGGACCCACATGTTTATCGTGATCGTACTCCGCGTGAACACGGCGGCAGTTTTGGAAGTGGCGGGAATCGAACCCGGGCCTACCGAGTGCAATTCCTGAGCGCTAACCACTGGGCTGCCTCGCCCTCCGCAACTTTCTTTATATTCACCCAATTTAGACGGGAACCCTGTGAGGGAGGCATCCACAGGGACCGTACCCTCCTTCCCCTACCACCAACCTCTCGGAAGGACTTCCGGACCCACATGTTTATCGTGATCGTACTCCGCGTGAACACGGCGGCAGTTTTGGAAGTGGCGGGAATCGAACCCGGGCCTACCGAGTGCAATTCCTGAGCGCTAACCACTGGGCTGCCTCGCCCTCCGCAACTTTCTTTATATTCACCCAATTTAGACGGGAACCCTGTGAGGGAGGCATCCACAGGGACCGTACCCTCCTTCCCCTACCACCAACCTCTCGGAAGGACTTCCGGACCCACATGTTTCCGGCCATCCACCAAGCTGCTCTAAGTCCTCGGACGAGTCGGATGGTCAGGGCTTTCGGACCCACATGTTTATCGTGATCGTACTCCGCGTGAACACGGCGGCAGTTTTGGAAGTGGCGGGAATCGAACCCGGGCCTACCGAGTGCAATTCCTGAGCGCTAACCACTGGGCTGCCTCGCCCTCCGCAACTTTCTTTATATTCACCCAATTTAGACGGGAACCCTGTGAAGGAGGCATCCACAGGGACCGTACCCTCCTTCCCCTACCACCAACCTCTCGGAAGGACTTACGGGCCCACATGTTTAACGTGATCGTATTCCGCGTGAACACTTCGGCAGTTTTGGCAGTGGCGGGAATCGTACCCGGGCCTACCGCTAACTTCCCGCGCGCTAATTTACCATTTAAAATGACCATATGCTCTCTAAGCTCTTAATTCCATCATCCTCATTCCATTGTTACATCATTTAAAATATCCATAAAATTTAAATATCCATCGTTCCATCATTTAAAATATCCATAAAATTAAAATATCCATCGTTCCATCATTTAAAATATCCATAAAATTAAAATATCCATTTAAAAAATCCATATCGTTCCATCATTTAAAATATAAATATAATAATTTCTACAGTGCATATGTTAAGCTCTTATTTCATTTAAAATCGGAAGCGCGGGAAACGGAAAGTAAAAACTAATTCGGTTTCTTATTGTCCCACCCATCGCTATACATATACAGAACCGTGACGTCACCTCCACCTTGACGTCCCCACCCACCACCTTCCCTGCTTCAGCGGGGGAGATTACGAAGCGTCACGCCGAGCGGAACGGCGAGAAATTTAAAATCATGACGTCTTTAAAATTGCGATCCTGAAGGCAATTTTCATTATTTCTGGACCAGATTAGACTTGTAAGAATGCCAGATGTTTGACCTTTCTGAAAATGTAAATTATTAGTCGAAATTATGAGTACTTTTCACGATGCGAGAATTTAAAAACCAAAAATCGTTTTCTTGAGCAAAAAGTGACTTTTGTTTTAAAATCTTTAAAAAATATTAGAAATCGAAATTCAGATTTGAAATTGATATATTTTTACTCCAAATTCTCTGCTCTTTCCGATGGTGTAATTTGTTTTTTTCTACGATGTCTGGATCGTGGAGAAAAAAGGGCAAAAAACGGTCGAAATCGCATAAAACATTAAATAAATAAAAAAATAATTAAAATTTTAAAAATCGGTTTTCACGTGTCCCCTTCCCTCCCCCCCGGGTCTCCGATTGCCAAATTTCGTAGCTCTCCGACGCGCGGTCGCGAAACGTATAGTGTATAAGACAGACAGACAGACAGACACACACACACACACACAGACATTGCCTTTTATTATTTACTAGCCGCCTTTGGCGACCAGCCTGTTCGCTACCCTTGAAAATTCTGACCGTGGCAAATTCTAACCGTGGCACACTCGCTGGCGCGACCTACCAGAAGGAACGACCTACCAGGAAGTGCCACCCAATTTAGACAGGAACTCAGTGGGGGAGGCATCCACAGGGACCGTACCCTCCTTCCCCTACCACCAACCTCTCGGAAGGACTTACGGTCCCGCATGTTTAACGTGATCGTACTCCGCCTGAACACGGCGGCAGTTTTGGCAGTGGCGGGAATCGAACCCGGACCTACCTAGTGCAAATCCCGCGCGCTAACCACTGGGCTACCGCGCCCTCCACGACAATCTCCATAACCTTCTTTTTATTCACCCAATTTAGACCGGAACCCAGTAGGGGAGGCATCCACAGGGTCCGTACCCTCCTTCCTCTACCAACAACCTCTCGGAAGGACTTACGGATCCACATGTTTAACGTGATCGTACTCCGCGTGAAAATGGCAGCAGTTTTGGCAGTGGCGGCAATCGAACCCTAGCCTACCGAGTGCAATTCCCGCGCGCCAACCACTGGGCTACCGCGCCCTCCGCGACAATCTCCATAACCTTCTTTTTATTCACCCAATTTAGACCGGAACCCAGTGGGAAAGTCATCCACAGGGTGCGTACCCTCCTTCCTCTACCACCAACCTCTCGGAAGGACTTACGGACCCACATGTTTAACGTGATCGTACTCCGCGTGAACACGGCAGCAGTTTTGTCAGTGGAGGGAATCGAACCCGGGCCTACCGAGTGAAATTCCCGCACGCTAACCACTGGGCTACCGCGCCCTCCGCGACAATCTCCATAACTTTCTTTTTATTCACCCAATTTGGACCAGGACCCAGTGGGGGAGGCATCCACAGAGACCGTACCCTCCTTTCCCTGCCACCAACCTCTCGGAAGGAATTATCGACCCATATGTTTAAGGTGATCGTACTCCGCATCAGTGGCGGGAATCGAACCCAGGTCTACCGAGTGCAATTCTCGCGCGCTAATTTAAATTTATAACGACCATATGCTAGGCTCTTAGTTCCACCATCCTCGTTCCATCGTTCCATCATTTAAAATAGCCATAAAATTAAAATATCCATTTAAAATATCTATAAATTAAAATATCCATAAATTAAAATATCCATTTAAAATAAAAAAATCAACCATATCGTTCCACCAATCCATAAATATAATAATTTCAAATACATCACCACAATTCAAACCACCATAATTCAATCATTTAAATTATTTAAAATATCCATTTAAAATATCATATAAATATAATAATTTCGCCCGATGTATACAACACTTATGCTCGTAATTCAGTTAAAACCGAAAGCGCGGTCTCCATGGAGACGGGGAAGAAACTAATGCGGATGGGGGGGGAAATGCCGTTGAGAAACTGAGCCGGTAGCCGACAAATTTAAAATCATGGCGTCTTTAAAATTGCCATCCTGAAGGCAATTTTCATTATTTCTGGACCAGATTGGACTTGTAAGAATGCCAGATGTTTGACCTTTCTGAAAATGTAAATTATTAGTCGAAATTATGAGTACTTTTCACGATGCGAGAATTTAAAAACCAAAAATCGTTTTCTTGAGCAAAAAGTGACTTTTGTTTTAAAATCTTTAAAAAATATTAGAAATCGAAATTCAGATTTGAAATTGATATATTTTTACTCGAAATTCTCTGCTCTTTCCGATGATGTCATTTATTTTTTTCTACGATGTCTGGATCGTGGAGAAAAAAGGGCAAAAAGGGCAAAAAATGGTCGAAATCGCATAAAACATTAAATAAATAAAAAAATAATTAAAATTTTAAAAATCGGTTTTCATGTGTCCCCTTCCCTCCCCCCCGGGTCTCGGATTGCCAAATTTCGTAGCTCTCCGACGCGCGGTCGCGAAACGTATAGTGTATAAGACAGACAGACAGACAGACACACACACACACAGACATTGCCTTTTATTATTTAAGACTAGCCGCCTTTGGCGACCAGCCTGTTCGCTACCCTTGAAAATTCTGACCGTGGCAAACTCGTTGGCGCGACCTACCAGAAAGGTGTAAGGTAACTGCTTGGAAGGCCAGGAAGTGCCACACAATTTAGACCGGAACCCAATGGGGGAGGCATCCAAAGAGACCGTACCCTCCTTCCCCTACCACAAACCTCTCGGAAGGACTTGCAGTCCCACACGTTTAACGTGATCGTACTCCGCGTGAACACGGCTGCAGTTTTGGCAATGGCGGGAATCGAACCCGGGCCTACCGAGTGAAATTCCCGCGCGCTAACCACTGGGCTACCGTGCCATCCGCGACAATCTCCATAACTTTATTTTTATTCGGCAATTTTGGGAATCGAACCCGGGCCTACCAAGTGCAAATCCCGCGCACTAACCACTGGGGTACTTCACCCTCCGCGATATTCTTCATAACTTTCTTTTTATTCACCCAATTTAGACCGGAACCAAGTGGGAGAAGCATCCACAGGGACCGTACCCTTCTTCCCCTACCACCAACCTCTCGGAAGGACTTACAGACCCACATGTTTAACGTGATCGTACTCCGCGTAAACACGGCGGCAATTTTGGGAATCGAACCCGGGCCTACCGAGTGCAATTTCCGCGCGCTAACCATTGGGCTACTTTGCCCTACGCGACAATCTCCATAACTTTCTTTTTATTCATCCAATTTAGACCGTACCCTCCTTCCCCTACCACCAACTTCTCGGAAGGACTCACGGACCCACATGTTTAACGTGATCGTACTCCGCGTAAACACGGCGGCAATTTTGGGAATCGAACCCGGGCCTACTGAGTGCAATTCCCTGCGCGCTAACCACTGGGCTTCTTCGCCCCCAGCGACTATCTCCATAACATTCTTTTTATTTACCCAATTTAGAACGGAACCCAGTGGGAGAGGCATCCACAGGGACCGTACCCTCCTTCCCCTACCACCAACCTCTCGGAAGGACTTCCGGACCCACATGTTTATCGTGATCGTACTCCGCGTGAACACGGCGGCAGTTTTGGAAGTGGCGGGAATCGAACCCGGGCCTACCGAGTGCAATTCCTGAGCGCTAACCACTGGGCTGCCTCGCCCTCCGCAACTTTCTTTATATTCACCCAATTTAGACGGGAACCCTGTGAGGGAGGCATCCACAGGGACCGTACCCTCCTTCCCCTACCACCAACCTCTCGGAAGGACTTCCGGACCCACATGTTTATCGTGATCGTACTCCGCGTGAACACGGCGGCAGTTTTGGAAGTGGCGGGAATCGAACCCGGGCCTACCGAGTGCAATTCCTGAGCGCTAACCACTGGGCTGCCTCGCCCTCCGCAACTTTCTTTATATTCACCCAATTTAGACGGGAACCCTGTGAGGGAGGCATCCACAGGGACCGTACCCTCCTTCCCCTACCACCAACCTCTCGGAAGGACTTCCGGACCCACATGTTTCCGGCCATCCACCAAGCTGCTCTAAGTCCTCGGACGAGTCGGATGGTCAGGGCTTTCGGACCCACATGTTTATCGTGATCGTACTCCGCGTGAACACGGCGGCAGTTTTGGAAGTGGCGGGAATCGAACCCGGGCCTACCGAGTGCAATTCCTGAGCGCTAACCACTGGGCTGCCTCGCCCTCCGCAACTTTCTTTATATTCACCCAATTTAGACGGGAACCCTGTGAAGGAGGCATCCACAGGGACCGTACCCTCCTTCCCCTACCACCAACCTCTCGGAAGGACTTACGGGCCCACATGTTTAACGTGATCGTATTCCGCGTGAACACTTCGGCAGTTTTGGCAGTGGCGGGAATCGTACCCGGGCCTACCGCTAACTTCCCGCGCGCTAATTTACCATTTAAAATGACCATATGCTCTCTAAGCTCTTAATTCCATCATCCTCATTCCATTGTTACATCATTTAAAATATCCATAAAATTTAAATATCCATCGTTCCATCATTTAAAATATCCATAAAATTAAAATATCCATCGTTCCATCATTTAAAATATCCATAAAATTAAAATATCCATTTAAAAAATCCATATCGTTCCATCATTTAAAATATAAATATAATAATTTCTACAGTGCATATGTTAAGCTCTTATTTCATTTAAAATCGGAAGCGCGGGAAACGGAAAGTAAAAACTAATTCGGTTTCTTATTGTCCCACCCATCGCTATACATATACAGAACCGTGACGTCACCTCCACCTTGACGTCCCCACCCACCACCTTCCCTGCTTCAGCGGGGGAGATTACGAAGCGTCACGCCGAGCGGAACGGCGAGAAATTTAAAATCATGACGTCTTTAAAATTGCGATCCTGAAGGCAATTTTCATTATTTCTGGACCAGATTAGACTTGTAAGAATGCCAGATGTTTGACCTTTCTGAAAATGTAAATTATTAGTCGAAATTATGAGTACTTTTCACGATGCGAGAATTTAAAAACCAAAAATCGTTTTCTTGAGCAAAAAGTGACTTTTGTTTTAAAATCTTTAAAAAATATTAGAAATCGAAATTCAGATTTGAAATTGATATATTTTTACTCCAAATTCTCTGCTCTTTCCGATGGTGTAATTTGTTTTTTTCTACGATGTCTGGATCGTGGAGAAAAAAGGGCAAAAAACGGTCGAAATCGCATAAAACATTAAATAAATAAAAAAATAATTAAAATTTTAAAAATCGGTTTTCACGTGTCCCCTTCCCTCCCCCCCGGGTCTCCGATTGCCAAATTTCGTAGCTCTCCGACGCGCGGTCGCGAAACGTATAGTGTATAAGACAGACAGACAGACAGACACACACACACACACACAGACATTGCCTTTTATTATTTACTAGCCGCCTTTGGCGACCAGCCTGTTCGCTACCCTTGAAAATTCTGACCGTGGCAAATTCTAACCGTGGCACACTCGCTGGCGCGACCTACCAGAAGGAACGACCTACCAGGAAGTGCCACCCAATTTAGACAGGAACTCAGTGGGGGAGGCATCCACAGGGACCGTACCCTCCTTCCCCTACCACCAACCTCTCGGAAGGACTTACGGTCCCGCATGTTTAACGTGATCGTACTCCGCCTGAACACGGCGGCAGTTTTGGCAGTGGCGGGAATCGAACCCGGACCTACCTAGTGCAAATCCCGCGCGCTAACCACTGGGCTACCGCGCCCTCCACGACAATCTCCATAACCTTCTTTTTATTCACCCAATTTAGACCGGAACCCAGTAGGGGAGGCATCCACAGGGTCCGTACCCTCCTTCCTCTACCAACAACCTCTCGGAAGGACTTACGGATCCACATGTTTAACGTGATCGTACTCCGCGTGAAAATGGCAGCAGTTTTGGCAGTGGCGGCAATCGAACCCTAGCCTACCGAGTGCAATTCCCGCGCGCCAACCACTGGGCTACCGCGCCCTCCGCGACAATCTCCATAACCTTCTTTTTATTCACCCAATTTAGACCGGAACCCAGTGGGAAAGTCATCCACAGGGTGCGTACCCTCCTTCCTCTACCACCAACCTCTCGGAAGGACTTACGGACCCACATGTTTAACGTGATCGTACTCCGCGTGAACACGGCAGCAGTTTTGTCAGTGGAGGGAATCGAACCCGGGCCTACCGAGTGAAATTCCCGCACGCTAACCACTGGGCTACCGCGCCCTCCGCGACAATCTCCATAACTTTCTTTTTATTCACCCAATTTGGACCAGGACCCAGTGGGGGAGGCATCCACAGAGACCGTACCCTCCTTTCCCTGCCACCAACCTCTCGGAAGGAATTATCGACCCATATGTTTAAGGTGATCGTACTCCGCATCAGTGGCGGGAATCGAACCCAGGCCTACCGAGTGCAATTCTCGCGCGCTAATTTAAATTTATAACGACCATATGCTAGGCTCTTAGTTCCACCATCCTCGTTCCATCGTTCCATCATTTAAAATAGCCATAAAATTAAAATATCCATTTAAAATATCTATAAATTAAAATATCCATAAATTAAAATATCCATTTAAAATAAAAAAATCAACCATATCGTTCCACCAATCCATAAATATAATAATTTCAAATACATCACCACAATTCAAACCACCATAATTCAATCATTTAAATTATTTAAAATATCCATTTAAAATATCATATAAATATAATAATTTCGCCCGATGTATACAACACTTATGCTCGTAATTCAGTTAAAACCGAAAGCGCGGTCTCCATGGAGACGGGGAAGAAACTAATGCGGATGGGGGGGAAATGCCGTTGAGAAACTGAGCCGGTAGCCGACAAATTTAAAATCATGGCGTCTTTAAAATTGCCATCCTGAAGGCAATTTTCATTATTTCTGGACCAGATTGGACTTGTAAGAATGCCAGATGTTTGACCTTTCTGAAAATGTAAATTATTAGTCGAAATTATGAGTACTTTTCACGATGCGAGAATTTAAAAACCAAAAATCGTTTTCTTGAGCAAAAAGTGACTTTTGTTTTAAAATCTTTAAAAAATATTAGAAATCGAAATTCAGATTTGAAATTGATATATTTTTACTCGAAATTCTCTGCTCTTTCCGATGATGTCATTTATTTTTTTCTACGATGTCTGGATCGTGGAGAAAAAAGGGCAAAAAGGGCAAAAAATGGTCGAAATCGCATAAAACATTAAATAAATAAAAAAATAATTAAAATTTTAAAAATCGGTTTTCATGTGTCCCCTTCCCTCCCCCCCGGGTCTCGGATTGCCAAATTTCGTAGCTCTCCGACGCGCGGTCGCGAAACGTATAGTGTATAAGACAGACAGACAGACAGACACACACACACACAGACATTGCCTTTTATTATTTAAGACTAGCCGCCTTTGGCGACCAGCCTGTTCGCTACCCTTGAAAATTCTGACCGTGGCAAACTCGTTGGCGCGACCTACCAGAAAGGTGTAAGGTAACTGCTTGGAAGGCCAGGAAGTGCCACACAATTTAGACCGGAACCCAATGGGGGAGGCATCCAAAGAGACCGTACCCTCCTTCCCCTACCACAAACCTCTCGGAAGGACTTGCAGTCCCACACGTTTAACGTGATCGTACTCCGCGTGAACACGGCTGCAGTTTTGGCAATGGCGGGAATCGAACCCGGGCCTACCGAGTGAAATTCCCGCGCGCTAACCACTGGGCTACCGTGCCATCCGCGACAATCTCCATAACTTTATTTTTATTCGGCAATTTTGGGAATCGAACCCGGGCCTACCAAGTGCAAATCCCGCGCACTAACCACTGGGGTACTTCACCCTCCGCGATATTCTTCATAACTTTCTTTTTATTCACCCAATTTAGACCGGAACCAAGTGGGAGAAGCATCCACAGGGACCGTACCCTTCTTCCCCTACCACCAACCTCTCGGAAGGACTTACAGACCCACATGTTTAACGTGATCGTACTCCGCGTAAACACGGCGGCAATTTTGGGAATCGAACCCGGGCCTACCGAGTGCAATTTCCGCGCGCTAACCATTGGGCTACTTTGCCCTACGCGACAATCTCCATAACTTTCTTTTTATTCATCCAATTTAGACCGTACCCTCCTTCCCCTACCACCAACTTCTCGGAAGGACTCACGGACCCACATGTTTAACGTGATCGTACTCCGCGTAAACACGGCGGCAATTTTGGGAATCGAACCCGGGCCTACTGAGTGCAATTCCCGCGCGCTAACCACTGGGCTTCTTCGCCCCCAGCGACTATCTCCATAACATTCTTTTTATTTACCCAATTTAGAACGGAACCCAGTGGGAGAGGCATCCACAGGGACCGTACCCTACTTCCCCTACCACCAACCTCTCGGAAGGACTTCCGGACCCACATGTTTATCGTGATCGTACTCCGCGTGAACACGGCGGCAGTTTTGGAAGTGGCGGGAATCGAACCCGGGCCTACCGAGTGCAATTCCTGAGCGCTAACCACTGGGCTGCCTCGCCCTCCGCAACTTTCTTTATATTCACCCAATTTAGACGGGAACCCTGTGAGGGAGGCATCCACAGGGACCGTACCCTCCTTCCCCTACCACCAACCTCTCGGAAGGACTTCCGGACCCACATGTTTATCGTGATCGTACTCCGCGTGAACACGGCGGCAGTTTTGGAAGTGGCGGGAATCGAACCCGGGCCTACCGAGTGCAAATCCTGAGCGCTAACCACTGGGCTGCCTCGCCCTCCGCAACTTTCTTTATATTCACCCAATTTAGACGGGAACCCTGTGAGGGAGGCATCCACAGGGACCGTACCCTCCTTCCCCTACCACCAACCTCTCGGAAGGACTTCCGGACCCACATGTTTATCGTGATCGTACTCCGCGTGAACACGGCGGCAGTTTTGGAAGTGGCGGGAATCGAACCCGGGCCTACCGAGTGCAATTCCTGAGCGCTAACCACTGGGCTGCCTCGCCCTCCGCAACTTTCTTTATATTCACCCAATTTAGACGGGAACCCTGTGAAGGAGGCATCCACAGGGACCGTACCCTCCTTCCCCTACCACCAACCTCTCGGAAGGACTTACGGGCCCACATGTTTAACGTGATCGTATTCCGCGTGAACACTTCGGCAGTTTTGGCAGTGGCGGGAATCGTACCCGGGCCTACCGCTAACTTCCCGCGCGCTAATTTACAATTTAAAATGACCATATGCTCTCTAAGCTCTTAATTCCATCATCCTCATTCCATTGTTCCATCATTTAAAATATCCATAAAATTTAAATATCCATCGTTCCATCATTTAAAATATCCATAAAATTAAAATATCCATCGTTCCATCATTTAAAATATCCATAAAATTAAAATATCCATTTAAAAAATCCATATCGTTCCATCATTTAAAATATAAATATAATAATTTCTACAGTGCATATGTTAAGCTCTTATTTCATTTAAAATCGGAAGCGCGGGAAACGGAAAGTAAAAACTAATTCGGTTTCTTATTGTCCCACCCATCGCTATACATATACAGAACCGTGACGTCACCTCCACCTTGACGTCCCCACCCACCACCTTCCCTGCTTCAGCGGGGGAGATTACGAAGCGTCACGCCGAGCGGAACGGCGAGAAATTTAAAATCATGACGTCTTTAAAATTGCGATCCTGAAGGCAATTTTCATTATTTCTGGACCAGATTAGACTTGTAAGAATGCCAGATGTTTGACCTTTCTGAAAATGTAAATTATTAGTCGAAATTATGAGTACTTTTCACGATGCGAGAATTTAAAAACCAAAAATCGTTTTCTTGAGCAAAAAGTGACTTTTGTTTTAAAATCTTTAAAAAATATTAGAAATCGAAATTCAGATTTGAAATTGATATATTTTTACTCAAAATTCTCTGCTCTTTCCGATGGTGTAATTTGTTTTTTTCTACGATGTCTGGATCGTGGAGAAAAAAGGGCAAAAAGGGCAAAAAACGGTCGAAATCGCATAAAACATTAAATAAATAAAAAAATAATTAAAATTTTAAAAATCGGTTTTCACCCAAGTAGCACCGGCACGTTCAGAGTACGTTCAGAGTGCGTTCAAAGATAGTGTTATAAGTGTTATAACGGTGTTTGGTGTTATTTGCACGTGATGTTCGACGTTCTACAATGGTACAATATAAGACGTTCTTTATCTGTGCCAAAAGAACGTGATATTGGAAGTTCTATAATAGTTCAACATAGAACGTTCAATTTTTGTGCGTATAAAGTGTACTGTTTGACGTTCTACAATAGTTCAATAAAAACGTTCCGAAGACCGTGTCAGAAGAACGTGATATTCGGCATGCTATAATAGTACAACATAGAACGTTCAATATCTGTATCGAAAGAGCGTACAATTCGCCGAGCAATAGTAGCACGAATAGCACGTAAAGTATTTTAGACCAATGTACTTTTCAATTTTCTCTCTCTTTTTCCTTCTTTCTCAAAGGTTAAGATTTCCTTTGAGTCTGTTTGCGATTTTCAGCCTTAAATCAGTAAAAATTTAAATATTAAAATCTATTGTTTCTATGTGTTCCTGTATTAATGTATTTTCATCTTTATTTTCTCATACTATATAATATAATATAGAGATGGTATTGTTTCCACAAAAATATACGTATTCAAGAGTTTAATGCTAATATATGTTTTAGGACCTCCTGAACATGTTTTGATTATCTTTGGAGTGATATCCCTCTGTCTGTACTGTGGTCGATTTTTTGTATACTAACTGCAACAAATATTAATGGATTTTTCGCGAAACTTTATATTCGGGTTTGTTATAAAAAAACCTAGAACTAGAAGGAAATTTTTTAAATTCCTGCGAAAACTTAGAACTTGATTCGAAATTTTATATTTTTATAACATGGGACAAAATTTGACATATTCATACATAAAAATATTTATTTATGGTTCAATAATAAATACCATCATTGTTGGGAAAAGAAACTGCGATACAATTTTTGTATGAGTGAAGTCATTACCCCAGGTAGACTCGGACATTTTCAAGTTTGGTATCAATCAAAAGATTTTTTCAAGTCCTCTAAATTGAAGGGTAACAAGCTATAGTAATGATTTGGCCCAACAATTCCAATTTTTCATTTTTTTTTCTTAATTTAAATGGGAAAAAAACTTGAGCTACTTAAGAATGGATTATGGTACGAATTGGGCTACAATTTAGTTAAATTTTTTAGTTTATGGTGTGATTAAAATCACGTCCAATCACGATTTTGATCCATAGTTTATTCCAGAAATTAAATGTTCTAACCTATTTTTCTGATGTATTCTTTTAATGTAGAACATACTGTATTCTTTTAATGTAGAACATATTTAATGTAGAACATCCCTGATATCGAAATGGGAGAGGAAAGGTATTAATTTACCCCTAAAAAGAATGGGACAGGAAAGGTATTAATTTACCCCTAAAAAGAACTGAAAACGTGATGTCAATCGATAAACATCAAGGGTTTTTTTTTTTAATCAAAGTGCTTCAGAGGGTTTTTTTTTTTTTTTCTTTTTTTTTCCCCTGCAAAATGTTCCTAGAGGATGTATTTTCTTTTCAAAACAATGTACATTGAACAAAATACGGTACTTGATTTTTTTTTTCTTTCTTTCTTTCTTTTTTAAATTTAGGGTGTGAAGATTATGATCACAATCGCGTCCAATCGCGTTTTCGACCCATAGTTCTTACCAGGAAATAAATGTTCACCCTTATTTTTCTGGTGCATTCTTTTAGTGTAGAATACGTAGTGCATTCCTGATATCCAAATGGTACCGGGCATGTATCAGTTTGCCCGTGAAAAAGAGCTGAAAACGGGATTTCAGTCGATAAACATCGAAAGTTTTTGTCAAAGTGCATGAGTATTTTTTTAAAAAATGTTCCGAGAGAATGTATTTTCTTTTCAAGATATTATACGTAGAACAAAATAGGGTGCTTAATTTTTTCTTTTTTTTTTTGTTTTTTTTTTCTTTGTTACTTTAGGGTGTGAAGATTATGATCACAATCGCGTAAAATCGCATATTTAACCTATAGTTTTTTCCAGAAATTAAATGTTCAAACATAATTTTTTGATGTATTATTTTAGTGTGGAATACATAGTGCATCCCCGATATCGAAATGGTACCAGGCAGGTATTAGTTTGCCCGTGAAAAAGAGCTGAAAACGGGATTTCAATCGATAAACATCGAAAGTTTTTGTCAAAGTGCATGAGTATTTTTTTAAAAAATGTTCCGAGAGAATGTATTTTCTTTTCAAGATATTATACGTAGAACAAAATAGGGTGCTTAATTTTTTCTTTTTTTTTTTGTTTTTTTTTTCTTTGTTACTTTAGGGTGTGAAGATTATGATCACAATCGCGTAAAATCGCATATTTAACCTATAGTTTTTTCCAGAAATTAAATGTTCAAACATAATTTTTTGATGTATTATTTTAGTGTGGAATACATAGTGCATCCCCGATATCGAAATGGTACCAGGCAGGTATTAGTTTGCCCGTGAAAAAGAGCTGAAAACGGGATTTCAGTCGATAAACATCGAAAGTTTTTGTCAAAGTGCATGAGTATTTTTTTAAAAAATGTTCCGAGAGAATGTATTTTATTTTCAAGATATTATACGTAGAACAAAATAGGGTGCTTAATTTTTTCTTTTTTTTTTGTTTTTTTTTCTTTGTTACTTTAGGGTGTGAAGATTATGATCACAATCGCGTAAAATCGCATATTTAACCTATAGTTTTTTCCAGAAATTAAATGTTCAAACATAATTTTTTGATGTATTATTTTAGTGTGGAATACATAGTGCATCCCTGATATCGAAATGGTACCAGGCAGGTATTAGTTTGCCCGTGAAAAAGAACTGAAAACGGGATTTCAGTCGATAAACATCGAAAGTTTTTATCAAAGTGCATGAGTATTTTTTTAAAAAATGTTCCGAGAGAATGTATTTTCTTTTCAAAACAATGTACATTGAACAAAATACGGTACTGATTTTTTTTTTTCTTTCTTTCTTTCTTTTTTAAATTTAGGGTGTGAAGATTATGATCACAATCGCGTAAAATCGCATTTTTAACGTATAGTTTTTTCCAGAAATTAAATGTTCAAACATAATTTTTTGATGTATTATTTTAGTGTGGAATACATAGTGCATCCCTGATATCGAAATGGTACCAGGCAGGTATTAGTTTGCCCGTGAAAAAGAGCTGAAAACGGGATTTCAGTCGATAAACATCGAAAGTTTTTGTCAAAGTGCATGAGTATTTTTTTAAAAAATGTTCCGAGAGAATGTATTTTCTTTTCAAGATACTATACGTAGAACAAAATAGGCTGATTAATTTTTCCTTTTTTTTTTTTTTTCTTGGTTTAGTGTGTGAAGATTATGATCACAATCGCGTAAAATCGCATTTTTAACGTATAGTTTTTTCCAGAAATTAAATGTTCAAACATAATTTTTTGATGTATTATTTTAGTGTGGAATACATAGTGCATCCCTGATATCGAAATGGTACCAGGCAGGTATTAGTTTGCCCGTGAAAAAGAGCTGAAAACGGGATTTCAGTCGATAAACATCGAAAGTTTTTGTCAAAGTGCATGAGTATTTTTTTAAAAAATGTTCCGAGAGAATGTATTTTCTTTTCAAGATACTATACGTAGAACAAAATAGGCTGATTAATTTTTCCTTTTTTTTTTTTTTTTCTTGGTTTAGTGTGTGAAGATTATGATCACAATCGCGTAAAATCGCATTTTTAACGTATAGTTTTTTCCAGAAATTAAATGTTCAAACATAATTTTTTGATGTATTATTTTAGTGTGGAATACATAGTGCATCCCTGATATCGAAATGGTACCAGGCAGGTATTAGTTTGCCCGTGAAAAAGAGCTGAAAACGGGATTTCAGTCGATAAACATCGAAAGTTTTTGTCAAAGTGCATGAGTATTTTTTTAAAAAATGTTCCGAGAGAATGTATTTTCTTTTCAAGATACTATACGTAGAACAAAATAGGCTGATTAATTTTTCCTTTTTTTTTTTTTTTCTTGGTTTAGTGTGTGAAGATTATGATCACAATCGCGTAAAATCGCATTTTTAACGTATAGTTTTTTCCAGAAATTAAATGTTCAAACATAATTTTTTGATGTATTATTTTAGTGTGGAATACATAGTGCATCCCTGATATCGAAATGGTACCAGGCAGGTATTAGTTTGCCCGTGAAAAAGAGCTGAAAACGGGATTTCAGTCGATAAACATCGAAAGTTTTTGTCAAAGTGCATGAGTATTTTTTTAAAAAATGTTCCGAGAGAATGTATTTTCTTTTCAAGATACTATACGTAGAACAAAATAGGCTGATTAATTTTTCCTTTTTTTTTTTTTTTCTTGGTTTAGTGTGTGAAGATTATGATCACAATCGCGTAAAATCGCATTTTTAACGTATAGTTTTTTCCAGAAATTAAATGTTCAAACATAATTTTTTGATGTATTATTTTAGTGTGGAATACATAGTGCATCCCTGATATCGAAATGGTACCAGGCAGGTATTAGTTTGCCCGTGAAAAAGAGCTGAAAACGGGATTTCAGTCGATAAACATCGAAAGTTTTTGTCTAAGTGCATGAGTATTTTTTTAAAAAATGTTCCGAGAGAATGTATTTTCTTTTCAAGATACTATACGTAGAACAAAATAGGCTGATTAATTTTTCCTTTTTTTTTTTTTTTTCTTGGTTTAGTGTGTGAAGATTATGATCACAATCGCGTAAAATCGCATTTTTAACGTATAGTTTTTTCCAGAAATTAAATGTTCAAACATAATTTTTTGATGTATTATTTTAGTGTGGAATACATAGTGCATCCCTGATATCGAAATGGTACCAGGCAGGTATTAGTTTGCCCGTGAAAAAGAGCTGAAAACGGGATTTCAGTCGATAAACATCGAAAGTTTTTGTCAAAGTGCATGAGTATTTTTTTAAAAAATGTTCCGAGAGAATGTATTTTCTTTTCAAGATACTATACGTAGAACAAAATAGGCTGATTAATTTTTCCTTTTTTTTTTTTTTTTCTTGGTTTAGTGTGTGAAGATTATGATCACAATCGCGTAAAATCGCATTTTTAACGTATAGTTTTTTCCAGAAATTAAATGTTCAAACATAATTTTTTGATGTATTATTTTAGTGTGGAATACATAGTGCATCCCTGATATCGAAATGGTACCAGGCAGGTATTAGTTTGCCCGTGAAAAAGAGCTGAAAACGGGATTTCAGTCGATAAACATCGAAAGTTTTTGTCAAAGTGCATGAGTATTTTTTTAAAAAATGTTCCGAGAGAATGTATTTTCTTTTCAAGATACTATACGTAGAACAAAATAGGCTGATTAATTTTTCCTTTTTTTTTTTTTTTCTTGGTTTAGTGTGTGAAGATTATGATCACAATCGCGTAAAATCGCATTTTCAACCTATAGTTTTTTCCAGAAATTAAATGTTCAAACATAATTTTTTGATGTATTATTTTAGTGTGGAATACATAGTGCATCCCTGATATCGAAATAGTACCAGGCAGGTATTAGTTTGCCCGTGAAAAAGAGCTGAAAACGGAATTTCAGCCTATAAACATCCAGAGTTTTTGTCTAAGTACCGGAGTATTTTTATGAAAAATGTTCCGAGAGAATGTATTTTCTTTTCAAGACAATATACGTAGAACAAAATAGGGTATTTAATATTTTTCAATTTTTTTTTATTTTGTATAGGGCGTTATATAATCTCGTCCAATCGCGTTTTCGATCCATACATTTTTCCAGGAATTAACTGTTCAAACCTATTTATCTGATGCTGTATTTTAGTATAGAATCTATAGAATAACCTCGATATCAAAATTGGACTGGAAAGGTATTAGTTTGCCTATGAAAAGGACTAAAAATGTGATTTTAATCGAAAAACTTCAAAAATGGAACAAAATATATTAATAAAAATTGAAGTTATTTTTAATTTAAATTATTATTATGTTATTCTACGGCGGATATTGTATAGAAAAGGTTTAGAATACAAAACAGGGATATTTGACAAAATCTCTAGTTATACCACTAGATATATGTATGTATTCTTGTAGTATGAAACCTATAAATTTTCTGCCCTATCAAATTGGGAAGGAAAATTTTCGATTTTGGTGTGAAACGAAACCGAAATCATTTTTTAATTTTAATTTTCTCTTATCTATAGCCGTAGGATGTAATTCATGAAGTTTCAATATTCAGGAAGAATGTATTTCTTTACAAGATTATTTTCGTTGAGCATAATTCTTAAAATCCTCGTTTACGATTTATCTCGCATTTGAAACCTTAGTTTTTCCGAAAAGTGATCACTTTGAATGTGTTATATCTTGAAATGTGAAATTTTTAATTTTTTGAAAGAGCGCTTTTCCTTTTATGGTAAGGTAAAAATTATATACATTTTAACCGAAATTTTGATTTCATCACACAGAACCGTATTTTGATCCTCAATATCCCTAGGAAATGATCTGAAATACAGTCATTTGCGAAAATTGTAAACCACCTATTCGTATTCACTGACCGTATTGCTTCCTGCGGTGTTGCATCATCTTACAGAGACATATGTTGATGGGGGCAAAAGTTCAAGGGTCAGTTTTCTTCTGGTTTTCAGTCTGAGATAGAAGCTTAAGCAGAATAGGCTTAAGCAGAAATGTGAATGTTAGAACGACTGATATCTATAACATTATCACGAAACATCAAGATACAGGTGATGAAGTGGATGCAAGATGAAGTGGGTGCTCTAATAAACAAGCCCATCCGGTAACAACATTATACGGCAAATTATTATGCTTTCTCTCAAGAGTTCGTACACGAAAATAAAGTCTTTTCTACATTCAAAAGGATATAATATTAGTATTAGCGCTGTTTCCCGACGTCTCATGAATGTAAACTAAACGCTATAATGATAAAAAGAGACGTTACTTTGCAAAACGTGGACTGTTCAAGATTGGTGTCAAGCTCTGTTTTCCTATAAATCAACTTTGTGTCAATTTGCTTCACTCAAAATCATGTTGTATGACCAAAGGCAAAAAGTTTAATGAAAAATACATTGTTATCGTAGTGCAACATCGCCAAGTCAGGTGATGTGGGGTGCTATGTCAGCTTTAGGTACTGCTTCATTGTTCTTTTAGCCGAGAGGCCCTACCATGAATGGTTCTATTTATATGAATATGTTACGAAAAAAGTTAGTAACTCATATGCAAGTGCACATATGCACATGCATGATGGTACTTCATGCCACAGATCAAGTGTAGTATAGGATTACCTGCAGAGGAAATACATAAACGTGCTTGACTGGCACGACTAAAACCCTATCGAAAATTCAGCAAAAAAAATCCCATCAAATTTCGAATCTTTGATTGACGCAGTAAAGTACATGTGGCCCTTGTGCAAAGACATTTTAAGCGACTACTGCAATTTTCTCATTGACAAAAGTATGTCACATCGTATTCTGTTCATTACAGGAAACAAAGGTGACCACACAAAGTTCTGATTTCGGTCCTTTCATATACTAAAGAATGTAACTACTCATATGTGATGTTAGTTGTTTCTTTGAAATGGTTAATTTGCCATAGAATGACAGTTGGCAAATATAATTAGTGTTGCAAGCATATGAACAATAAGCTGTGAAAAGCAATTGAAAAAGTCGTCTTTTGTAGTCATTCGACCTTCATAAGCGGGCGGGTTCTCTTATTATGAATCGTAACACCAAATTAGAAAATATAGTTTTCTAAAAATTTTCTAATTTTTAGGGTTTTAGCAAAAAGTTACAATATAAGACGTATTGAACATGTTTGTGTCACTTTTAGAGTAGTTATCAGTTATCACCCTCTTTTCCCTGTCTCTGCGTGTGCAGTAGACGGGCGAGTTCACACTTCACACAAAAAAAATTATATTTAAATAACCTACGAAAAAATTAAACTATAAAATTGTCGTAATACGGAATATGTGATTAGATTAAAATATTCCTGAATTTCTGCATTAGCTTCGACAGAAATTGCTTCTCTCTCTCTGTATGTGTATACGGGGGCAGTTACCTAATATTTTGTTTACCATTTTTCCCATATATCGTTTCTATAAAATTCAGTGGGTTCGATGGATTCTTGAGGAGACACAATCCCCAAATATCCCCCCCCCCCTCCATTGCAGACACCACTAATGTTCTAAATTATCCGTTCAAAAGTATAACCACAGCCGGTCTACACACGATGTAGACCGGCTGTGGTATAACACATGATTTAAAAAAAGTTACATTCAATAAACATGGTTCTCCTCGTGTTTATTGAATATATTTATTGTTGTAACTTGGGTAAATATAATTATGTTTGAACTGGAAAATTTGTAGCTAGAAAAATTGAATTCTGAGATATTTCGGAAACAGTCCCCAAATTATTTTTCAAAATTTTATTTTCATCCATAAGATTTTCTTTTACAGTTAAATATTACTAATTAGTTGTAGTTCTTAATATAAATATGCTTCTGCATGAATGTAACGTTCGTTAAAAAATAAAATAAAATATATGCATCTTTGGAGAATCCTTTTCAGAATTTCTAGTTGGTATCTGGCAACACTTATTCCGTGTTTACAAATTTGAATTTGTTATTTGTCGTTGAGTTGGATTACCGCGCGCGCGCGCATGAACTGGTTCCACGGCCACTGAAGTTATCTGTTGAAGGTAAGTGATTTCATTTCAAATCTAGTTAATATAAAGTTAGGTTAGTTATCTAGTTAAGGTTTTTCTTGTTTTCACATCTTAAAAGCACAAATAACTTACGTGCATTTTCTGCATAGATATAATAACCTTGGAGTTGGTTCTACGGCAACTGAAGTTATCTGTTGAAGGTAAGTGATTTTATTTCAAATTACTAATTAGTTGTATTACTAATTATAACCGGAGTTTAAAACAAATTTCTGCCAAATTAAGAAAATTCGACCATAAAACTTAGGCAAAACCAAATGCGATATCTTCTACTTTTCATTCCATATTTCACAGTTATTTATGTGCATCTAAGAGGAAGAAACAGGTGGCTCCCAAAATTGTTCGTAAACTTACGAATTTCAAAGAAGTACTGCTCTATCCATTAATAAAAATTAATATTTCAGCATGGGAATTTTTTAATGATATCTATAACATGTTCTTAACAAAACTATATATATTTTATACATAGTTTTACTATGTATAAAATATTTTAAATACATAGTAAAACTTTTTTTAAAAAAAATTAATAATCAAAAAGTTACGTCACAAAACTCTTCGTACCTACAGTTTAAAAAAAATCTCTACATACAGTAAATATTATAATATTGTGGTAAATTAGTACTTAGTAGGATAACTTCTATATCCACAACAGCTTTTTAACATCTGTGAATAGCGTTTACTAGTTTTTTGTAATTTCTGCATCAATGTACCTCCATTCTTCGATCATTACTGTTTTTAGTTTGCTTCTCATTTTAATGTCATGTCTTCGTACTCTAACCTCCAGTTCTCTCCAAATGTGTTCTATTGGGTTTAAATCCGGTGACTGAGGTGGTGTTTTCAGAACTTGTGGACAATTATGAAGACACCAGAGGGGGGTGAATATTAAGGCACAACTTTGTGGACAATTATGAAGACACCAGAGGTGAATTATATACTTGTTGCCAAACACATATTCATTTGCTAAAATTTTTTAGTATTTTATAAAAAAAATGTCCTTTTAAAGTATCAGGGATTACAAATTATCAGTGTGTGTGTGTGTGTGTTTATGGACATGTTTGGCAGTTTACAATAACTGAAGCAACAAATAGAAACTATTTAATTGAATTTGAATTATCTTAATTACCTTAAAGGGTGTTTTTATCCTCTAGAAAAAAAAAATTCATGCGAACACTGCCATTAAGAAATTTTGAAACAATCTTAGTTGATCACTTCTGGATGTTTGTTTTTTTCTTTATGATTGAAATTAATGAGTAGCAAAATCTCTCATATGAAAAATTCTGAATACAGCCTTTTCCAATTTACAGCTTCGTGTTTACAAATGTAATTATTTAAATGTTTAATTTGTAAAAATAAATTATGTTCCTGTTTATAAAATCATACAATTAAAAATAAATCATTTAACATGCTGAGTGCTGCATCAGTCACCAGTGATTGTCAATATACTTTCCGTTTAAGCCGCGTTCGTCACCATTGATCTGACTATATATAATTTAAAAAATTATATTCTTAATTAAAAATTAAATAGTTTGAATATTATAAAAAATGTATCTAAATATTACTTCTTATCAGAAAAATTATTTTAATAGGTATTGTTGAAACACTGGATACACATAAATAGTTGTCCTGTGCAGGTTTCACAGAATGTTGTCACTTGTTTCGTCAATTTTCTGGCAATATCTTTGAACTTTCGATGCTCTTCCAGATCTTTGTTGTAATTTGTGACAAGATATTTGAGGTGTATAATTGCAATATTTCTACTTGGAATTCCGTCATAGCAACAATGTGAAAGATAAGACAGCTAATTTCTTTTGAAATTCTGTGATACTCGTATTATTTTTGGTTATATTTTAAAATAAAATATGAGCATTTAGAACTGATGAAGTATTTAGTAGGAACTTAAAGACTAGCCAGCATATTGCAGCTTGAATGGAAAAGAAAACAAAATAGGCTCAGCGCTTAACGTGTTATGAAAAGACTACTTCATACCTGCCAACTTGTACGATTTGTCCATCACAATGTATGAAATTTGTTTCATTTTTACGATTATACGAAATAATCAAAAAATCTATGAATTTAATAGTTTTATTCGTAGGTTAGCGAATTCTAGTGACTGTGCTAGATTTGGCGGAAAACCACTAGTTTTAGTAGAAAATCGCTAGTTTTGGTAACATCAACTTGAAAATCGGAAAAACATTAATTGCGTTAGTGTTGCCGGTTTTAGGGAAAATTGGGCTTTTTTTTTCCAGTTTGCTAAAAAAAGATCACTAAGTTTGGCAACAACATAAAATCCATAAATTCTATATCAATGTTGCCAAATTGAACCGATGTGCGCAAATTCGGGTACTTTTCGGTAGAGTTTTTCCAAGATAATTTGGGATAGTTTTGAACAAGTTGCGTGGCAACGCTTCACGGAGTAACCAACACAGCTGCCGTGGCTTCCAAGATAATTTGGATGGTTTTAAACAAGTTGTGTGGCAACGCCTCACGGAGTAAACAACACAGTCGCCGTGGCGCCATTTGCATCTAAAATTACGTATGTGGATCCAACCCTCTGTAATTCACTTATAGTGATCGTGTCTTGTGGCAAAATGTCCAAAGTAAAGCCTGAACAATATTCCCAAGTGTTTAAACAATCCTACATTCAGGAGTTTTCCTGTATTATGCAGTCTCGCAAAGGTGTGCATTTTGCCTTTTATTCATTGTGTGCAAGTGATATAGGCGGCTTAAACGATGTAAAAGTACACGTGCGTTTCAAAAACATTGTGATTTTGCATTTAATTTTGAAAAGAATTCAAATGTTGGATCTTTTTTTCATCAAACAACTGGAGATAACGATGTTACTAAAGCAGAATGCTTTTTTACTGCATTCATTATTGAACATAACCTTCCTATTTCTGTTGCTGATCATGATGGACCATTTTTCAAAAAAATGTTCACTCGCTGTGAGACTGCTAAAAATTATGAGTGTGGAAAGACAAAGATTAGTGCTGTTCTGAATGAAATGGCTTCGAGTGGAAAGGAATTATTGGTGGACTTGCTAAAGTTGACTCCATTCTCTATTGCAACTGACGGAAGTAATAGCAATGATGGTCAGTTGTAACCAATTCACAGATTCCCTATTATGTTGCATATCAAAGATAGTGAGTGAAGAAGAAGCGATAGACAAGCTGCATGCTCAGTTTTCTGCGTTTCAGGTAGGTGATATACCAGAACATATTGAAGAGGAAAACTAAATGGTCTTACATAAAATTGGCAAATGGTGCTTTAAAATACGATAGGCTTGGCAGAGTTATGTTATCAATTTTAACTGCCACATGGAAATGCTGAATGCGAACGCATGTTTAGTCAAATAAAGAAAAATGAGACACAATTTCGTAGCTCGATGTCTGATGCAAATTTAGAAAATTTGTTAATTAAGACCATGCAAAGAGGAAAATGTTACGAGCAAAAATATGATGACAAATTCTTAAAAAATGCAAAGTCACACCTATGACATGCTTAAAAACTCTAGCATACAGTGTTGAAAATTAATTGAATGTCTATATCAAGGTACAATAAAGGTTAATTTCATTAATTTCCTCAGTTGTATTGCCTAATGTTTTTGCATATGAAAATTGTACTCTAATTTTGTACTAATTTTAGATGTCAATTGTACTAATTTCAACATTTTGAGGTTGGCAGGTATGCTACTTCATCTTTTCATATTTCATTTCAAGCTATTTGTCATTCACCATAAATCTGCTTTCAGACTTTCTTATAAAAGATAAACTGGCAGGAATCATAAACAGGGTACTTGCTGCCCTTAAAAGCTTCTGGTTTTGATTTTTAAGGATCTTGAAACTACTTAAATTTGTACTAAAATTCTTAATTTTCTTACATATCATGGTTAAAAAAATACAATTAAAGTAGGAAAAATTATCTCTTAAATCCAAGAATGATCATCTGATTGTAAATTTGAGCATTTTTTCCCATCACCATATGGAACAAGATCATCAAGGTATTTCATATATTCCGATTCCTGTTTCTTCCACTGTCCATGATTACTTGAGTCTAACAATAAATTGCTGTAGCATCCATATTCAAGGTGTATCTGAAAAGCTGCAGGACCTTTTTGTATAGCATTTATTTCATTTTGCTGTATAATTATATTCATAACTGTCTAATCATTCAATCAGGAAAATGTTCTTCCATTTTTACGATTTTTTTGTGTCTCTATCTCATTAAAAGCTCATACCTTTCCTTACTTGTGTTTATTAACATAAAATTTCTGCTAAGAGTCTGACAAAGAATCTTTTCAAATCGGATTGATCCAGAATATGTCATTTTGCTTAAATTTAAAGATATTTCATATTGGTCACTGGAGAAATTTTTTATAGGCATTCCTTGAGATATTTGATATAGTGTTGAAATGAAATTATAATTATATTATGTGAAATTTGATAAAACTTCAATTACCTAATATTAATTCAATACTAACAACATTGTGGTATTAGTATTACTTTATTCATTTATCCTTGCATTTCACGTTTTATACAGAATGAATGATTAGATGGTTATCTACTTTGAACGAACACTGTCAATTTTTCTAATTGTCAAGTTGGATTTGCATGAAATATGAGTTAATTTGATACTTTGAAGTACAGGGTGATTATAAAAAAACTTAGCCGATATATATGCTGCCCCTAGAGCTCATACCTTTCAAGGAAGTGGAAAGAAATTTTGGATGCAGGTATTTTAAGGTATGCACTCAAGAATGATGTGAAAAAACAAGTCCTGCTCTCACAGTTAGGGTTACACTACAGTGACACAATTTTAAGATTTTAAAATGGCAACACCTGCTTTTTTTTTATTGGAATGTGATCTTCACTGTGAAAAACCATAAATGGCATTGAAACGGTACCTGCAGCATGAAAAATGCCTGTGCTAAGCAAAGACTAAAAAAAAATCATAACAACTGTGGCGCTCACCAGAACACGAATTTTTGTTCCATTGACGTCACATTTCACACTGTATGTTCGGCTCAGAACCCAGCCTGCTGAATCTCCTTCGAAAGGAGAAGAGACCAAGGTATGCAGATTTCCAAGTTTGGTGTAAGACACCGTCATGGTTGACGTCATCGCCTTGAGAAAGAAAAGGCATTGTGATTTGAGTGCTGCTTGCTTTCTTGCACTTTAACTTGACCAACATGACGCTTACAGTGAAACAGCGAGGTGAAATGGTAAAGCTGTATTACCTGAATGAGCAAAATGTTGCAGAGACATCACGTGTCTATCGCACAAACCATTGGCTATGATGATGCCTGTGTTCTGTGCAAGCTGTACGGGACTTGATGAGCAAATTTGAAGAAACTGGTTGCACATGCGATCGATCTCGGTCTGGACGACATTCCATTCCTGTTAAGGTTGTTGCAGAAGTGCATGAGACAATAAACGAAGGTCGTATTGCAGGTGCACATGGTGTTTCACAGATGCTCGATTTGCCGAATTCTACGGTCCGCAAGATTCTGTGCTCTGTTTTCCACATGTTTCCGTATCGGTTCCAGCGTGTCCAGATGTTGCACAAGTGGATGATAACCAACTAGGTTTAGATTTTGCTAATGAATTCCTCATCCGGTGTGACGATGATAACAGATGGCCTTTATGCATTCTGTGGGCGGACGAGGCACATTTCTCCTTGACTGGTAATGGGAATTCTGAATGCATTGGACTGACCAAAATCACCATGATGGGGTAGTCTCAGTTGCGTTACTCCACGTAAAAGTGACTGTGTAGTGCGGGATAACAAGCACCTTAAGAGGTTACTGTCGCAGGCCTATGTATGTGTACAGTAACGAGTGACCGACCGCTATGAAGCAATGTTAACCAATTACATCATTCCTGAATTGCAATGAGTGAAATGCCCTATCTGACATCGTGTGGATGCAAAATGGCACTCCACCACATGTGGGATCTTCTATGAAATGTTTATTGACAACAATTTGGTGACAAAATTATCTCCTGCCATTTCATATTTCCGTGACCACCCAGGTCCCCCGATCTCACTCCAGTGGATTTTTGACTGTGGGGATACATGAAATCCGAAGAGTATACAGGCAATCCGCAAACTCTATTTGATTTGAAAGATACCATCACATATGAGGTTCAACAGATTTCTCTTGCCATGGTATGTGCTTCAGTGTTATCCACCATCTGTTGCATGTAAAGTGTCATCGTGTGTGAAGGCGAGCACATAGAAAATTTATGATATACAATAAAATGTTTTGTTTTTCTGTCACTGGTCTGATCTTATTTGTTGTTTTCACTTTTTTCTTAGTCTGCCTAGCTCCGACGTATTTTGTGTTGCAGATACCATTTCAACTCCATTTATGGTTTTTCACTGTAAAAATCCCATTCCAATAAAAAAAAAGTAGGTATTGCAATTTGAAAATTTCAAAATTGTGTTACTGTAACCCTAACTGTGAGAGCAGGACTGTTGTGTTTTCACATTATTCTTGAGCGCATACCTTAAAATACCTGCATCCACAATTTCTTTACATTTCCTGGAACGGTATGATCGCTAAGGGCTCATATATCTGCAAAGTTTTTTTTTATAATCACCTTGTATATTTACATGTTGTCATCAAGAAAAGTGCCAAATGTGAATGTACAATTCAAAGCCCAAACTTTGTGCTATGAATCTGTATATATTATTGCAACTGTAAAAAAGTGAAGTCATTGCATAATGGACAGGAAACCATATGTTGACCACATCAGATTTGTTTTCCGTCATACTTTTATTGCCAAATACAAATATATTTTATGTATATATATATAATTAAATAGTAATCTTTTCCTTTTTGCTTTTATTTACATAGGAAATTTTTTTTTGTTGACAGACATTTTCTACCTTTGTTGGAGTGGCGGCTCTGTCTCATTTGCCCTTTCGAAAAAACTTTGTTTTTGCCCCTAAAACTTGTGGATATGCTTGCTTATTTGTTACAGGTAATGTTATAAATGGAGTAGTATTTGCTTTACAGTTATATATTTACTTTAGTTTGAGAATAATAATGCAAATATAAAAAATTAAAAAAAAAATGTGCTGACCAGTCAAGGTCCGTAGAATATCTTATATATAAGGTTGTCTTATTCGTGGAAAAACTTGTCCCCGGAAAGAAAGACGAGTGACATCACTGCTAGACCCGTTTTCTGACAGACAAGAAAAACTGAGAAACTTTGATCGAAAACTATTTAAATATTTATCCAATAGTAACTGTATGCAAGCAATATAGAATAAAATAAAACAGTATATGCATAGTAAATGTGAAGTTTACGAAAATAAATTCTGTCGATATGAAAAGAAATAGCAAATTTTTGATGAGAGGGGAAGCTATTAAGATTTTAACATAAGAGAAATTTATACAAAGATTACTGAATGCTGTGTTGACAGATAATTGAATGGTCAGAGAAGAGCCAATAGTTGTTAGGTGCGTTATGGGAATCGGTTTGAGGATATAAATATATATTTCTAATCTAAATGGGGCAAATCAGTCATCATTTAAATATTGATTGTATTTCCGAGGTTTACAGGCATGAATAATGCAGTATAAATTAGAATAAATATTTTCAGGCAATGCATAGCTTTTGTGTAGTTAAAAAATGTTACATGTTTTTGAAAAAATATATTGTCCGGATTTGAGATAAAGTCAGGAAACTTTCAAAATCATCTGAAGAAAAAACAGTAATTGATTTAAATTTAAAAACACATATTTTATCAAACCATTGCAATAATAATTATTAGTCATGTCAAATGTAGTTTGTTAAGAATTTTTTTTTGTTAGTAAATTTGTTAATAAAGTTTTTGTTATGGCTTTTATATCTTGATCCTTCAAATTGCAGGGCTTCATCCTGAGTACGACAGAGTAGTTTCGATTCAATAAAAATGGTTTTTGTTCAAGAAAGGGATATTCATAAGTTAAAAGAAACTACTGTAATTTTATGAATAATTTTGTAAAAAGAAAATATATTTACAGTCTCATTAAAATGACACAATTACCCCTATTTATTTTAAAACAAACGTTGAATGGAATCTTTTTAGTTTGAAGCTACCTTCCACATAAGTATTAGACAAATTTCGGAGAAAAAAGAAATCGTCTTCGAATAAAATGATAAAAATAGCCTTTGTTTCTTTTAGCATAAAATTCCAGATGATACCTTCGCCCCCCCCCCCCCCTTTTATTTTCCACAATTTTCCAACATTTTTTCTACGAAGTGCCGCTTGTTTTCAAATTGGAAGGTCTAGCAGTGACATCACAGTTCATCCAGAAATGTTACCATGGGGGGAATAGCGAACAAGACAACCTGTTAATATTCTATTAACCTTGCTAACCAGTAAGATTTTCAAAGTTCATTTTTAATTTTTCTAAAAGTTAATAGAAAACAGTTTTCCATCACCAAAGCACAAACACCTTCCATAATTTCAAGATTCCTGTTTGTTGATGGCATGCCTGAACTGTGATCATTATGAACAGACGTTTGTTCATCCTTGAAACAATTGCACCAGACTTTTGTGTCATCTCCATAGCATTATTCCTGAAAGCGTGCTAGAAAATCTTCCTGATTGTTTCAGACTCGGCATCAAGATTTTTACAAGACTTGCTGAATGGTGTTGCTCAACACGTTAGTTCATTGTGGTTCAAGATGGAGATACAGTAAGTATGAAAAACATAACAAACCCAGGTGCTTGCTTTCTTGGTTGTAACTAAGTCAAGCAGTAATGAAAGAATTCATGCATGCTCATTAAGGTCAAATGTATCTGCTGACACTGCCCTGCCACAGAGTTCGCACTAGTTTACATGAAAGGAAATAAGGTTGAATACTTTTTGATTACAGTAATATGTCTATGATCGAATCAATAACATAAGTCCAGGCTTGCTTATACTTTAATAATTGCATTTTTAACTTTGTGAAAGACCATTTTTGAAATAGGACATTTCTAAACAGTTTTCATGGCTTTTGTATTTTTTATAATTTAAACAAAGTTGACAGTGTGATTGTTAATTTGTTATAGTTAATGAATTCTTTAATTTTATTATAGTTTTTTTTCTTTTTTTTTTTCAGGACTCTTTTCAACTAGAATATAGAATGAGTACTTTTCTAAAGGAATGCAAAGGAGCTCTTCCTTGTCAAGAATCTGAAAAAATATTAAAATGTTTAAAATAGTCGATTTTTTCATATTCTGTTAGACCAAAATATACACATGCTTATTGTACCTTAATAAAAATGAAAACTATGTAAACATTTTCTCATCTTTTTATTTAAAAGTTTATTAATGTGATTTTTTTTTTTTCAGCCCTTGGTGTTCAAGCAACTTAAAAAGAGTCATTACACAAATTTTGAAATTCATTCTTGATTAAAATAATTTTTTTTTTAAATTTCTGTTATACAGCTGGCAACTGTTTAACATTTTTAATGCTTCCATGTAAATGATGGACATACCATTGTATTTTTTGGTGGTGTGCGCAGAAATGATGGCTATAGCTGTCTTGAATATTATCCTATATTACAACGCATCATATTTTTATATATTTGTATCTTTAAAACTTGCCTAAAATTTTTTCTGAAAGGCAGTGAATCTACCATTAGCAGGTACAAGATAAAAATTTAGCGAGGTCTCAACTTTGGAAAAAACTATTTACACCCCCTAACTATTTATATCCTCTTTAGAGGTAAATGAGTATTATTTATGAGTTTAATTGTTAGGCTAGTTAAAAAGATTCCAATATACAGCCTCCAGGGATGTATCTAGAGAAATGTGAGTGGTGGTTGATTTCCAGAACAATTATAATTGAGAATATAAAATTTCGAAACAAGCTTTACGTTAATTCGCACACATAAACAGTATTAGTATTGTATACTTTTATATTAAAGAAAAACATTTGATAAAATTGAATATAACTTTTTTTAAATGTAATTATAATATGTATATTTTTTTGGATGAGTGGTGGTCGGCAATTGAGTGGTGGTCGGAAATTCTGAGTGGTGGAAACCCCGACTACTGTAGATACATCCCTGAGCCTCACTTCATTTGTGTGATCCAGGTGGATCGAGATCAACAATTAAAAAATTATTAGATACATGCTAAAGAGCAGTTATGATGCTACTCAATCTGCTTAATGAATCAGTTGCTAGTGAATGTGATATTTATATTTTGTCAATTGGAAAAAAAAAACTGAAACCAAGATGCTTGAGAATGCTGAACTAAGATGCCTTGTGGACAGACACCCTAGGGAACATGACATTGTTGGAAGAAGACTGATCTCGTACCAAAGGCATACCTTTCTTTGAAGAAGATAAGCCTACAATGTTTACAAAACCAATGTGAGCAGCTTAAAATATTCACCACTATAAAAAAAAAATACCTTTACTTTAATACCATAAAACATTGATTAAAACTATCATCCAGTTTTAGAGGCAAAGGCAGTTCTTGCCTTCATTATTGCTAGTTTTTAATTTGAAGGCCTCCTAAATTGGTTGATAATTTTAATCAACCTTGTATGCTGTTAAATAGGAAAATAATTCTTTTCTGCGTGTGTTTGTGGATTATTCCTGACAGCTGTTTGAGTAATTTTTTTTTTCTAAGCATTAGCTTTCCCCTGATTAAATTTATTTCAATCAAGACTGGACAACTTCAATTGGTGGTGTGGAAGGTATTTATAGGGGCCTGGAGATATTATCAAACTCAAATACAATAGAATTGTAAGAAGAAGCTGGGACCTAAATTATTTTTTCACTTCAATCAAGTTTTGTCCCTTTGGAAATAACTTCTATGAATGGTATTCTTCAAATGTTAATATTTATAGGATGAATTAAATAAAATGATGACAAAAATGTCCATCCCTGAGAATCAAAAGACAACATTTAAATTTTGTGCAAGAAAATCTTTGACACATTTAACTAAATGTTTGATTGATTAATATTGCTACTCATTCATTTTTTTATCTTATAAAATGTGTAAACGTTACAGAAAAATGTTTTAAAATTGAATAACAGGAAAATAATAGATAAGTTGAGGCTTTTATTTATATCTGAGTAAAAGAACATAAGTAATAATTTGCATACATATTATTTCAAAATATTAATTTTGATTGATTTTCTGCATTCTGAAATAAGTCATTATTTAAATTTTAATGTGACATTTACATAATTTTGACTTGTAAAGTGAAACAAATATTTAACATTATCATAGGATTTAAAGAAGTGGGGAGAGATTAATTAAGTTAATCAAATTCGAAGATCGTAGTTTTAACCTCACTTGGAAGTACATCACACATATATACATATATTAGACATGTAAATTAGTGAAAGTTAATTATAAAAAACCCTAACACCATTTCTGTTAAAATGAACTGGTTTACAACGTAAAATGCAGCGCAAATCAAGATTAATAAACATAGTACGTTTCGAAAATTAACTGGATTTTCTTCAGTGTAAAAATACTTTTTACATTGAAGACGGAAAACCAATTAATTTCCGAAACATACGTAGGTGTATATATCTTGATTTGCTCATCATTGTACGTCATAAACCAGTTCATTATTGGTTTTGCGTGTGTCAAGTCACGTGCCTTACCAATCTCCGGGGGGGGGGGGGTTCCAATCTAGGTGTCTTAACATGCTTATTCGACGTGCAATCTAACGTTATCAAATGGTTCTAGAAACACGTGCTTATCTATAGTACTATAAAAGTTCTCTGAACAATAGTATTCGACGTGCTATACCACGTGAAAAAGTTGTGTTATAGCACCAATTCTGTACGTACTTTTCGACGGTGTTTTGCTGTGACAGATAGACGTCATTCGGCACGTGCTACTAGAACGTGCTCTGTACGTATCCACAGTACGTACTGTGTACGTGCCCGTAGTACGTGATCGAAACGTTTTCGTAGTACTAAATCTGTATGTGCTGTGAACGTGCCGGTGCTACTTGGGCACGTGTCCCCTTCCCTCCCCCCCGGGTCTCCGATTGCCAAATTTCGTAGCTCTTCGACGCGCGGTCGCGAAACGTATAGTGTATAAGACAGACAGACAGACAGACACACACACACACACACACAGACATTGCCTTTTATTATTTACTAGCCGCCTTTGGCGACCAGCCTGTTCGCTACCCTTGAAAATTCTGACCATGGCAAATTCTAACCGTGGCACACTCGCTGGCGCGACCTACCAGAAGGAACGACCTACCAGGAAGTGCCACCCAATTTAGACAGGAACTCAGTGGGGGAGGCATCCACAGGGACCGTACCCTCCTTCCCCTACCACCAACCTCTCGGAAGGACTTACGGTCCCGCATGTTTAACGTGATCGTACTCCGCCTGAACACGGCGGCAGTTTTGGCAGTGGCGGGAATCGAACCCGGACCTACCTAGTGCAAATCCCGCGCGCTAACCACTGGGCTACCGCGCCCTCCGCGACAATCTCCATAACCTTCTTTTTATTCACCCAATTTAGACCGGAACCCAGTAGGGGAGGCATCCACAGGGTCCGTACCCTCCTTCCTCTACCAACAACCTCTCGGAAGGACTTACGGATCCACATGTTTAACGTGATCGTACTCCGCGTGAAAATGGCAGCAGTTTTGGCAGTGGCGGCAATCGAACCCTAGCCTACCGAGTGCAATTCCCGCGCGCCAACCACTGGGCTACCGCGCCCTCCGCGACAATCTCCATAACCTTCTTTTTATTCACCCAATTTAGACCGGAACCCAGTGGGAAAGTCATCCACAGGGTGCGTACCCTCCTTACTCTACCACCAACCTCTCGGAAGGACTTACGGACCCACATGTTTAACGTGATCGTACTCCGCGTGAACACGGCAGCAGTTTTGTCAGTGGAGGGAATCGAACCCGGGCCTACCAAGTGCAAATCCCGCGCTCTAACCACTGGGTTACTTCGCCCTCCGCGACATTCTCCACAACTTTCTTTTTATTCACCCAATTTAGACCGGAACCCAGTGGGAGAGGTATCCACTGGGACCGTACCCTCCTTCCCCTACCAACAACCTCTCGGAAGGACTTACGGACCCACATGTTTAATGTGATCGTACACCGCCTGAACACGGAGGCAGTTTAGGCAGTGGCGGGAATCGAACCCGGATCTACCGAGTGCGATTCCCGTGCGCTAATTTTAATTTTATAATGACCATATGGTATTTAAAATATCCATAAAATTAAAATATCCATCGTTCTATCACTTAAAATATCCATAAAATTGAAATGTCCATTTAAAATATCCAGAAATTCAAATATTCATTTAAAATAACCATAAATTAAAATATCCATTTAAAAAATCCATATCATTCTATGAATCATCCATATCGTTCCACCAATCCATAAATATAATAATTTCAAATACATCACCAGAATTTTATCCACCATAATTCAATCATTTAAATAATTTAAAATATCCATTTAAAATATCATATAAATATAATAATTTCACCCGATGTATCTATCCAATACAAATGCTAAGCTCTTAATACATTTAAAACCCGAAGCCTGGTCTCCATGGAAACGGGGGAAAAACTACTGCGGGGGGAAAAATGTCGGGGAAGAATCGGTTCTTCGCCGAGTATTGGGCAAGAAATATAAAATCATCACGTCTTTAAAATTGCGATCCTGCAGGCAATTTTCAATATTTCTTAACCAGATTAGACTTGTAAGAATGCCAGATCTTTGGTCTTTCTAAAAATGTAAATTATTAGTCGAAATTATGAGTAGTTTTTACGATGGAAGGATTTAAAAACAAAAGTTGGTTTTTTTGAACCGAAAGTGACTTTTGTTTTAAAATCTTTAAAAAATATTAGAAATCGAAATTGAAATTTGAAATGTATATATTTTTACTCGCAATTGTCTGCTCTTTCCGATGGCGTGATTTGTTTATTTCTACGACGTCCCGATCGTGGAGAAAAAAGGGCAAAAAACGGTCAAAATCGCATAAAACATTAAATAAATAAAAAAATAATTAGAATTTTGAAAATCGGTTTTCACGTGTCCCCTTCCCTCCCCCCCGGGTGTCCGATTGCCAAATTTCGTAGCTCTCCGACGCGCGGTCGCGAAACGTATAGTGTATAAGACAGACAGACACACACACACACACACACACACAGACATTGCCTTTTATTATTTAAGAAGAAGATAAAAAGATGAAGGCTTTCTGGCTTAGTATACTTTCTGGCCTTCCGCGTCCTAGTGTAATGGGGTTGGTCTTATTCTTTTCTTCGTTAAAAATTGCGTATTAAACAAGCATTTAATGGATATATTTGAGCATACGTAGATTTTTATTTTAGACTAGCCGCCTTTGGCGACCAGCCTGTTCGCTACCCTTGAAAATTCTGACCGTGGCAAATTCTAACCGTGGCACACTCGCTGGCGCGACCTACCAGAAGGAACGACCTACCAGGAAGTGCCACCCAATTTAGACAGGAACTCAGTGGGGGAGGCATCCACAGGGACCGTACCCTCCTTCCCCTACCACCAACCTCTCGGAAGGACTTACGGTCCCGCATGTTTAACGTGATCGTACTCCGCCTGAACACGGCGGCAGTTTTGGCAGTGGCGGGAATCGAACCCGGACCTACCTAGTGCAAATCCCGCGCGCTAACCACTGGGCTACCGCGCCCTCCGCGACAATCTCCATAACCTTCTTTTTATTCACCCAATTTAGACCGGAACCCAGTAGGGGAGGCATCCACAGGGTCCGTACCCTCCTTCCTCTACCAACAACCTCTCGGAAGGACTTACGGATCCACATGTTTAACGTGATCGTACTCCGCGTGAAAATGGCAGCAGTTTTGGCAGTGGCGGCAATCGAACCCTAGCCTACCGAGTGCAATTCCCGCGCGCCAACCACTGGGCTACCGCGCCCTCCGCGACAATCTCCATAACCTTCTTTTTATTCACCCAATTTAGACCGGAACCCAGTGGGAAAGTCATCCACAGGGTGCGTACCCTCCTTCCTCTACCACCAACCTCTCGGAAGGACTTACGGACCCACATGTTTAACGTGATCGTACTCCGCGTGAACACGGCAGCAGTTTTGTCAGTGGAGGGAATCGAACCCGGGCCTACCGAGTGAAATTCCCGCACGCTAACCACTGGGCTACCGCGCCCTCCGCGACAATCTCCATAACTTTCTTTTTATTCACCCAATTTGGACCAGGACCCAGTGGGGGAGGCATCCACAGAGACCGTACCCTCCTTTCCCTGCCACCAACCTCTCAGAAGGAATTATCGACCCATATGTTTAAGGTGATCGTACTCCGCATCAGTGGCGGGAATCGAACCCAGGCCTACCGAGTGCAATTCTCGCGCGCTAACTTCCCGCGCGCTAATTTAAATTTATAACGACCATATGCTAGGCTCTTAATTCCACCATCCTCGTTCCATCGTTCCATCATTTAAAATAGCCATAAAATTAAAATATCCATTTAAAATATCTATAAATTAAAATATCCATAAATTAAAATATCCATTTAAAATAAAAAAATCAACCATATCGTTCCACCAATCCATAAATATAATAATTTCAAATACATCACCACAATTCAAACCACCACAATTCAATCATTTAAATTATTTAAAATATCCATTTAAAAATATCCATTTAAAATATCATATAAATATAATAATTTCGCCCGATGTATACAACACTTACGCTCGTAATTCAGTTAAAACCGAAAGCGCGGTCTCCATGGAGACGGGGAAGAAACTAATGCGGATGGGGGGAAAATGCCTTGAGGAACTGAGCCGGTAGCCGACAAATTTAAAATCATGGCGTCTTTAAAATTGCCATCCTGAAGGCAATTTTCATTATTTCTGGACCAGATTGGACTTGTAAAAATGCCAGATGTTTGACCTTTCTGAAAATGTAAATTATTAGTCGAAATTATGAGTACTTTTCACGATGCGAGAATTTAAAAACCAAAAATCGTTTTCTTGAGCAAAAAGTGACTTTTGTTTTAAAATCTTTAAAAAATATTAGAAATCGAAATTCAGATTTGAAATTGATATATTTTTACTCGTAATTGTCTGCTCTTTCCGATGGTGTGAGTTGTTTTTTTCTACGACGTCTGGATCGTGGAGAAAAAAGGGCAAAAAAAGGTCGAAATCGCATAAAACATTAAATAAATAAAAAAATAATTAGAATTTTGAAAATCGGTTTTCACGTGTCCCCTTCCCTCCCCCCCGGGTCTCCGATTGCCAAATTTCGTAGCTCTCCGACGCGCGGTCGCGAAACGTATAGTGTATAAGACAGACAGACAGACACACACACACACACACAGACATTGCCTTTTATTATTTAAGATGAACGTAAAATTTTATCATACGACACGTCTTTACACTCATTAAAACTCCCATTTTTCTTCCCTAGCCACCCAATCTTGCGAGTCGCCAACCGTCGCCAAGTTCCACCTCGAAGGGAAAACATACGAGGATACCGAAAATAACTCTATAACTATCAGCAAAGTACTCCAAATGTTTTTTTAAAGTGTTAGAATGACATTATAAGTCTTTTGCAATATCACAAACACCAAAAATAAAACAAAACTTCTAATTATACAGCATTAAAAGCAATGAAATGAATAGCCAAATGAAATGCACCACGCTAAAATCTAGCACAATTCCTTTTTAACTCTATTTGTAAGATATATAATGGAAACAAATGTTATCTATGAAAAGAGTAAAGCCCTCCTTGTACATGCTTTTACTTGCAGCCGTAATTCCAACAGTACATAACCATTATTTTAGCATTTCTATTTCTCGAGTACGCTCTCTGTTAGAAATTGCCATTGAAATGTATAGGGTCACAGTCGGAAGAAAATGCGTTCTCGGGGAATTCGTCCCTAAGACACCTGCCTTTATCTTTGATGACGATTGCAACCCTTAAGCTCTCTCCATTATACTACCTCGATGATCTAAACAGGGCTCTTTTTATTATGGTAACCTTCTAGCATAGAGAATAATTCCTGCATTTTGTTATTCCATTCAAAATGTTTCAAAATAAACACAAGAAATATCAATCAGGCATAAAGCATTGATTATGAAACACTTTCCAACTTCAATGCAATTTTATTTAAAATCTCTAAAATGCGATACATTCCTCGGTAATATTTTTAAAATTATCATAATACTACAATATTTTATTATATTTGAAACCTTCATCGAAAACGAATGAAATTTATTCAAATGACGTCATCGAAATATAACACGCTTGGCTCTCTCTATAAAAGCAGCATTTCATTCATAAACCTTTTTCCATTCATTTCTTTCATCACAAAACTTAAGTCCATGGAGGAACAAGTATTTAAACTCTGTGCTTAAAACTTTATCGAAAAAAATCGTCCACCTCTCTGTAAAATCAATGAATATTTCATTCATATCAGTTATGCAGACTCCATGAGCTAAATAATTTTGCGTTAAAGAAATGCAGCAAATACAACTCATAATACATCTTTTGGTATGTACTATATGGGTCATACAAAACATTAAATTTTTATAGCATATGACAAGAACTAATGGAATATAAATAAAAGAAATAATCATTGAAGCACAATTCACTGATTTATTTGTTGAACATACTCAGCTCTGAGCACTTGAGCAAAAATGAGCTCTGAAAGGAATAAGTCACCCAGAAATGTAATATTGTATCTTACTTTAAATTCAACCTAAGAGAAAACAGATGATGCAGTACACGTAATCATTTCAGGAACTGACAACTGGTATATGTTAATTGCTATTACTTATATAACAGAACTATGAGTATTAGAGTTGAAACTTTGGAGGCTATAGGCAGCTGATGTCTTATGTACACAAAGACCAGAAACAGGTGTTTTTAAATGTTCCAGAAACAATATTTGTGCTGTAGGATAATTTTCATCTCCAATAGCTTGTTTGTTTATATTTAGTTTGTTGCTCCTGTTTCAACTGGATAGGGGATATTGCCTAGTGTTTCCTTTGGAGTTGGCAAAAGGCTAAAGCTATGTTTTGGTGATCAACATGCTGTAGTTCTGTTTAATTTTTTTTTCTTTTTTAATTTTAATGCTTTTCATGAAAATGAGTGTTTTATATTATCTAATTACAAATTATTTTATGTGGAATTAACTATATGTATGATGTAAAGCTTCAGCATTAAGTGATAGTTGTCATTTATAACCAATATGCCAAAGATTATTGTACTTACTGCCTCTAAGGTGAAATTGGTTTAGAAGCCAGTGGCCACTAGGAAAAAATGTGCACCTTTAGCTCTACTGAATATAGAAAATACCTTCTTAAAATTTGAAATAAGAAAATAAAATACAAGAGAGATAACTGTGTGGTTTCTAGGAAGATTTTTATTAGAATTTTTCAGCACTCCAGAAATTTTACACTGATTTCCCATACATATAACAGTATTTTTTTAGTCATTATTTAAATTAAATATTATCATTCTTTTTTTTTTACTTAAAGCACACGTACTAGTTAGTGTGTAAAAAATGCCTATGTTTTATTTTTGCTCATTATTTGTTTTTAAAAAATATTTTTTTAATTGATTAAAGCATTGCATGTCAAATGTTAACTAAATGTATATACTATGCTTTAAAGCTATTTTCTCTGCAATAAGAAATATTACATTTCTAATTTTTTTTACTTAAAGCCCACATATTAGTTAGTATTTGTACCAAGTTTCAGAAAAAAATATTAGGGGCCATTTTTTTTTATAGCCCATTTAAATTGTCCATCAATCCGAAGGTGATTTTTGCAATTTTCATGTAATAACGATATTAAAATATATCTTTTCAATTGTTTTGATATGGCACTTATATTCCTGATATAAATAGCCTTAAATTGGTACCAGAATTATTTAATTTGAGCCATTAGTTCCCATGCTATTACATTTTTAAACATTAGTGCAAAATCCAAGATGGCCGCCATTTCGCAAAAATGACCATTTTTCAAATGCCTGTATCTGGGTCATTATTGGGATATATACATTACAAATTCAGATTTGGGGGTTTTATTACCATGTATATCCATGGTAAAAATTTTAAAAAAATCTGTGACTACAGAACAACACTCATCGGGTGTCCCCATATGGAATGACCCATAAGTATTGTATCGTTCTAATGTGTACGACAACTAGTTTTACATCTCCAGATAAAAGCTTTACATCTGTGCCTAAAAATGATGTCATTCTATGAAGATAGTAAATAAAATACACCACTATCACCAAAGACTGCTCGTTACGTATCTGAAGAGCATTTTGAAGTAAGTTATATTTATGTTATTCTTTATATTAGAATTTCATATTTGAAAAACGAAGCTCTTTTAAACGAAAATTTTTATTATGTTTACGGTGTCGAACTAATAATGGACATTATTCTAGTAGTGTACACCCATTCATTATAAATCACTTTACATCTTCAAATAAATCATATAGTTTCTTAATATTTCAGTTATCATTAGACATTATTTCTTAATATTCCATCATAGTCTTTTTTTTTTTTTTTGTAAGAAAGAATGCCATTAGGTAGTGGTCAATGCCAATAAGCTGTTATAATTTGTAATTCAGTGCCACTTGGATTCAAAGTTATACAAATCATTTCATGCATATGTCACTAAGATACATCATATTTGTTTTTAATGTGAGTACTGTGCTTGGGGTATCTGTGGCGGAAATTTAAGCCTTTCGAAAAATGGAAATGCTCCATACTCTTATATCTCCGAATCTAATAGATGAAAATGTGAACAATTTTTACTTACTTTGACGGTAATATGATACAGATTCTAAATATATAAAAATGACTTTAATATTTTGAACTTTTTTTTTTGAGAAAACTTTCAAAATTATCAGCCCAAGCCAGTATTTTTTTTTTGCTTACTTTCCCTCGAAATATTTTCTAAACTATAAAAGATAGACATAAGTAGTAAGTGACAAAATTATGTATTAGAAAATCTAGTTTTCAAATTTTTAATTTGTTCTTACAAGGCTCTTATAGTTTTTGAGTCGCCGTCTTGTCAAGTTGAAGAAAATTGAAAATTTTCCGTTTTTCAAGTTTGTAATGTTCCCCAAAACTAAAACTGAGCAATAGCTAAAAATTTGTAAATTTGCTCTTTGAAAGCCCCACAAAATGTATTATTGGATTTTGGATCGAACACTTTGTTTTTTAAGTTTAGGGGTTATAATTCCGATATTAGTATTTTAACTTGGGGGCTGTATTGGATTGGATTGGAGCCGCCGCCAATTTTTTTTTATTAGTCACACCATATTGATATTCATATATATTTACTGGTATAATTAGATATGTAATGAGATTATTTTTATAGCTAAATAGAAAATATGCAACACAGATTAAATTTGAGAGGACGGGGGGGGGGGGGGGGGTGACTATTAATGAAACATAATAATCTTGAAAACTCTAGTTGTGTACATGGACACCCCCAATTTTAACATTTCTGTGATCAATAGTGTTTAACAAGAGAACTTTTGATTGTCTTATATTTTGAACTTCATATTAACACTTTACAACATAGTTGAAAAGTGTTTATGACTGTGTTCATTCATTCTGTCTGTCTCTCGTCTGTCCATTCGCACGGTAACTACCCTAAAAATGACTTTATCAAAACGGAATTTTAGTATGTTGTTCAGGCGGTCTGTAGGGCCTATAGGAATATAAATGAATAACATGACCTAATTAGTTTTGGATTGAACCTGGGTTGAAAAATGAAATAGATTGAACCCTATGGAATCTAAATTTTCAAACATTTTTTAAGCAAATTTAAAATTCGCAAATTTCTTTGAAAGTTTTAGAAAATATTCAAATTATCTCATAAAAAATATAAAAAAAATTTCAGCAAAATATGCTCGGTAGTTTTTTAAATAAAAATTAAAATAATAATTACACCCATATCATAAGAAGAGATCACGTGATCCACTTCAAAATAAATTATGGCATCCATCTTGTGTCAAAATCCTGATTTTTACAGTTCTTTTTATTTTATATTTAGTGTTGTATCTGTCCTAAAACCGCTTTATTTTTGTTCAATTTCTGTGCAGCTATATTCTGAAACAGCGCAATTACAACATATTTGAGTTTAAATAATCAATGTCATCCATCTTGTGTCAAAACCGCGATTTTTCAAGTTCTTTTTAATTTATATTTAGTATTATATTCGTCCTAAAACTGTTTTATTTTTGCTTAATTTCTGTGCATTTATATTATGAAATAACGCAATTGTAATATACTAGCCGAATACCCGTTGAAAATCAACGGTCTCGCAATAAGCAACCCCTGAATAATGTAAGTTTTTTAATAATTCGCGTTTCACATTTATTCGACAAATCGAATATTTTGGTGTGTAGAACCCCCTAAAGAAGAAAATATTAGAAAACCTAATTTGCTCATATCTTCCTTTCGAATTATCTACCCGTACACCACATTAAAGTCTATCTCATCCCGAGGCACCCCTATTTTATTATTTCTCCTTTGGAACTGTTTTCTGTGAAGCACACCCATAAATGAACATTTTTGGAAACCTCTGTTTGTCTCGGGTTTTTTATCAGATGATTGGCCCATATACCAAATATCAAGCCTCTATCACATTTAAAAGGAGCGTGCCTCATTTATTCCGAAAATCAAACATATTAGTATGCGGCACCCCTTAAAGTAGCAAATATTGGAAATCTGAAATTTCACGCTTTCTTCCTTTCAAACTATCTACCCGTACACCAAATTTGAAGTCTCTATTCTATCGAGAAGAATGTTTTTTCTATCACTTCACCTTTCGAACGTTTTTCTGTGTAGCACCCCGTTAATGAACATTTTTGTCAAACTGTATTCATCTTTGGTTTTTTTTGTCAAACTGTATTCATCTTTGGTTTTTTTGTCAAACTGTATTCATCTTTGGTTTTTTTGTCAAACTGTATTCATCTTTGGTTTTTTTGTCAAATGTTAGCCCATATACTAAATTTCAAGCCTCTATAACATTGTAAAGTAGGCGTTTTTCATTTGTTCAGCAAATCGAACATTTTAGTGAACTGCACCCCCTAAAATAGCAAATGTTGGATAACTGAAATTGCACACTTTCTTCCTTTCTAATTTTTTACCCGTAAACCAAATTTGAAATCTCTATCTCATGGCGAAGCATGCTTTTCTAGCATTTCATCTTTCGAATGCTTTTGTGTGGAGTACCTACCCTCTTAGATATACATTTTTGAAAAACTATTCTTTCTGTGATTTCTATCAGGTGATTCGTCCATACACCAAATATCAAGCCTCTATCACGTTTTAAAAGGGGTGTTTCTCCTTTATTCCGAAAATCGAACATTTTTGTGTGCGGCACCCCTAAAGTAGAAAATATTGGTAAACTGAAATTGTACACTTTCTTCCTTCCAAACTATCTACCCTTACACTAAATTTAATATCTCTATCTCATTCCGAAGCATGGTTTTTTTATCAATTCACTTTTCGAACGTTTTACTCTGGAGCACCCCCTTAAACGAACATTTTTGAAAAACTATATTCGCCTTGGGTGTTTTCGTCAAATAATTGGTCCATATACCAAATTTCAAGCCTCTATCGAATTTTAAAGGAGCCTTTTCTCATTTATTCGGTAAATCGAACATTTTGGTGTGCGGCACCCCCTTGAGTAGAAAATATTGGAAATCTGAATTTGCACACTTTCTTCCTTTCAAACGATTTACCCATACACCAAATTTGAAGTCTCTATGTCATCGCAAAGTATGCTTTCTTATCATTTCACTTTTCGAACGTTTTGGTGTGCGGTACCCCCTTAAGTAGAAAATATTGGAAATCTGAAATTGCACACTTTCTTCCTTTCGAACGATTTACCCATACACCAAATTTGGAGTCTCTATCTCATCGCAAAGCATGCTTTCCTATCATTTCACTTTTCGAATGTTTTGGTATGGAGCACACCGTCTAGAGAACGTTTTCGAAAAATTCGATTTTTCCAGGGGTTTTTATCGAACGACCGAGCCGTGTACCAAATTGCAAGTCTATATCTATTCCAGTAGTGCCTAAAAAAAGCTTGACGGACACTTGGCAATTAGTATATATAGATAGATTTGAGTTTAAATGATCATCAAACTCTGATTATTTCTTCAACGGAGCCTAATTTTCACTTATGGAGAATGTAAACACATCAAGCTGTAAGATGAGTTGTATAAAAATTGCTGAATTTCTTTAACGCAAAATTATTTAGCTCTGGAGTCTGCAACATAGTTGATGTAGTTGATATGAATGAAACATACGAGTAGTTGATATGAATGAAACGTTAATTGATTTTACATAGAGAAGCAGACGATATTATAGCAGACTTTTTCGATGAAGTTTTAAGCACAGAGTTAAATTACTTTTATCTCCATGATTTTAAGTTAAGTAAAATAAATTATTGTAGTATTGTGAAGAATAAAAAGAATAGAATAAAAGTGTGAAAGTGTGTGAATGAAATATTTACTGCTTTTTCATAGAGAGCCAGGCGATTTATATTTCAATTACGTCATTTGAATAAATTTTATTTTTTTCTATGTAGTTTTAAGTTTTCCAATATAATAAATTATTGTAGTATTGTGTTAATTTAAAAAATATTACCGCTGAATATATTGCATTTTAGAGATGTTTAAATAAAATTGTATTGCAGTTGGAAAGTGTTTCATAATCAATGCTTTATGCATGATTGATTTTTCTTGTTAACACTTTCCGACTTAGTTCTAAAGTGTTTAAATGAAATTTTAGTATGTTGTTGAAACGGTCTGTGGGACAAATGGGAATGAAAATGAATAATATCACCCAATTAGTTTTGGATTGAACCCGGGTTGACAAAATGAAATACATTGGACCCCATGGGCCATAATTTTTCGAATAGTTTTTGAGCCGAGTTAAAATTTACATATTGGTTAGAAAATTTTATAAAATATTCAAATTATCACTTAAAATGTATAAAAAAAATGTTATCAAAATATGTTAAGTAGTTTTTTAAATAAAAATTGAAATAATAATTACACCCATATTATTTGAAGAGATCATGTGATTCATTTCAAATGAAATAGGGCATCCATTTTTCCCCCCAGTCTAAAAAACGTGATGGTTAAAGATCATTTACATTTATATTTAGTGTTACATCCTTCATAAAACCGGTTTATTTTTGTATATTATCTCTGAATCTAAATTCTGTGCCAACTCAATTACAATATTTTTTATTTTAAATGATCGCCAAACTTTGATCATTCCTGCAGCGAAGTCTAATATTAATAATATGCTATAGCATTCAGAATGTAAACAAATCAAGTGATTGCAAGCTGAATTGTATAAAAATTGCTGAATTTTTTTTCATGCAAAATTATTTAGCTATGGAATCTGGAATATAGGTGATATGAATGAAATATTCATTTATTTTACACAGAGAGACAGACTATCTATATTTCGATGACGTCATTTAAATAATTAGCATTTTGTGTAATTGGCATTGACTTTTTCGTTGAAGTTTTAAGTTTTTAAGTATAAAATTACTGTAGTAGTGCGATAATTTCAAAATATGTATCACATGTTAGAGATGTTTAAATAAAATTGCATTTCAGTTGGAAAGTGTTTCATAATCAAATCTAAATGCATAATTGAATTTTCTTCTTTTTCATTTCTTGATACTTAAATAAATATTTTTTAAGAGATTTTTCACTTGGATATTTGAAATCAGAAAGAAATTATCTATAAATACGAATTGCTTTTAAGAGTTTTTAAAAAATGCGGGGAAGTAATGGCAGTCCTTTCGTTTTGTAATATCCCAAATAAAATAACTTATTTTTATATTATTTTTATGTCTGTCATTTCAAAACGATTTGATGTGTCCAAATACTTGACTTTCACTACAGATTAACAAATGTAGATTTTGTGGGATAGCTAATATAAGTTATACCTTTTTTATTACTAAATTTCTCAAAAAAATAAATGGCATTCTTGTCGTTGCTGATTAAAATAAGCAGGCAAAACTTCTTATAAATCGTTTAATTATTTCAAGAGACATTGTGATCCCTATGTAAAAGTCCAATATCTGATATCTCGAGAATGGCCCATGATAGCTACTGCACAAAATAATCCATGTTTGGTTAAGAGTATTTTCAAAACCTTATGTTGAGAATATTTAAATTTTCTATGATTTTCTCTATTTTAGGTGAAACGCGCACAATATCTCACGAACGTCGCAGTTTATTTTTCTTTAATGTTTGTCTTCTGTAGCGGTAAATCAAAGCGTCGAACAGCTATGACATTTACTGAGTTACTTCAACTCTCCGTAAGATGCACCTCGGCGAGATTTTAAAAAAATTCGAATTAATTTAAAAGTAAGAAACTTTTGAAACGGAAAATCGCCGTTTTGTTGAATCAAATCTATTCTTTTTTTGCCGCTGCAAACGATATTCGAGAGCAAGTGTTTTAATTAAATGGTAGACATTTTGTCTGGACGAAAGACAGCTGTTTGAAAATTTAGCGAATTTAATTTATCGGTTTTCTAATTTTGTGAATTTAAAAGATTTCGTTCTTATTTTTTTAATTTGGTATTTTCATTATGAGTATTGTGCTGAAATTTGTCTTAAATTGGATGAAAATTCGCTGACGATATTAATTTTTTGAATTTTATTTCTATGGTAATGAAACTTTCTTCCTTTTTAGGACATTAAGTATTTTCATTTATTCGTATTTAAAGATAGCCTTAACGCATATTATATATTTTTTTTGTGTCGTTTTGCTAACAGTCGGCGATCGAGCGCTTATTTAGGAGTATCAGAGGAACTGGCTTAGAGCGTGCTACGCTCACGTTGTACAAATGACATAGTTGTGCATGAAAGAAACAGAGCGCAGGAATAATTTAGTTCAAAACAGGCAATTTGGAAGTTGAGTGGTATTTGACCTGTATTATTTAAGTAGCGTACTCTTATGTAGGAGCCGAGCAACGCCGCGTAATTCGTTCTAGTATTAAATAGAGATATGAATTTCTTTAAACAGAAGTTTATTAATACCATTTTCATAAACTACAAATTCTGAAGAATAAAATTATAAACAGTCTTTTATAAAATTGTCGCTATCTAACACACCTTGGCGATGTGGACCGTTTCTTCAACGTCTGCACTTTTGTAAGCGAATTCGTGGAGAATTCGCTTCTGGGATTCTGCGAGCAACTTCTTAGCTGTGAGATCGCGTTTTGGTAGACAGTGGAAAACCACCTGTTGCTCTTTGGTTTCGTAGGCTCTGTCGTTGTTGTTGCACACGGGAAATGGAACAATGGAGAAACAGTAATCACTTCGCCTAGACATTACGATGTTCCTCTTGATGCTTGGCGCTATACGAAAAAAAATTAAAAAAAAATGATGTGGGGTAGCAGGTAGCATATAACTTTCCATACGCACTCAAATTAATATTGTACTTTTTAGCTGTTTTTTTTTTTATCCAGTAGCGTTTTATCACTGGCTTAAAGTGGCATCGAATATGAAATAGAGCACTTGGTGCCTTTTTAACACTAGAACGACGGAAGCGGTCATTTTGACCGCATAACTACTTTGAGATATGATTCCTCCAAAACGGCTGATTCCAGCCCATTGAAATTTTATGACTTTTCTTATTTTCTTAAAGTAATAATTAAAATAAGAAAAATCATAAAATTTCAATGGGCTGGGATTAGCCGTTTTGGAGGAATCGCTTCTCAAAGTAGTTATGCGGTTAAAATGACCGTTTCCGTCGTTCTAGTGTTAAATAATCTCATATAGCCGAAGGTAAAGATTTGCAAAGATTTATTTTATATTGTTAATAATGAACTGGATCACTACGTAAAATGCAGCGTAAATAAAGTTAAGTAAGCATGCTTACGATTTGGAAATCATTGATTTGCTTCTTCAGTGCATCACGCCTGGAACTGAACTTCCAAATGAGCGCACAAGATTGTCTTGCTCTCGACCGAAATTTTAGCTTTTTACCAGAACGACAGGGCACCCGGCTCAATCCTGAAGCCAATTTACAATTTGAAGTACAAACTCGATCCGGCTTGTAAGTTTCTGAGTTTCGGCTCGACCCAGACTGGTTTGATTTTTAGATATATTTAAAATTATAAATCGGCGTCGCCTCAGAACTAATAATAAATGTTATTTATTAAGCTTTTCTCCCCAAATTAAATTATACTTTTTTATATATTTTGCGTAAATTTTGTTTAACTTGTCAAAACATGGATCTCGTACGGCTCAGCTTGAAATTTTCTGAACTCAACCCGAGCTCGAAACTTGTTTAAGAGAAATGTGACTCTACCCGGCCGTAAGAGAGTCCATGAGCCACACCCCCAGTCCATGCATCTGTAGTCAGGAACCACTGAAGCATAGGAACGGCCAGTTTGAAATTGATATGTAAGTCATTATACATGGTGTCCAATAGAAAGTGAACGCTGGAAGATTTTTTGACCGTTGGCTGTAGACGCATAGTTCCAATTGCAAAAATGCTTTAAATAAGGAAATTATGAAATAGTAATTAAAATGCTGTATCATATTTTTGTAAAAAGTTAAGAAAATTAATTTTTTATACAGCCCTCTATTGAAAGAAAAAAAAATCAATTTACAAAAATGTTGCCAATACTTCATTTACTCAGACTTAAGAAAAATTTGGTTTTTAACAAATTTAGGATGAAATAAATTGTCAAATTTCCTAACTTATACCATTTTCTCGTGACTTTTCGGTATTCTTTTAATCAACAAAATGCACGAATCCAGGGAACTTTCACAAATTGAATTGATGTACAGAAATTCTTTAGTGGGGTTTAAAATATTTTTCCATGGTTTGTTTTTAAAACTATTAAAGACACAGCAAACAATACTGGTTAAAAGTTATTTTAACACTTAAATAAGGTTACTATGGTTACTATGGAGACAGGTTACTATGAATTTGCCGACCTGTCAGACATTTTGATCTATGTATGTCAGACATTTTGATCTATGTATGTCAGACATTTTGATCTATGTATGTCAGATATTTTGATACGGCCTGTCATATATTAAAATCTATGGAAAAATAAGCATGTTTTTCAAGTTTTGAAATCAACTATAGGATCATTTAAAACCACTGTTTTCAGCAGACTCAATAAGTTTGTAACACATTTTTGTCCTTGCACTTTTCCCTGAATGAGAGCAACGAATCAGAAAGAACTCTTGTATGTGGTACAGTAGGTGGTAACCAAACAGTACAGGTCGGGAGTCCTTAAAGCTCCTGGCGCTAGGCATTGTATGGCTTTTTCTTTTAAACCAAATGCATGGGAGGTAGTTTTATTTTCAAACTTACAGCAATATTTGAAATCGATTTCAAAAAAGTTTATTGCACTCCACATTTAAACGGTTACATACACTGCTGGCCATTAAAATTGCTACACCAGGAAGGAAAGCAAATATCATAATCTTATTGTGCATATAAAGTATAATGGGAGAAAGACATGATTAAATTTACCGGTGGTTTGGGGTACACAGCATGCAGAATTCAGTACACAGAGCTGCCACCTCTGGCAACAACAACGACTGTAATCCGGCTGGGCATCGAGTCGAATTGAGCTTGGATGACTGATGCGGGTACGTCATTCTATACGGCTTCAACTTTATGCCAGAGTTCATCAATCGTAGTGGCTGGCGAGTGGTGGCTTGCTAGTCTCTCGGCAACCCATGACCAGATGTTCTCAATGGGTGACATATCTGAAGAACGTACTGGCCAGAACAACATTCGAACACCCTCTGTATCGAGGACGGTCAGGACAGCACGGGCAACATGCCATGGTGCATTATCTTGTTGAAAGATGGCGTCACGCAGGCCTAAAAAATAGGACATAGCCACGGACCTTAACACGTCAGAAATGTATCCGCGGCTGTCCACATTACCAGCGGCACCCCATACCATCACGCCAGGTGCTGGACCCATATGAGGATGACGAGTGCAAGCTGGCAACGTTCGTTCACCTCGGTGCCTCCACATACGGATACGTCCATCATGATGCTGTACGCAGAACCGGGATTCGTCTGAAAATACGACGTGGTGCCACTCCAGTGTCGTCGTTCGTCGCCCCACTGTAGGCGCTGCTATCTCTGCTGCTGCGTCAAGGAAAGCCGCAACAATGGTCGCCGTGCTGGCAGTCCGTGGTGCTGCAGACGTCGTCGCACTGTCCGTTCGGACACGTGTGTCGTCCTGCAAACGAGCCAAATTCCTGACTCAGGGTACGTGACGTGGCAATACGATCCCGCAAGGCCGAGAGGACAACATGCCTCTCCTCTCGGGCGTTAGTAGCCCTGAGATCCTGCATGGCGTTCAGTATAGCCCTCCTGGACCCATCGATTCCATATTCGCCTGACATTCATGGGGTCCGGAGCAACGCGAGCAGCAATGTCGCGGAACGATAAACCGCAGTCCCGATAGGCCCTGATCCTGCCGCGGTGCTGGTAAGAGTTTCTCCTTACACGAGGCATAACACGACCTTCACACAAACAAACAACATTCAAATGCGATTTCCGAATGAGAAACCCGCTGTGCAATCTTCCCTTTTATACAGAATGTAGATGGCGTTACTCATACCTGCTTTGTGCGCATGCTAATCATTTGCATATCCCAGCATGTAGTACCTTTCATGCAAATTTGACGTTTGTTGCATGCCGCCTTCATGGTGTAGCAATTTTAATGGCCAGCAGTGTATTTTTTTTTGTGTGTAGGTAACTTGCTTTCTTGTAGTTGAGACAATTTGTTTTATTTGAATGCTTTAAGTACAATAAGTCATCAATGAAACTAGAATAAAAAAGCTGCGATTCACGTACAGTATACAATATAAAATGGGCATAAGGTCACTTTAATAAACATAATACGTATAACACAAGTATTTTAAACTATATTCTATATATATATATATATATATATGTATATATATATATATTTCAGTAAATGAAGCAATTTCTTCATTGATCAAGTAGTATTAATAAATATATATATATTTAAATTTTTTAGTTCAAAATCATATCAAAAGCAAATAAATATTATTGGGTGTGTATAAAGTAAAATACATTACGAAATGTATCTAATGAAAATGCAAGCACATATAATCTCGAAGACGACTTATTTTGTTTTAAACTAGCAAACTTCAAAGTGTGTGCGGTGCAGGCTATCCTCGTTGCAGTGCGAACGCTAAAAGATAAGTCGACTCTAGTTTAAATTGACTTAAATTTAAGTCGACTTAACATTGGCAGTGCGAACTGGGTATAACCTTCAGTCTGAACTGTTATTACTTGAGTGGATTCTGAGCCCTCCACTGGGCTGAGGTGGACAGTTCTTTAGAAGAGAGGGAAGGGGTGCGAGGAGTACTGAGAACTGCAGCCTGGGTAAAAACCGTCACCATCGTGACTAAAGTAAACGTAATCACGATGGTGACGGTAAAAAGAGACTTTCAGTTTAAGTTTAAAATTTAAATTTGGCTATTTACAGCAGGTGGTGTGTTCCAGTAGACTTGGGGTGGGTTCGGGTAGACCGAGGAAGATATTGTTCATTACTTTTGTCTCGGACACTCGCATATGAATAGGATGAGAAATAGGCTAAAACATCTATTACACCATTCCCTCTTAGTTGTCTTCCTGAGCCCTATTGTAAATGAAATGAACCTGTTAATTGCAATCAACATACCAGTCGCAGAATAAAAGCTCCAGAAAGATGCCGACTTTACGAAAACTACGATAGTATTCCCTCTCACTGTATCTCTAGAAGATCGGTTGCCTTTGCCATAAATCAAAATCATGCCACAGAGTTCGGCATTACTGAACCGCACCATTATTAAATCTATTTATGTAGCAGAGTCACTTGAATGCTTTACCCTTTCGCGACGGCGGAACTAGCCATCAGTAAGTCACCAATGAATGGGTCGTCGAACCATTAGTGATTCGACAATATACTTTATAAAAACAAATATACTTTACACAAATATACTTAACAAATATACTTTATTCGTGTCAAGAACTTTTTCTTTTGCGCTAATTAAATGCGTGGTGTTCAATTCTCATATCTGTACTGCAAATGTCGTTAGTCAATGTGACGTATTTAGTGGATGTCGGATATAGCAGGCGCTAGCCAGGGTGAAGCATTTAGTGGATGCCAGATACAGTCGGCGCTAGCCAACGCGACATATTTAGTGGATGCCGGATATAATACCGATATATAGTGGGTGCCGGCCCTAGTCGTGAATGGATTGAATGCAAACCATGAATCGACATAATAATGACGTAATAGCTTTATCTGCATAAAATAAATTTGAAGAAGTGATAAAAGTTATAATAACTATTTGGAACCGAAGTGAATTTGTGATGTCCTCTTATTTCCCAATAAAAATTTTAATTAGTGATTGCTATGTCAAATTGGATCATATTACAGCCAATTTTTTTTTTCAGTTTGATTAAATTCGGTACGGGTAACATTTTTGTAATTTGACTTTCTTCGATAGAGGGGCTGTATAAAAAGTTAATTTTCTTAACATTTTACAAAAATATGGTACAGGATTTTAATTGCTATTTCATAACATCCTACGTTGTTTAAAGTATTTTTGCAATTTTAACTAATGGGTCTACAGCCAACTGTTTATAAAATCTTAAACTATTCACTTTCTATGCTATTCCCTGTGTATTAATATTGTAAAAGGAATTTTTTATTAACAGAAAATTTAAAAATATTATGCAGAAGTCATGGCAGAAAACTCAAAATATTTACCGTATCCTTCATCTTCTGGGCTCTTTCTCTTTGAAAACGTGGTGGCTTCTTCACCATCGCAGATCCTTTCTCCGTGACGTTGAGTTTTCTCGCAGGATCCTTCGCGGTTGGTGATGGCAGAGTTAGCAAAGTCAGTAGGATGGGTGTACAGACACCTGTCCAGTCCTCTGAACTCTCTTAACTCTTCACCATCAAATTCACTGCACAGACCGCACAGTTCACCTTTGTATCGTGGGTCAACCTGTTTAAAGACAGTGGGGTTAGATGTTTGAATTATGTTTCTCATCCAAATCTTTTATTCGATAATCAAAATTTTTCTTTAAATGTTTCGCCACATTTTACGTAAAGTTTTGAACAGCTTGTTTATTCGTTGAGTTATTTGAACTCAAAGAGCGTTACAGATGGAATGACACAAGCAAACTACTGAACTATTAAAATTTTAGTTTTAGTAGAAGGTCCGTTTTAAAAATTAACATCATAATTTTCAACGTACTTGAACCTTGACGTTTATTCCGTCGTATTGCACCTTGATACCTGCTTCTAGGACCACAACTTCGAGATGGTCATTGTAGTCGAGGTTTTCTGAATAAATACGGATTTCAGCATCTTCTTCTTCGAAAATAATAGGAGAACTGACCGTATAATCTCTGCCATTAAACTTAATTTGGAAGGATCTTTCAGATGGAGGAGTCAAAGTCAGAATATGCTTTCCAACATAAATAAGTATTTCCTGAAATATAAATTTAATTATTATAATTAATTGGAAAAAATATGGCGTATTAAGCTTTAATTTTAACAAGATTATTTTTACCCTCGCATTTCACTGTTACTGCTTCCTGTGTATTAAGTTGTTCTAAGAATCGTATTGTTTCGATTTATACATTACTAGCAGTATACCCTTTCTTCGAAATGTATAATGTAAATAACCTTCAAATTTACATTTATGTGCAAATTCCTATAGTATTCTAAATGACATTGTTATTCAAAACATTCTGTTAAAATATTTAATTCTCTTTAAAAGAAGTATGAGAATTTCTGTTCTCGCTATATAAATTATCTTCAGGCAGATCTGAGGAATAAAACAGTCTGGTCTTGTTTGTTAACAAATTTACGAAAAATATGAAATTGGATATGACAAAATGAAAGTGCCATGACATTGAATCAACATATGCCAAAATGAAAGGCTAAATTGGTTTCAACAATTGGCTAAATATATATGAGTTTGAAAAATCTTTGCCAAAATAAAACACACGACTTAAGAAGTTATAATCCAGTCAAAAATGTAATTCCCATAAAGTTACATTTTTACTTTTACCTGCAATACATGGTAATGTATAGGGAAAATATTGGAATCATGTCGAAAATCGCAACTCGGAGTTTTCGACGGATCTACAAGTTTCGAGACCTCTAGAATACGAAAAAACTATTTTTAGTGTGACGTATGTGTGTGTGTCTGTCTGTCTGTCTGTCTGTGCGATGTATGTATCCACTCTAACTCAAAACTAATAGATCGAATTTCATAAAATTTGGTAGGTAAGTCACTTGGGTGTGACCCTGGTGCTGATTAGATTTTAGTACGATTCGGGATAAAAGAACCCGCCTTCTTTTGCGAAATGGCTCACAAAAATTGCCTGTAATCCGCTCTAGCTGAAAAACTAATGAACCGAATTTCACAAAATTCGGTAGACAAGTCGATTGTGTTTTACCCTGGTGCTGATTAGATTTTGGTACGATTTGAAAAAAAAATAACCTGCCTTTTTTTGCAAAATGGCCCGCAAAAATCGTTAAAATCTGAAAAAACTACGTATTCTCAAATATATCCATTAAATGCTAATCCATTAAATATATCCATTATGTTTTATACGTAATTTTTAACGAAGAAAAGAATAAGACCAACCCCATTACACTAGGACTAGCCGTTCTCGAGATATTTTAGTTTTTTCGTATTTCTTCTACGTCACCTTTGAAAAAAATCTGATGTCAGCTGATGACTTTCCTTATATAATGCAATGAATTTACTACTTTTACAGTTAAAAAAAATATTATTATAGTAACTACTTATATTCTTTCAAAGATATTGAATCTTCTTCAATTAGTCGTCATTTTATTTATTTAGCGTCATTTTTATCCATTTGGCGAGATTTTCGTTAATTTAGCAACATTTAAAAATGTCGCCAAGTTGGCGACATTCCGCTAAATTCGTTTCCAAAATCTCGCCAAGCGTTATAGACGGAGTAATAAGTTATTCTTACAGCAGATAAATGACAATTGGCGTTCAAATGTAAAAGTATTACACAAAGTATCCTTTCTCGTGAGTGAAACGAGTTAGATCCACGAGAATGATGTCACCAAATTTATCGCATGATATTACATATGAAAAGCGAACATGTTTTTCAACAGTTAATATTTTTTTCATTTATGGGATTTTTTGATAAATTTCTTTGAAAAATTTGCAATATCTTGAGAACGGTTTATGCTAGCGTTCTAAAGTTTATGTCAATAGTTTTCTAAGAAAAAATTATATAAGAAATGTATATTTGTGTAACTTTAATAAAGATTTTGATTTTTTGATGATTTTTTCAGAATTTCACTCGAAAATTTAGGGGGATTCTGGACATTAAATTGTGTTTTAAAACAATAGGCTTCCAGTATTCACGGATTGTGAGTTTTGTACCAAATTTCATTCGAATTGTTCCATTTGTTCGTGAGATATCGTCTCCACACACTCACTGATACGCACACACACATACACACGCACATACTTTCACAGACACACACAGACATCACCTCAAAAATGGTCGATTCGTGATCAGGGAAGCTAGCAACGTGCTCTCCCGTCGAAAATTCGAATTCGAATTTTTGACCCCGTTACAATACTTTCCTTATACATTATGTATATAAAGAAAGTAATACGTCCAGTTACCTGTTATTAAATTTAATTAAAATAAAGGGAATACTGATAAAAGCCTGCAGCGAAAGTCATGTGCTGCCCACATATTTTTTAATTATTTAAATCAGAAAAGATTTAATAAAAATTGTGTGCTGTATAATTGGTATTGTTCATTGGTTTCATTCCGCTGCTTAGCAACATAATATCATTTTTTTTTTCAATTTATGATTTATTTTTTCAATTTATAAATTTGCAGAAAAATACCATCTGCATAATGTTATTTCTATGGGAGGTTCGTTTTTACTTTCCCTGCAATACATGGTAATGTATAGGGAAAGTATTGGAATCATGCCGAAAATCACAACTCGAGTTTTCGACGGATCTACACGTTTCAAGACCTCTAGAATACGAAAAAACCATTTTTAGCGTGACGTCTGTGTGTGTGTCTGTCTGTGCAGATATTGTATCCACTCTAACTAAAAAACTAATGGACCGAATTTCACAAAATTTTGTAGGTAAGTCACTTGTGGGCGGGGCTGGTGCTGATTAGTTTTGGGTACGATTCAGAATAAAAGAACCCGCCTTTTTTGTGAAATGGCCCGCAAAAGCTTGTATCCACTGTAGCTGAAAAACTAATGGACCGAATTTCACAAAATTCGGTAGAAGAGTTACGTATAGGTCACCCTGGTGCTGATTAGAATTTGGTACGATTCAGAAAAAAATAACCTGCTTTTTTTTGCAAAATGGCCCGCAAAAATTGCCAAAATCTAAAATAAAAAACTGGGTATACTCAAATATATCCATTAAATGCTGATTTAATACGTAATTTTTAACGATGAAAAGAATAAGACCAAGCCCATTACATAGGACTAGCCGTTCTCGAGATATTTTAGTTTTTCGTACTTTCCCTACGCCACCTTTGAAAATAAGTCCGGTTATCGAATGAGAACGAAAATTGAATTAAAAGTGAAATAAATTTAATTAAAATAAAGAGAACTTAATATAAGTCTGCAGGGAAAGTCATGTGCTGCGCACATCAGATTTTTACTTTCCCTGCAATACATGGTAATGTATAGGGAAAGTATTGGAATCATGCCGAAAATCGCAACTCGAGTTTTCGACGGATCTACACGTTTCGAGACCTCTAGAATACGAAAAAACCATTTTTAGCGTGACGTCTGTGTGTCTGTCTGTCTGTGTGTCTGTGTGTCTGTCTGTCTGTGCAGATTTTGTATCCACTCTAACTAAAAAACTAATGGACCGAATTTCACTAAATTTTGTAAGTAAGTCACTTGTGGGCGGGGCTGGTGCTGATTAATTTTGGGTACGATCTTAAATAATAAAAGGCAATGTCTGTGTGTGTGTCTGTCTGTGTGTGTGTCTGTCTTATACACTATACGTTTCGCGACCGCGCGTCGGAGAGCTACGAAATTTGGCAATCGGAGACCCGGGGGGGAGGGAAGGGGACACGTGAAAACCGATTTTCAAAATTCTAATTATTTTTTTATTTATTTAATGTTTTATGCGATTTCGACCTTTTTTTGCCCTTTTTGCCCTTTTTTCTCCACGATCCAGACGTTGTAGAAAAAAACAACTCACACCATCGGAAAGAGCAGACAATTACGAGTAAAAATATATCAATTTCAAATCTGAATTTCGATTTCTAATATTTTTTAAAGATTTTAAAACAAAAGTCACTTTTTGCTCAAGAAAACGATTTTTGGTTTTTAAATTCTCGCATCGTGAAAAGTACTCATAATTTCGACTAATAATTTACATTTTCAGAAAGGTCAAACATCTGGCATTCTTACAAGTCTAATCTGGTCCAGAAATAATGAAAATTGCCTTCAGGATCGCAATTTTAAAGACGTCATGATTTTAAATTTCTCGCCGTTCCGCTCGGCGTTCCGTTCGTTTCTCCCTCGCTGAAGCAGGGAAGGTGGTGGGTGGGGACGTCAAGGTGGAGGTGACGTCACGGTTCTAAATAGAGCGCCTTTGCTCTATATAAATTATTATATTTATATTTTAAATGATGGGACGATCTGGATTTTTTAAATGTATATTTTAACTTTTGGATATTTTAAATGGATATTTTAATTTTATGGATATTTTAAATGATGGAACAATGAAACAATGGAATGAGGATGATGGCATTAAGCATATGGTCATTTTAAATTGCAAATTAGCGCGCGGGAAGTTAGCGGTAGGCCCGGGTTCGATTCCCGCCACTTCCAAAACTGCCGCCGTGTTGACGCGGAGTACGATCACGATAAACATGTAGGTCCGGAAGTCCTTCCGGTGAAGGTGGTGGGTGGGGACGTCAAGGTGGAGGTGACGTCACGGTTCTGAATAGAGCTCCTTTGCTCTATATTTATATTTATATTTTATATGATGGGACGATCTGGATTTTTTAAATGTATATTTTAACTTTTGGATATTTTAAATGGATATTTTAATTTTATGGATATTTTAAATGATGGAACAATGAAACAATGGAATGAGGATGATGGAATTAAGCATATGGTCATTTTAAATTGCAAATTAGCGCGCGGAAGTTAGCGGTAGGCCCGGGTTCGATTCCCGCCACTGCCAAAACTGCCGCCGTGTTTACGTGGAATACGATCACGTTAAATATGTGGGTCCGTAAGTCCTTCCGAGAGGTTGGTGGTAGGGGAAGGAGGATACGGCCCCTGTGGATGCCTCCCCCACTGGGTTCCCGTCTAAATTGGGTGAATATGTAGAAAGTTATGGAGATTGTCGCGGAGGGCGCGGCAGCCCAGTGATTAGCGCGCGGGAATTGCACTCAGTAGGCCCGGGTTCGATTCCCGCCACTGCCAAAACTTACGCCACGTTCACGCAGAGTACGATCACGTTAAACATGTGGGTTCGTGAGTCCTTCCGAGAGGTTGGTGGTAGGGGAAGGAGGGTACGGTCTAAATTGGGTGAATAAAAAGAAAGTTATGGAGATTGTCGCGGAGGGCGAAGTAGCCCAGTGGTTAGCGCGCGGGAATTGCACGCGGTAGGCCCGGGTTCGATTTCCGCCACTGACATGGAGTACGATCACGTTAAACATATGGGTCCGTATGTTTTTCCGAGAGGTTGGTGGTAGGGAAGGAGGGTACGTTCCCTGTGGATGCCTCCCCCACTGGGTTCCGGTCTAAATTGGGTGGCACATCCTGGCCGTCCAACCAGTTACCTTACACCTTTCTGGTAGGTCGCGCCAACGAGTTTGCCACGGTCAGAATTTTCAAGGGTAGCGAACAGGCTGGTCGCCAAAGGCGGCTAGTTCGGAATAAAATAACCTGCCTTTTTTGGCGAAATGGCCCGCAAAACCTTGTATCCACTCTAGCTGAAAAACTAATGGACCGAATTTCACAAAATTCGGTAGATGAGTCACGTATAGGTCACCCTGGTGCTGATTAGATTTTGGAACGATTCAGAAAGAAATAACCTGCCTTTTTTTGCAGAATGGCCCGCAAAAATCGGTCAAATCTAAATTAAAGAATTGGGTATACTCAAATATATCCATTAAATGCTAATTTAATACGTAATATTTTTAACGACGAAAAGAATAAGACCAACCCCACTACACTAGGACTAGCCGTTCTCGAGATATTTTAGTTTTTCGTACTTTCCCTACGCCACCTTTGAAAATAAGCCCGGTTTACGAATGAGAACGAAAATTGAATTAAAAGTGAAATAAATTTAATTAAAATGAAGAGAACGTTAATATAAGTCTGCAGGGAAAGTCATGTGCTGCTCACATCAGGTTTTTTCTTTCCCTGCAATACATGGCAATGTATACATGGTAATGTATTGCAGGGAAAGTATTGGAATCACGCCGAAAATCGCAACTCGAGTTTTCGACGGATCTACACGTTTCGAGACCTCTAGAATACGGAAAATCCATTTTTAGCGTGGCGTCTGTGTGTGTGTCTGTCTGTGTGTATGTCTGTCTGTGCAGATTTTGTATCCACTCTAACTAAAAAACTAATGGACCGAATTTCACAAAATTTTGTAGGTAAGTCACTTGTGGCCGGGGCTGGTGCTGATTAGTATTGGGTACGATTCGGAATAAAAGAACCCGCCTTTTTTGTGAAATGGCCCGCAAAAGCTTGTATCCACTGTAGCTAAAAAACTAATGGACTGAATTTCACAAAATTCGGTAGATGAGTCACGTATAGGTCACCCTGGTGCTGATTAGATTTTGGTACGATTCAGAAAAAAATAACCTGCCTTTTTTTGCAGAATGGCCCGCAAAAATTATCAAAATCTAAACTAAAAAGCTACGTATGCTCAAATATATCCATTAAATGCTTGTTTAATGCGTAATTTTTAACGAAGAAAAGAATAAGACCAACCCCATTACATTAGGACTAGCCGTTCTCGAGATATATTAGTTTTTTTCGTATTTTTCCACGCCACCTTTGAAAATAAGTCCAGTTATCAAATAAGAACGAAAATTGAATTAAAAGTGAATTAAATTTAATTGAAATAAATAGAACGTGGATATAAGTTTGCAGGGAAAGTCATGTGCTGCCCACATCAGATTTTTACTTTCCCTGCAATACATGGTTATGTATAGGGAAAGTATTGGAATCATGTCGAAAATCACAACTCGAGTTTTCGACGGATCTACACGTTTCAAGACCTCTAGAATACGAAAAAACCATTTTTAACGTGATGTCTGTGTGTGTGTCTGTGTGTCTGTCTGTGCAGATTTTGTATCCACTCTAACTAAAAAACTAATGGACCGAATTTCATAAAATTTTGTAGGTAAGTCACTTGTGGTCATGGATGGTGCTGATTAGTTTTGGGTACGATTCGGAATAAAAGAACCCGCCTTTTTTTGCGAAATGGCCCGCAAAAGCTTGTATCCACTCTAACTGAAAAACTGATGGACCGAATTTCACAAAATTCGGTAGATGAGTCACTTGTGGGTTACCTTGGTGCTGATTAGATTTTGGTACGATTCGGAAATAAATGACCTGCCTTTTTTTGCAAAATGGCCCGCAAAAATCGTCCAAATCTAAACTAAAGAACTGTGTATACTCAAATATATCCATTAAATGCTGATTTAAGACGTAATTTTTAACGACGAAAAGAATAAGACCAACCCCATTACACTAGGACTAGCCGTTCTCGAGATATTTTAGTTTTTCGTAGTTTCCCTACGCCACCTTTGAAAATAAGTCCGGTTATCGAATGAGAACGAAAATTGATTTAAAAGTGAAATAAATTTAATTAAAATAAAGAGAACGTTAATATAAGTCTGCAGGGAAAGTCATGTGCTGCCCACATCAGATTTTACTTTCCCTGCAATACATGGTAATGTATAGGGAAAGTATTGGAATCATGCCGAAAATCACAACTCGAGTTTTCGACGGATCTACACGTTTCGAGACCTCTAGAATACGAAAAAACTATTTTTAGCGTGACGTCTGTGTGTGTGTCTGTCAGTGTGTCTGTCTGTGTGTCTGTGTGTCTGTCTGTGTGTCTGTCTGTCTGTCTGTGCAGATTTTGTATCCACTCTAGCTAAAAAACTAATGGTCCGAATTTCACAAAATTTGGTAAGTAAGTCACTTGTGGGCGGGGCTGGTGCTGATTAGTTTTGGGTACGATTCGGAATAAAAGAACCCGCCTTTTTTTGCGAAATGGCCCGCAAAAGCTTGTATCCACTCCTCTAACTGAAAAACTGATGGACCGAATTTCACAAAATTCGGTAGATGGGTTACGTATAGGTCATCCTGGTGCTGATTAGATTTTGGTACGATTCAGAAAAAAATAACCTGCCTTAATTTGCAAAATGGCCCGCAAAAATTGCCAAAATCTAAAATAAAATACTGGGTATACTCAAATATATCCATTAAATGCTGATTTAATACGTAATTTTTAACGACGAAAAGAATAAGACCAACCCCATTACACTAGGACTAGCCGTTCTCGAGATATTTTAGTTTTTCGTAGTTTCCCTACGCCACCTTTGAAAATAAGTCCGGTTATCGAATGAGAACGAAAATTGATTTAAAAGTGAAATAAATTTAATTAAAATAAAGAGAACGTTAATATAAGTCTGCAGGGAAAGTCATGTGCTGCCCACATCAGATTTTTTACTTTCCCTGCAATACATTGTAATGTATAGGGAAAGTACTGGAATCATGCCGAAAATCGCAACTCGAGTTTTCGACGGATCTACACGTTTCGAGACCTCTAGAATACGAAAAAACTATTTTTAACGTGACGTCTGTGTGTGTGTCTATGTGTCTGTCTGTGTGTCTGTCTGTGCAGATTTTGTATCCATTCTAACTAAAAAAGTAAGTGACCGAATTTCATAAAATTTGGTAGATAAGTTCCTTGTGGACAAATCGGGTGCTGATTGGTTTTGGATACGATTCGGGATAAAAGAACCCGCCTTTTTTTGTGAAATGGCCCCCAAAAGTTTGTATCCACTCTAGCTGAAAAACTAATGGACCGAATTCCACAAAATTTGGTAGGTAAATCACTTGTGGGACACCCTGTTGCTGATTAGATTTTGGTACGATTCGGAAAAAAATAACCTCCCTTTTTTTGCAAAATGGCCCTCAAAAATCGACAAAATCTAAGCTAAAGAACTACGCATGCTCAAATATATCCATCAAATGCTTGTTTAATACGTAATTTTTAACGAAGAAAAGAATAAGACCAACCCCATTACACTAGGACTAGCCGTTCTCGAGATATTTTTAGTTTTTTCGTATTTTCTCTACGCCACCTTTGAAAAAAATCTGATGTGAGTAGCACATGACTTTCCCTGCAGACTTATATTAACGTTCTCTTTATTTTAATAAAATTTATTTCACTTTTAATTCAATTTTCGTTCTCATTCGATAACGGGACTTATTTTCATAGGTGGCGTAGGGAAAGTCCGAAAAACTAAAATATCTCGAGAACGGCTAGTCCTAGCGTAATGGGGTTAGTCTTATTCTTTTCGTCGTTAAAAATTACGTATTAAATCAGCATTTAATGGATATATTTGAGTATACCCAGTTTTTTATTTTAGATTTTGGCAATTTTTGCGGACCATTTTGCAAAAAAAGGCAGGTTATTTTTTTCTGATTCATGCCAAAATCTAATCAGCACCAGGGTGACCTATACGTGACTCATCTACCGAATTTTGTGAAATTCGGTCCATTAGTTTCTCAGCTACAGTGGATACAAGCTTTTGCGGGCCATTTCACAAAAAAGGCGGGTTCTTTTATTCCGAATCGTACCCAAAACTAATCAGCACCAGCCCCGCCCACAAGTGACTTACCTACAAAATTTTGTGAAATTCGGTCCATTAGTTTTTTAGTTAGAGTGGATACATACATTGCACAGACACACAGACAGACACACACACAGACGTCACGCTAAAAATGGTTTATTCGTATTCTAGAGGTCTCGAAACGTGTAGATCCGTCGAAAACTCGAGTTGCGATTTTCGGCATGATTCCAATACTTTCCCTATACATTACCATGTATTGCAGAGAAAGTAATAAGTCTAGTTATCAAATGAGAACGAAAATTGAATTAAAAGTGAATTAAATGTAATTAAAATGAAGAGAACGTGAATATAAGACTGCAGGGAAAGTCATGTGCTGCCCACATCAGATTTTTACTTTCCCTGCAATACATGGTAATGTATAGGAAAAGTATTGGAATCGTGTCGAAAATCGCGACTCGAGTTTTCGACGAATCTACACGTTTCGAGACCTCTAGAATACGAAAAAACTATTTTTAGCGTGACATCTGTCTGTCTGTGTGTCTGTGCAATGCATGTATCCACTCTAACTCAAAAACAGTGTGTCTGTGCAGATTTTGTATCCACTCTAACTAAAAAACTAATGGACCGAATTTCATAAAATTTGGTAGATAAGTTCCTTGTGGACAAATCGGGTGCTGATTGGTTTTGGGTACGATTCGAGATAAAAGAACCCGCCTTTTCTTACGAAATAGCCTGCAAAAGCTTTTATCAACTCTAACTGAAAAACTAAATGGCTTGAATTTCACAAAATTCGGTAGGTAAGTCACTTGTGGGGCACCCTGGTGCTGATTAGATTTTGGTACGATTCGGCAAAAAATAACCTGCCTTTTCTGCGAAATGGCCCGCAAAAATCGCCAAAATCTAAAATAAAAAACTATGTATGCTCAAATATATCCATTAAATGATTGTTTAATACATAATTTTTAACGGAGAAAAGAATAAGACCAACCCCATTACACTAGGACTAGCCGTTCTCGAGATATTTTAGTTTTTTCGTATTTTCTCTACGCCACCTTTGAAAATAAGTCCAGTTATCAAATGAGAACGAAAATTGAATTAAAAGCGAATTAAATTTAATTAAAATAAAGAGAACGTGAATATAAGTGTGGCGGGAAAGCCATGTGCTGCCCACATCAAATTTTTACTTTCCCTGCAATACAGTGTAATGTATAGGGAAAGTATTGGAATCATGTCGAAAATCGCGACTCGAGTTTTCGACGGATCTACACGTTTCGAGACCTCTAGAATACGAAAAAACTATTTTTAGTGTGGAAACCCCAGGCCGTCCGACTCATCCAGAGGACTATTTTTAGTGTGTCGTCTGTGTGTGTGTCTGTCTGTGTGTCTGTGCACTGTATGTTTCCACTCTAACTCAAAAACTAATGAACTGAATTTCATAAAATTTGGTAGGTAAGACCCTTGGGTGTGACCCTGGTGCTGATTAGTTTTTGGTACCATTCGAAAAAAAGAACCCGCCTTTTTTTGCGAAATGGCCCGCAAAATTCATATTTATTCACTCTAGCTGAAATACAAATTGACCAAATTTCACAAAATTTGGTAGATAAATCACATGTGGGATACTCTGGTGCTGATTAGATTTTGGTATGGTTCAGAAAAGAACAACTTACTTTTTTTTACGAAATGGCCCACAAAAATCGCCAATATCTAAAGAAAGACTACGTATGTTCAAATGTATCAATTAAATGCTTGTTTTATACGTAATTTTTGACGAGGAAAAGAATAAGAACAACTCTATTACTCTAAGACGAACCATTCTCGAGATATTTGAGATTTTTCGCATTTTTTTATGCCGCCTTTGAAAAAATGTCCAATTACCAAATAAAAGCAGAAATTGAATTAAAAATGCAAATTTAGTATCATTTTGAGTAATTAAACTCAATTTAATGAGTTCTTAAAGAAATAAAGAAAAAATGAATTTGAGTCGGCAGGGAAAGTCATGTGCTGCCCACATCAGAGTTTTATTAATGTCGCGACAACCCCTGGTCCCAGAAACATGAAACCAGGACTAAATTTTAAGTGGGGGATATGTCACTGCTATCAACACAATTCCATGAATTTCGGTGCCAGTGTTTCTTTCAGGCATACATCCGGGGGTGGGGGCTTCACCCCTAGAGACATTTTATTCTAACTTAGTTTCTATTTATGTGACAACATTTAAATATATTTATACAGGGCAAATAGAAAACGTGTTCCTCCCTAAAGTTTCATTCGCCCCTCGCCCCGCTCAAAAGTTCCTGAAAGACTACCTGATGGGTGTAACCGTTCTCTCGTAATGGTGAAACAAACAAACAAACAAAAAAAATACCTACCAACAGATTTTCAATTTTATTTATAGATTTTTCTATTATACGTATATATATGTAGAATTCGAGTTTGAAGTCGAAAGAAATTTTTTTGAAAAAAATCTGTGGTATTTCAAATGAGTATCTACTTCCGTGAATGTTTTTTGTTAATGTAATGTGAAGGAAAGGTAGGAAAGTCATGTGTCTCTCTCTATAGATGTTTTCCCTTTGTACTGCGTCGTGTACTAGAAAATTATGAAAACTGTTTCAATATTATTTAATAACAAGTTTATCTTTCTGCCGTTGCTAAAGTTTCAAACATTCTTTATATTCCCGCCTCTATACTAGTATTACAGAATCAGTTCCACAGTTATAGGATTCGTCATTTTCGGTAAAGGCTCTTCATTTCAAAAGGATGGAGTGAACATTTCTAGAATTCAGTTTCTTTTAATGTAATAAACCGGAATTTTTGTTTGACTCAATAAAGATTATTTTATTTTTGCTTGACTGCATCTTGCACAAAGTGGCTCATGAGCAATTTGCATTAAGTAAATTTTGACTTGATTTACGCCAACTTTGGTATACTAGATTGTTATGTAATAGCAAATTTTAAAGCAACGTTTAATGTTTTCAAACATATTTAGATCATAAATAGCAAAGTTATGCAAGTGTCATATATTTTCTTTGTCAGGTTGTTATTTGTTTCAAAATTTTACTATATTATTATTTTTAGGAAAATTTTGCTTTGAAACACCTCTTTCTCAGAATCTGATATAGATATTTAGGTGATGACTGATATGGATTCAGTATTAAATTCTAGAGTAGGTAGGAAGGTTCACTAAGAATTTTTGCTTCCGTTTATTTCCACTTCCCGCTCAAAAGTGTTTCTTAAATCTTAAATGTTTTTCTCTCTTAAGTGTTTCTTTAAAGTCTGTAGAACATCTTATATATTCTATCTTTATTCTATTAATTTTGCCTTTAAACATCTATTTCTCAGGATTGGATATAGATGCACTTTAAAAAGTATATTTCTCAGGATTGGATATAGATAGAGCTTAAATAATGGCTGATATGGATTCAGCATTAAATTCATGGGGGTTCAAAGACTCACTAAGGATTTCAACTTCTGATTCTGGTGATCTTACTTTCGATTCAAAAATTTACATTTTCCTTGAAACATCTATTTCTCGGAATCTGCTATAGATATAGCTTAAATAATGACTGGTATTGATTCAGCATCAAATTCCGGAGGGAGCAGTGGGTTTATTAAAGATTTCCATTTTCGATTTTTTTTCATATCCAGTCTAAATTTATTTAAACGTCTATTTTTTAAAATTGGCCATGTATATATAAAGCTTAAATGATGACTGGTATAAATCCAGACTTAAACTCCGAAAGAGTTTGGAGATGGGTGTGACTAAATATTTCCACTTCTGGTTTAAAATATTTCCTTGAAACATCTATTTCTAAGGATTGGCTTTAACTAGAGTTTAGATGGTGACTGATATGTATTCAACATCGAATTACAAAAGGGATAGGGGTTCACCAAGGATTTCTGATTCCGGATATATAACTCCCGGTTGTTCCGAAAATTTGTTTGACCAAATAAGTATGCAAAAGTGAATACAAATGCTTGATAGTTGTATCAAAAATGAAGTATACGCACCAATCGCCACCCTATGAAGGCTCCTTCATAAAATTCTTCTCTATTGTTTTACTCAGAACTCTTAAAACGTGAGAATCAAATGAATGTCTGGGATGAAAAACGAAGAAGTTATGCATGCATTGCACAGATACACAATGCGAAAAGTGAAATTTGCAGATGTCAAAATGCAATAAATTCAAACCTGTTTTAAATAATGTGTAACAATCTTATATCGTTTTAGATACATGGATGTGGATCAGGATCCCATAACTGTTAACTATTGGATAATATCTTGCATATATTATTTTTTGTATAAAATACAATGGAACCGATCATATGACTTTGACTTACACTTTGGTTTTTGCCAGCACCAGGTTGCTGACTTCCTTAGAGTAAATCTATATATTACTTCTATAAGGCTTTACATTTATCGCTCTGAGGTAGAGGAAAATATGGTTATAGTGATTGTGACGAACCACTTTTCTTGATATACTTTTAGCAGTAGCTTAAGTAACCTTTAACAGATGTGGCCTAAGAAAAAGTATGGTGATCATGCTATATATATCATGATATATATATATATATATATATATATATATATATATATATATATATATATATATATATATATACCGTAAATACATCGGTGGTATCAGTGGTCGGAAGTAGCGAGCTACAAGTAGCGAAACTGCAGTAGTCACTACTTTTTCTCGTAGTTTATAGTGTAACGCGCTACTTTTAAAAATAAGTAGTGTAGCGAGTAGCACGATACAATAAATCACTAGTTTGTATCGAGTTTTGACGCTACTTTTAACGTTACTTCAGTGAACAAATAAAGTGCCATTCTACATATCATGTGATTACCCTTTCTTCCTTTGTACGAAATTTAGTGTTCTGGGCAACGATGTACGATATGCAAAGTGCCAAGCGTTAAGATTCTGCTTATCTAATTGCAATTTTGAAATGCAAATTCTACTAAAGATAAACAAACATGTTTTTAAATAAATAGTTTTTGCTCTTATTTTATTTTATACTTTTAATAAATAAAATGGATACGCGTCAACTTTAATTAAACTTTAAAATCAAAGGCAACCAAAAATAGGATATGCCCTTCATCAGTGGCGAAGTCACTGATGAAGGGCATTGTGATGCCCGAAAGCGTTTTAGCCGTGTAATTATTGTACATCGAGGAAAAGAGATTTTTATTAAAGGACTTTTAAATTGAATAAGGTGCCATATTAGCCTGAACATGAAAGAAACCCGAAAACTGGTTTATTCCCATTAAAGTTTTCAATGCTTCCAAAATTCTCGCTTTATGCCTCAAAATTCCAGGATTTATTCTTGCTTCTCAAAATGTCCGTGTTTTTTGAATTTCTATCTCTAATGTAATGAATTCAATTGAATAGCAATTTATAGTAATAGAATAATGTTAAACAAATTAGAGCTATATTGTTATAGCATATCAATTTTTGATTAGGTCATTGTCTCTGTTTTAACAGATCTTTTCTTAATGATTTGACAAAAATGGTATGTACAAATTTTATGAAATTTTATAGATTTCGAGACTCTTATTCAGCTTACTATTGGAAGGGAACGTTTTGGTGGGCTTCAAATAATATTCTCATTTCTGTTATAAATTATGGAGTTTTATCTGCAGTTTTATGATTGTATTTAATTATAAAACATCCAGTCAAGAACAAAATGTAATCAAATATTTTCTTTCTTTTACAATAAAATGTTTTATGAAATCAACAAATTAAAAACATGTATCTTCCAGAAATATAAATGCGTGGAGAGCAGATGTTATATATTTAAAGACACATATTTTTACTGTGGATTTGAGTATTCCTCTAAGCTTTAAACGTAGATGTCATTGTGCATTGATATTATTTGAAATAACCCTGCAATTTCTATTATACAGGAACTTAACGAATTGGGCAGGAACTTAACGAATATCACAGGAACTTAAGGATAACTCATTCTGAGGGTGAAGAAGGATATTCCACCGGTATCTTTCCCAGGGCATGTTCATAGATCTTTCAGAGTTTTCTGCATCTTCTATGCACATGACAAAATACTGTGGTAATGGCGGTTTCTCAAATCTGTATCATGAGCTATGACATATTGCGCAATGCAGAGAGGAATCCTTAGGATCAACTGCCTGGCTGTTTTCCATCTATTTAAATTGTACAGAGATAAGGTTGAGCTGATACACGGAAGTTGTGAGGAGACTCGTATCTGGATACGAATCTGACATGCCGTATCTATTCCTGTTTTGCTCTTAGCAATCTAATTAAATGGGAAGCGTCTATGGTGGGGAGATGCCCGAAAGGTCAGTATGGTCTCAGACTGGCTTTTAGATATGAATCCGTTGACAACATCTGTTCTGCTTTACTCTTAGCAATCTATCCAGATTGTGCATTAGTTAATGTAGTTAAGATGCGAGATAGGATTGTATTGAAACTAGTCTCAGATCGGAGACTGTATAGGCCGCATCTCCGAATTTTTTGGGCCAAATTGCCCGCCTTATTAATTAAAGTATTCTGCTGCGGACATCATATCGCGAAAGTTGGTCTAAGCACATCAAAGATAGTGCATAAATTTGCGGTAACTTTGCGTTTTATAAAGTAAAATAGTAACATTTATAAATATGGAAGTTTGAATATTTAAATGAAGTTTAATTTATAAATAAAAATAGAATAATAAATTGTTGAAGTACTTTCATTGGTAGGCATCTCGTTGTTGTTGTTGTTGTTGTTGTTGTTGTTGTCGTGTCCCTAACATTACATTTAAGGAAGAATGGGTGCACTGCTTCTGTTTAGTCTAATGACCCGGGGCACCCGAAGGTAGAAGTCTGACTTCTGCCCCAAATAAGACATTACAACATCCATGCCCGCAGGCGGGACTCGAACACGAAATCTGGCAGCCGAGCCATCACGAGGAAACGCCTGCCTCTTTGACTAGGCATCTCGTAAAATTCACAACTCATCGGTAACTTTTGTATTGGTGTTAGGAAAAAATTCACGTCCACACTTTCATATATATTTTTTAATCCTTTTATAAAAAAATCCTAAGATTATTACGGTTTTTCAAAAATGATCATTTAAGAGGGTGCAACACAGAAAAACGTTCGAAATATGAAGTGATAGAAAAACATACTTCGCGATAGGATAGAGACATCAAATTTGGTGTACTGGTAGATAGTTTGAAAGGAAGAAAGTGTGCAATTTCAGATTTCCAATATTTGCAACTTTAGTGGGTGCCGAACACCAATATGTTCGATTTTCGGAATAAATGAGACACGCTTCCTTTTAAATGTGATAGAGATTTGATATTTGGTATATGGGCCAATCATCTGATAAAAAACCCAAGTTTTTCAAAAATGTTCATTTATGGGTGTGTTCCACAGAAAAACGTTCGAAAGGGAAGATGATAAAATAGTATGCTTTGGGATGAGATAGAGACTTTAATTTGATGTACTAGTAAATAGTTCGAAAGGAAGACGTGCGCAATTAAAAATTTACAATATTTGCTTCTTTAGGGGGTTCCGCACACTAAAATATTCGATTTGCCGAATAAATGTGAAACGCGAATTATTTAAAAATGACAATATTCAGGGGCTGCTTATTGCGAGATTGTTGATTTTCAACGGGTATTCGGCTAGTTTTCTTTATATTTTCGGCAAAATTATGTCGATAATATAAACGTTTTTCATATGGTGCAATGAACTTTACAAAGTAAAATTTTATTTTATTTAAATAATAAACAAAACAGTTTTATATACTCGTTTCTCACAAATATCAGTTAAAATCCCATGAAAAGGACATGCTTATTCCAATAATTTAAATGCTATTTTCATTCTGTACTATTTTGTCACTTTTGATGCAATATGAGAATCATTTTTATCTCGCTATTTACGAGGGAACTGTATGGAATGCTTCTAAATAGTTTTTGATCTATATTATTCGAGTTCGTTTTTATGAGTTGTATCTCTGCAATGAAAGCGATCGTATATATTAATTTTTGACTCCATGTACAATCTCGCAAACTAACAATTTCTTCTTCAAATGCTTATACTCATCTTTAATCTCACAAAATAAACATGTCACCAATATAGGTGGTGAAATCACTTAATTATTAGGATTGATAAACTGCAATTAGTGTTGCAACCAGATTTTGGGGGAAATGAGTTTTGCAAAAGCTGGAAATTTTCAGTCATTGCACATTGCAGTGTTAAAGAAACTTGCATGACCCAAACAGAAATTTATTTCTTACATTCGGAATTGTAAATATCTGAAGCATGGAAAATTTTGAGAGATTTGTTAGATTCTAGAAAAATATTTAAATTATATGACTTTCTTATTATATGTAAGTCAAACTTCAAATTAATTTACAAAAATTGTTATTCGATTTGTCAAATTTTAAAAGTAGAAACACTCTGAACGATGACATGCCTATTACAATGTGATTTATTCATTCATTTAATATTGAACGATAATAAGAAATCTATATTGGTCCCTATAAAAATGTAATAATTTCGTGACTAACAAATTTTGCACAATTTCAATAACATTTTTATAAATTCAAATTTTTAAGAATGTTATTTTATTAGACTTTAAATGTAAATTAATACAAATATTTAGTAAATTTGTCTAAATGGCGATCCATCATTATAGTTTAGACGTATTTTTGGTTGTCTTTGATTTTAAAGTTTATACTTTTATTTTATAATACTGCTTTCAGAAGAGGGTAAAAGCGTAAAGATTGGTAAGCTGATCAGTAAATTTGTGAATCAGTAAATTTTAATTATTCAGAATAAGTATATTAAATTATTGCAGTATATCCATATCGTCAACTTTTTGTGTAAATTGAAGCTGTGGCAAAATTCGTCTTATAAAAGTAGTTATGTAGAGTGACTACATTTTAAAAGTAGTTTGTAGTCACTACTGTTTAAAAAAAGTAGTTGTAGTTAACTACATTTGTCAGAATGTAGTTGTAGTTGTAACAATAATAAAGTAGTTTTTTTAACCACTGGGTGGTATCCATAGATACCAAAAATGATTTTTGTTGGTCCGTGATGGAAGGGGGGGGGGTGCAAATCGTTGACCCTTCATAATTTCGACAGCCACTGAAGCCATTTGGACCCAATGTGGAATCTATACTACTATATCGGAGGTATGAATAAAAAAAAAATATAGATAGTTTGGCTCGGAGGTTGGTTGAATCACTAATTTCTATGTGTGGTAAAATCTTGGCATTCCTCCGATCTTCTAGTTTTTATTAAGCTTTTTGTGATTTTTTACAACATTTTGACGCTGATTGGCAACATTTTAGTGAGATTTAAATTTTCCATCTAATGCGTTGACATGTAAAATACATGTTAAAACATTAATTATGGAGTATCAAGCATTGTTTGTTGTTACAGCAGAACAGCTTTTGCTACATCAATACCATTAAGACAAACTAAATTTTATCAAAGATAAAAGTACTTTAGGTTAGGTAGTTCAATTGACATCTAAAGGGTTTATCGACATAGTGTCCGTGTACAGAAATGTGATTTTTTTTACACTATTATGCCATTATACTATATGTTGAATTCGACATATTCTCTCTAATGTCTTTTTATAATCTTAAAAGAAGAAATCAACCAATCTTGTACATAAAATAATTTATATTATGCAAGGAATTATAAAGGTACAATTTTTTTCTCAATTTATGTCTACTGCGATCTTAAAGCATGCTGTACTTTTTAAGCATTCTGTACTTATCAGACATTCTGAAGTGTATGTCTTTAGATTCTATTCGGTACAAGTTTTGCCAATACGTTCTATTTATTCAGATCAGTAACAGTGTTCGAGATTTTATTTTTCACTTACCTTAGTGTTTTTGCTGGTGTCCAAACCTTTAGCAAAAATGGCGAAGTTCTTTTGTGGTGTGCAGTGGGTAGACAGGACATAATTGCAGCTGTCTGGAGAGAATTTATATGTCTTTCCATCATAAGTTTTGACGTATCTTGCCATCATCGCGCATGTGGCTGTAAATAAAAGGGATAACTGAGGTCAATTTTTGCCATTTAATTTTCTGTCTTCTGCACTTTAAACTTTTCAAAATGCCCAAAACATTTTTTCGACATGCATTTATAAATTTATAAATGCAAACATTTGTTTTGCAATACATTCAAACATACATTTATTTGCATTATAAATTATTTGCATTAATTTGCATATATAAATGCAAACATTTTTGTATAAGAATTGTTCTTTCTTGAAAATGTCTCATTTCAAATAATATAAGGTAAAGTTGAATTTTTATATGATGTATATTAATTAATTTTGCGGTATTTAAATGCAAGTTGCAATTAAAAAAAAATTTTGAAGGAAATATTCTTTTTCCAGTTGCTCACTCGTTGACATTGTGAAATCATTTGTAGCCTAACTCATACTTTTGTTCCGCACATAGCTAGCAGCTGAGCTGGAGCATATAGTGCTTTCTATTCTGCGCTCAGTTTTTTAAGTGATTAGTAACAGATTGATTTTTAAATATTATTAAAAATATTTTTTTTCAATTGAATTATGAAATGAGAACTGAATTATGAAATTCAGTTGAATATGATTTTTAATTTTAGGAGTCGTTGAATTGGAATTGAAGTAATCGATTTTATACAGTGATATTTTAGCTTTTAATTATTAATATCGTTTAATACATGGAGTTAGAAAGAAGCAGATAAAAATCCTATGACTGAAACGTTTGAAAATGCCATAATGCTTTGAGAATTATATCTAGTTGTTGCTAGTGTTAGTAAAGTAGCCGTTATTGCTAGTTGACACAACATAAAAGCGTAGTATTTAGTACAGGTATTTTTGATTATTTTTAAATTAAAGATTCTCTATGAGTATAATTAATCAGTATAGTTGTAGGATAGATTACAGAATATAGAGATAAAAATAAATTGAAAGATAAAATAACTTTGAATACGTAAGAATGTTCTTTATTATTTCAGTTCTACTTTGCATTGCGCTAATCATTTATTTTGACAAAATTGACAGTTTAAATGCATATTTTAGGTCTTTCATGATAGAAAATCATTCAATGCAGGGATACTTATTGTCTCAAACGATATTGGTGATTTCTTAATATAAAGTTTCAACTCCTTAATTTTACCTCAATGGTTTAATACATCGACTATTGTTACGGTGACCATAAGTGCTTTACAGATCAGTCCTTTCTTTTTAAGGCGTGGTTCTTTAATTTTATTTCAAAATTCTATTTTGTCCTTTACTTTTTATTATGCCAATATTTAAATCACAGAAATTTAATTTGAGAGTTTTTCACAATTTTAAAAATGGAAAAAATACTTCTTTAAATTTCAAATAAAATGCATTTTGTTGCAGAAATTTTATTAAAAAAATACAAAAGCAATATTGTATAATAGAGCTCAACCAATAAATAAAAAATATTAATGAATAAATGGTAGAGCTGTGTAAAATCAATTAAAAATGGTTTTACAATATAGTTTTAAATAATCAAATGAATATAGTTATATTAAAGGTAGTCATTATAAGATTTATCGCAAAATTGAGATTTATTGGGACCTTTCAGCGACGTGAGAATATCGCCAAGACAAAAGTTGCGATGCTTCTGAAATAAAATGACAATCAGTTAAAAGTAAAACAAAGGTAAAAGATAGAAAATATTGACTTAATATTCAGCAGAGGTAGACGAGAGTATGCTATGGTTAGTATATGGTATAAAATATGATCTTACCAGGATAAGTGTTATTTGTTATTTCCATGGCTCCCGACTCGAATGTAGTGTAGACACTGGATAAAGGGTTGATCTCTCCATTGGGGATTCTTTTCAAGTCGATAGTTTCTGTGGGTTTTATAATATTAACATCATATACTGGTTTGTCGGTGAATTTATTAATGTATTTGAGTTTTATCCGGATGTTACATATGGTATTTTGTTTTTCTGTAGTATTCATGTGATTGAAGAAATAGTGCTTGATGAGCAGGTCTGTTTTATGGCCGATTTTCATTACAGTTTCTGGTAATGGCTGAAAGAAAACAGAAACACCAATCATATATTTTTTTAGTACGATCATTTTCCTTTCTTCATTTTGTAAGCTTATATAATTTTGTTTTGGACGTGGAATATATTGTCAAATAGAATTCTTATTAATACACAAAAATTCACCACTATTTGTGACAATCGCAACATAGGGAAGGACTGGTATTATTAGCTGGAAAATTTTAAGGTGTGTATTTTAATTTGGGACGTGCAAATTATTATAATGTCTGTGAAAATGGGCATACGGTTTTGTAATCTGTTTCTTTGTTTCGCTGTACCCGTCGCTGAAAAAGGCGCATAATTAACACATGACGAACTTCAAAAAGGAAGGATTATTGGGATGAAAAAAGCTGGATTTTCTTATCCTGAAGTCGACACTTGTCCTGGACGAAACTCTAGTGCAGAAATGCGAGTGTAGCATAAATGGACAGATGAGACCCGAAAATACAGAAATTCGAGAACAGAACCGCAAAATCGCATGACTGCACGGAATAACAGACATCTCTGCCGAATGACAGTGACCGATCACACCGCAACATCCACAGTGTTAGTACAGCAGTAGGGTACTTCAACAGGTCAGACTTTGTCCGCCATTACAGTCTGACGTCTTCTGCTTAACAGAGGACTGACTGGTCGCTTACAATCCATGACTGCGAACTCAACCGCAGACACCTCAGGATACAACGGGGATGTTCTGATTGATAACATGTCGCGCTTTCTGAGGAATAACAATTCAACTTGATGCACCATGATGGTCGCATGCGTTCTTGAAGACATAGTAGTGAATAGTGAGTGTATTTTGCACTGTCATACTGGCCCAACGCTAAGTGTCATTATTTAGGGGTGCAGTTGTGTTCCATTCACGATTTTGGCCGATATGAATCCAAGGAACTCTGTTCCAGGGGCCTGTTCATCAGGGATACTATCAGAAATATCCCTGATGTATCCCTGATGAACAGACAGCAATACATCAGGGATATTTCCGAGGCAGAGGTGATATTCTTCCTTCAGAATTGTCCTTGCGCTATATTTCAGCAGGACAGTAGTGCCTATTCACATGTGGTCAAGAATGTCTAAATCTTTTCCCATGCACTGTAGATATCGTTACTTTCTTGGCCTGTGGTTGGTTCGCTAGGCATTTCTGCAAAAGAACATGTCTGAAAATGGTAACTAAGTAACTGGCCCATCAAACGCTTCCGTCATCCATCACAAATTAACTCTGAACTCGGATCGAAGGATTAGTGAGAGCGTCCGAGAAAAAGAACCTATTCCATTTAATGTCACGTGTTATAGAAGCAATCATTTCTTCACACAATACTGAATTTTGAAGCGAAAAAAATCTATAAAAATAAGAATAAGCGAAAAAAATAGTTTTGCAAATGTAATCAGTAATGTTATCTACTGTAACATGAATAATCTGTGAGATAACTTTCATTTGAATAGTATGATTCTTTCTTGGTGTTACAATTTTCATAAACAGTAGTGTATTATAAATATTATATTCTGATAATATTTTGGCAATACATTCCGATAATAGGCAGTAGTTATAATACGTTTTCCAGATTTTTATATTAATTGACGATTAAAAAAATCTGGCACTCTTAAATTTCTTGATTGGATTGTGCAGGTATTGAATAAGGTTAGTCATTCTGTTATTATTGTAATCATAATAATAGAATTGTAATATTAAAAAAAATATAAACTATTGTAATACCTTATCCCATATGATGGCCATGTAGATTTTATTGAAGATGGATCTTTCTCGGACAGCCTTTATGCAATCTAGGGACAAAGTTTTGCCTTCTTGAACGTCTCTCAAACACTGTTCGTGGGTCTCAGGTAACAAGTAGTTGGGGTCCACCTTGTGCAGCAGTTCGTTCTTGAACAGTTCTTCTAAAGACTCGTATTCGAACGAACCCTTTGAAGAAGATATGACAAATTAATAAGCGTGTAATGTATGCTAAATATTTTTGAAACTGTGGAAAACAGATTGTTATTATTATTGTTATTTAAAAGAGTATATATTATTTAAACAAAAACAGACATTATCAGTTTTGATTAGAATTAAAAAAGGTCTGTTATTAAAAAAAATATGATGTGGGCAGCACACGACTTCCACTACATAATGCAAGTACCTTACTTCTTTCAATAGGAGCTAATGACGGACAAGATCCACTTTACAATGTTTTTAACATTAAGCATTATACTGACACTGGGCACTTTTCTGGATAACAATATTTAAAAATATTTTGAAGTACCAAATTAACTTATATTTTGCTCTAAATCTGACTTGATAATTGGAAATATTGTAGGTCGCTAAGGTATCGATTTGTGTCAATATCGGCCAGCATCGTTTTGAATCGGACTAAAACATAAAATAAGTGAAAAACTTATTCGAAATTGAAAATAACAATAACGCCGAGGTGCACATATTCAGGTACAAATGGTACATATTCGGGTATCCAGTGAACAAAATTTCATGGTCTTATGAGGCTTAGATTACCCGCTACAGATTGCATAGACGGACACACAGACATTTTCCTTTATTAAGTAAGATTATATACATATACTAGACTGCTCTGTCTCCTGCTCGCTACTCTTCGCCAACCTCCGTAACTCGCTTAGCTCATCTGGAGGCTTCCCCTCCTACTCACTGGTTTAAAATTGCCTTATCAAAACAATAAAAAAAATCTAATGTGGGCGGCAGCACATGACTTTCCTTATATAATGCAATGAATTTACTACTTTTACAGAAAAAAAAAATGAGGTTATTCTTATAGTAGATACTTATATTCTTTCCAAGATATTGAATTTTCGTTAATTAGTCGTCATTTACATCTATTTAGCGTCATTTTTGTCCATTTGGCGAGATTTTCGTTAATTTGGCAACATTTAAAAAGTCGCCAAGTTGGCGACATTCCACCAAATTCGTCGTTAAAATCTCGCCAAGCGGTATAAAAGGAGAAATAAGTTATTCTTATAACAGAAAAATGAGTATTGGAGTTCAAATGCAAATGTATTACTCTAAGTATCTTTTCTTATGGAACGAGCTAGATCCACGAGAATGATGTCACCGAGTTTATCGCATGATATTACATATGCAAAGGGAACATGTTTCTCAACAGTTAATATATTTTTTTTAATTTATGGAATTTTTTAATAAATTTATTTGAAAAATATGCAATATCTCGAGAACGGTTCATGCTTGCTTTCTAAAGTTTATGTTGAAGACCCAGACCGTCCGACTCATCCAAAGGACTCGAGTAACTGCTTGGACGGCCGAGAAATCTAAAGTTTATGTGTTATGTCAATCGTTTTCTAAGGAAAAATTACACAAGAAATGTCTATTTGCATAACTTTATTAAAGATTTCGATTTTTTGATGATTTTTTCAGAATTTCTCTCGAAAATTTGGGGGGGGGGGGGGGTTCTAAACATTCGATTGCGTTTGAAAACAATAAGATTCCAGTATTCACGGATTGTGATTTTTGTATCAAATTTCATTCGAATCGCTCCATTCGTTCGTGAGATATCGTCTCCACAGACTCACTGACACACACATACTTTCACACACACACACACACACACAGAGATCACCTCAAAAATGTTTGATTCGTGTTTTAAGAAATTCGTGTTTTAAGAAAGAAAGTTTGATTCGTGTTTTTCGTGGGAAATAAGAAAAGTACAGGAATGCTTGAAAATAAGGAAAGTACTTTCCTTATATACATAATGTATAAGGAAAGTATTGTAACGGGGTCGAAAATTCGAATTCGAGTTTTCGACGGGAGAGCACGTTTCAAGCACCCCTGATCACGAATCACACACACACACATATCACTTAAAAAATGTTTAATTCGTGATCAGGGATGCTTGAAACGTGCTCTCCCGTCGAAAACTCGAATGTGATGTGTGTGTGTATGTGTGTGTGTGTGAGTGTGTGTGTGTCAGTGAGTCTGTGGAGACGATTCGAACGAAATTTGGTACAAAAATCGCAATCCATAAACACTGGAAGCCTATTGTTTTTACACGCAATCGAATGTTCAGAACCCCCCCTAAATTTTCGAGTGAAATTTTGAAAAAATTGTCAGAAAATCAAAACCGCTAATAAAGTTAAGCAAATAGACATTTTTTATGTAATTTTTCATCAGAAAACGATTGACATAAATTTTAGAACGCTGACGTGAACCGATCTCGAAATATTGCACAATTTAAAAAAAATTATCAAAAAGTCATATAAAATAAAAAATATATTTCCTATTGAGAAACATGTTCACTTTCCATATGTAATACCATGCGATAAATTTGGTGACATCATTCTCGTGGATCTAGCTCGTTCCATTCATGAAAAAAGATACTTTGAGTAATACTTCACGGATTTGAACGCCAATAGTCATTTATCTGCTGTAAGAATAACTTATTTCTTCGTCCATAACGCTTGGTGAGATTTGGCGACGAATTTGGTGGAATGTCGCCAATTTGGCGACTTTTTTAAATATTGCTAAATTAATAAAAAGCTCTCCAAATGGATAAAAATGACGCTAAATCAATGACGACTCATTGATGATGACGACATGGAAAATGACGACTCATTGACGAAAATTCAATATCTTGGAAAGCATATAAATAACTACTATAAAAATAATCTATTTTTTTTTACTGTAAAAGTAGTAAATTCATTGCAGTATATACGGAAAGTCATGTGCTGCCCACATCATATTTTTTTAATATTGTTATTACATGGCAATTGCAAAAATCACCTTCAGATTGTCAACTTTAATGGGCTATAAAACAATGGCCCCTAATATTTTTTCTGAAACTTGGTACAAATACTGAGTAATAAGTGTGCTTTAAGTAAAAAAATTAGAAAGATAATGTTTCTTATTACAAAGAAAAATTGCTTAAACATATATACATTTAGTTAACATTTGACATGCAATGCTTTAATCATTTAAAAAAATAATTTTTTGAGAAACAAATAATGAGCAATAACAAAACATAGGGATTTTTTACACACTAATTGGTATGTGTGCTTTAAGTACAAAAAAAGTTAGAATGGTAATAATTAATTTAATAATTAAAAAAAAATGCTGTGATAATATGTATATGAAATCAGTATAAATATATATCTACAATTAATTGAAAATGTTTATTCATCACACTGGATTAATTACGTAGACGTTAGTTTAAAAATTCAAAATGAAAACACATTAAAAATTAAAATATGAGACAAAACTGAATCATATAAATTCAAAGTAAAGAAAACTTCAACATTATCCATCCAATCTATCAAAATCAGTATATAAAAATATCATTATTAAGAATAAAAAAGTTAAGTACAGCATGTTACTACAAAAGACATGTTATTAAATTAATAAACACCAACATTCAAAACAAATACTCGCCAAACCTTATTTTTTCCTTTAATAAAACACAAAATTTAAATTTAAATTCAAAACCATATTCCAATTACAGCAACATATTGACAGTTCAGTATCAACCACTATTGAATAATCAAAAGAGTTTAATTAATTTATCATCAAAGTGACCACTAAGAATTCATATAAAATTACAAGTGTAAATTCAATATCAGAATAGTTATCAATTATTTGATTAATATTAAATAATTAATAAAATTTTGACAATCTCCATGTTTCATTTCAACCAGTTAAACACTTAGTCTATAACCTTAACTGTAGACTTTTTGAGTTGGCTCAAAGCTAAGACACTCTCTCTTTACACTCTAATGTATCCAGAGCATGAGGTGACTCAATTTATGCCATTTTCTTCTTATTATTTTTCAAATCTTAAACTCTACATTGTATTCTAATAATAATAATAATAATATTACAAGGCATCAAGCTGGTTTATTTGATTATTTTGTTTGATTATTGTTATATCTGATCTATTTTCTACATTCTTCTACGTCGGGCCATGTGCATAATTTCTGTAATAGAATTTACAGTTATGCACACAGAAACGTAGAATTACAGTATTACCGAACCAGGTATGGCCCTTGTTAACGTACATGGTTTCAGAAATACTTTTTTACTTTTTTCAATTATATTCATTTTCATATAAAAACATTTTGGGAGCCAGGAAAGGCCTATCTCCATATGCAATTTTTTCTATTTGAAACTTTTCATCTTATACACTATTAATGCATTTACACCATGTATGTTTATACAGAGAACAAGGGGATTAGTACCTTAAGTACCTGTATTACATATATGATTTATTACACTTAAAATAAATTTTAATCTTAGGGTATAGTTAAAGACTTATATTCACCAGACTTTCACAACATGTAATTCTTTTTTCAATTTCTTACCTTATGTATGGAACAAGGAAAGTGGGGTATTTAATATTTATTTAGTACCTATTTTATTTATAATGTTCTATTTATAATTCATTCTCTAGCATGTCGTAGAGTCTATTTTAATTTTAAATAATCATTTCAGACCATTTTATTTTCACATTTGGTCCATAGAACATTTTCAATAAATGATAAATCCCTGGCATTTATAATGCAAGTAAAATAAAATTATTACACATTACACACAGACATCACTTATTAATTATTGCACACAGACATCACTTATTAATTATTACACACAGACATCACTTATTAATTATTACACACAGACATATCACTTCAAAAATGTTCGATTTGTGATCAGGGATGTTTGAAACGTGCTCTCCTGTCAAAAACTCGAATTCGAATTTTCGACCTCGTCACAATACTTTCCTTATACATTATTGTATATAAGGAAAATAATAAATGGATATGTTTTTAAATTCAAAATTTTAAAGTAAAAATTTTAATTTTGGAATTTGATACGTTTTTTCGTTAGCTCTATGTATAGCCATACCCTGGAAAAAATTCTGATGTGGGCAGCACATGACTTTCCTTATATAATGTAATGAATTTACTACTTTTATAGCAAAAAAAATAGGTTATTCTTATAGTAGATACTTATATTCCTACCAAGATATTGAATTTTCGTTAATTTGTCGTTATTTTCGTCGATATAGCGTCATTTTTATCCATTTGGCGAGATTTTCGTTAATTTGGCAACGTTTAAAAAAGTCGCCAAGTTGGCGACATTCCGCCAAATTCGTCGCCAAAATCTCGCCAAGCGTTATGGACGGAGAAATAAGTTATTCTTATAGCAGATAAATGACTATTGGCGTTAAAATACAAATGTATTACTCAAAATATATTTTCTTATGAATGGAACGAGCTATATCCACGAGAATGATGTCACCCAATTTATCGCATGATATTACATATGAAAAGTGAACATGTTTCTCAACAGTTAATATATATATTTTTAATTTATGGGATTTTTTTCATAAATTTACTTGAAAAATGTGCAATATCTCGAAAACGGTTCTTGCTAGCGTTCTAAAGTTTATATCAATCGTTTTCTAAGAAAAAATTACATAAGAAATGCCTATTTGCGTAACTTTATTTAAGGTTTTGATTTTTTGATGATGTTTACAAAATTTCACTCGAAAATTTAGGGGGGTTCTGAACATTCGATTGCATTTAAAAACAATAGGCTTCCAGTATTCACGGATTGTGATTTTTGTACCAAATTTCATTCGAATCGCTCTAGTCGTTCGTGTGATATTGTCTCCACAGACTCACTGAGACCCACACACACACACATATACTTTCACACACAGACATCACTTCAAAAATGTTCAATTCATGATCAGGGATGCTTGAAACGTGCTTTCCCGTCGAAAACTCGAATTCGAATTTTCGACCCCGTCGCAATACTTTCCTTATACATTATGTATATAAGGAAAGTAATAATTCAAGTTTTATCATGATACACAAACAAAATTAAATTGATTCATTTGCTATATTACATGGTGGGCTAAAAATTAGTTGATAACCAGTTGTGTAAAAATATGAGAAAATTTCATCACGTACCTTGGTAGCTATGTCCATATTCTTCCAGGGTTGCACTCCTTCACTCTTGTTCAAGTAAATAGCAGTCATAAAATAGGCATTTTCATATCCAGTCTGAGTGTTGTACTCGAATTCATCGGGCTTTCCAGTAAATTTCAGTACATGGTCCAATCTAATCTAAAAGAAAACACTCATACATAATTTCGAGGAAAAGGAAAACACGATTTTTCTGCTTTAAATTGTCTGGCTTCAGTTTTTCATAATTTTTTATTGATCTATATAATATATATTTTGAAGCTTTTTAATTTTATTGTTTTATAACAGTGTCGAACTGTTATTTATTTATTTATTTTTTACGTAAATAATTTCTATGTTTAAGGTATCCGGTTGAAATAGGAGCGTTGCGAAAAATGTAAACACTTTGACTCTCATATCTCTGAATCTAGTAGATAAAAGTTTGAACAATTTATACTTATTTTGTCAGAAATAGGGTACCCGTTATAAATATACAAAAATCATTTCAATATTTTAATATTTTGAATTATTTTTCTTTTTCGAGAAAAAAATGTTTTTGCTTGAGTAAGTTTTTGCTTTCTTTACTTTCGCTCGAAATATATTCTAAACCATGAAACGTAGATATCAATAGTAAGCAACAAAAATGTTCAGTAAAAAATCTAGTTTATAGACCAACGCTTTGTTTTTGCAGAACTCTTATAGCTTTCGTGCAATCGTTTTGTCAATTTTAAGAAAATTGAAACGTTTTCGTTTTTAATTAATTTATATAATTAATTTAATTTGTGTAATTATATTGCGTAGACATCTCGAAAATTAAAGGTGCTAGCTATAAACATTAAGCAAGTAATTTGCATCCTTTTTGAAAGCCTTATATGATTTCGTTTAGTGTTCTTGGTTTTAGATATATAGTGGTTGTAGAATCCTGTAGAATCTACTTTACACTTAGACAGATTGTTGTTTCAATTAATTTTATTGCGTAATTATCTCAAAAACTAAGATGCTAGCTATAAATACTAAGGTAATTTGTATCCCTTTGAAAGCCTTACAAGGATATGTATGATTTCATTTAGAGTTCTTGGTTTTTAAAATATAGCGGTTGTAAAATCCTGTTTTACACTCTGTCAAAATTGCATAGACTTGAAATCCACTTGTAACATAGGCAGATTAAGTGACTTCAATTATGTATCTTACTTTAATTACCATAGGCCCCCTATCATCTATATAAACGAAACACATGAGACTGAAAACAGCCAATAAACTTCTTGAACTTGTATTATAGTTTTATTTTACACTAGAATGTATTACCCAGCGTTGTCCGGATCCTAAATACGCGGCCACTACTTAAATAATACAGATACAGATCCAACACCACTTAGTATCCATACCGTCTGTTTAGCCACAACACATGCACATAACCACTTTCCCCTTTAGTAACTCTTGGCAGAACACTAGCGTAAACCCCCAGGCCGTCCTTGCCAGCGGATATTAATCTGTCCCTTTAGCAACGCCATTGAATAACTAGACAAAAATAAAACGCACTTCATTAGAGAAATCTAAAATTTCAACTTTTAAGCTTTTGTTTGAAAATTAATAGAAATCAAATAATATAGTAATTTTATTTATTTATTTATTTATTTATTTATTTATTTTAGAATGCTAAGATATACGTCCATGATTTTTCAAAAGTATAGAATTGTGCTAATCTTCCATCTTCAAATGCGACGAAATAAAAATGAGATAACTTAAAAAATGTACATTTCAATGTATTTAAAAATAAAAAAGAATAAATATGAATAATCTACAATAATAAAAATAATAAAAAATAATAAAAATAATAAAAAATAGTAATAATAAAAAAAAAAATAATTATTTAAACCTTGCAGTTTCGGGTCAAAGATCGTTGGAAAGAATGTTCTTCCGTCAAGTTAGAAACTCTGTGATAATATTTTCTGTCGCTAAGATATCGATTTGTGTGAATATTGTGAAAAATTGTGTTCCAACATAAAATAAGTAAAAACAAAGACTAATTCGAATTTTAAAAATATCTCATCGAGGATTCTTGTACTGAGAGAGCAGCTAATACAGTACTGAATTTCGTGGTTGCCAGCCTGACGAGTTTAGATTTCCCACGACAGACAGACAGAATGACAGACAAATATGATCTTTTATTGTGCAAAGACGTTAATTCACGCAAAATCGTTTCGACCATATTGGATTGCAGCCATTGTCTGTTTAACAATTATTTCAGCTTTAAAATTCAGTATATTTTAATATTGAATTATTTGTAAAAGATTTGTTCAGACGGCTGCCAAAATTAATCTGCAATAAAAATACTTCGTTAACAACAGCATAAAAAGTTGATTAAAAGTGTTAATCAGTTTTAAAGGCTTTGAACAGCCTCCTTCGTCAGGACAGAGAGACAGAACAATCGCATCAAAGTTGGTTGTCAATTATTTCTATCCTGGAATTCAGTATAATTTAATATTGGATTCTTCATGAAATATTCTCTCAAACTGCTCTCGAAATAATTCTACAATAAAATATTTCGTTAATAGCAGCATAAAAAAGTTAATTAAAAGTATCAACCGATTTCAAAGGTATAAAACAGCCTCCTTCGTCAGGATTGAGAGACAGAACAACCATACCGAAATCAAAGTTGTTTTGATTTTTTTTTTTTATGAAGTTAGCCCAATTAGATTTTGAAACAGTTTATTTATTTTATTTCTTTTAACGAGTATGCAACAAATTTTCTTAGTTTTGTATTTTTACAATAATTACAATAATTAATGTATTTTTACAATTTTTACACAAGTATTTTTACAATAATATTTTGGGCGTATTTTCTTAAAGTTGATCGAAGATGATGCTCATGTGTCTTTCGAGACCGATTGTCACCCTATTTATTTTATCATGGTGTATTTAAGTTTGTAGTTTTATTCACTTTGAAAATATTTTGAATTTTTCTTCTGTTCTTTTTCCTTTCCTTTAGGTTTTTTTTTTTTCATTTTTTTCGAATTCTCATTTGGCAAATTTTTTTTCCTAGATCACGTAATACAACAATTTATTCACAGCCGTGTTCTTGCCTTTGTTGGCGAGGTTGTTCTGCCTGTCCTGACGAAGGATGCTGCTTTACGCCTTTAAAAACTGCTCCCTTTATATACGCATATGAAAATGTACTCTTAAGTTTTTCATATAAAAATACTGAATATTGAAAGTCAAGAAATGAATATCGTGTAATTATATATTTATTTTTTTCTTTAATACATGTTAGGTTATGATAATGTTCGTAATAGGGTAATAAATTCGAATTTAAAATTTCAATAGATTTACATTTTTTGAACCACGACTCTGGATCACGAATCAATCATTTTTGGCTTGACGTCACACTAGCAAATCTTTCGTGTCTGATAGGATAAAAAAGATATCAAACTGCTTTATGGGATATCACAGAATAGACGGCAATCTCGCTTTTTCTGGAGTGACTGCTTTGTCTTTTTGTCCTAAATAAGAAGCTTTTCTTTTAAATTTGAAACTAGTTGAAGCCTTTATTTTTGTCCTATGTTAATGAAGTTATTTATCATTAATTTTTTTTAGTATCTGTTTGAGTCCCATCTTTTTTTTAAACAACTTTATAAATAATTATAGTGTATACTTCGATTTTACTCTATAAAAACTAGATAATTTTATCGATTTTATTTTTAGCATAATGTATACAAAATATTCAAGTATAGATGAAAACAGACAGATTTAAAATCAGAATAGAGTGAAAAATTGTTAACCAAATCTAATAATTTTGTAATATAATAGAACAGAAGCGCTATACTTACCGTATACGGTTTGGTGTCGCCTTCAGGAGTCACGGCAGTATCAGCGCGGAGAGCACACTCTGAATATGTATAAGTATGATTGTATACCACGTTGAAATAGGTGTAAGTGTAAACTGGCTTAGTCTCAAATTTCACTCTAAGTTGGTGAGTGATATGTGGTACTGTGAACAACTTCAGCATCGTTATTCTACCTTGATCCATGAGTCTAGATACCTCTGTGTGATCATCAATGTTGTCTGGCTTTAAGTCCTTAGACCAGTCTTCGTCCTTTTCCATCTCGGATTTTCCCTGAGAATGCTCCGAAAAATCTTTATTCCATGGAGATTCTTGGCTCCATACGTACTGAGATTCCTTAGCCGTGTCACTGTACCACTGGGATTCTTCAGTTGTGTCTCTTGGAGAATCTTGCGGTTTTCTCGTCTGTAATTTATCCATTCCTATATGTTCGCGATTGTAATGAACCGTGACGGTTACCTAGAACGTAAAAATGAAATTTAAAATTATTATAAAAAGATGCGTGCTTTTGTAACGTTGATGAAAAACGTATAGATTTTATGAGGATGAAATTTCTGTTATGTATATCAGTGTTAGGTAGTATTAGAATATTCTCGATTATATCCATTTACAAGGGCTTGTATAGCCCAGTGGTTATGACAGGAGGATCGCAGACTAAAGATCTGTGTTCGATTCTTAACGCCACAGATAAAAATTCCCGTGTCTACGCGGAGTATGGTCACGATATATCTGTTAGTCCGAAAGTCCATGTGATCCGTCGTCTTGGGACTGACTGAACACTTAAGTACCTGGCTTGATATATATATATATATATATATATTCATTCATTCATTTCCCAAAAATTTAGTGTAATGTTTTAGCATTCTGTTAATGGGATACATCTTGCCGGAAAACTGATTTCTAATTAGAAAATCTATGTATTATTTCTATGATATTTTTACTATGCATCCATAATCTAGATAGTACTCGACATAAAATTACAAACCATATATCAAATTAGAGGACTTGATGTGTAAATTGGCACTGAAGAACTAGATCCTCATGATTTTCGATAGTACGTCTGCTCCTTTATCTTTAATTGGACTGAATTTTACTTTATGAACGAGTTCATTTCGTCACATATAGTTTGCGATTATTTAAGATAGTTTTTAATGAATTAAATCAGATCACTTGACAAATAAGAGAAAGTTTGTAATACGCTTTGTCCACAACGAACTTAATATTATAAGTACTTAAATACCTTTCTTGAGACGATTTTCCTGCACTTTTTATCTTGTTTCACTATTATTGTATAATTAATTTAAACAAAAGTGACTGACCTCGGTATCTTTTGTCCAAATTTCTAAATCTTCTTCGAACGTAATGTTTACAGATGCGTATCTCCATCCAGCATTCAGTATTCTCCTGATTGCTATGTCCAAAGCTTCAGTAGGGCTTTCTGGAAGTCTCTGATAGAATAGGCCAATGTCTTCTGTATGCAACTCTACACGGAAGGGTGGCAGTCTCCCAATATCTATTTTCTGGTCATACTGCAAATAATGGACGCCATAAGTTTATCAATAAGTAAATTACACTTTCTACAAATGATGGGGAAAACTAGAGCAACGTAAATAAGCACAAATAACAATGCAGCAGCTGTATGCTGCATTATTGAGTTTTTGGGCGTAGTTATTTTCCTCTAGTTTACCTTTGTGATAAGTGTAGGAGAATTTAGACGTTCTAAACTTCAAATCGCAGAATATTTATGTATGGTAACATAGTGATTTCAGATAATAGTTGTGATTTTGGATATATTAAAGACATTTTGAGCAGTAAGTGAGTTTTTTCAACATGGAAGTTATTTTGCTCTTTTTTAATATGTTTTAAAAAAGTTTTAATCAAAGTAACTACTAAATTTTCCCAAATTAGAAGTTTATATATTTCCTTCATATGATGTCGCAACTATATAAATTGTTCAGTATCTCAAATGAGAGCAGAATACAAAACTAAAAAATCTGATGTGGCCAGGACACGACTTTCCCTGCAGACCCAAATTCTTTTTGTCTTTATTTATTTAATAATTCAATAAATTGAGTTTAAATGCATAAAATAACAAGCATATTTATTTGAAATAACACTAAATTTGCACTTTTAATGCAAATTTCGTTTTTATTGGTAACTGCACATACACTATGAAACATTTGCAAAAATGCTACTGAAAGTTTCAGGAGAATCAACTGTCCGTTATGGGGAGTAAGGTTCCTGACAGTTATGATAACATATATAGAAAACTACAAAATTAACGCTTCGGCGGCTTACGATAATTAGCTGAATATTTCAGAAATGAAGTTGGAATGTTCATGAACGCCTGTAATTGCGGCTTTTCTGATAGTTTGCCGAAGTTATTAACAAAGTAGCTGAAAAAAATGAGCAAAGGTTGCTAAATGTTTTACAGTGTATATTCAAAGGTAGTCTAGCAAAATTGTGTAAAAACTAAAATAGCTCGAGAGCGACTAATTTTCGAATAATAGCGTTGGTCCTATTCTTTTTATCGTCAAAAATTACGTATAAAACAAGCATTTAAATTATAAATTTGAGCATACGTAGTCTTTTATTTTATATTTTAATGATTTTTGCGAACTATTTTGCAAAAAAGGCAGGTTCTTTTAATCTCAAATCGCACCAAAATATAATTAACCCCAAAGGCACCAACAAGTAACTTATCTGCCAAATTTTATGAAATTTGGTCAATTAGTTTTTCAGTTGGAGTGAATACATACATTGCACAGACATACATACACTCATCCGTCACGCCAAATATAGTTTTCTCGTGTTTTAGACTTCTAGAGGTCCCAATCCGTGTAGATTCGTCAAAAATTCGAGTTGCGTTTTTCAACATGATTCCAATACTTTCCTTATACATTACCATTTATTATAGGGAAAATAAGAAATCAGAGATGCCGTAGTAAAATAAAATATATGTTTTAAAAAAATTCGACATGTATTAAACATAGAAAAGGTTTTCATTTTACTGAATATTTTTTAATTACATTTGGCCTTTAAAATGGCGAAAACTAAGTTTAATTATTTTTAAATATTTCAATGTACAATGTTATTTCTGCCTTCTATAAAATGAAAAAGACTGTAAAATGATCTTAATGGATCGAATAATATCTGAAGAAGATTACTTGAAGGTTACAGAAAATGGTATTTTAATCAAAAAAGTCATATGTTACTATGATATTCTTGAATAAAATCTTAAAAACAGGATGGAGTCTGGGAATACGAATAAAGGCCGATTTGGACATATATTTTTTATACTATTGGTGCCTTATTTTTAAATCCCTTTAAACTTACGTCCTTGATAAGTTCACGTTTTTACTTAAATCCAAAGTTCCCAAACATTTTTTTTCGTGCTACAGATCATTTTTCATAATACGATTTATTAAATTTTACATAGAAAATTTTTTCACTTTGATGTTCATTTTCTAAATTACTTTTACTTCATTCTCAAACTGCCCATGTTATGCATATCAAACTTATTATTGATGTATAAAACAAGTTATCTAAATATGAAATGAACTAGATGAAGATTTACCAGCCCGCTCTCCTATTTATACTGTTTAATTTCATTGGGACCCACTACAAACTATTTGAACTAAACAAAATACGGTCCTATATACAAATAGACTAATTTTCAAAGTCGTACCAGGAAAGGAGATGGAAGAGTCCTCATGGGTTCTCTTTCCGCATAAGAAGGCAGAGCCTCCAGTTCCTTCTTTCCTGCAAAAGTTCCAGCCTCGCTGAAATAAGTCACGAATCTTTTCTGCAATTCAGGCAACTTATAGGTCGCGGTGATGTTGAGATGGTCTTTGATTTCAGACTTCAGCTCAAAAGGATAGGAAGCGGCTACTTTGTGTTCGTGGTAAACGCCCACTTCTTTACAGTCACCAAGGTTCTTCAGCTGGTTTGTGTACAGCTTCGTGAAATAAACACTGCAGGAAAAAAAAAGGATTGTTTAAATAAATAATTTACGTTTTGCTTTTTCTAATATTGTTTTCTTTGCTTCCATTATCTAGCATATATTTTTTCTCTGTCGTTAAACTTATTGAAAGAAAAAATAACTTACCATTTATCGTCGCGGAGAAGGCCAGGTTACCTGACCTTGCGAACAATTTAGCTAAATGGCGCCAACTGGATAACTTTTCGAAAGTTCGCCAATGAAAGAGCTTTTCCCACGAGATTTCTGGATTTTTTTCATAGGAACTATTGTTGGGATATATTTTCAAGAATTATCTCAGGTTACGACGAGTTCTAATTTCTGGATGTCAACGCTTTAATAAAACACTAGTAAGAGTAAACAAGAGCAATATACAGCAAATAACTCTTTACATGTCTAACAAGGTCACAAAACAACTGTCAGATACAATACAGCAATTAACTGCTTAACTCATTCACGACATAGGCGGTTATGTTATCAAAACACTGACGTATTCGAAATTCACTTTTACTCCTAACTGCACGACGATCCGCTTATAACCCTCTGTCAAGAGATCTCGAAAAATCTACGTAACTCTTGGAATTCTTAGACAAACTATAAAATTGTAGAAGTTTCCCTAAACTTGCCAAGTTGCCGATACTTATATTCTTTCCAAGATATTGAATTTTCGTCAATAAGTCGTCATTTTTAATTGATTTAGCGTTATTTTTATCCATTTGGCGAGATTTTCGTTAATTTGGCAACATTTAAAAAGTCCCCAAGTTGGCGACATTCTGCCAAAATCTCGCTAAGCGTTATGAACGGAGAAATAAGTTATTCTTATAGCAGATAAATGACTATTGGCGTTCAAATACAAAAGTATTACTGGAAGTATCTTTTCTCATGAATGGAACGAGCTAGATCCACAAGAATGATGTCACCAAATGTATTGCATGGTATTACATATGAAAAGTGAACATGTTTCTTAACAGTTAATATTTTTTTAATTTATGGGATTTTTTTTTTTTATGATTTTTTTAAAAACGTGCAATATCTCGAGAATGGTTCATGCTAGCGTTCTAAAGTTTACGTCAATCGTTTTCTAGGGAAACATTACATAAGAAATGTCTATTTGCGTAACTCTAATAAAAGTTTTGATTTTTTCAAAATTTCACTCGAAACTTTAGAGGGGTTCTGAACATTCGATTACATATAAAAACAATAGGCTTTCAGTATTCACGGATTGTAATTTTTGTACCAAATTTCGTTCAAATCGGTCCATTCGTTCGTCACTTATCCTCTCTACAGACTGACTCACTGAAACACACGCACACACACACACACACACACACTTTCACACACACACACACACACACTTTCACACACACACACACTTTCACACACACACACATACTTTCACACCCTTCCCGGCCGTTCAAATAGTTGCTCAAGTCCTTTGGATGAGTCGAACGGCCTGGGTTTTCATCATACTTTCACACACACAGACATCACCTCAAAAATGTTTGATTCGTGATCAGGGATGCTTGAAACGTGCTCTCCCGTCGAAAACTCGAATTTTAATTTTCGACCCCGTCACAATACTTATCACAATACTTATGCAAATACCACTCCTGAAAGGATTAAATTGAAATTAAATATATTAAAAAAAAGTTGTTTGCTAATTGAATATGCGCCAAAATTCTGTGAGATTGTTTCACAGCTTGGACAGAGAATGTCTTGAAGCCAATAGGGTCGCAGATCCGAATTCTGATTTACGAAATACTTTGTGAATCTCTGTAGTTCTTTAAAAACATCATCTTACCTGGGTTTGATATATAAATGGAATTTGCGGAGAGAAAGTTCTCGCTCTGGAGACTTTATTTCCAGTGCTAAAAGAGTGGGCTGCTGCATTTCAAATTCCACAGGGTAGGGAAGCGTCCTTGGAATAGTGACTGTGTGGAAAGCAGATGGGATGAAGATTTTCACCAATTGCCCTTCGTAATTGTGTGTGCTTGGCCTCAGATATGTTTCCAAGTACTCTATCACTGAAATACAAGAAGTCATTACGATACGTGAAAGATTTCGGTATTCTGTTGTTACTATACAGAATGTTTTATAACAACAAAAATTTTAATAATATACTATACAGGGTTCCCAGGAGAGTTTTTAAGTACCCAAAATAGCTTCGGAATGGAAGGTCCTCAACTGTTTATGTTAGGTCTATCCGTAGCAAAGTGATTGTATCACATCGTATAAAGTTGCTTGTAGTGCTTGTAGCGAATTGCAGTAATTGCTTAATGGAAGAAGTTAGGAACAATAACTCGGCCACAAAGCGAGATAGATGAAAAATGTCAAATACATAACTCGGCCACAAAGCAAGATAGATGAAAAATGTCAAATACAAAGTACTATAGTACTTTGTACTACTAGTAGAGTATAGACAATATCTTACAACTTTGTAGTTGTTACGCTCTGTTTCCGAATTCCTGTTCTTAAATTCTTTAATTCTCCGCTGCAATTACTTTTATTCGATGGGACATAAGTCACTTTACAATAGATAGACCTAGCGTGTACACTTTGGTACCTTTCTTTCTGAAGTTTTTTAATGCTTAATGACTTTTTTAGTAACCCTGCATAAAAAATAAGCCTTTATGTTTGTCTGTGTGTGTGTTACACTTGTCGATAAGGCGCAACATCGCCAACTTGGCTATTTATGAAAATTGTTTAGTCGCATAGAGTTTGCGTTTTGTTAGGGAGTCTTAAAGCAATTAGGTTTTGTTAGCAGGTCGTATGGTAATTATGTTCTGTTGGAAGCCAGTATAGTAATTAATAGTAGTGATATGGAGAACTGCCGGATCTGCGTCTGTCCAAAGAATTTAGGAGCGCAAGCACTACAGACAGACAGATGGGGGGGGGGGGGATAATTCTATACATAAATTTATGCTCCCCTTGTGACGGGTTTAAAATCTTGTAACGAATAATTCATTTGATTGAGACGATTAAAATTAGGGCATGTAATATCGAAGCAAAATTTGAAACAGTGATTTTTGGTATTTGTAATTTTTAAAAAGGGGATACTGTTATTTCTGAATTTTTAAATATGAACACTTCGTTCATTAGAAAAAAATGGAGGAAATTTAAGGAAAATAGCAAGGTTAATGCAATGATTTAATTTTAAAGAAAATATCTTGCTGCCTATCTAATTAAGTTTAAACATGCAAAGACAATCAATGAAGTGAAAAATCTAAAAGTTAAAAGATAATGATAATAACGTGTAGAACCCGTCTTGATCCGTAAAAAAAAATTACCAACTATAATATAAATTCGTCAAAGAAAGAAAGTCGCAAAAAATAGGGCTTTTATATATAAGGTGTAAAACTGAAAAATGTATAAAACATTTAAAAAATGTATAAAAACGGTTTAATAATTTTCGACTGAAGAAACTATAATTAATATCTTGAATTAAGGGAAATCACGATGAAACGTTCAAAAATATAGTTTGTACTCAAGCACACTTAACTGAATAAGTTGGAATGTAGTTTATAATGAACACAGATTCGTTAAATGATGAAAACAGTGATCGACTCTCCCAACAAAATTATCCGATGAGAGACATTCATTCATACTTTGTTATTAAGAACTTTCTGAATAGTGAAAACAAAGAATAGAGAAGAGAATTGATATAGAGATGGAGAATAGTGTAGAATAGAGATATTAAAATAATATTTAAGTTTTCAATCTAACAATATGATAAATACGGAAAGCGGGTAATAACGAAATATAAGTATATTCATCTCAATATCGGTTTTTAAATAACGAAAAAATTTGACTGGAATACTAGCATCTGGGGGCTTGTAATCCCGGCATTAAATGCTTTAAATTGAAATGTTTGTTACACGCAATTACAGTCATGCTCAAAGAACTTTCAGAACAAGAAAACGCTGAGTATATCTTAATTTTGGTGACAACAATTTTACATGAAGGTTGAATATGAAAATTTATTTGAAAACTTTGTATTATAAGTACTTACAGGGTCTGAGGTGAGTCGCCAAGTGTTCTAAATCGAAGTAATAGTAAGAGTTGGTGTAGAACAGTCTTTTGTAAAGAGTAAAACGCAACGTCGCAGGTACACGTGCGACTAGGTCAGCCTGTTTGAAGAAAATGATGGATAAAATGTGGATAAAACTAAAGACAACAGCGTGTAATGCTTTGAAATATTAAATACTAACCTTTCTTCTTGTGAACTTCCATTGATTGAATTATTTAATAAAAACACTATTAATTCTTCCTTTAATTTGATGTGTGCAATTTTAATGTTCTTGGTACTATACAAAATTAAACTAAACTATGGAATAAATGCAATAAATCTTGATTTTTCTATGAAGACTTTTTATTGGATTTTCTGCCTTTTACGCCTAGTGTTGTAAAAATATCCTAGTTGAATAATAACAACTATATTTAGAGTGGAAAAGCTTTCAATTGTTCAGATTGTAGTTAAATTTTAATTTAATTAATAGTCAAGGTAATTGTTTAACTTTTACCAATTATTTTTATCAGAAAGCAGAGAACCTTATTAAGTATTGCCACCACTTTCTCCAAGCACTAACTTATTAGATTTATTTTTTCAGCATAGCTACATATCAAATTCGTTCTAACTATTAAACATTTCGAATTCCAATTAAACTTAAGCATTTACTTTTCGATTCTGTCATTTCATTCAATTCAGGATTTGCAGTGTTTTAAAGGTTACGAAATGTTTTGCCCAATCGCTGAGTACAAAACAAATTCCCTGCTGAATAAAAAAAAAGCGGCATATAATAAGTGTGTCTGTTCTGCATAATATTATGGCTTAACATGATGACTCAAATCCAGATCCATATGTTCAGGATGAGAATCCCTGGTAAGAAAGGAAAGTCTCGAGTGAGCATGGATGTCCTTGGTGGTTCTAAATTCATTTCAAACTTTAGGTCCTGGTCAATTTAACCTTTTCGTAATTTAACCTTTTCGTAATTTAACCTTTACGTAATTACTCCACCCAAACCACTCCCTAGGTGAATGGGGATTGCCACCATCTAGAGTTGCATCTGCCATATGAGATTTCATTAATGTCATATAACATAGAAGCTATGATTGCAAATGTAAATTGTAAATGCAAATTTATAATAAATCTTTAAACATTTGTCTTTAATTAGGGATGTCTTGTGATAAAAGATTAAAAAATAATATTTTTACCAAATCTAACTATTCTTTCTCAAAAAACCAAATAATCAAGTCTTTACCTTATCAAAGATATCCTCTGGAATGGGTTTGAGGGAATCCGTTCCGAAGATGTATTGATCAATGAATTCAAAGACCTGCTTCTGCGTCAAACCTTCGCTGTGGATGGCAGTCTGTGAAAACAAAACAAGTGCAGTTAAATTTGTTGAAAAGTGCGAACACTTCAAGAAGATAGAAATATAGGTTATATCTTGTTAATTTTGAAGACACTCGTGACATTATTTTTTCTAAAATATGTTATATCATTTTCTTTATTTCTCCTCTTTCTGTCATTGTAATTGTACTAATGAAAGTAATGAAGATGTTGATAACGTAACCCTGTTCCTTCATTACTTTCATTAAATGCGCAAACGTCATTCAATTCAGACGTAATTATCCCGCGGGTCCCACGCAGTTTTCTTTACGCTGAAAATATTTTTAAGATTCCTAATATATTTTTGGCAAAATTAACTTAGCAGCAGAGAGATATAGCAAAAACTGTAAGTCTTCTCTATGTTGTATCGCCCGTCTGTTAAACGCTATTAATAATTAACTATTATATTTAAAATAAAATTGTCTAAAATCAATGGTTTGAGTTCAAATTTACCCAATGCCATATTCAAAATTATATATTTACTAGAGAGGTCCTTAAGTAATTTAAAAAAATCGGTTTATAATTGGGATATATACTCACGGACAATGGAAGTTGCGCACCAAGAAGGAGGCATAGGATGGATCTGAAATTTTATTGATGGGAGGATACAGATGAATGATATATATGCATGATCACAAAAACAGCGCAGCAGAACACGCACAGAGGGAGTTATGGTGCACAGTTCGGTCATCCTCAATAGCGCGTCGCACCGCCTCGTGCTGCGATACAAGCAGCAATACGGTCCGGCATGGTGTCGAGCAGACGTCTGATATTGTCCTGCGGTAGACGAGTCCACACCTGTCGGAAGTTACGGTCCAAATCCCGAAGATTGCGGCAACGAGACAGCTGGCGTTTCAACTGCTTCCACGCATGCTCGATAAGGGACTTGTCTGTGGAGCAGGCTGGTCATGGAAATGTCTGGACATGACTCAGGCGTGTTAGGCTGATACGCAAATGAGTAGAAATACAGCGTGATTGCGCATTGCATAATACCACCAGAGGACGTTAAACTTTGTTCTCTCTGGCGTAGAAAAACGGTCCGCAGAGGCTTTTTGCCTGTACTTAATCTGTTGTAGAGGGAAGCTTTTTCTCATTATGGATGCCGTTACGCCGCCATCGAAGACAATATGATCAGCTGTCAGAGTTCGAGAGGGAAAGAATCATCGGGATGATGGAAGCCAGGTGGTCAGATCGGCCGGCAGTCCGCCACCTAGGCCATTTTCACTTTACTGTGAGGAGGTGTTGGGACCAGTAGAAGAGAGAGGGGTCACATACACGGCGACCAGGCTCAAGTCGTCCTCGGCAGACCATTAACCGAGACCGTCGTATCACCTCACACGCATGCACAGCGCTAACTGCATCATTGTCAACCATCCGGACACAGGGATACCTTCACTACGGGCCCCTGTGTTTGTCCGTACCATCGCGAGGTGCCTGGTTGCAGAACATTTTGTGTCGCGCCGCCCATTACGTGTGCTGCCAATGACACTCACCCACCGATTTCCGTTTGGCGTGGTGTCGCGCTCGACGGGATTGGACCACAACCGAATGGAACCAGGTCGTCTTCAGCGGCGAATAGAGATTCAATTTGGGCAGTGATGACAACCGTGTACGTGTTTGGAGGCCTCTTGGTACACGCCTCAATCCTGCCTTCGCTTTACAGCGGCACACTGTTCCCACAGCTGGTGTGATGGTATAGTGTCCCGTCGCGTACTATACCCGGTCACCTCTAATATTGATCCACGGAACCATGGCATCCCAGCGGTACGTTCGTGACATCCTTCAGCCATATATCTTGCCACTCATGGCAGGGCTCCCAGGACACATTTTTGAACAGAGCAATGCTGGGCCACACACAGCAAGGGTGTCACTGTCACAAGTATGCCTCCGCCACATTATCACCCTTATCTGGCCTGCCCGATCCCCAGATTTGTCACCGATCGAGCATGTCTGGGATCACTTGGGATGGCAAGTTGGACAGCCTACAAGTTTGGTCGAACTAGAGGCGCTCCTACAACAACTGTGGAATGAGATGACGCAGGACACTATAAGGGACCTGTATGCCTCAATGCACGCCCGAATCACATCGTGTATTCACGCTAGAAATGACCCAATAGGGTACTAGAACCTCCATTCATTTGTAGTTTTTCCTGTAATAAATGATCCTTTTACTTTGATTTTGTATCACTTACTTATATCAACGTTGCACTCACATATATAAAATTTCGTTCGCTTCTGACAACTCTTTCTTGGTGCGCAAATTTTTATGGCAATGAGTGTATATAGATGGTTTTTCATATTTAAATAAAAAGGTATGTTGATATTTAATAGAGATTTCTATTAATATGGAAACCATCTAATAAATATATGCATAATGGACGTATTAAGACAAAACTGGGTAAATATGTAATCATAGTTTTCACAGTATATCCAGGTTAGCTATGTCGAAAGTATACGTTTGGTTGGGTTTCGTCTGTTAGATGTGTTCAGAAGGCCTTGAACAGGGATAGTTTATTATGGCCAACCCTGCCCCTCTTTATTAAGGAAGTACTAATACAATGACATATAATGTTTTCTGCAACTAAGCGATTTTATAGCAATAAAGAAAATTGCAGCATTTTTCAGTGCTACACCATTAAGTTAGAAGAGGGCTAATGATAGCTATAAAGTGAGCTGATTAGTTAACCTAGTTCTCTTGATTTTTAGACCGTTTACCACATATGTTCTCGTTTTACTTATAAAATGTCTTCTAGCCTGAGCTAGACTTTCGGAAGGGCCTCAGATTTCACTATAAATATTTGAAATTTTCAAAGTAACTAGGTATATTAATTTAAATATCAATAAATATATTAATTAGAAAAACTTTTTACTGTAATTTTAATTAAATTTATATAACTGTGATTATTTAATTTTGGAGTGTTTTTTTTTTTTTTTTTGTAGCATTTTATCACTAAATCTACCACGCCGGATCCTTTTTAAACTTTCTGGCAAAATTCCTTACATACAACGTTATCACATCTCCATTTGAGTTTACGACTTTTATTATAATTTATAATGTATTTTTCAATACTTATTTTTCTCTTGTTTTTTTTACCGAAAAATATATGCAACTGGACCTACCTACCGCGACGGGTCATTTGGCCCGTGTAATAGGTTGTGTGATGAAATCATTTTTGTTATTTTACATTATACTTGTTGATACCTATTGAGTGTTAGATTTCAGTTTTAGTTTGACAATTTCAAATTATAGTGCTATTTTGTGAGCCAATAATTATTATTTCATTATTGTGTTGATGATTCTTATCCCAAGAATGTCGAGAAATTCAAGATATTTCAAATTATTAAAAAAAAGTAAATAATATAGCTGAAGAGTGTTCGGGATGTTGTGAAGAGGAACTATCTGAAAGTGAAGTGGATAACATAGAACAACATGATGACTCATTTGATACTACGGACGGATGGAATCCTCTAGTGCAGATGATAAAGAGAAGAATATTTTGAGTATGAGGAGAAAAGAGAACGATATCGTTATTGAGTTCTGAAAGTGAAAGTGATGTATAGGATCGATGCATCGAAATGAGTATTTTCAGAATGCGCAACAAAAAGAACAAGGATATATACACAAAGCGTCAACAAATTCAGATTCAGTTTCATATGTGAGAAAAAAGTACCAAATAAGATACTGCAAAAAAGGAAAAAAAACCCACAAAAATTTGTTTTAAATGCTAAAAAATATGTGTGTGGAAAATGTTCCTTCCAGGACCCCAATTATTTGCACATTATGCGCTGAACTTGAATAAGGTTTGCATATTGTTTATTTCTAAATTCAGGAGTAAATGGGGATTTTGTTTTCTTATTTTTATTCATTTTTTAATTGAATAAATAAACAAATTAGAACCGTTATTTGGACAAAATTGTTTTATTCACCCACCAAATTGTACTAAATGATATATTTTTGCTATACATACATCTTAAAATATATGACTTTTTGAAGACGGGTCATTTGACTCGTTGTGGTAGAAATAGGTATACATTAAATATCGGTAAGTTTCGTGTTATAGTTATTTGAAACTTTTAATCTGGTCACGATCTTGCAAAATTTACACTCAACGGGTTTTAAATGTGTGAATTCTTGACTTCGAGATGGATCGCCTTGCGAGGAAATTTCACACTTCTTCTTTGTTTGAGGCCAAGACTTTTGCAAGGTCTCTAATAGATAATTTAATTTTCTTACTCCATGGCATCTTTCCCTGTTACATTATATCAATTTTCAGGAAATTAACATCGTTTGGACCCCACTTTATGTTACTTAGCGCATGACTTCACGCTGCGATCTCTTGATCATAAGACAAGTGTTATACTAACTGAGCTATCCAAGCTACGAATCCTCATACATTCTGTATCTGGGCCGTCCATACAAATTGTGGGCTTCCTACAAATGGTAATAATGGTCCCTTCTCAATATTTAATTGTCCCCTCTATGTTAATCTTTCATGTCATCTCATTTTAAAATAAATAATAATAATAATAATGGGCGACTTTCTCTGTGGAATCGAATTCCTTTCACTGCGCTATTTATAGATATTGACTTTTCTTAATATAGTGTGTTAATGTCAATTTAATAGATAATGGCCTTAATTCCCTTATTTTGTACATACCTGTAGAATGACATCTCTTAAGCTGTTTGAAGAATAGGAGAGGGAATTGTAAATCATGCTTGGTATGAAAGATTCGTTGCTTGGAGTGTGCTCGAAACGGTTCTCTACACCGAATGCACGAAGATCTGCAAAAGAAAATAGCTTTTTAAACGGGTAAAAATTTCCTTCATTTCCCTATCTTGTAATGCTAGTTAAAGGAATCTGAAATGAAATTCCTACTGTTGCATCTGCGAATCGCTACTTTCGCACTTAAATTGTGACTTTGACAGATTTAATAGGTTGTCCCTGAAAATATATTTAGGTGTAAAAATTCAAAACCTCCATTAGTAACAGCCTGAGACATATATCTATAAGAGTATCGATCACAGGTATCTGGGGAAAAGAGAACTTTTCCCAACGGGAATAGTGAGACAGGAGTGTTACTTCAGCAAAAGTAGGAAAATGCCCTTTTATTAAAAAAAGGCTGACGTAATTGAGGAAGATGAACGTTACCAATCTGAGATAAATAATTACAGAGGAATAAAATAGTGAAACAAACTGCAAAAGATTGCAGATAACTCGTTCAAAGCACTTTAAAAATAATTGAGATTGAATCGTACAAGATTCTATTGTGGCATAGAATCCTGGTATTATACATTTTTAGAATGGTTTTAATAAGGAATAATAAAATAATTCTAAAGAATATTATTTGGTATCATAATATTATATAAAAACTAAATTGTCAGTTAAATAGAGTCTACTTTAAAAATGGCATAAACAAGTTTTGGATCGGAGAATGTATTTCTGATGAGAAACATTTCCATTCTGCAATTAAAAATGCTGAGGTGAAAAATCATAGAATAAGCATTTCTAAATGGAGAAAATATACAAACAAACAAACAAGAAAAAAATAAGATGTTATTAATAATAAAGGAAAAATTTGCCATGCACTGCTTATAACCGGTAACAGAGCACCAAAGTAATACTTTTTTAAATGTAAGGTCTTTGGTCTTAAAAGAAAATGCACCGATTCAAAAACACTTCTTGCAAGGTCTTTAAATACTTCTGTGTCAATTGCAAACAAGATCCGATAAAAATCAACTTGTAAAAAAAGAAAGACAAGTTCTTCAGCTTTACAAAAAGCATCAGTCATAAAAATGATTGAAATGAAAAACTATTACCTATTGCCAAGTTTATCAAACTTCATGAGTGAAAAGTATATAGAGGAAAAGTTATTATATATATTTCGTTATAAAATAGGGAAATTTATCTTATACTGATTTACAGTGATGCAATTTACTATACGCAGTCAAGTTTTTTTCACCCCAACTTCCTTTGATTTGTTTAAGTTCATTGCAGCAAGAGAAACTGCTTTGGATCAAAAGGGTAAATTTGCCGTTTATTACGAAATATATCCAATAAAATTTCTTCTCTACACTTTTCACTCATGAAATTTAATAAACTTGGCAATAGTTCTTCGTCTTAATCATTTTTATGGCTGACACTTTTTTAAAACTGAAGTTTTTTTTTACAGTTTTGTTTTTTATCAAACATTAGTCATTTTTGTAAGGTTCCTTAAAATTTGAAAATTTGGAATTTCATAATTTTTCTTTTATAGCTTGCAACGGGATGTTCAGCATACCGAATTTTAACTGTGTATCTTAAACAGATTTTATTTAGAGATTTTTTGCATATCCTCCTACATATTTTTCTGTATAATTTTCTGTATATTCCGTCACAACCTGGGAGTATCCTATCCGTTGTTATGAGGAGCAGTGACGTATTTACAATAATCAATTTTCTGGTGTTATTTGAATGCGAATGTTTATATTCTAGCATTTAAATTTTGATTGTATAAACATATTTTTATTTGTGTTTACTTGTGAAATTAAAAGTACTACATATATCAGCTTCGAATTATGCTAGAGTTCAGTTTTAAAAACTATATTTCTTAGCATGAGCTAACGAAGGTCGTCTACCTGAATTGCATGTGTCCTGAACGCTTATATAGCATATTATGTCATCGCAGCAAGTTATTTAATTTTTGGTGTAAGCGTACATCATCATTAATATGATGTATGCCATCATCATTAGTATGATGTAAGTCATCATCATTATTATGATGTACGTCATTATCATTATTATGATATACGTCATCATCATTATTATAATGTACGTCATCATCATTATTATGATGTAAGTCATCATTATTATGATGTACGTAAAGCATTTCGTACATCATTCTTTTTACGACGCCCTTGCCCTCTATTCACGGTACACAGGTTGGAACGAACTTTGTTAGATATTTTCAAATAGTTGTTTTGTGCAAAAAAGAAAAAGGAATTTGGTATCATTCTGTTTCCTTACCGTCAAAATAACTCCATAAAAAGTTCTTTGCGTGTTGCACTCCGATGTCGAATCTCTTCAATTGAGATAATATATTTTTGATGCGGTGAGACCTATGGGTAAAACAATTTGTGATAAGAAACTCTTATAAGAAAGCAAACAGTTTTCGCGTAAGAGTTATTTCTCAACAGAAGATTAGTCATAAGTATGGAAAGAATTAAGGCACAACAATAAGAATGCTTTTATGAAGCAATTAATGTAGTATTTTGTAAAAGAGCTTTACTCTTAAAAACGAGTTGTTTCATAATTAGAAGTATCTTTTGAACTGACATTTGCAAAACCCCACTTTATTATGGACATATGCAATAAGAAATTGTAAGAATAATGAACAATTGAAAAAAATTCTGCAAAGTCTTTTTCGACAGTAAGAACTTGCAATTCCGCCCCAATAGCTCAACGGTAGAGTGTCGGATGAAAAGTACGTAGATCCGTGGTTCGATTTTCGGTTGAGGCGGCAAGGTTCTTTACAATTCATTTATGTGATTAATGTTTTCCAAACTGAATATGTATATTTAAAATTATCTTGTATTCCGAAGGAGTGGAGGAGTATGAACAAGCGATAATCGGATCCAAGCAAGTGATTGGAGAAATGATCCCGTAGTTCCTGAACACCATCGTAAAGGAAAACTGAAGCAACTTTTTTTAAGCGCAAATAGCATAATAATGTAACATACAGCTGTTTCGAGAGTACGCTGATTCCCTTCCTCAGTGCAAGAGAATCAGCAAACCCGAAGTCCGAAAGAGGAATGGGCGCAAACAGAGGAAACAGAGGGGATTATATACCCAAGACTTGGATTAAGAGTTCACTTGAGAAAGCCAATCAGAAAACAACATGAAAAGTCCAACCAATCAAAAACGAGAAGTAATACACAAGATTGACTTGCGGCCAACGGCCCTACTGTGCTGAAAACACCGGTTCTCGTTAGATCACCGAAGTCAAGCAGCATCGGACGCGGTTAGTACTTGGGTGGGTGACCACCTGGGAACACCGCGTATTTCGGGCGCGGTAGCCCGGTGGTTTGCGTGTTGGATTTGCACGCTGCCACAACTGCCGTCGTGTTCATGCGGAGTACGATCACTTTAAACATGTGGGTCCGTAAGTCCTTCCGAGAGGTTGGTGGTAGGGGAAGGAGGGTACGGTCCCTGTGGATGTCCCCCCCCATTGGGTTCCGGTCTAATTTGGGTGGCGCTTCCCGGTCGTCCAAACGGTTACCTTACACCTTTCTGGTAATTCAGACGGTCTGGGTCTCAACAACAACGACAACAAGATTGGCTTGCCCCGAAACACATCCCAACAAGACGAGTCAAGTTCGAACAAATCGAACAACGACCCCTTCGTAAAATTCGGGGATCGATTTCTAAAATGAATCCTTAACGGTTTCCGTAACACGGTTTCCATAACGGTTCCGTTTCGTAAGAAAATGTTCTTTGACAAAATTCAACATCGCGTAAAGTAAAATACTGATATCGCGTAGAATGGAACTCCTATGATACTGAAATTTTGCAACTGTTAAGTTTCATAATTTTCCCTTCTTTAAGAAATTATGTATCGACATTGCTTACCTATTTTCGCAATTTAAAATAATATATGTTCTACACATAATATTTTCGACCCGAGAACTTCGCAACAAAATCTGCTGCATATGTATGGATGGATGACTTGCCATATGAACATATTTGGAATACGCTTTCTTGTCTTCTCTTTGATGGGGAAAGTAATATTTCTATAGAAAGAGGATTAAGAAATTTTACGCATGCGTTTGATGGTGCTGGAACTCCTCTTTGGATACGTTTTTAAATCGCGTGTGTTATTATAGAGGCACAGTTTTTTCTTTATGGAAGGGGAAACTGAAGTTGCTCCAGGGAATTTGTTAGTGATGCCCTATACGTAGGCCACAGTATTTTCACAGCCGTTACGCGGGCGGTATGGTACGCAGCCTACTGAAGACATCTCAGAGCTTTTTAAAAAAGTGATCGGACTGGTTGCTGATTGCGTCAGATAATCACGATTTTGGGGAAAATCCTATTCCTTCCTATAATTTTTAAATCCCGTGTCATTGTGCCACAAAAATAATGTATACCTATAAAGTGGCTATGCACGCTCGAACGAACGCGTTTGTAGCGTACCTTCTGGTGAAACACTGAACATAAGAAAACTAACTCGGAAACTAATAGGAATAGTTAGAACAGTCCTATTATAAAATGAAAGAGCGGTGCTTAATTAATTCAAAACAATACCAATTTCAAGTAAAGCAATGCATAAACAAGTCCTTGCGATTACTGCATGCTACTCGAGATGTAGTTTTGTCTCGAATCCAGATGTGTGTGGTGGGTGATGGTGTACATTTTGAACACCGTGTACGTAGATTACTCAGGAAGCTGTACTTGTATTTCAGGGACTTTGCTTCACGTCTGTGTTGTTATAAATGTTTACTACTTTCACATGTCTGGTCTTTTTTTTGTAAACGTTTTCTTGAACCCGTATCGTTTTGTACCAATTTGACACCGCTCTTTCATTTTGTAAGTGGACTCTTTCACTTATCTCTGTTGGTTTCTGAGTTCGTTTCTTGAAGTGACGTGTTTCGCCAGTAGGGATGTTCCACGTATGTCCAATCGACTGCGCATGGACAGTTTAAATACACATTACTTCCGTGGTGCTATAATACGCGATTTAAAAGAAGTTGTGGGTATACGAATTTTTCTGAGAACTCTGTATAATAAGATGACAAATATTAATGAAAGTAAAAACTATTCAACTCATAAATGCCATTGCAGCTTATTACATGTGCAGTTAAAGACATGCCATTTTCTTATATTGTCCGTATAGGATTTGTTTAAATGTACATTAGTTTATATATATATATATAATCTTACGTGAGCTGCATGTAAGGCAGTGAGGAGTTTCCGAATGTGTCAAGAGTGGACGTCACAAAGCTTCCGACTTCTTGGCTACTTTCTGTCCAGGAACGAATAGCAACCAGTTGTAAGACTTCCAGAGAAGGCTGGCACCTGATGAGGACTCCGAAGGCAGCATTCCTTACTTTGAAAGTTTCAGTTTCATTGAAAAACATCGGTAGAACAATGTCTAGAACCTGTAAGGAAAATATTCTTAGTATTGATTTGGAAGGAAAAGCAAGTTGAACTAAGTTCTCGAAGCAAGCTTAAGAACGTGTAAAAGACTCATATTTGTGAAAAGTTGAAACTTTATTATAAAATACTTTGTTTATTTTAATGGATGTATTAGAATTAGTAATTTTGTTATTAATGTTTTGATATAGGAATTCTTAAAATGTTTGACTTCAAAGTTATTTTGTCATCTCTCAATAAAATGAATTTTCTTAAGGTTTTTTTTAAGGAAGAAACTAAATATGGCATTTCTCATATTCCTTTTCATTATGGTGTATGGCAGCGTTTTCCAACCTGGAGTTCGCGTGCTCTTTGGGATACATGAAAGGCTAGTTGGGAGTATATACGCGTGAATGTTTCAGCAATGGTGGATTTCAGCAAATTGATGTTTTTCTTTTTTTTTTGTCCAGATTATATTCTTTGATATATCGTAATAAATATAAATTTAAAATTATATTTATATGAAACCGAATCCGTATTTTAAACATGAAACTAAATACAGACTTTTGCAGCCTATTTTTATTTATCTTACTTCGTGATAATTTTGCCATATTTAAAGAAATAAGTGTTTTTTGACGCTTTTTAAACGCGTTAAGCTTACGCTTCTTAAGCGCGTTTATAGCTTCCGCTTCTTAACCGCTTTTATAGCTTACGCTTCTTAAGTGCGTTTTGTTTATGCTTCTTAAGTGCGTTTTGTTTACGCTTCTTAAGCGCGTTTTGCTTACTCTTCTTAAGCGCGTTTTGTTTACTCTTCTTAAGCGCGTTTATAGCTTACGCTTCTTAAGTGCGTTTTGTTCACGTTTAAGCGCATTTTGCTTACTCTTCTTAAGCGCGTTTTGCTTACGCTTCTTAAGCGCGTTTATAGCTTACGCTTCTTAAGTGCGTTTACAGTTTACGCTTCTTGAACGCGTTTTGCTTATTCTTCTTAAGCGCATTTTGCTTACGTTTCTTAAGCGAGTTTTGCTTACGCTTCTTAAGCACAGTGTTTGGTGCTTTTTGCGTGCTACTTCGGCAATGTTTGGCTGCTTACAGTTCCCGACAAAGAATGTTTATTACGCTCCAGAAACCAATATGATATTTTCTTCAACATTTTTTGAAGTCGTTGTAATAATGCATTTTCTTTAGAAACTTCGTTAGTTTTTTGTATACATATACATATATTATTAATATTTTTGAACGTTTTACATTCTTTGTATCTGTTCTAAGAAATTTCAAAGTAAAGCTCTAAAATACTGTACATATTTTGTTCCCAAAAACTTAATACCTTGTGTTATTTTTAAAACTTGTAAAGTTAATTTTTATTTATAGAAAAGTTAAATTCATAAGAATTGTAATATTTATTAAATTGAAAAACTTTGGAGAAGGGTCAAATGAAAGGCTGTCATAGGGTACAGTTGAAATACATGGACAGGTCAATCAGAGTGTTTGTTCAATTGAAAGAAATAGAAAAATAAGGGGTACAATGGGAAGAAATTCAATCAGGGGATACAATTGAATTAACCACTTATCTATGGTATAGTAGTAGAAATAAGCTTGCCTTAAAATTTCGCTTGAAACACTATCAAACTTATGTGAAAAGTCAAGAGAGTAGTAAATATTAAATCGGTAATCATCGCCGGATTGCTAGCTATCGGTTTATTTTTTTTCCCTCTATTATTAAAAGTGCTCTCTCTCCAGTCTTTCTAGCTTTTTAAATAAAAATAATTCCAACAGTTTTGTTAATGACACCCTATTTCTAAAAGTTATGTCATGGCTACATCTACTCATGTTTTTTATCTATTGTTCTACTTCACTTTTTATCACTTAGGGTTAATTTTTTCTGCACTTTATTGTTTTATTTTGTTCTTCTTTCGTCACACCAGGTCGCTCTACCATACCAGGCTTGTTGGTTTAGGCGGCATGTTTTAATTCTCATCTGGCCTTCAACTCCAGGTTTGTTTACACTAAAGAAGGACATTTGCGCAGTATTTTATGTTGTGTTCCAGTTTTTCATCGCTTATTCCCGTTCTGCATTTTGAAATAAACTATTGATTTTCAGGGAGACCAAATCACAAAAAAGTTCTAATTTTGTTCTTATCGCGTAATATCGAAATGTGTCCATACCTAAGGAAAGTCGTATTTTGTGCATATTAAATTTGCTTAAGTTACAAATACTCCATATGTTTTAATGCACTTCTATTACCTGATCAGGATGTCTTCCTGCAACGTTGTGTAGAGAATACAGAGCTGTCGCCTTCGTGAATTCTATGTAGCGAGAACTGTGCCGTTGAATATTCTCTGCAACACCATAGACGTATTCGGCAAAGACGGGGAGAATTTCAGGTTCTCCAATGTGGGACAATGTTTCCAGGTAGACAGCCACTTCTTCTTGCTTTTGGGTGTTTCGCAGTTTTTCTGTAATGTCCTATATAGAAATATAATAATATAATTAAAAATCTGATGTGGGCAGCTCATGACTTTCCCTGCTGACTCATATTCACGTTCTCTTTATTTCTTCAATGATTCATTAAATCGAGTTTAATTGCACAAAATAACAGCCATATTTTAAATGACACCGAATTTTCACCTTTAATTCAATTTTCGTTTTCATTTGTTAATTGGACTTATTTTTAAAGGTGGCGTAGCGAAAATACAAAAAAACTAAAATATCTCAAGAACGGCTAGTCCTAAGGTTAGTCTTATTCATTTCATTATCAAAAGTTACGTATGAAATAAGCATTTAATTGATATATTTAAGCATAATGTAGTCTTTTATTTTTAGATTTAACAATTCTTGCGGACCATTTCGTAAGAAAAGGCGGCAGATTCATTTTTTCTCTTTTTTTTTATTGTACCAAAATCTAATCGGCACCAAGTGGCTAACCTACAAGGTCTACCAAATTGCTTAAAATTTGATCTCAAATTTTATGAAATTTTGTCTATTAGTTTTTCAGCTAGAGTGGATACAGACAATTTTTGTCGGCCATTTTGCAAAAAAAGGCAGATTCTTTTTCTCCCGAATACGTATCAAAATCTAATTAACACCAGGGTCACCTACAAGAGACTTAACTACGAAATTTTATGAAATTCGGTGAATTAGTTTTGTAGTTAGAGTGGATACAAAATCTGCACACGCAGACGAACACACACACACACACACACACAGATGTCAAGCTAAAAATAGTTTTCTCGTGTTCTAGAAATCCCACAATGTGTAAATCCGTCGAAAACTCCAGTTACGATTCCAATACTTTGCCTATACATTACCATGTATTGCAGGGAAAGTAAAAATTAATTTTTGACATGGATAACGTCTAGGGTCGTGATATCGGACTGAAATCGGAGCATTACGAAAAATGTAGACATTTTGGATATTTATATATCTCCTAACTTTGTAGATAAAAATTGAAACACTTTATGCTCGTTTTGTCGGAAATAGGGTACCATTTATGAATGCAAAAAATAAGTTCAATGTATTAGTATTTTAAACTTTCTTTTCCGTAACAGAAATAGTAATAACTAAACAAGAAGTTTTTGTTAAAGCGAGTTTTTGCTTCACTTTGTTTACTTTCACTCGAAATATATTATAATATTTAGGTTAAACAGGTAGCGACAAAACTATTTAGTAGAAAATCCAATTCCTAGATAAATAATTTGCTTTCATAAACCTCATATAGTTTTTGAGCAATCATCTTGTAAAGTTGAAATAGATTAAAGATTTCCTATTTTTAAAGTTGGTAATGCTTATAATCTCGAAAACTAAAAGCGTTAGCTATAATAAATAATGTAAAAGTAATTTGTAGACTTTTAAAATTCCTATAAGGATATATAATTGGTTTTCAAATCGAGTTCTTTGTTTTCTTAAGAAGTTTTAACATTTATTTATTTACGTTTGTTGGTAAAAGAAAAGTTTATGTTTATTTTGATGCATTTACCACTGCGATGTATGAAATCTAAGCAAACATATTATTTAGGATATAGTCTTGGAATTAAAAACAGTACAACGAAAACTTTTACTGAATCGCAAAATCACTTTTAATGTGGATTATTAGAATAATCACCGATACACTTATTGTTATTGAAAATTCTTTGGAAAAATTATTTTTAATGTGAAACATCTAGGGCTCGGAGTACGGAGTAAATCATGAGAGCCATGTAAAAGGGATGAAATGAAAGTAGTGAAACTATATTGTTCCGAATGTAATACATATGTAATACGAATATAATAGGAAATCATTTTTGAAGGTTTGGATCACTTGACATTGCTGATATATTTGTTGACCTTGGTGACTAATTTGGTGAAGTATCCCAACTTGGTGACTTTTCACGAGTTTTGGAAACTTTTTTAATTTTGTAGATTGGATAAGAACTTCACGAGTTTCGTGCTTTCCCTGAATTTTTCACAGAGGGTATAGATTAGTCAACGGCCCTACCGTGCTGTAAACACTGGTTCTCGTTAGATCACCGAAGTCAAGCAGCATCGGGCGTGGTTAGTACTAGGGTGGGTGACCACCTGGGAACACCGCGTGCTGTTAGCACATTTCGGGCGCGGTAGGCCGGTGGTTTGCGCGCTATGTTTGCACGCTGCCACAACTGCCGCCATATTCATGCGGAGTACGATCACGTTAAACATGTGGGTCCGTAAGTCCTTCCGAGAGGTTGGTGGTAGGGGAAGGAGGGTACGGTCCCTGTGGATGCCTCCCCACTGGGTTCCGGTCTGAATTGGGTGGCACTTCCCGGCCGTCCAAACGGTTACCTTACACCTTTCGGGTAGGTCGAACGGTCTGGGTCTCAACAACAACAACGCCCGTTATTGTTCAGTTGGGTTGTTAACGTGATTCGACTAAAAGTATCTGCCGAAATCAATACAGGACTTTATACATAATTTTTCTTTTGATTATGCAAACCTTAAGTTCTATAGTTCTATTACAAAACTACTGTGGTAGAATAGTATGAAATAATTAAATTTTATATCTGTGACATCTGCGCTATATGCCAGAATGATTTTATTGCTTACACTGACTACATGCTCGACCGGTTGCGTAGCTACAAACGTGTATCCAAACGTTTCATCTTTGATAACTTCGTAGTTTGTTTTGGACTAAATAAACTGCATTCTATTATCTATTACTACAGAATTCTATTTTATATTAATTTATCAAATTGTATAATTAAAAAAAAAATTGATACTTTTCCCTTGGTACTTTGTACTATCGTCACACATTAATCTTTTCCCAGTCGAAATATACGAAAGAAGTGGTGTTTCACATTAATTTATAACGTGTAGCAGAGCTACTCATCAGTATTTTTATTTTAAATAAAATGTGTTTTATGCTTGCTTAGGAGCATTGACATTTGAATTTAAAATGTACTGATTCTTCCGAATCATATACGAAATATTAAGTAGTATCACAGATATATATAGATCGGAAAATTATATTCGTATAGCAGTATACCCGTAGCACTTTTTATTGGCAACATTTCATTTCTATTCAAACCTCTGCGGCTTCAACATTTGCTCCAATTTTTATCCCTATACAACCTGGCGATGCATGTGCTATCCCCAATAACGGCTTGTGACTTCAGGAATGGGTGAAGTAGATTCAGTGGCGGAATTCCCCCCCACATCTTAACAACGAACATCATTAAAACACATCACGCTACTGGTCGATATCCAAATAATAATAACAATAACCCATTCAGCCGATAACTTTAAGTCAAGTAGCGTTTAACCTGCGTCACCTTACGAGCCGCCACTGGTCTTCCCCCTTTCTGGTTCAATTAGGGCTTCTTCTTGATTTTTCTTACAGTCAAGGCGGGGATAAGGAAGTGAATTAATAATTGAGGAAGCGAAACAGCTGAAACAAACATTGCGATGTTTAATACGGATATAGTGTTACCTGGATAATCTCAGTGACTTGTCCTTCGGGACACTTGACGGGTTCACGGGAATTGCTACTACTGCTCTCTTGTTGAGCTTGTTGGAATGGCGAGAATTTGCTAAACCAGGTAGATTGTTGAACTGGTTGGCTTTGGATTACGACGACATTTCCACACATGCGTCCAATAACCCTGCTGAGAGTCAAATGCACGGCAGAGTGGAGAAGGTGGTTATTGCTTAATTTGCTTTCCATTTCTGTGATTAAGGACTGTAAAAAAAAAATTGAACATTATTAATCATATATCATTAGTTAGTTCCTGTCAAAATAGCTTTTACTTCGTTCTATAATAAATTTTGTAGTAACCCTGCTGAGAGTCAAATGCACGGCAGAGTGGAGAAAGTGGTTATTGCTTAATTTGCTTTCCATTTCTGTGATTAAGGACTGTAAAAAAAAATTGAACATTATTAATCATATATCATTAGTTAGTTCCTGTCAAAATAGCTTTTACTTCGTTCTATAATAAATTTTGTAGTAACCCTGCTGAGAGTCAAATGCACGGCAGAGTGGAGAAAGTGGTTATTGCTTAATTTGCTTTCCAGTTCTGTGATTAAGGACTGTAAAAAAAAAAATTGAACATTATTAATCATATATCATTAGTTAGTTCCTGTCAAAATAGCTTTTACTTCGTTCTATAATAAATTTTGTAGTAACCCTGCTGAGAGTCAAATGCACGGCAGAGTGGAGAAAGTGGTTATTGCTTAATTTGCTTTCCAGTTCTGTGATTAAGGACTGTAAAAAAAAAAATTGAACATTATTAATCATATATCATTAGTTAGTTCCTGTCAAAATAGCTTTTACTTCGTTCTATAATAAATTTTGTAGTAACCCTGCTGAGAGTCAAATGCACGGCAGAGTGGAGAAAGTGGTTATTGCTTGATTTGCTTTCCAGTTCTGTGATTAAGGACTGTAAAAAAAAAAATTGAACATTATTAATCATATATCATTAGTTAGTTCCTGTCAAAATAGCTTTTACTTCGTTCTATAATAAATTTTGTAGTAACCCTGCTGAGAGTCAAATGCACGGCAGAGTGGAGAAAGTGGTTATTGCTTAATTTGCTTTCCAGTTCTGTGATTAAGGACTGTAAAAAAAAAAATTGAACATTATTAATCATATATCATTAGTTAGTTCCTGTCAAAATAGCTTTTACTTCGTTCTATAATAAATTTTGTAGTAACCCTGCTGAGAGTCAAATGCACGGCAGAGTGAAGAAAGTGGTTATTGCTTAATTTGCTTTCCAGTTCTGTGATTAAGGACTGTAAAAAAAAAATTGAACATTATTAATCATATATCATTAGTTAGTTCCTGTCAAAATAGCTTTTACTTCGTTCTATAATAAATTTTGTAGTAACCCTGCTGAGAGTCAAATGCACGGCAGAGTGGAGAAAGTGGTTATTGCTTAATTTGCTTTCCAGTTCTGTGATTAAGGACTGTAAAAAAAAAAAAATGAACATTATTAATCATATATCATTAGTTAGTTCCTGTCAAAATAGCTTTTACTTCGTTCTATAATAAATTTTGTAGTAACCCTGCTGAGAGTCAAATGCACGGCAGAGTGGAGAAAGTGGTTATTGCTTAATTTGCTTTCCAGTTCTGTGATTAAGGACTGTAAAAAAAAATTGAACATTATTAATCATATATCATTAGTTAGTTCCTGTCAAAATAGCTTTTACTTCGTTCTATAATAAATTTTGTAGTAACCCTGCTGAGAGTCAAATGCACGGCAGAGTGGAGAAAGTGGTTATTGCTTAATTTGCTTTCCAGTTCTGTGATTAAGGACTGTAAAAAAAAAAATTGAACATTATTAATCATATATCATTAGTTAGTTCCTGTCAAAATAGCTTTTACTTCGTTCTATAATAAATTTTGTAGTAACCCTGCTGAGAGTCAAATGCACGGCAGAGTGGAGAAAGTGGTTATTGCTTAATTTGCTTTCCAGTTCTGTGATTAAGGACTGTAAAAAAAAAATTGAACATTATTAATCACATATCATTAGTTAGTTCCTGTCAAAATAGCTTTTACTTCGTTCTATAATAAATTTTGTAGTAACCCTGCTGAGAGTCAAATGCACGGCAGAGTGGAGAAAGTGGTTATTGCTTAATTTGCTTTCCAGTTCTGTGATTAAGGACTGTAAAAAAAAAATTGAACATTATTAATCATATATCATTAGTTAGTTCCTGTCAAAATAGCTTTTACTTCGTTCTATAATAAATTTTGTAGTAACCCTGCTGAGAGTCAAATGCACGGCAGAGTGGAGAAAGTGGTTATTGCTTAATTTGCTTTCCAGTTCTGTGATTAAGGACTGTAAAAAAAAAATTGAACATTATTAATCATATATCATTAGTTAGTTCCTGTCAAAATAGCTTTTACTTCGTTCTATAATAAATTTTGTAGTAACCCTGCTGAGAGTCAAATGCACGGCAGAGTGGAGAAAGTGGTTATTGCTTAATTTGCTTTCCAGTTCTGTGATTAAGGACTGTAAAAAAAAAAATTGAACATTATTAATCATATATCATTAGTTAGTTCCTGTCAAAATAGCTTTTACTTCGTTCTATAATAAATTTTGTAGTAACCCTGCTGAGAGTCAAATGCACGGCAGAGTGGAGAAAGTGGTTATTGCTTAATTTGCTTTCCAGTTCTGTGATTAAGGACTGTAAAAAAAAAATTGAACATTATTAATCATATATCATTAGTTAGTTCCTGTCAAAATAGCTTTTACTTCGTTCTATAATAAATTTTGTAGTAACCCTGCTGAGAGTCAAATGCACGGCAGAGTGGAGAAAGTGGTTATTGCTTAATTTGCTTTCCAGTTCTGTGATTAAGGACTGTAAAAAAAAAAATTGAACATTATTAATCATATATCATTAGTTAGTTCCTGTCAAAATAGCTTTTACTTCGTTCTATAATAAATTTTGTAGTAACCCTGCTGAGAGTCAAATGCACGGCAGAGTGGAGAAAGTGGTTATTGCTTAATTTGCTTTCCAGTTCTGTGATTAAGGACTGTAAAAAAAAAAATTGAACATTATTAATCATATATCATTAGTTAGTTCCTGTCAAAATAGCTTTTACTTCGTTCTATAATAAATTTTGTAGTAACCCTGCTGAGAGTCAAATGCACGGCAGAGTGGAGAAAGTGGTTATTGCTTAATTTGCTTTCCAGTTCTGTGATTAAGGACTGTAAAAAAAAAAAATTGAACATTATTAATCATATATCATTAGTTAGTTCCTGTCAAAATAGCTTTTACTTCGTTCTATAATAAATTTTGTAGTAACCCTGCTGAGAGTCAAATGCACGGCAGAGTGGAGAAAGTGGTTATTGCTTAATTTGCTTTCCAGTTCTGTGATTAAGGACTGTAAAAAAAAAAATTGAACATTATTAATCATATATCATTAGTTAGTTCCTGTCAAAATAGCTTTTACTTCGTTCTATAATAAATTTTGTAGTAACCCTGCTGAGAGTCAAATGCACGGCAGAGTGGAGAAAGTGGTTATTGCTTAATTTGCTTTCCAGTTCTGTGATTAAGGACTGTAAAAAAAAAAATTGAACATTATTAATCATATATCATTAGTTAGTTCCTGTCAAAATAGCTTTTACTTCGTTCTATAATAAATTTTGTAGTAACCCTGCTGAGAGTCAAATGCACGGCAGAGTGGAGAAAGTGGTTATTGCTTAATTTGCTTTCCAGTTCTGTGATTAAGGACTGTAAAAAAAAAATTGAACATTATTAATCATATATCATTAGTTAGTTCCTGTCAAAATAGCTTTTACTTCGTTCTATAATAAATTTTGTAGTAACCATTCAGTTAGGACCAATTGAATACGAATATTGAGATGAATTAATAAAAAAACAGCACACGCACAAATATATGAGGGAGGGGGGGGGTGTTTAATAAGTTCGAAGGTAGGAAACAGCCTTTGTCTTCAGGACAAACAAGAAGAGCAACTTTTCTTATTCAAGTAAGTTTGGAGACTGCGATAGAATTGCTTACGTGGCTGAAGGTAGGAAAAAAGTTTCCATCGCCGCAGGGAGAAATGGAAGAGGAAAAACCAGTGAGGTAGGACATTACTATTGAACGGGATAAAGCCACGGAGGAAAAAAAGGAATATCAAAAATAAAGAATGAATAATAAAGAGAACTGGTATAAGAGCAAATAGAGACAACTTTATAGTGGGTAAATCTACTAACACGGTAATGAAAGGACATGAGACGTTTAAACCAGCTGTAAAAATACAAACACGAAGTAAAAAATAGAAATTAATGGAAAATGACGGCAAAATAATTATAATAAATTAAAATCAACTGTAATGAAACCAATTGGTTTGGTAGGCGATAACCTAACATCATCAAAATGAAATTTGAAAAATAACTGAATACCGGAAACAGGAAGAGAAAAATCCAAACAATGAAAAAAGCAGACCGGAATGGAGAATTTATACCAGAAATTTTCAAATGGAAGGGAAGAAGGGACAATGATCGTTAACAATAGATCATTAACAAGCTTCATTGAGCAATAATAGAGAAACTTTTAAAAAGTTCAATTCAAAACTAAAATTAGGTGTAAAAATGATCTTGGTTTCCGAAAATCAAAAACATTATTAGAGTCCCAAAAATGTTTACAATTTAAGACTTGGATGCCTTTTACCATAACTAATGTGTTCTTTAATACGAAATTAAAGAGTCCTTTTAGTTTGTCCAACATAATCAAGACTTCATTCGCATGGAAAGCGATAAGCACCTCAACGATTCAAGACAGGAATGAATGGCATGTTTTAAGTGAATAGAAAGGAATTTTGTTGAGAAGTTTGAATACACACTTAAACTTGAAACGAGAAAGAATATTAGCAACCTTATAGCTAACAGATGGGTAAAGTGATACAATTATGTGATACAAAAAATAAAGTGATACAAAAGTAAAGTGATACAATTACGAGGACGCAACTAATGCCGTAGTGGGTTAAAAGCCAATTCGGCTTGTTGAATTTTTGCAACACTTTGTCAATAATGGTGGGATTATAGTTTCTAGAAACAACCAAAAATTTAAGATAGTAAATTTAACAATTAAATGACTGAGAATCGGAACACAAATTTAAGGTTCGGTAAAAATAAGTATAAAACATTAAACATTTTAGCTGAATGGGATTATTAAAACGAGCATGATGAAGTATAGAAACCAATAAGGCTTACGAAGATAGAAGGTGAGAATGCAAAACTATTTTTCATAAAAAACACACACCAGAAATGTGTAATTTGTTATTCCTCTTTATGGGTAATCTGCATGGATCAATGGAATTAATTAAACTAAGCAAATCTGGAAGAATGAAGTTGTTATAAACCAACACAAAAGTATACCTTCCAAATATCGGAACCAACATTTGAAGTTGTACAAATCAAGAAGTTTTTCTGTAATTAAATATAGTGAATATAGATATCCTATAAAATACGTGATAAAGGATTACCCATAGCGAAACCTTCAGATTTCTGATATTAAAAAAAAGAGATGTTTGTTTGTTCAATGCATAATGTAGTCAACGTTAACATATTTTAATTTCGATATTTGAAAAATGAAATTTACATAACCTCTTACTTACTCTTAGTTCCTCGATGTTTTTTTCAGTTGGTCTGTGGATATTCTGAGGTAGAGCCTCCAGAATTTCCTTTGCTTCCCAAACCAGGAGGTTGTTATCCATATTCCTGATGTAGTTGACGATAAAAGTCACGGATTCTTCTGTTCCAATCAATGGCAGAATTTCCAACCATATTTGTCTATAGATGAATAAAAATAATTAATTTGTATAAATATGACATTTTTTGGTATGTTTATACAATAAAAATTGCTTTCACAGAACAGTTAAGGTTGCATTTAATTCTTAATTCACCCAACTTTTTTTAATTGAAATTTGTTTGCTCAAAGGATAGCTTAAAAATGTAGACTTTCCACTTTTATAAAAAGCTACCCGCTGGTAAAAATTATATGAAAAAATTACGCATTTTATTTTAACAAATTGGAAGTATGTTTCTAAAGTACCGAAGCTCGAAAAGAGAGATCAACTTTGTTAAAATACCCTGTATAATAAAATGCAAATTATGATATTTTTGTTGAAATAAAAAAAATGGTGTATTCTGCAAATGACCCTTGTCAGACGTTTTTTCTTTGCAATTAGCAGGCTATCTTTTAAGAGTTTCAAATAAAATATGATATACTTTCTGCAAAATTTTGTGTCTTATAGTATGTGTTAAGAGAAATATTTTATATGTGTATATTGTCGTATATGTATGATTAGTCCATGAAATAGTATATGTATTACAAATACAAAATAATTTTGTCTTAAATGACAAGGATTGAACGGTTTGGCTCTACATGTTTGTATTCTACTAGCTATACACACTTTCAAGATATTTCGTATCATTTATATATGGTGTGAAAACTTTATTAGATAAAAGCACATATATATTTTCTCACCTTTTTACCTTTCCTTCAACTGTTTCCTGTTTCAGAGATCCCTTCCTTATAATGTAAGTTCTCGCTATGTCCACTAGTTCTGTCAGAGTGAGTTTTGCTAATGAGTTCTTCAACAAGATGATCTTCTCACCCACGAGCGTGGTCTGTACGTCCTTTAGCTCTCCGCGGACAACTATTCTGGCTATTTGATCAAGAAGCATTTCTGCAGTAATAACGGCCTCTGCTGGACTCTTGTAATTGCAAAGCTCATTGATTTCTAAACAAAAAAAAAATCTGATGTGGGCACCAAATGACTTTCCTTATATAATGCAATGAATTTACTACTTTCACAGTAAAAGAAAAATATATTATTTTTATAGTAGATATTTATATTCTTTCCAAGATATTGAAATCGCCATTTTCCTTGATTTAGCGTCATTTTTATCCATTTGGCGAATTTTTCGTTAATGTAGCAACATTAAAAAAAGTCGCCAAGTTGGCGACATTCCACCAAATTCGTCGCCAAAATCTCGCCAAGCGTTATGGATAAAGAAATAAGTTATCCTTACAGCAGATAAATGACTATTGGCGTTCAAATACAAAAGTATTACTCAAAGTATCTTTTTTCATGAATGAAACGAGCTAGATCCACGAGAATGATGTCACCCAATTTATCGCATGGTATTACATATGAAAAGTGAACATGTTTCTCAATAGAAAATATTTTTTTTTATTTTATATGACTTTTTGATATTTTTTTTGAAAAATGTGCAATATCTCGAGAACGGTTCATGTAAGCTTTCTAAAATTTATGCCAATCGTTTTCTAATGAAAAATTACATAAGAAATGTCTATTTGCGTAACTTTATTAGCGGTTTTGATTTTTTGACGATTTTTTCAAAATTTCACTCGAAGATTTAGGTGGGTTCTGAACATTCAATTGCGTATAAAAGCAATAGGCTTCCAGTGTTTACGGATTGTGATTATTGTACGAAATTTCGTTCGAATCGGTCCATTCGTTCGTCAGTTATCGTCTCCACAGCCTCACTAACACACACACACAGACATCACTTCAAAAATGTTCGATTCGTGATCAGGGATGCTTGAAACGTGCTCTCCCGTCGAAAACTCGAATTCGAATTTTCGACCCCGTCACAATACTTTCCTTATACATTATGCATATAAGGAAAGTAAAAATGGCACGAATGAATTTTTCGTTTAAATCTTTAAACTTAAAGATCATAAACACCAATATACTATAAACAGCTCTCAAATTCTGTCTGTGGTTTGTCGAAATAAAATTGGTTTTGAACAAACAGCATTTCTATTCCAAACTGTTTTATTAGACGTAAATATAAAATTCGCGAACATCAGTAACTTTATGACTTCAAAATTTCATGTAGTCCAGAGGTAGCACAAGGAGGATTAGGGACGAATAAATAGTCGCTTTCGCTGTGAGTGGTGGACTGCGAGTTACGGCGTTCTATCGGAGTGTGTTAAAAGTTATTTTAGCACTTAAATAAGGTAAATAAGAAAGATTATTGTGATTTTGCCGGCCTGTCAGATATTTTCCTAACAAAATTTATGTCAAAATAAGCACGTCTTTCAATTTTTGAAATCAACTAGGATCATTTAAAACCAGGGTTGCAAAAAAGCCGGCTAAAATTAATAAAAGTCATGCCGGTGGCTTTTATTGGTTTTAGTCGGCTTTATTTGGCCAAAAAAGTTTTTTTTTTTTTTTTTTGTAAAAAAGCGTGAAGGATGTTAATTTTAAATTACACATTTTTAAGTGTTCTTTAACTAATTTTAAAGGCATTTTATTGGGTTAGAATATAATAAATAACTTTATTTCTCAATAATAAAAACATTAATATTGGAATACCTGCTAGTGATTCGTTGGTTGCAAAAAAGCCAGCTAAATTTTTAAAAGGCATACCAACTGCTTTACTTAGTTTACATTGGTCTTTAACACATTTTTTTTTAAATGTTATTGCTTTAAATAATGAAATATTTTATTTTAGGACAATAGTTACTTAGTGATATATTTTATTAGTTAACTAATTTTAAGGACTTTATTGATATGTAAGAGTCTTAATTTTACTCATAAATATTTAAAATCATGCATAAAGTCATTTAATAAAAAACACTATTTGTCACTATTGAAAACAGTATTGGAAATAACATATTCATGAGCAACTCTTTTGAATAGCATCAAGCTTTTCAAAAACTTATTTTAACAAGTTTTAGTTTGAGAATATTTTTTGATTGCTCACTCTGTTGTTCTGAACTTAGATGCACCAAAATTGCTTCAAATATTATCTCTAAATTCCTTTTTCAGCATTGAACATTATATGATTTAATCCCAACCCCAAATCTTTACAGCCAATTAAAACTAAAACAAAACATCACACTGAAATGAAATAAAAAAAGAAGCACTCTTACTTATAAACTGAAGTGAAATAAAGTTAAGAACATGTGTTTAGTTTGGGTTTAGATCAAAGTGATGTAGTCCTTGAGCTAGCTAGCTAGATGGTTAATTATAAGGAAGTTTAAAATGTTGAAAAAATGGCCCCAGGATCAAGGAAAAAGCTTTGTCCTGAGTGGAATGAAATAATTGATTATGGTGATAAAGTAAAATGCAAACATTGCAATTATATTATCAGTAAAAAAGTGCAGAGGATTGGGCAACATTTACAAAAATGTAATAAAAATGTTGCATGTATGAAATCTAGCATAAGCGTTGTCAGTGATTTGGAAGAACAATTTGAACCTTCTTCAGAGATAGTTAAATTGGATTCAAATTTAAATATTTGAATCTACTAACTATCTACTGACCATTCTCAACCAAAACCATCATCTTCAGTGGTCCAATCATCCATGTTCTCCTATAGTGTTGTAACATCTGCCTCACAAAAAGTAGACATTGATAAATCCATAGCAATATTTTTTATGCAAATAACATTGCATTTAATGTTTCAAGAAACAGAGAGTTTAATGAAATGATTCAAAGTCTGAGACCAGGATATAACCCACCAAATAGAGGACAATTGGCAGAAACATCATTGAATGGTATTCATGATGAAGTTGAGGAAAAGCTAAAGAGGGAATTATTGAGTGAAGTCAGTCTCACGCTTATGATAGATGGATGGTCAAACATAAAAAATGACTGAATTATTGCTTGCAGTATTCATACAGGAACAAAATCTTATCTTTTAAAAGCCACAGATTGTGGTGAGGAAAAAAAAGTCTGCAGAATATTGTGCTAATTTTATCATAACAGCGATTGAGGAAATTGAGAAAAAATATAATGAGGGCATATTTGCTGTCTGTCGCGATAATGAAAATAAAATGATTGCAGTGAGAGAAAAGTTAAAAATAGCACATCCAAATTTTATTACATATGGATGTTCTTCCCACATTAAATTTGTTTGCTAATGAAATAACACCAAATAATTTGATAAAACATGTGATTGAAGTGCTGAAATATTTCAGAAATAAGCATAATGCTCATGGGTGGTTGAAAGAGAAAAAAGGCCTTATGCCACAAATCCCTAATGATACGAGATGGAATTCTCAAGAAGAATGTTTAAGAACTTTTGTAAAAAACTTTCATATAATGAAATACGATTGGAACGTATGGAAGAGTTTCTCATCTAAATTAGTAATATTTTAACAAATGCTGGAATTCTTGCTGAGGCATCATATTTATTAGAACAATTAAAGGTAGTTTCAGTTGCCATTGATAAACTGCAGAGCGACACGACAACATTAATAGGCACTGTAGAAATATGGCTAAATATATTGCAAGACCAAACCTTAGAATCCTACTATGAACAATCAAAGAAAAGATTTCATCAAACCTTTGAACCATTCCAGTTTCTGGCATATATGACTGATCCTAAATATTTTGGTGAGAAACTAAATACTGAACAAGAAGAAGTTGCAGAAATGTGGCTTCTCGACAGGCATCCTGCTTTTTTGCCATATATGATAAAATTGAAAATAAAAGATGAATATATGTCTCCAGCGAGCATGTTTTCATTCTCAGAGGAAGTAATGGCACAATTTACAGCTAAAAAGTGGTGGCAATTGATGAAAATAAAACTGAACAAGAAAGAGAAAAATCTAATATCCCAGGAATTTTGTGACTTTCTGGTGAAGCTTCACAGTTGTCCGCCAAGCCTCTGCTGCCATAGAGAGAATTTTCTCTTCATATGGACTTGTCTGGAATAAATTACGAAACCGCTTAGAAGTAAATAAAGCAGAAAAACTTGTTAAAATATATCGTTTTATAAGTCATCAGAACCCAATGATTAGAATTAAAATATGGATGTTCTCAAATATATTATGTCAGATAATTTCATTTATTAAATACATATAAATTAATTTGCTGTAATATATATATTAAAAGTAAATAGCAGTGTGTAAAAAATGTTTTTCCTTTTTGAAGTAAAATTGATTTTTTTCCTCTTTGATGTGTGGTGATTTGTCTGTTTAATTAATTATAGTCTTTAAATGTGTAGTATATGTAATGTAGAGCTATGGATTATGTAACAGAGGCTTTCAAAACACCATCTTGGTGTCTAATTTAATGCATTCTCCTCAATGTATAGATATTTTTTCTTTTAGACATATTACCTTCATAGTATTTTTCTAGTTGTCATAAAATGTTGTGTACTTGGTAATATTTAATAGATATTTATAAACATTTTAGTAAAAAACATTTAGGAGTTCATCAAAGATAAAGTAATGCAAATTTAATGTGAATTGGCTGTAAACCATCTTTTTTTAATAAAAGCCGGCTTTTTTTAAGCGGTTAAAACCAAAAAAAAGTCGGCCGGATTTTTTTGGCCTGGCTGTTTAAAACTACTGTTTTGAACTATTTGTTTAAAACTACTGTTTGGCCAAATCTGTTTAAAACTACTGTTTTCAGTTGATTCTATAAGTTTATAACACATTTTTGTCACCTCACTTCCCCTCCAGAATGAGAACTCTTATAGACAAATCGGTAAAGGCTCTTGCATTCGGTACAGCAAGTGCCAGATTCAAGTAGACTGAGGAAAATCTTGTTCAGTACTTACGGTCCAGGCACTCGCACGTGAGTGTGAGAAATAGGCTAAAATATCTATTTTGTCATTTTTGTTAGTATTCGTGGTCTGCCTCAGCAATATCGATTATGAAACGAACCTGCTGATTGCAATTCATGCACCAGCTGCAAAATAAAAACTATAGAAGGATGCCGATTATATGGGAAACGACGACAGTATTCCCTCACTGCATAGATCTGTTGCATTAATTGTGAATCAAAATCACCTTAAGGAGTTCAGCTTTGCTGAACAGCACCATAATTCAAACTCTAGTTAGGTACCAGAGTTATTTAGATGCTTAAACACAAGCTGTGGATCCACATATTGGTGCCCCCTTATATCCCAATGAAAATTTTAATCAATGATAACTTGCCAATTTGAATCGTATTACAGCCAAATTTGTTTCAGTTTTACCAAATACGGTATGGGTAACATTTTTGTAATTCATTTTTTTTTTCGATAGAGGAGTTATATAAAAAGTTCACGTTTAAAAAAATAGGGAACAGCATTTAAATGACTATTTCTTAACTTTGTACCTTAATTAAAGCATTTTTGAAGTTGAAACTGTGGGCCTACAACCAACAGTTCAAAACATCTTCCACCTTTCACTTTTGTGAGCCACCCCGTATAACTTTGATTTATTTATGAAAGTAGACTTTCATTTATTTCCATTTGGAGGGAAGGAGAGGTGTTTATAAACAGAATTACGAATTTGTGTGTTTATGTATGTTTTCGCGTTGTATTAATTTATTCAGAGGCTGTATACCTTTTGTAAAGTAACAACAGTGAGTTCTTTGTATTTTAATGGTTAAAATCCAATTGTAAATGCTGTTATTTTGTACCTTTTTCATTAATCTCAGATTCCATGTCCTTGAGGTCATTGTATGTCTGTTGTTCAGACGGTTCAGTAATGGATCCACTGTATATTTTTGATCTTCTCAACCGGTACCTGTTAAAAAAGGAAAAACAAAACATGTAGCTATATAGGGTGCTTAGAAATACTTTTGAAGCAAGCATGCTGTATTTTAGCAGTATAAACTTTATTTCGGATTTTATGCTATTTTGATGGGAAACATCTTAGTGCGCTTAGTAGAGTAAATATTGAAAGAAATGTCATTTAGACGAAACGGAAGTATGTAACGGAAGTGACATGATATTTGTGACGAATACCTAATAGAAAATGATTGTTAGAATTTGAACCACTCAACCTTGATGACAAATTCAGTAATCTTGGTTCCGAATTTGGCGAAATATCGCCAACTTCATAACTTTTGGCGAGTTATTCTCGAATTTTGTAGATTAGTTAGGAAGCTCATAAGTCCACGGAGGGTATGGTATATAAGTTCACCATTGTAAAGTCAGGTTGTTAACGTAATACTAGTAAATGTATCTGCCGAACTCAATACAGAACCCAGTGCATAATTTTTCTTTTGATTATATATTCCCTTTAGGCTGTATTATAAAACAATACTGATAGACAAGTGAAAAATATTTGAATTTTAGATCTGCGACACCTGTGCATCAGCATCTACGCTATATGTCGGTATGCGTTTATGGCATGCGCCTACTGCACGACTGAGTGACTGCAAACATTGCATCCAAATGCTTCATCGTCAATAAATTCATTTGTGATCCAATTTAAACGCAATAAACTGAATTCTTTTAATCTGTCGAAAGTATATAATTAAAAAACCAAATCGAAATAAAAAAATGTCGAAACTATCGTCACACATCAACTTTTTCCCATTCGAAATATGCAAAGAAAGTGATGTTTCAATCTATAACGAGTAACAGTGCTCACTATTTTTTTAACACTTTTCAGCATAGTTGTAAAGTGTTTATGACTTTGTTCATCGTGTCTGTCCGTCCGTTCAGACGATAACTGCTGTAAAAATAACTTTATCAAAATGAAATTTTAGTATGTTGGTATGACGGTCTGTGGGACATGGTAATGTCAAAGAATAATATCACCCAATTAGTTCTGGATTGAACCCGGGTTGAGAAAATGAAATACATTGAACTCTATGGAACTTAATGTTTCAAACATTTTTTAAGCAAAGTTAATATTCACAAATTGCTTTGAAAATTTTAGGAAATATTCAAATTATCGCGTAAAGTGTGTAAACAAAATTTCATCAAAATATGTGGAGTAATTGTTTAAATAAAAGTTGAAATAATAATTACACCCATATTATATGAAGAGATCATGTGACTCATTACAAAATAAAATATGGCATCCATTTTTTTTCGCTTAGTGAAAATCGTAATTTATAAGGAACGTTTATATTTATATTTAATGTTGCATCCGTCCTAAACCCGTTTTATTTTTGCATATTATCTGTGTAATTAAATTCTGAGCCAACGCAACTACAATATTTTTTAATTTAAATGATCTCTAAACTTTGATTATTTCGACAACAAAGCCTAATTTTAACGTATGCAGAATGTAAACAAATTAAGCAATTTAAGACGAGTTGTATAAGAATTGCCGAATTTTTTAACGCAGGCGATTTTTTAGCATTGCTGATGAAGTTTTAAGTTTCCAAGTAAAATAAATTATTGTAGTACTGTGATAATTTAAAAAATGTCACCTCTGAATGTATTGCATTTTGAAGATTAATAATACAAACACCTTAATTTATCTATCTGTCTGTCTATCTATCTATCCAACTCTGGGTAACGTTGCTACAAAATGTTGCCAAACGGGCTTCAATCACGGATACACATTTCATGAACTCTGGAGCTCTTTAAGAGCGTATGACATCAGAAACTGAAAATGAGTCCATGATGTGGGCGGCCCATTCTCTACATAATGCAATGACTATACTGCTTTTACAGCAAAAAACTGCGAGGAATCAAACCATAGAGCTTTATGAGCGGATGACATCAAAAACTGAAAGTGAGTCCATGATGTGGGCAGCCCGTTCCCTACTTAATGCAATGACTATACTTCTTCCACAATAAACTCAACAAAAGCAGGAAACTTTCTTGTGTGCTTTATTGTTTATTGCTTATAGGGCAGAATGTCCACTGGTCTCACTAGTGTTTAAATAAAATTGCATTTGAGTTGGAAAGTGTTTCATAATCAATGCTTTATGCATGATTGATCTTTCTTGTTTTATTTGAAGTATTAAATTCAACGGAAGAAAGGTGTATTTTTAGTTAAGAGCTTGTAGGGACATATTGCATGAAAAGGGGAGAACTTCATGCAGAACTTGTTATCAATTTGAGTAAGTGAGGGTGCACGCCATCTTGTTAAGTGTATTTTTTGGGCACAAAACTTGGAAACTTATTTTTAAAAGTATGGTCGTTGAACATTGCTTTCGGGTTAGTGTTGAATTTTCGAATTTACGCTAGAATATCGCTGACTATAAAACATTCAAGGAATGCCTTTCTTTGTATTGAATGTTTCGTATTTTGTCGTATTTTTTCAATTACCCACTTCATACACATCCCATTCATCTGTGATGGATGAAAATTGGCAAATATACACAAATTGGGTAAAAATAAGAGACGTTTATTGGTTTTGAAATATTTGATGAGTACAGATACAAATCGAGGATTGGTGATCGCAGAGAGCAGTCGGCAGAGCCCCCTAAGCTATTAAAACTTATACTTACTGGATAAGTACTTCCATATCTTGGTCGTACATCTGAGCTACATGAGCTTCGGTAGTACTGATAATTTCGAGGTTCATGATGTTGTCAGTGAGGCTAAGATGATGTTGATGAGTGAAAGACGTCTTCATCGGGCTTTGATACTGAAAGACAGAAGGTATTTTAACTTAAAATGAAAATGAAGACATTCCTACATAAATGTTACTATCATAGGGTACCGAAAGCTTTCAAAGGTCAGAAGTCTGTTGCTCATCAGCATCGTAGTAATCTCCTCATTTATAGTGCTGACGACAAAATTTTTTGGGCATCTTTGCAACAAATACGCGGGCCCTTTACTACCCCATATTTTACAAGTTATCGACCTTTTTTCATAAACTGTTTAGGCTGTCCGGGCTCTCAAGCCTCATAGGCCTCTATACAATGCATTTTGCCCTACCCCATCATTTTACTCCCACTGTCCATAATCCGTAGCAAGCGCAGGAGAAACTGCACTGTTTGATTACGCAGTTGACGATTTTAGTTAGGAAAGCACCTCCTCAAGTGACAATTCTTTATTGACAACCAAAGCTGTGCACCGCGTTACCAAGTTGGAATTTTTTGTCAGAAACACTGTTATATCGACTGAAGTAAGGTCGAGTTTTGTAAGAGCTGCGTCAGGAATTTATCATCTTTATTGACAAACGATGTGCTTGTTAATAAAGATGTTATGTTCATGTTAAAAACGTTTTATTTTCTCCTTTTCCTTTTGAACAACCGCTACGATTTAGGTGGAATTTAGTGGTTATAACACCAACATTTTTTTTTTACTGAAAACTGTGAAAGTGATCCGGAAAGGGATTAATTGTGTATTGAAAGTCAAATATTAGCCACGTTAAGATTTTTTGTTCTATAGTTTTGGCAATGACAATTCAATTGAAATGTAATACTTGTTTGGTAAACTAGTTTCGTTTTATTAGAGGAGAAAGTGCTAACTTGAGAGGATTTGTAATATGAGGATCACTATATAAATATTGTCATGAGAGTATCATTTAGATGTGGCTCTTCTAGACTATGTCTAAAGATACCCAATAGAGCTGTCATTTTTTGAATGACTCCCAGGCAAGATGACAGAATTTGTTATCGCAGATATCCACGTTTTTGTAAGGAAACATTTCTGACTTTACGGAACAGGTGAGGTAACCTATTAAGATAAGGGTTTTAAATAACACTTAATTAGTTTCTGAAAATGAATTGATTAAATCTATGAAAATGCATTCTAGGTCAAAATAATTTAGGTTATACACAAATATGCTATACCCATATTCCCATCCGATTTTCTGAGACCAATATATTGCAATACTTTTTTTTCTTCTCCCTACATTTCTTGATTTTTTTAATTTGATGTTTTGCATAAAGACAAAAGGCTGCATAAAAAAGTCATTACCCAAGTTATTACCGCCATTATGATTTATTTACAGCCTTATTAAAAATGACTCCTTATACAGTGTATTTCAGTTCATACTCCTCCCCCCTTCCTTAAAACAAACAATCAAAACAAAAATCTACATATTTCTTAACAATCAACACAGAAACATGACGTTTAGTTTATAAGTGTCCTTGACCCTTTACAAACGAGTGGTAATGATTTTCTTAATAACGCGATGAATCTTTATGACATCTCCTCGCTAGGGTCAGGTGCCCTAGTTCTGTCTGGTGTCAATATGTCGTTGAACGTCATTCAGCTGGATAGGCCGTTGCGGGGCGGGTGTTGTGAAAAGCCATTGCATGTCTACAAGGTGTTCCAAAAAGATTGAAACGCGACTTTAATTCTTTATCTGTTGGAGATAAGTGGGAATGTAAATTTCAAAAATGTTAAAAGTAAGGTAGGAAATAAGAATACGTTAATGAAATAGTACTCCCATTCATTTTCAAGAAGTTACACTTTTTAAATTTTTATATGACCCCCTTAGACAAATTTGATCAATCAGAAAATGTTTATTTTTAATGCAACCAGATCATTAAAAACAAGAAAGATCAATCATGCATAAAACATTGATTATGAAACACTTTCAAACTTCAATGCAATTTTATTTAAACATTTCTAAAATGCGACACATTTCTTGGTAATATTTTTAAAACAATCACAATACTACATTAATTTATTATATTTGAAAACTTAAAACTTCATCTAAAAAAAATGAACTTTATTCGAATGACGGCATTGAAATATAAATTGCCTAGTTTAAACATCTCTAAAATGCGATACATTTATCGGTAATATTTTTAAAATTATCATAATATTACAATAAATTATATTTGAAAACTTCATCGAAAACAAATGAACTTTATTTAAATGACATCATCGAAATATAAATCGTCTGGCTCTCTCTATAAAAGCAGCATTTCATTCATAAACTGTTTTCCATTCCTTTCATTCATCACAATACTATAATTTATTTAATTTAAAAACTTAAAACCATGGAGGTACAAGTAATTTAACTCTATGTTTAAAACTTCATCGAAAAAATCGTTAGCTCCTTTGTGTAATATCAATGAATGTTTCATTCATATCAGCTATATTACAGACTCCATGAGCTAAATAATTTTGCGTTAAAGAAATACAGCCATTCTTATACAACTCATTCTACATCTTTTGGTTTTTACATTCTCGATAAGTGAAAATTAGGTTTCGTTGTAGAAATAATCAAAGTTTGATCATTTAAACTCAAATATATTATAATTGTGTTTTTTCACTATGTATATGCACAGAATTTAAGCAAAAATAAAGTGGTTTTAGAACGGATGCAACACTACATTCAAAAATACATTGAAAAATGAACTAGAAAGAACTTTAAAAATCCCGATTTTGACACAAGATGGATGTCATACTTCATTTTGAAGTGGGTCACGTGATCTCTTCATATAGTGGTCACATGATCTCGTCATATAAAGGGTATAATTATTATTTTAATTTTTATTTTAAGAACTACTGAATATATTTTGCTGAAATTTTTCAATGTATTTCATTTTTTCAACCCGGGTTCAATCCAAAACTAATTGGGTGATATTATTCATTTATATTCCCATAGGTCCCACAGACAGTCTGAAGAACATGCTAAAATTTCATTTTGATAAAGTCATTTTTGCGGCAGCTATCGTGCTAACGGACAGACAGACAGACAAACAGAATGAACAAAGTCATAAACACTTTTCAACTATGTTGTAAAGCGCTAAAACCCGCGTATCTGTATCTTTAACATTATATTAGCCAGCATTTCTGTAATCAACTGAATTATGATAAAGGAAAAAATCTGACTTATGCCAATTTTTCGTACCATGTGACAGGCTGTTTTATCAGTGAAAATAGGGATCATAAGCAAACTGACGATGGAAATTGTTTAGATAAAAAAAGTACTTAAAAATACTTAAAAATACTTAATTATTGAAAAAGTACTTAGTTATTGAAAAGTAATTAAGAATCCGTGCATCATGAGCCTACGGGAAATTAACAAAAATGTCTCCTCTGTATTATCATCCAGTTTTCTCTCTTTTGTGATATGTAACAAATTTACGTTTCTAATTTGATATATGGTCTCCATTCACAATGTTCACTTTTCATTTAAATATAACTCGCTCAATTTTAAAGATACAGATATGCGGTTTTTTTTAATGATCTTGTTGCATTAAAAATAAAAATTTTCTGATTGACCCAATTTGTCTGAGGGGATCGTATAAAAATTTAAAAAGTGTAACTTTTGAAAATGAATGGGAGGACTATTTCATCAACGTAGTCTTATTTCCTATCTTACTTTCAACATTTTTGCAATTTACATTACCCACTTATCTCCAACAGGTAAAGAATTAAAACGCGTTTCAATCTTTTTGGGACACCCTGTATAAAGGCAACGTAGTGTGGAATCCTTGATATGTTTGATGAAAGAAAAGCTCTTAGTGTGAGTGGAAGGTGGTAACTACCTTCTGAAGCGCTCTGTATTATCAAGGACCCCTCTAAACATGTAAAGCATTAAGAATGCGCGCAATTTAGCAGCTATTACTCAAGATACTTTAAACAAGCTACTTTAAACAAGGCACTTTAAACAAGGCACTTTAAACAAGGCTATTACTTACTGGTTCATATCCACCTGGGCATCCAGCTCCGTAGGTGTTGCTCCGCCAGTCTTTTTTGCAAACTTCTGGGCTCCCCATCCTACGGAAGTTGTGGTGGAATTTATAGCTGGGGTATCGCTCTCCTTCGAAGTTGTCGGCTCGGCTGATGTTGTAGACTTGGTCGTTGGCGGGGAATTCGGGATAGGGACTGACGGTGATCATGTAGTTTGTGGTGTGAACGCCAGTATCGGTATTCTGTAATAATCAGATTTGTTAGTGATAAGAAAAAATATGCGTGAGTTAAGGGGTGTTTTCAGAATGGCTTTAATTTTGGTAAGTTTTATTAGTAACTGAAATTGCGTGACTAAAAAACGAAAATTCCGCTGAATTACTTTGGAAAATATTTTAGAATTTTATTATTTTAAATATAATACCACTTGTTAAGCTCGTCATATGATTCCCTTCCATTTACTCGCCTGTATGCCTGTCATGCGCTCCTAATATCCCTAAGCGCATCTAAGGATATTAGGAGCGCATGCATGCAGGCCAGCAGATGGAAGGGAATATTTTACATATCTTTATTAACTTTAACCACGCATATTTCCTGATGAATATTAAAATTATTATACCCTCTCTTAGCAAAATGCATTTAGTTTACCACCCCTCAGATCCTCTAACAAAACATAGCTATCCCATGAACAGTGAAACTTATTATATTTTGATTCAAGAAATTGAATTACTAATTACCACAGAGTGACAGGGATTACTAAAAAATTTGATTTTCCGAAATATATATCCAATATTTTTGTCAATTTGACGATATTTTACAAAAGTCACAAAGTTATCAATATTTTACCAAATTTATTGCCAAGTGAAACAGACAGACAGATAAAATTTTCTTAGATAGCATTAAGTCTAGACATGCAATGCGTATAATTTTTCATTGATGTTTTATTCAAATGATTTTGAGTTAAAATATGTAAAGTTATTATACATAGCTTTTACTAATTCCAAAGTGCCTAAATAGAACTTTTTTTTTACCAAGTTGTGTCTTTATGCACATTGAAAATAATTTAAAATTAAATCGTAAAAATAATTGTGGTACTGAAAGTTATTATACATGTTTCGAAAATGGATATTTTATATTTAACGACTAAAGGACACGGACCAGTTACTACAACCGAGGCAGAAAATATGCATCTCGTTTGCTACAGTGTATCCTTTAATCTGATGAAGGAATTTTTTCTTTCGAAACCGATCAATGCCGTTAAACCTTTATCTTATGCTATAAGTAAAGAAGTATATCAATTTTCAGATTATTTAGACAGCAGTTACAGCGAATTTTTTTTATTATGTTTCATCATTTTACGCAAATCACTGTTTGTCTCAAAGAGATGAGGGTGAATAGTCCTGACGATATTCCTACCATTTTCTTACATAGACAACTCTTCATATTCGATAAAATTATATGGGTTAGAAATAAAAATAGTACCCGTCTGCTCGTATTTAGTGTTATTCCGGATTTTTCGAGTAAATGAAGCTTTTAATTAATGGAAAATTAAAGCACGATTTGCTTTTTTCTAAAGAGTAAAATTTTGATTTTAATCTTGACAATGTTTGTACATGTGAGGTTTTTGTTTCATAATTACCATAACTAAAAAGAGGATAAGAATTTTGAGCTTCCCTGGAGTCATTGGACAATTCCGATTCTTTTTAAAAGCTCTTAAAGCCAATTGATATTTATAGAGAATTTTTTTCTGATTTCAAATATCCAAGCGAAAATCTCTTAAAATAATTATTTATTTAAATATCAAGAAATGAAAAAGCGCAAAATCTATTCAAACACAAAACGGCCCGTGATTGGCTGTGACGTCACATGGCCTGTTCGACATGTGATGCAACATTCTATTGCGTTTTGCCTTGAGATATTTGCAGGGTAGTAAGGGTTTAATTTTGAGTACAATTTAAGTTTTACTTTTGTACTTGGTCTGTTTGAATATAGATCATTTGCTGATTATTTTATTTTATTGAAAACATGGATTCTGGTTTTGATCCTAGTTTTTGAAGGGGAATCAGACAATTTGCCTAAAATCGATTTTACTGTTATGGAGCTCTATTTGGGAAATCGGAGCATTGCGAAAAATGCAAACACTTTGGACACCAATTTCTCCAAACCTGATAGATAAAAATATACATATTTTTTCTTTTCTGTTGATCCAGATTATGAATATATAAAATAATTTTAATACTTTGGAACTTTTTAGAAAACACTTTAATCATCTATCCAAGCGAGTGACTTTTTAATTTTTCTTACTTTCCCTCAAACTTCAAAGATAGACATAAATAGTAAGCGACAAAAATATGTATTAGCAAATTTAATTTCTGAATCTAATTTTTGAAAAAAAAAAAGCTAGTTTATTGAACCTTACTGACTTAGTTTTCGAGTAATCGTCTTGTCAAGTTGAAGAAGATTTAAAATTTTTCATTTTACAAGTTTGTAATGCTTATAAAAATCAAAAGTGCTAGCTATGAACAATAAGCAACAATTTGCAACTCTTTTAAAGTCTTGCAAGTGTATATAATTGGGTTTTGGATCGAGTGGTTATAATTTCGATAGCTTAGTTTTTAACCTGGATTTTCCAATAACTGGAAAAGCTACAATATTTAAAATATCATGATTGTTACAGCTCTGTGTCTTTACTTACTAATTGGTGAAATATGGGTGCACAAGAACGAGATATTTTATTTTGTTTAAAGAAATTAGAAGGCTAAATAAACTTAGAGATTCTAAAGATGTTTAATGATTGGTGGGGTTTGAACATAATACCTGGAAATATACATAATCCTGTATGTAATTATGTGCCGACAGACAAGTTTATAAATTAATTTGAATGTAAAGTCTCGTCAGATACATTGTTAAGTTTAATATATATACCGCAAAGCAAGTTAATAGAAATATTGCATATCCAGATGAAATCGGGACGAAAAGTAAAAGTGCTAGCTAGCCATAAACAGTTAGCAAGTAATTTGTAGCATTTTGAAAGCCTGTAAATGAAACAAATGAGTCTGAAAAAAAAAATCGAACAAATTGAATCTTATTGAAGTTTTATTTTACAATATATTATTTACGCAAAACCATTTCGGCTCCATTGGACTGGACAACACACCTCTGATTTTATTTATTTATTTTTTTTTTAATGTAATGTGCTGCGTAATTTTTTGAGTGCAAATAGCCTTTTATAGTTAAGTTCGTTATACAGTATATTTAAACTGAAAGTTTAGATTGAGCGGTGTATTTTTTCTGGGAATTAAAAATAATATTTATGTTTATATGTATATATATTTTTATGCATATATTTTTTATTACATATGATTTGTGAGGATTCTAAATGTAATATCTAGTAAATTATGTTTAACTTTTACGTTACGGCTCCAAGAATCCATTTTTTCAACTCCTTACCGGCAAAATAACTGAAAATTCCACCCTTCTAAATAAACGCCTTCAATGACCTTGTCTTTTGTTCGTAACTCGTTCCCCCTTCAGTCAGGAGAAACTTGAAGGAAGGGCTGCAGGCACTCTTCAAGTTTTCAAACGAAGATTGAGAGTTTCAAGAGAATTTCAGTGGTACAACTGTTGTACCGCCGTAAGGAAAAGGTTAAATTAAAAGAAGTTTTAAATTGTTTCCTATAATATTATATTTTAAAACCTATAATAAACAGTCAATCATTTGTGATTCTGAATACGCGAATCAATTTTAAATTATTTGTTAATTTATTATTTAATTTCTACTCCTTTTGTGCAGTGTTTCAAATTTGTGATTTATTTTTTTAGATAAAATATATTTTATAACTTTTCAAAAGCACATGTATTTAATGAAAATACTAAATTGCAACTGTTCACTGTAGTATACTGGTATAAAAAAGTTTTATGCACGGAATTTTTTATATTCTCTAAATTAACTGCGAACAGCACACACTAAACCGGGGACAAAGTCAATAATCCACTTTGAATCTGGCTTTAAATTATCCGTAATAGCAAAACTAAAAATAGAGTGCCGAACCAGTAGGGGCCACCCATAAGTATTTTCAAAGCTTCTCATAAAAACTTCTCATAAAAAGACTTTGAAAATTGGATTATACAGTCACTGATTTATTGTCATAACATACGTAATGAACACTCTTTAATGACAGTGGTGAATTTTATTTACAATCTGGCTTCCTGAGCTTCACACTATTTTTACGAAAAACACCACTTTTTGGCACAGATATAAATATTTTATCCGATGACGTAAAACTAGTAGTCGAGCACATTGGAGCGATACAATACTTATAACTATTCTGCAGTTTGGGACGGAAGAAAAAATTATAATTATCGGAACTTTCCGAATGTAACCAAACTTTTGCATCAATTCTCGAAGACGCGAGCCACGGACGAATCTTGTGACGTCACATTTCGTGCGCGCCGAAATAGGTCGTTTTCCCTCCACAATCAGAAAGGCGAACTTTGACTGCTAATAAAATATGAAAGACAGCTCTGAGAATAAAAATTTTTATACTTTTGTCTGTTTTACAACATTTCAAATCGAATAAAAAAATAAAAAAGAGTCCGGAATTCTCCATTATAATTGTAGGGCTGATTTAATATAGCAAACATATTAAATAAATTTCAACTGTTTTTGTTTGGTTACGAACTTTTGAATTTATTAAGCTGTTGAATCAATTAACTAATGAATTTAATAAGCGGATACCGCACTAGTTATTTTAATTGAAAATGCCAGGATATTGCACTACCTCAGTCACGTTGTAAGTAACAGGAATACTGAGTTTTGAGTTTGACTCCAGCTGCTGGAGAGCATTTTCAGGTATATACATCTCCAAGCTTCTCAGGATGCTCTTCTTAATTTTCTTGGATTCCAAGCTTTCCGTGGGCGAAAGAGTGTAGCTTGTAACCTATAAATATATATAATAAATCTTGTAACTTATATGCAATAAAGCTTATAAAATGTATGCAATATAGTTTTTTATCTTATAAAATATCCATATCATCCAGAGAACAACAACAACAAAAAAAAAAAATAAATAAATAAAAATAAAAAAAAAACATCAGTAAATTGTGATATTTTAATAAAAGGATGGATTTTTAAAGTAAGTGTTTCAGACTGTCTCCTAGCCCTATCGCTTAACAATCATATAAAAAAAAATCGATAAATATCTATTATGATTATACGCAAAATGTTATTTTGACATTTGACAATACCTATCCTATAAAATATCCATATTACTCAGAGAAAAAAATACACCAATACATTGTGGTGTTTTATTAAGAGGATGGACCTTTAAAGTAAGTGTTTCAGACTGTCTCCTAGACCTATTACTTAACAAATCATATAAAAAGAATCGAGAAATATCCGTTATGATTATACCTAAAATATTATTTTGACATTGTAACCAATAAATATATGAAATACAAGTAATGTGTAAAATATATGCAATACTTATCTTATAAAATATCCATATTATCGATAAAAAGTGCATCATTACATTGGGATTTTATATTAATAGGACAGTTATTTTTTAATGTTTCATTTAATGTGTATTTATCATTTTACTAATTATTTTATTTATCAGGGCACAATTCGAATTGGAAAGCACCTCACCTCTCCATTCTCCAGAGTAAACTTGATGGGCACTGAAAGCTTACCCTCCAACTCCAAGTTCTTCTTCATGAGGATGTCGCCATCCTTGCTGTCTACAGCCTTCAACGAGCCACTGGTGTACACATTTTCGATCTGAAATGATGGTAAATTTTGAATAATTATTTTTTTCATCACACTCGAAGTTGTTATTACCTTATTTCATCAAATATAAAACATTATCGATTGTAAGAAGCACTGTGATTTTCATAAGAAAATAGTTTGAGAAATTTCATTTCATGAAAGATTCAGTTCATTTTTTTTAAGGGAGAAAAAATGAACATCAGATTTGTTCTAAGAATTCAGACACTTTTACTTTTTCTATATATGTAATTATTGTGACATGGTCGAAAATTCGAAGTGTGTTTGTTTGTGTGGGTGTGTGTATGTATGTGTATGTCAGTGTGTATGTATGTTAGTGCGTGTATGCATGTTAGTGGCTGTGTGCATGTATGTTAGTGTACGTGCCTGTGTCTGCGATATATCACGGACGTATGGAGCGTTTCAAATGGAAATTGGTACAAATACTACAATCGGTGAGCACTGGTTGAGGTGGAACTCTATTAATTTTAAACGGAATCGAATGTTTGATTGACATTTTGAAAATATCATTATAAAATCAGAATCTTTAATAATGTTACATAAATGATCATTTCTTATGTAATTTTTTTTTATTTAAAAACGAATTACACAAACTTTAGGATGCTAGCATCAACCGTCCTCGAGATATTGCACATTTTTCAAATAAATTTATTAAAAAAATTACATAAAATTGAAAAAAAATCAATACTTATTGTGAAATATGTTCCCTTTTCATGTACAATATTACACGACACATTTTTTGACGTCATTCTCGTGAACCTAGTTCGTTCCATTCACGAGAGAACATACTTTGGGTAATAGTTTTGTATTTTTACGCCCAACAATTCGTTAATAGTCATTTATTTATATAAAAAAAAGCTCTTCCTTCCATCTGCCTGTAGCGCTTGGCAATACATTTTGCAAATTTGTCCACTAATTTAGTGAAATATTGCAAACGTTTTAAGAGTTATGCAAATGTCTTGATTACGAAATTCTACGAATGGAAATCTGATTATTTGTTAAAGAAAATTGTGTAGAAGAGATAACTACTTGAAACAGAACATTTTAATGTCCGTGCTCGTATTTAGCAAAATTTTGTGAAATGCGGAGACGCCATTATATTTTATGGCGAATAAAAATAGAAAATGTTGAACTTGATGAAACAATTACTTGAAAATTATACTAGCTTTATAAAAAAAAATAAATTATTGATCTAGAAACTGGATTTCCTACTGAGCAGTTTTATCCCTTGCTGTTTATATCTATCTCTTATATTTTAGAAAATATTTTGAGTGAAAGTAAGCAAAGTGATGCGAAACCTCGTTCGGACAAAACTTTTTATTTTAAAAAAGAGTTCAAGATAATGAAATATTGAAATAAATGGCATCCCATTTTCGACAAAACAGGTATTATTGTTTTAAATGTTTTTATCCATTAAGTTCGGAAATATATTAGTCCAAAGTGTTTACATTTTTCGTAACGCTCCGATTTCAGGCGGATACCTCAATCAGAGGCGTTCTTCACGTCTAAAAGAAGAAGGAGTTAATATTATAAAAGTAGGCCCAATGTTAAACCGTACAAGGACGACTAAACAACAATTGTAAAACGGAACATCCCCAAGTTAACTGGATCATAGTATGGTCGTCCTTTATGATTATTGTTTCACAGACCAACTGCAATAACACACTAGTTGACGTCTATAATTCTGCTGTATAGTACAAAAATCTTAGTGCATACGATTCCCCGTACTTTTCTCTATATAGGATTGTCAAGTTAGGTTTGGGATGCAATGGTATGAATTTTTTCAATTCATTAGCAATTTCTTGGCTTTATTACGTACTTTAAGAATGTGTTCCTTCTCATCCTTGGCGAGGAATAGGACGTCAGCTTTGATAGCACTCTTAGAGACTTGATTGCTGAGCCCCTGCACACCAGACGTCACATTGAATTCGACGTCGTACTTGTAAAGCTCTCCAACCTTGAATCCTATATAGAAAGAAATGTATTTTTACAGATTGCACGAGAAGGAGAAATGAAGTGTTGAGTCAAAAATTCTCGTCAAAGATTATTTGGCAACGTTTTCAATTGTTTTATTGGTATCTTAAATGAAGTGTTACCACTACATATTGATATAAAGTCCAGAACGAAATAGCCTCTCATAACATTAGGAATTCATAATTTTTAGATAACAGTCTATTGGATACTCAATATTTTGTCCGTCCTTCGGTGTACAGCCTTTAGTTCGATGGAGCGTGCCCCACAAAAGGCTGTAGAATTTAACGAATTATTGCGTCATTGTTAAGTGGACGGAACTGATTTTACCGTATTTAGAAAGCCAATCCTTGCTGATAAAAATACCAAAACCCAATTCAGACCGGTCCAAAACTAATCCCAAAATGACCTAAAACAAAACTTTTTCAATCCATTTTCGTTATTTATAAAATGGTGGGATCCTATGCCATAATACTAAGCATATTTTTATAGGTAAGAAACTGTAAAATCTGTCCAAAATTTCTGTTTTAAAACTCAAACCGGTTACAAATTATCCAAAAATGCCAGTGCTGAATTTATTAAGTGATTAAATTCGGTGCCAAAATACTAAGTACATTATTCTGAAAGAGAAAACTTGAAATCTGATTAAAATTTCTGTTCGGTTCCGAAACCCAAATATAAATCAAATTTTGTTTTGTCTCCGGTACTCAATTTCTAAGTCAAACGGATTAAAGCCTTATTAACCGGTTCGATTTTACTAATAAAAATGTTTTGATAATATAGATAAATTTCTTTACTTGAAAATATACCATATCTGTTCATAATTCTGTCCTATAATATCCGTAAATATTAGAAGTGTATCTTTCTTATTCTGTGTGAAGCTTCAAATTCAATTTTGAAATGAATTTGTATGTTAAGTGAGTAATTTTTAAATTTGATTTTACACATATTCCGGTCATTCTGAATTACTAATTCAGAAAACACGAGTCATTGGGAAAAATCAGAATCTTGGAATGAATAATAAAAAAAAAGAAGTAATAAAATTAAAAATTTCTAAACGTGGTTTTTAACTCTCCATTGTCCGACTTACCTTTCAATTGAAATATATTCTACATTGCTCGATACAGATAAACATTATTAATTTTAGATAATGCTCTCTTTGCTAATTAACAATTTAGTAAATGTTAACTATGATCTTTCTTTTTTCCTCAAGATTTTCGTCCATCTTAGCTGAAACATACATTGTTTCTAGGAAAGTTCTTAAGTACCACAATAACTTGTGAGAACTAAATAACATTTCGCTATTATTTCCAAAAGTTTTCATTACAATTTATGTTTACGTTAAATTAACAACTCTGACTGGTTCGGTTAGATAGACCAATCACCGAGCCGAGTAACATTCTGCGATCCTGGGGTGGATACAGGATAAAATTTTGGATTGCGAGTAAGTTAGAGGACTAATAGAGACGAGAATTAAAAGATGAATTAGATAGTTGGAAAGCAGCTTAGTTGACTGGAAGGCTAGATAGTTAGAGGAGTAGGCAGTGAAAGGAAGTGAGGCTGGCTAAGCTGATTAAGTTGAGTGCGTGTGTTAAAAAGATAGAGCGACTCGCCCTAATGGATACCACTATGACCAGATGGGTTCCCAGGTTAGCCGAAACAAGGTTTCGTGGTAAGAGAAAAGAGTTGGGTAAGCATAAAAGCTTTATCACTAATCCACAGATTATCTAAATAAGCGTTATTAGCAAATGACTGTTCTATTCAGAAATGCTAACATAATCAACACTTATATGCACAGGAATCTAATACAGAGCCTGCTCAAAATGTCAGCAGCACTGCATATTTGAATTCAAGAAAGAATATAGCCACGTACTTTGACAATCGATATGCAGTGTTCCTTATGATACGTCATTTTTACCGGTATTTATCACCGTCCATATACGCGTATTGTGCGTTCCTGATGCCTATCCCTACTAATTAACAATTCTGTATAGGTTTGTAATTGTTATTTTTCTTCACTCGCTTTGCTGTCGAGTTCGCTATCCTGATTTTTTTAATTCTCTGCTAGGAGCGCTGCAATCGCTTTTATTCGAGATCGGCCATGGTCACTTTAATGTAGATAGACATAACCTGTACACCCATACACAGTTCCTCACAAAGTTATTAAGGGTGCATAAGAACTTTCCTAGGAATCCTGTATATACTTGCCTATCTGAAGTTACACTTGTACTTATCTGTCTTATCACCAGAATATGAAAATATTCATATTTTATGTTGAACATTACTTTTTTGTGCATTAATCGATTCTGCGTGTCTAAAAACTTAGATACTAAATTTTGTGTTATTTTTTTTTAATTACTATACTTTTTTTGTTGCTATATTACTTTTTGTTGGTAATCATTTAAAAAGTTTTGAATACCAACAAATGCCGTGTGGCGTTATGGAGAGTGAACCGAACATATGTTCGCTCTAGTTTATCTTACAACTATTATTTTCATTTTCTCTGTTAAGGCACATAACAACTGTCAAATATGTATTTCAAAAGTGTTTACTTACGTGGTCCACGCAATATGTGCTGAGGTGTATGATGAGCCTCTGAAAAGAAAGTAAAAAAAAAGTGTTAATACAAGTTTAATATTAGTACTCTAGGTTATCATGGAGGTAAAGGGAAGGAGTTAAAATTCCGTATTGGGAGAACGTCAAAATTGTTTGAGACTATAATGTAGGTGGCGCTCGTATTTTTCGCATTCTCGGTTATTACATGTATTTCTATTGCAAAAGATTCGTTTTGCATTAAATAATAGTCATTTAAAATGTTAATTATACAAATGTATTACATGAATTTATTACTCAAATTTATTTTCTCTTTTAATTTGTATTTGTCTCCATATATTCTGTAGCCTGTTTTACAAATAAAACCCAAACACTTAAATACTTTTACTTATAAATTGTTAACTTTGAGTAATAAATTAAAGACAAGTTCTTAGATTTTAAAAAGTCATTTAATAAACCTGCTATAGACGTATATTTAAATTAAAAGCCAGAGTGCTTTCGGGCATCTTTATACCCTTCATCAGTGGCATTGCCACTGATGAAAGGTATAAAGATGCTATAAAATGTATAAAGAAAGGTAAAAGGAAAAGGTAAAAGGTAAAGAATTCTAAAAGGTATAAAGAAAGGTATAAAGAAGATTGAAAATTTTACGTTTTTGAAGTTTGTAATGCTTATCCCAAAAACTAAATGTACAAGCTATGAACAGTAAGCTAATCATGTACAAATAACGCTATAAGGGTATACAATTATATTTTGGATCGGGTTCTTAGTTTTCAAAATAAAGCGGTCATAATTTCGATATTTTAATATTTTGAACTTCGAAAAAGTGATACTAATTTCAATATTTTAGCTAGATATGAATGTAAGCAAATAATTTGTAGCTCTTTGAAAGCCTTACAAGGATCAATTAATTAATCAATCAATCATGGTGAGAGAGGTGCCGACTCATTAAGTTTACAACCTGGCTTTGCCTCAGCACTGAATTTGATATTCGACGATATTACATAAAACATTTCTTTTTAAGTATGTAGAATACTATAGATACCGTAAGTCAGTTGTCATATTATAGCAGTTTGGGTAGATGCAGGAGAATCTCTTGCATATACCCACAGTACAATACGTAAACACATACAAAGCATAAATCTACTCATATGTTCGGTTCTGTCAAAAATAATATATATTAAACATTTTTAAATGGCATATATCTATACAAATTAATTTCTAAAGATAAATAGAGTTATATACATATTTGAATAAACGGGATTTAACTCAAACTTTATTTGTTCTCAAAACAACCTACATACATAATGCACACAATACTTCTTAACATTATTCAATATAAAATAACTCTGGATAATTGAAACTTTATTGGAATTTAATTGTACAAGGTGTTATTCACGTAAATCCATTTCGACTCCATAAGCCTGGAACTATCGCAATTTTTTATCCAAAAATGTTCAATACGAAAGTTTTAATGTATTAAAGCAGTATTATGAAAGTTTCATAGTAATTTTCTCAAGTTTATATAGGGCAAATATCTGAAACCACCGCCATTTCCGGGCTTAAAAGTCCCGGCGTTTATTTTAATAAGTTTTCAACTTTTTTTTTAAAAACATTAAACGCAGTTTTCTTCAATTTAGATTTTTAATTGCTTTAAACTACATTTAAATTCTTATATTTCAAAAGATGATGGATGAAATGCATAAATATGTTTTATGTTTGTTGCTAATATAATATGTTGAAAACGTTATTTTGAATTTGTTTATTAAATTATTAAAGCTTTTTTTTTAATAGAAAAATATTGAACTATCACAAGCTTGCGAAGAAAGCTGCATCAATTAAGTTAAAAAGTATTAATAGTATCGGTTAGAATATTATTATTAAAATTATTAATAGTAAGAATTAAATTCAAAATAATGTTTTCAAGAGTTTAATTTGCTTTAAAATAAGATATTGAGCAAGTATTTAATACCACAAAATAGTGAGTTATTCTAATTTTAAAATGCATATATTAATTTTAAGTTCATTTAATAAAATTTAAAATAAGAATTTCGAAAATAAAAAAAATTATTTTTCATTATGTTTTTGTTGTCCTTCACTTAAAATAAAAACTTTTGTAATATAATTAAAAAAAAATGAACGAAACTGCAGTGATCTGCCTCGACCAAATTTAATAAGTCATTTTAGATATCCAAATAATAAAAATATTTATAAAATATTATTTTATAAAAAAAAAAAAATTCTTTAAAATTCTATGAAGTTAAATAAAAATTGTATATGATCTGATGAAAGCCATATGTTGTACGAAAATCTTCTTATGACGAAACATTCTTTGGGACCCGTATGATTCTCGACGTATTTTTTCCCACCGTGATAAGTAAATACAAATTTTCGCCTACCTGCCAAGGCAAGAGCTAACAATGCTATCGCCACTAGGAACTTCATTTCGGTCGCTGTACAAAGAGCCCAAGCGACGTGGCTTAAAAAACAAACACTTTTTTGGTATATATACCCTCTAAATTTGCGCAGACTGTCATTTCTGGAGATCAGGAAATCAAATCTGCCTACCCGTCCAGTTTTTAGTTTTAGCGATAACGCGCTATGTTGATAACCCTGGGTATTAGTTTAGACTAGTCTAAAGTTTCCGAGACATCTTGTAATGGAAACTTTCATAAATTTTTATAATTTAAAACAGACGGCGATATACATTAAGGAACTGTTGTAACTTTGCCTAAATATTGGTGTGTGTTTTGGGGTGAAATTTATAAATAGTAAGCTTGAAATATACAGTATCGAAAATGATATGTCTCTGTACAGTTATATTTCAGCTATCATTGTCATAAAATGTGGCTTACACAACATAAATTGTAATCATGTTTAAAATAACATTTTTGAAAATCATGATCTTTCAAATTATTACCTAGAAATATCATTATTACATGAAGAATACTTCAATGTAAACATTTATTCAAACAAGGGCAAATTATTGCTTTATAAAATAATTATAATGCATTTTTTTTTTTTTAATTCTCCATATTGAGATTTCGAGACAAAATATTTTAAATGTTAACATGTTTTTAAGTAAGAGTAGTAGTTTATTAAAGATTGATGCCTGTCTTTGATTACATGGCACCTATTACTTTATACGTACATACGTAGTATAATGTGTAGGGAAGTATGGTGTCCAAATTTCAAATTTCACTTTTCGACGAACACCTTTTGAGCATCCATGAATTTGAATCGAACGTTTCAAAGGGATATCTGTATGTTTGCGTGATGAGTTTGTGGACACGATATTTCATGAGCTAAGTCAGCGAGTTCAATGCAATTTGGTATGATTGTCATAATCTATAAATACTGGAACTCTTGATTATAAAAATATTCGAATATTTAGAACTCAACACATTTTTGAATGATTTAAAGAAATCATGCGAAATCGGGACATTCATTCATACGTACAGCTTAAACTGCTGCTAAAGTAATAAAACTAAAATAACTTCGTTAAAAGCAGCATACAACACAAAAATAATATTTGGAAATCACTTCCATTGCAGGAGACAGCATCTGTGGACCGAGTCGTGCTTTATGCTCTCGTCAGTATGGAATAGCCGTTATCTCCAATGGCAGCACGAGAACTTGCTATATGCTTCAATTTTGCTCTCTTCCATGGGAACTGGCCATTTCAGTTCTTACACGTATCCAGCATTAAATTAATATACAATATAACTCGAACTGCGCGAAGCTGCAAAGACGAAGTTCAGAATCACAGAACCCGTCTGTAAGGGGTGTCTCCAAAAATTTGGAAGTCTTTCACATTGCAGGTAATGACACCAGGTCCACGAATGCTATTATCTGCAACTTAAGTGTGTTTCAAATTTTCGGAAATGCTCCTAACAGGCGGGTTCTACGATTTGGGATAAAAATAATAGTGCCAACCGGTTTCAAAAAACGAGAAACAGTCTTAGCTGGGGCACAGAAGAAGCGCAACACTTGTGAGGGCTAGATCGGCGACTGATGTAAGAACAGCAAATGTGGCTGAAGCAGAGGAGGAGGGGGGGAGCAACGACGAGAGAAGGAAAAAAGAGTTAAAAATCAAAGAAGGAGGAATAAGAGGTAGGACACAGTGAATGAACGATAAAATACCAAAGAAGAAAGTGAATGTCTAACAAAGGGTTTAAACTTTAAAGCACTTATTCAGTGAGTAAAACTACGAACATAAGAGTCCTATTAAATTAGGAAAGACGGTTAACCGTTTTAGGAAGCTACATGAGTCGCCCCAATCAGCACTAAAATATCACATTCTAAACAAATACGAAGAATAAGTAGAAGAGAAAAATGGTTTTGGAAGCTAAAGAACTAACATCGTCAGCAAATACTTCGGAAATAAAAATACCGTCAATCGTGTTAAATAAGCAATCATTTTATACTTAATGTAAGATCAAAAAGCGAATGGATTTCATTTCAGGACAACGTTCATCAGGAAATGCTCTCCAGATATAAAATGTTTTTCGAAAAAGAAATATATATATATATTATAAAAGAGTTACACAAAACTAAATAAATATCTGTGCAATATACAGTCGAGGGAGACTGGCTATCTAAGGGATGAATCCCGCAGCTCAAACTGTTGAAGGTAGAAATTCGAAACTTTGCGTACACGTGAGACTTGACCTATAAATGATGAGAAAAATCTAAAATCTTGAAATTTTATTTGAAAAATTAATAGATCTAGATTTTTTTTTGTTCGAACATTCTTCCAGCTATAACTTGTGCTTAATACACAAATTTCGTTTTCATACCATCCTGCTCAGAAAAATAAATATGCTAAATGTTCTTAATTGACTCTTTTAGTGTATAATCAACTGTTCTTGGGATATTTTAATATGTAATTATAGCGGACGATTTTTTTTATTATATTTTATAATTCAGATTTTACACAGTTTTTAATTTTGTAATCACAGTAACAGAGTTAAGCTTCAAATATTAATATCGTCTGTTGGTATTCCGACATAATTACTCCGAGATTCCGACATAATTACTATATATAGTAATTAATACAATAATCGAAAATCATTAGCACATTACAACTATTTACAATATAAAAAAATGTGAAATACTCTAAGCTCTCTCAATGCTTCTCACACAACTAAGAACATGGCGAAAACGTTTAACACGCTGTCTTCACTCGTTGGTCTACAAAGAGTAGTACCAGCGATAGCCGCCTCCCCCACACACTGACTCACTGGTGAACGTAATAGCCTATGCAACGCTCCGTTCTTACTCTACCCATTGCAATTATCACTCCACTATTGGAGGAGTATCACTTTTCGTTATGCTCGGATTTCTATTACACGAATTTGAACCGTGCTTTAAGTTCCATTTCTAAAAATTCGTAATAATTGATACTTCACTACATGCAAGCTCGCTATAAATGGGACTCCACTGTATTGTACACTAAATTCATTACTATCATTCTCGTTGTTTTAACGTGTTCTAATTGCGAGAAAAGACACCAGATTTCTTTTTGAGGGTCAACTTTTACTTATTCCACTTTTACTTATGCCATGTTTTACTTATTCCACTTGATATCAAATAAATAATAACCCATTTCGAAATTTTCGCAAATGTGAATGGTGGGAAATTCATTCATCAAACAGTATTTTCATGTACAGTATTCAGTAGTAGTAAAAATAGGGGCGTTCACCGCCGATGGCGGAGTAATGCGGAGCGCGTAGCAAAATGGCCGCCATCTTGAATTCCGTAATCCTGGACGGGAGTGTAAAAGGGGGGAGAATGAAAAAAGGTGGGGGTGAAAAATTTTGGAGAAACTTTTTGTCGGGTGGTAATGATTTTGTAGTCTTGTACGAGGGGTTGAGGGGGAAATAAATTTTTGGAATGAGATTTTTCAAAGTACGGAATAAACTTTTTTCGGGGTGGCAACACCGGTGGTGGCGGAGCAGTGTCATCAGCGCCCCCTAGCGGCAGAAAGGAGAACTATGGTATGAAATTGGGGATTTTTTCTAAGTACGGAAGAAACTTCTTTGGGGTGGCAACACCTCCGCCTCTGCGACAGAGGCGGAATGAAACCATCAGCGCCCCCTAGCGGCCTAATGGGGTACTAATAGGGAAATTAGGAATTTTGTGAAAATTAATAAAAAATTGAGTTTTTAAAATTTTTTAAAAACTTTTTTAATTTTACCAAAATATGACACAGAGGATACTTTCTGGAAATACCAAAAAAATATTTATTTTTTCTTTCCAGATACTATTTTTAGGCGGCATTGCTCCAACCGCATTCTGGCGAACCCACCTTTCTCTACTACTAGTATCCTCACCTTTTTAAGATTATAAATGGTTATATAGCATATGTAAATGATAATTATAAGTAATTTGAGGGTTTTAGCTAGTTTCTGGGTGAATTTGTTGATTTTTTAGGATTTTTGGCCCATGCTCATTCTATGAATCCCTGTAAAGTGCGCTTTACCGTAAAAAATACGGGTTTCACGTTTGATATTTGTATGTGCGTTGGGGGTGAAAGTGAATGTTTTATTATGGATTGTGGTTGCTATGGGTTACGCTTAGTGTATGAGGAAGTGAGTGTTGGTGTCTCGGGGAGGGAGGGGGAGAGAGGAGTATATGTTATTCGGGGGGTTTTATGCTTGCAAGGGATAGCGCGTTGCTGTATTGTATACGGATTGGAGGTTCTAGGGCATTTTTCTTTTCGCAAAGGGATTTTCTTTCATTATTTTATTAAAATCTATTATTTTTTAAGATGTGAGTGTATTTAATGTATCGATTACGATTATTAAAAGGATATAATCGATTGCGAATTTCAACAAATTGTTTATTTTTTATCGGATTTGTGCATAATTACATTCGCGTGATGTAACCTTCACGTGACCTTGGCATGCCCTTGGCGGAAGGATACACCAAGAACTCTTTAAAGATAACCTTGGCGGAAGGATATTACAGGAACTATTTTTTCTTTATGAATGGGCGTAGGCAGCGTAGGCTTTAAGCAGCGATTTTATCATTTCTGCTGTGGATTTCGTGCTGTTAAGAGGTGTTTCAAGTTGTTCTGCGGATATGTTTGCCTTAGAAAGTAATATCGGAGGTACTACCCCTACTGTTACTGACGTTCCTATGCTTAATGCACCCTCTTTGAACAGAATTGGACATGTAAGTACTTGTTTTAATGTGATTTTATTCTCTCATTTTATTAAATTTTGTATTTTTATAATGCATAACAACTTTTTAATGAGTGTTTTTATGAATTTAATGAAATGTCTTGGGGTTTTAGTATCTGGATATATTCTTTAATTCAGGAATTTTATTATTTCTAATGGGGATAATATAAAGGATTCATGATTTCTTTATATACATCTTGAGAAATGTATTACAATGTTACCGAGAATAGCGTGTTTATACTAAAGTCTTGTATTTTTTTATCTTTTGCAGGTGTGTTTATCCTGTGATAGACACTTTTCTAGAAAAGATGCCTTAGCAAGACATATGAAGATTCATTCTGACGATGATGCCTTGAATTATCGATGTAAAGTATGCGAACGTGCATTTGTTCGTAAGGAAGACTTGGCTAGACATGCGAATACGCATTCTCCCGTTAAAGTGTTTGAATGCACTCAATGCTCCATACAGTTTACTAGACGGGATAACCTGAAGCGCCACCTGATACTTCATCTGAAGGATGGTATGAAATGCAAGCATTGTGAACTTATATTCAGCAAGAAAAGTGACGCCCTGCGCCACCAGCGTATTGAACATGGTTCTAAAAAGAGAAAAAGCTCCTGCTTTAGCCTCAACTTCTAATAAACGCCCCAAAATTGCAGCAAAGAAGAAGAAGGGTTTAGATGTATTCTCTGTACACACTCTGGAACCCACTGAAAGCGTAGAGGGGGATCTTATGCTATGTTTTGATGAGATTCGCCCTCAGCTATTGAAGATATTAAAAGACGAACTTGATGCATACAGATCTATTAAGTGGTATCTTATTGCGGATGTGCAATTTATTCGTGACATTGCAAATTTGCAAATGGCCAAGAGATATCCAGCTCATATTTTAGAACAGATGTTGTGACAGAACTTCGTGATGATACCCCTCCCAACAATGCTGAAGAAGCTTTTTCCCAAATCTTGAAGTTATTCGAAGAATTCGTCAGCCGGGGCTCTGGATGGACTTTACAAAAGATGCGAAAGATAGATGTTTTCTGTGCAAAGTATAAGCCTCTTGCAGCTTCTAGCTATATACCCTTGCCAACAAAACTTGCAGCCAAGAAAGCTTTACTAAATATTCGAAATGAAGACCAGAAATGCTTGGTGTGGTGCCTATTAGCCCACAAATATTATATATCCCGTGAAGATAAGCCTGAAAGAGTCTCACATTATCAAAGTTTTGAAAATGACATTAAACTTGGAGATATTCAATACCCTATCTCAGTTGTGAAGATTCCTCAGATTCAAAAATTGAATAATATACGAATAAATGTATATGGATACGAAGATAAAGATATTTTTCCTTTGCATATATCCAAACGTGAAGATGAAGACTGTGTGAATCTCCTGTTGATTAGTGATGAAGATAAACAACATTATACTTTAATTAGGAATATGTTACGCTTGCTGGGAGATATAACTAAGCACAATGGAGCTCAATATGTATGTTATAGATGCTTACATCGTTACAGTAGAGACGATCTTTTACAAGATCATGCTCAATATTGCAAAGAACATGCACCTCAGCGCATTAAAATGCCCTCGGAAGATCAGAAATATCTCCAATTCACGAACAAACAGTATCAGCATTCCATCCTTTTCATCATTTATGCTGACTTTGAAGCCCTGATCGTTAAAGAAGACACTACTAAACCCTCGAATATTAGATCCTACACTCATAGACTAGCGATTCATGAACCTTGTGGATATGCTTATGTTATCATAGGGCCTGATGGAAAATGCCTGAAACAAGCTACGGTGTATCGAGGTATTGACCCTGTGAATCAATTCCTTAACAATTTGATAATGGAGAAACAGTATCTTGGAGAGAAATTACGTTATGTTAAACCACTGCGAATGACTAAGGAGAATGAAGTTGACTTTGAAAGAGCTACCTATTGTAACGTGTGCCATCGTGAACTGAAAACAGATCATGTGCGTGATCACAATCACGTAACTGGAGCCTATAGAGGTGCCCTGCATAATGCCTGTAATCTTAACTGTAGACAAACTATTAATATTCCTGTAGTGTTTCATAATTTAAAAAATTATGACTCTCATCATATTATGCTGAGTTTTGGGAAATTGCAAGACCATAAAATTGATATGATTGCCACTAATATTGAAAAATACATATCTTTTAAGATTTCAAAGAAAGAGGGGCCCCGTGTCTGTTTACAATTTATTGATAGCCTACAGTTTCTGAATGCTTCCCTGGAAAAGCTAGTTTCCAATTTAGACTTGAGTGAATTTCATATTCTCAGAGAACATTTCCCTGATATAGTACAACAGAATGCTCTTATTAGGAAAGGAGTATATCCCTATAGCTATATGACATCCTTTCAAAAATTTGATGAAAATGTACTCCCTCCCCCTTCTGCATTTCATAATGATATTAAAGGCGAAGATATTAAGAGTGAAGATTATCGGCATGCCCAAACTGTATGGGATACCTTTAACATAATGAACTTGGGAGAATATCACGACCTGTATGTGAAAACAGATGTGCTACTGTTAGCCGATGTATTTGAGAATTTTCGAAAAATTTGTAAGAACTATGATTTAGATGCCGCTCATATGATGACCGCCCCTGGACTGGCTTGGCAGGCCTCTTTGAAAATGACTGAGCAAACCGTAGAACTACTCACTGATAAAAATATGCTACTGTTTATAGAACGTGGAATCTGCGGTGGCATATGTATGATAAGTCAGCGTAGATCCGAGGCTAATAATCGTTATTTGGAAAATTACGATTCTACTAAGCCTGATAAGCACATTATCTATCTTGATGCGAATAACCTATATGGTTGGGCCATGTCTCAACCACTGCCCTATGGTGGGTTTGAATGGATATCTACAGAAAATTTGAATGAATCCTGGATAATGAGTCTAAAGGATAATGCCAGAGAGGGAATATTTGAAGTGGATCTGGAGTATCCTGAATCCTTACATGATTACCATAATGAATACCCTCTAGCCCCTGAAAAGGTGAAGATTGAGCGAGAAATGCTGTCCCCTTATTCTGAACGACTGGTTCAACAGTTACATCATGGACATTTTGTTAGTACCACGAAATTGGTACCCAATCTGCATGACAAGAAACATTATATTGTTCACTATCGTAACCTTCAACTATACCTATCATTAGGTTTAAGACTCAAGAAAATTCACAAGGTCTTAAAATTTAATCAGAAGCCTTGGTTGGAGAAATACATCCAATTTAACACAGAAGAAAGAAAGAAGGCAAAGACTAATTTTGAGAAAGACTTTTTTAAATTGCTTAATAACGCTGTGTTTGGAAAAACGATGAAGAATCTTCGAAATCGAGTGAATATTGAACTAGTGAATTCTTCAAAGTGGGCCCTGGAGGTGGTGGCATCCCCAGCTTATAGAGCTAGCAGGATTTTTAGCGAAGATCTGGTGGGTGTTGAACGCGTAAGGAGTTGCATTTTAATGAATCGGCCTACATACGTTGGCTTTGCTATCTTGGAGTTATCTAAACTCCTGATGAGTTTCATTATAAACATATTAAAAGCCAATATGGTGAAAAAGATTCACTTCTCTTCACCGATATTGATTCACTGGCTTATGAAATCCAAACTGCTGATATTTATGATAATATGAACCAGCATAAACAACTGTATGATTTTTCTGACTATCCCAAGGATCATCCCCTCTTCAGTGAAGACAATAAAAAACGTATTGGATATTTTAAAGATGAACTGAATTCAACCTCCATTCAAGAGTTTATAGGACTTAGACCTAAAATGTACTCTATTCTATCATCTGCTGGAGAGAAGAAAAGAGCTAAAGGTGTTTCTACACATGTGGTTGCACGGAAAATTACACACAATGACTATAGACAGTGCTTGCTGAGTGTTAGGCCTTCCATGGAAGAGCAGATTAGAATTGATAGTAGCCATCATAAACTATTCACTGTATGCCAGAACAAGGTGGCTTTGTCACCCATTGATGATAAAAGATATTTACTCGAGGACGGCATTACAAGTTATGCCTACGGACACTTTAAAATAAAAAAAGGAAAAAGAGAAAGAAGGAAAAAAATAGAGATTGTGGCGGTGTATCCTATACACTGGGTGGAGGTGGGACCACAATTAAAAAAATAATACATTTTTCTAACAACATCTAATTTCTTAAAGATACATTACTGCATTTGGATAGTTGAAAACAAGTATCTATGATTATTGAGATACACAGCCCCTCTCATACATCCATTTCCCGAGATTCCCGAAATTCTGCTACTTTAAAACACCAATTCACGCGATTCTACTACTTTAAAACATCAATTCACGCGATTCTGCTACTTTTAAAACACACCTTTTTGGCCGTATTTTTGCAAAAACGCTAATTTTTTTTCAAAAAATTGCAAAAGTGTGAAAACCCATGTTAATTCCCATAGAGAAATCCAACAACTCCAAAACTTCAACTTGCTGAAAAAACGCACATTTTTGTAGTTTTTTTAACGTTTTTAAAACTTTTTGTGAAAAAACGCCAAAAGTGGCACATTCTTAAAATTTATGTTATTTCCCATACAGAAAACCGACAACCCCCAAAATCCGACTTGTTGAAAAAAAAAACTTACATTTACGAAATTTTGTTACTAAAAAACAAAAAAAGAAAATACTTTATACGTCATAAACTTCACTCTCTTCTGTGACGTCACCTTATGGAACTGTGCTGCCTCACACCGACTTCTGAGAACCCCTATGTTAAAGCATGGGACTTTACCACCGCCTCTGTTGATGCACTCATTTTCTGGTCTCGGAGGGTCCCCCATGTTAAAGTATAGGGTTCCACCGCCTCTAAAGTGGCGCAGAACTCTCCCTATTCATCTACTTTCAGTGTTCGTTTTACTTTTGGCGCTGCTTCAATTCTTAAATTTTTAACTAACGCACACAGCGTGCCACAGCACAGTATGTGGTATATATAGATATCTTTTATAAAATATTTCTTTTGTTAAAAATAAAATCGGCATAAACCAAACCCATATATTCCACAAATACGCTGGGGACAGCTAGAAATTCCAATGTTTATAATTCAAATTTGATTGCGTTCTCGAATTATTCAACATTTTCGAGTAAATCTGAAGGTCGAGGCCCTTAGTTTACAAAAATAATTTAAGTTCGAAAAACTAATTATGAAAATCGGCTTTGTAGATTACGAGGGCAATTTTGAAACAGATAAAATCATTAACTTATAAAACCGTCATAATTTCAATTGGAAATCATTTTCGCATTATTCAAAATCTTGGGGTAGGTCTTAATTTGCGAAAAGAATTATGACACTCGTCTGAGTAAATTTCGCTGGCAATTTTGGGAGAGATGAAGTCAATTTAAACAAGAAATATCAATTATTCATAAAGCATTGATTATGAAACACTTTCCAACTGAAATGCAATTTTAATTAAACATTTCAAAAATGTGATACATTCGGCGCTGATATTTTTTAAATTATCATAGTACTACAGGGATTTATTTTACTTGAAAACTTCAAACTTCGTCGATATATACAATTCTAGTTACACAAAATGAATTTTATTCACATGGCGTCATCGAAATATGGATTGTCTGCTTCTCTATGTAAAATCAATGAATATTTCATTCTTATCACTTATATTCCAGACTACAGAGTAAATAATATTGCGGGAAAAATTATTTAGCAATTCTTATACAAATCACCTTACAATCGCTTAATTTGTTTAAATTCTGCATGCTGTATGATAGCATTAAATTTAGGCTACGTTGTAGGAATAATCGAAGTTTAGTGATCATTTAAAATAAAAAATATTGTAATTGCGTGGGCACAGAATTTAGATACACCGATGATACGAAAATTAAAGTTGTTTTATGACGGATGCAACACTAAATATTAATTTAAAGAATCTTTAAACGTCACGATTTCTACACCGGGAAAAATGGATGCCATGTTTTATTTTGCAATTAGTCACGTGAACTATTCATATAATATGGGTGTAATTATTATTTCAATTTTATTAACACTTTACAACATAGTTGAAAAGTGTTTATGACTTTGTTCATTCTGTCTGTCTGTCTGTCTGTCCGTTAGCACGATAACTGCCGTAAAAATGACTTTATCAAAATGAAATTTTAGTATATTTTTCAGACGGTCTGTGGGACCTATGGGAATATAAATAAATACCGCCAGCCAATTAGTTTTTTATTGAACCCGGGTTGAAAAAATGAAATACATTAAACCCTATGGGACCTAATTCTTCAAACATTTTTTAAGCAAATTTAAAATTCACAAATTGCTTCGAAATTTTTAGGAAATATTCACATTATCCCATAAAATATATAAAAAAAATTTCAGTGAAATATGTTAAGTAGTTTTTTAATTAAAAATTATTTAATATAGGGAAAAAAATAAATTCAATTAAATTCTGACTTTTGGGATATCCAGAAAGAAAAAAGATATATATTATATAATAAATGTCTTTCCAAGAGTTTAATCATTTTGTATATGAGAGAGGCTTTACATTTTGAAATAAATTTGGTAGATAACAATTTTTCAAATTTTTTCTTAATTTTATATAACTCTTACTGATATACTTATTTGATGGCATTTTTAATGCACTTTCCTACGTCTTGGAGAGCTAAAATTTGGTACACAGCTTAAATTTGTTGAACATTTTATTCTACAAAAATTTGGTGGATTTTTAAATATAGATCATACATTTTTTTCGAAATGACCTGCAAATAATCCCCGTTCATTTCTATAAATCATTGTTCTAATATTGTTAAAAATTCTGATGTGGGCAGCACATGTCTTTCTCTGCAGACTCATATTCACGTTTTCTTTATTTCTTCAATAATAATTTGAGTTTATCTACACAAAATAACAGCCACAAGTATTTTAAATGACATTGAATTTGCACGTTAAACTTAAATTTGGTTCTCATTTGATAGCTGGACTTATTGTCAAAGGTGGCGTAGGGAAAACGCGAAAAAACTAGAATATCTCAAGAACGGCTAGTCCTAGCGTAATGGGGCTAGTCTCATTCTTTTTATTGTCAAAAATCACGTATAAAATAGGAATTTAATTGATATAATTGAGCACACGTAGTCTTTTATTTTTATATTTAACGATTTTTGCAGGCCATTTCGCAAAAATAGCCCGTTCCTTTTTCCCGAATCGTACTAGAATAACCTACAAATGATTTATATACCAAATTTTGTTAAATTTGGTATATAAATCACTTGTTGGTTATTGAATTATTATACACCAAATTTTGTTAAATTTGTTCCATTAATTTTTAGATAGAGTGGATAAAGGCAATTTCTGCCGGCCATTTCGCAAAAAAGGCAGATTCTTTTATTACGAATCATACTATAATCTAATGAACATCGGGATTTCCCACAAAAAACACACCTACTAAATTTTATGAAATTTGGTCCATTAGTTTTTCAATTAGAGTGGATGTAATATCCTCACAGACACACAGAAATATACACAGATACACCCTTACACACAGACGTCTTCCTAAAAATTGTTTTTTCGTGTTCTAGAAGTCCCAAAACGTGTAGATCCTTCGAAAATTCGAGTTCCGATCTTCGGCACGATTCCAATACTTTGAATACATACACATATACACACATATATATTATCTGTGTATCTGTGTATTATCTGTGTATCTAAATTCCGTGCCTATGCAATTACAATAGCTGTGATTTTAAATGATCCTTAAACTTTTATTATTTCTTCAACGAAGCCTAATTTTAACTTATGCAGAATGCAAATATCTTAAGCAATTGTAGGGTGAGTTACATAAGAATTGCTGAATTTTTTCGCACAAAATTATTTAGCTCTGGGATCTGGAATACAAGTTATATGAATTAAATATTCATTGATTTTGCATAGAGAATCAGATGATTTATATATCGATAGAATTTTAAATATTTAAGTATAATAAATTACTGTAGTACTGTGATAATGTAAAAGATATCACCACTGAATGTATCACATTTTAGAAATTTTTAAATGAAATTGCATTTCAGTTGGAAAGTGTTTCATAATCAATGCTTATGCATGATTGATCTTTCTTATTTTAAAAACTACCTCAACAACATACTACAATTTCATTTTGATACAATCATTCTTACGGCAGTTATCGTGCGAACAGACAAACAGACAGAATGAACAAAGTCAAACACTTTTCAACTATGCTGTAAAGTGTTAATTACACCCATATTATATGATGAGATTACGTGACTCACTTCAGATACAAGAGTGAGTCCAAATTTCTGGATAACTAACCCATTTATGCACGAGCACAGCGTAAATGAAAACAATATACAGTAAAGCATAAACTAAATGCTCCACTAATTTCACAAAATAACGATACTGTTATCAAAACATTGACGTAAATAACAATTCAATGTAACTCTTATCTAGTCAACTGCTTCCCTGACTCCATTTATAGACTCTCTCTGTAGAAACTTCTAGAAATATCTCATAGTTCGTAGAATAATCGTTATTTAGAAGTGCTTCTCGAACCTTCGGAAACTCGCCAAATCTGGCAACCTTTCTTTGAATTTCGGCATACGGCAACCATAGATACACGTCATGGGAAAAGTATGCCTGTACGGGTGTTTTCTTCACCTGGTTTTCAAAAGATATTCCAATGAGAGGGAGAAAAAGAAACTCTGGGGCATTTTACACGTTCGTTACATTATATTGGTGCACAAAAACGAGATATTTTGTTTTGTTTTAAAGAAATTAGGAACACAAAATAAACTTTCGGATTGACGAGGTTTGAAGAGAATAAATGGAAGTATGAGATTCAAGTACGTATATTTGTACTGCTAGCAAGTTTATAGATTCACCCGAAACCTTAATCTCATCAGAGGTGTTGAAGGCCCAGACCACTCGGCTGGCCTTAGGGCTTACTGCAGAAATCTGAGTGGCCGGGAAGGAAGTCATCAGAGGTGTTGTATAAGTTGTTTATATTTCGTCGAGCAAGGTAGTAAACGTAGTAAAATAATTTAATATTTTGACGTGAATTTTGTGATCGGGGTATCCGTCTGAAATCGGATTAAACTCTAGTTTCTTTAAAAACTCCACAGGGATACATAATTGGATTTTGGATAGGTTTTCGGAATAGGACGGTTATATCAATAAGTAAAATATACTTTGTGCAAAAAATAAGGAAAACTGGAGCAACGTAAATCAGCACAAATAACACAATAATGCAGCACACAGTTGTTCGCTGGATTACCTTCACAGGCCCATTCCTGTTTTGGACACAGCTGTATGCGGCATTATTGTGCTATCTGTAATTATTTACATTACTCTATTTTTCCGTATAGGGTGGTTACAATTTCAATATTTTAGTATTTTGAATTATTTATTTGGAAAATATGCTTCGAATTTCGATCTTTTAATATTTTAAACTGTTCTGAAAATGTCTAAATAAGACAAACTACCCACAAAAAATATGTTATTCGCGCAAAACTACTCTGGTTCTATCGAACTGGAACTACTGCCTATTTTTTTATTCGTCTCGGTCGAATATGCTCCAGAAATCATTTTTTTATTTTCCTTATATACATAATGTATAAGGAAAGTATTGGGACGGGGTCGGAAATGCGAATTCGAGTTTTCGACGGGAGAGCACGTTTCAAGCATCCCTGATCACGAATCGAACATATTTGAAGTGATGTCTGTGTGTGTGTGTGTGTGTGTCGGTGAGTCTGTGGAGACTGTAACTGACGAATGAATGGACCGATTTGAACGAAATTTGGTACAAAAATTACAATCCATAAACACTGGAAGCCCATTGTTTTTATACGCAATCAAATGCTCAGAACCCTCCTAAATTTTCGAGTGAAATTTTGAAAAAATCATCAAAAAAATCAAAACCTATAATAAAGTTCAAATAGATATTTCTTATGTAATTTTTCATTAGAAAACGATTGACATAAATTTTAGAACGCTAACATGATCCGTTCTCGAGATATCGCACATTTTTCAAAAAAATTATCAAAAATTTATATGAAATTAAAAAAAATATTTCCTATTGAGTTTCCTGCATGTTCACTTTTCATATGTAATACCATGCGATAAATTGGGTGACATTATTCTCGTGAATCTAGCTCGTTCCATTCATGAAAAAATATTCTTTGAGTTATACTTTTGTATTTGAACGCCAATAGTCATTTATCTACTGTAAGAATAACTTATTTCTCCGTCCATAACGCTTGGCGAGATTTTGGCGACGAATTTGTGGAATGTCGCCAACTTGGCGACTTTTTAAATTTTGCTAAATTAACGAAAAACTGGCGAAATGGATAAAAAGAAAGCTAAATCAATGAAAATAACGACTAATTAACGAACATTCAATATCTTGGAAAGAATATAAATATCTACTATAAAAATAATCTTTTTTTTTTACTGTAAAAGTAGTAAATTCATTGCATTATATAAGGAAAGTCATGTGCTGCCCACATCAGATTTTTTTTTAAATAATTGGAACTAAAGTTTTTCTGAAATATTTAAAATTTTTGAAGAAGAGCTGCACGATCCTATGTAATTTATGAGCCTGTATTTTAGTTTCCTTTTTAACACTTCCATTATCACTTACTTGCATGGTGCAAAAGCTACATTATTTAATAGTTTATTGAAAAAGTTAAATTATAATCATTATGTAAACAATCTAATAAACCTCAATCTAAGTGAAAATATTTTTGTACAACTATCTGCTGTTTTGGAATTATATTTTCTTTCTCCAAAGAAGGGAATCTAAAAAAAAAAAATATTTTTATTTATTTCTATTTTTACTTAACTCGTAAAGAGTGTAAAAGGGATTAGATCTTTAGCACTCTAGCGTGCCACTTAAGTTTCGAAACAAGATAAGATTATCAAAAGTTATTTTTCATTTGCTTCTCACATTTTTATGGTTGCAAATTTAGCTTTCGTATTGCGCATCCGAAAAGTATGTGAAGTGTAAAAGCTTGATAATAGCCTGACGAAAAACAAAATTCAGAAATTTTTTATGTAGCAATGTACTATGTAAATACGTTTAATGATATCTAAAATTATTTTCAAACTTATTATTTCATCACACACTAGTACATCAAATTTGATGCAAATAGTATTAACTAATTGCTATACAAATAGCGCATGGGCTATTTATAAAACATCTGATGTGTTTGTTCAGCACACGACTTTCCTTACATAATCCAATAAATGCATTTCTTTCACGCTGATAAAATGATGAAAAGATCCATGGTACAGTGTATGTAACATTGAAACATGTAATACTATTTCAAAGTACCCAAGTAACTTATATTTCACGCAGCTCTAAATTGACAATTATTAATAGTGATAGCATCCTCAATAAGCAATAGTCTATATATCAAAATATTTTAATAAATAATTCATCAATTATGCGTCATTTGTATTAATTTTGACGATATTTTCGTGAATATGGGGCGAAATATTACCAAGATGGCCGCTAGTATCCCTGGAGCGTGTCTACAAACTCGCACCTACACACATAAACACATATCCATAACTTGAAAAAGTTTGACTCGAAGTCAGGAATGTTCAAAACGTGTAAATAAACTTGGCTTCGAAAACTCGAATGCGAAATTTCAATACTCGCAATGTATATTAATGTATATATATGTATATTAATATATACTAATGTATGTATATGTGTATGTATGGAAAGTAATAATCTAGCACTTTCCGTAGATTCAACTATGATTTAAGTTCAAGGTTATTCATGTTTAATGCACAGTAATGAAAAATTAATAAATAAAATGATAATCGGTAGTGGTTTAAGTTCGATGGAACCGAAATATTTTTGTGTGAATGGCATCTTTCTTTGCCGATGGCTTGCCTTTTTTAGACATTTTTAAAATAGTTCATAATATTAAAATTTCGAAATTAGAAGCACTCTGTTTCGAAACCTAAGAACGTGATCCGAAATATAATTATATATTCTTTTAGAGCTTTCGAAGAGGACGACAAATGAATTCTTATGGTTCATAGCACTTTTAGTTTTTGAGATATAAACTAAGCATTGCACACTTGAAAAGCGGAAAGTTTCACTTATCTTGAATGTGATAAGAATAGTATAAGAGCCATGCTAAAACAAATCATTAATATAAAAATTGAATTTCCTTCTGAAATTCTTTTTTCCGACTGTTATATCTATCTTTTACAGTTTAAAATATATTTCGAGTGAAAGTAAGTGGGGCAAGAAACTCGCACGGATAAAAACTTTTTAGTTTTTCGGAAAAAATGTTCAAAATACTAAAATATTGAAATTATTTTTATATATTCATAAATAGAATCAGATTTCAGATAAAACAAGTAAACGTTCTTTGCATTTTTATCTATTAGATTCGGGGATATAAGCGTCCAAAGTGTGTACATTTTTCGTAACGCTCTGATTTCAGTCGGATACACAAATCATAGATGTTATTAACATAAAAGAAAGAAATACATATCTTAAATAATAAAAGGCTTATATATCTTAAATATGGCTTATATATCTTAAAATGGCTTATATATCTTAAAAATTATGGCTTATATATCTTAAAAAAGGCTTATATATCTTAAGGCTTATATATAGCTTAAATATCTTAAATAATAAAATTTTAAAGACGCCAGGATTTTAAATTTGTCGGCTACCGGCTCAGTTTCTCAACGGCATTTTCCTCCCATCCGCATTAGTTTCTTCCCCGTCTCCATGGAGACCGCGCTTTCGGTTTTAACTGAATTACGAGCATAAGTGTTGTATACATCGGGCGAAATTATTATATTTATATGATATTTTAAATGGATATTTTTAAATGGATATTTTAAATAATTTAAATGATTGAATTATGGTGGTTTGAATTGTGGTGATGTATTTGAAATTATTATATTTATGGATTGGTGGAACGATATGGTTGATTTTTTTATTTTAAATGGATATTTTAATTTATGGATATTTTAATTTATAGATATTTTAAATGGATATGTTAATTTTATGGCTATTTTAAATGATGGAACGATGGAACGAGGATGGTGGAATTAAGAGCCTAGCATATGGTCGTTATAAATTTAAATTAGCGCGCGAGAATTGCACTCGGTAGGCCTGGGTTCGATTCCCGCCACTGATGCGGAGTACGATCACCTTAAACATATGGGTCGATAATTCCTTCCGAGAGGTTGGTGGCAGGGAAAGGAGGGTACGGTCTCTGTGGATGCCTCCCCCACTGGGTCCTGGTCCAAATTGGGTGAATAAAAAGAAAGTTATGGAGATTGTCGCGGAGGGCGCGGTAGCCCAGTGGTTAGCGTGCGGGAATTTCACTCGGTAGGCCCGGGTTCGATTCCCTCCACTGACAAAACTGCTGCCGTGTTCACGCGGAGTACGATCACGTTAAACATGTGGGTCCGTAAGTCCTTCCGAGAGGTTGGTGGTAGAGGAAGGAGGGTACGCACCCTGTGGATGACTTTCCCACTGGGTTCCGGTCTAAATTGGGTGAATAAAAAGAAGGTTATGGAGATTGTCGCGGAGGGCGCGGTAGCCCAGTGGTTGGCGCGCGGGAATTGCACTCGGTAGGCTAGGGTTCGATTGCCGCCACTGCCAAAACTGCTGCCATTTTCACGCGGAGTACGCCCAGTGGTTAGCGTGCGGGAATTTCACTCGGTAGGCCCGGGTTCGATTCCCTCCACTGACAAAACTGCTGCCGTGTTCACGCGGAGTACGATCACGTTAAACATGTGGGTCCGTAAGTCCTTCCGAGAGGTTGTTGGTAGAGGAAGGAGGGTACGCACCCTGTGGATGACTTTCCCACTGGGTTCCGGTCTAAATTGGGTGAATAAAAAGAAGGTTATGGAGATTGTCGCGGAGGGCGCGGTAGCCCAGTGGTTAGCGCGCGGTAGGTCCGGGTTCGATTCCCGCCACTGCCAAAACTGCCGCCGTGTTCAGGCGGAGTACGATCACGTTAAACATGCGGGACCGTAAGTCCTTCCGAGAGGTTGGTGGTAGGGGAAGGAGGGTACGGTCCCTGTGGATGCCTCCCCCACTGAGTTCCTGTCTAAATTGGGTGGCACTTCCTGGTAGGTCGTTCCTTCTGGTAGGTCGCGCCAGCGAGTGTGCCACGGTTAGAATTTGCCACGGTCAGAATCTTCAAGGGTAGCGAACAGGCTGGTCGCCAAAGGCGGCTAGTAAATAATAAAAGGCAATGTCTGTGTGTCTGTGCGTCTGTCTGTCTGTCTTATACACTATACGTTTCGCGACCGCGCGTCGGAGAGCTATGAAATTTGGCAATCGGAGACCCTGGGGGGTGGGAAGGGGACACGTGAAAACCGATTTTTAAAATTTTAATTATTTTTTTTGTTATTTAATGTTTTATGAGATTTCGACCGTTTTTTGACCTTTTTGCTCTTTTTTCTCCACGATCCAGACATTGTAGAAAAAAACAAATCACACCATCGGAAAGAGCAGAGAATTTCGAGTAAAAATATATCAATTTCAAATCTCAGGGACAAATTCTAATATTTTTTTATGATTTTAAAGCAAAAGTCACTTTTGACTCAAAAAAACGATTTTTGGTTTTTAAATTCTCGCATAGTAAAAAGTACTCAGAATTTCGACTAATAATTTACATTTTTAGAAAGGTCAAACATCTGGCATTCTTACAAGTCCAATCTGGTCAAGAAATAATTATAAATAGGGTCTGATGGGGTAAAATGGGTAGTGGGGTAAAATGGGTAGTCAAACTATATTGTTTCACATTTTTAAATTTTCAAACATATTTACAGTTTTCAAAACTACAGATGATTGTTTGATGTCTAAATATTTTCCCCACACTATATTTTTGTCTCTATAGTTTGTTTTATGTGAGAAGCAACAGTAGAAATCCTTCTGCACAGTTTCATGCCACATGTTAACTGATTAAACTTCATCTTACAGCTCAGAATCTTTGATAAAATTATATTCTACTGATCTCATTGCATTTATTGAACACTTCTATTACTTTTCTAAATTACAGGTAAAAAATTATTTTTTGTTTTTGCTTTGTTTTTTCAGATTTCATAAATGGGGTAAAATGGGTATAGTGTTAGGCTTAATATATACAGTGCAGTTATTCAGATACAAGTCTTGAGCTGGCTGTTAGATATGTTGATAATGGTAAATCGATATACAATGCTGCTAAAGAATACAAAATTCATTATGAAACTTGATGGGTGGTAAAAAATTCTTCACATAAGGGATCTGGAAGATCAACAGTCTTCTCATTGGAGGAAGAAAATATTATTGTGCAGTCATTAAAATTTATGGCAAGGTGCGGTTATCCCCAAGACCAGAAAGATCTAAAATTCATTGTACAGAATTTTGTTAAATTATTGCCCATTTCTAGAGCAATTCCTTTTTCAAATGGTATACTAGATGCTGATTGGATTCGAAATTTTGAGAAGAGGTGGTCGAAGGAGTTAGGGAATAAGAAGTCAGAATTGCTGACGAAAGCAAGAGCATTGGCTTTGACACATTCTTGTGTGAATAGCTTTTTTAATACCTATGAAGCTTTATTGAAGGAAAACAATCTAACAAACAGCCCCGAAAGAATTTTCAACTTGGACGAAGCAGACCTAGACACTGAGTCTCGGAACTGTGGAGTTTTTGTTGCTAAAAATTCTCGCACAGCATATTTAAGATCTGCAACATGTGGCAAAACCATATACACAGTGCTTTTTTGTGTTTCTGCAAATGGGAAATACATGTCACCATTTACAGTTTACAAAAGCCTTCATTTGTATGACATATGGACTCTTGGTGGACCTCCTGGAGCTATATATGGCTGCACAGATTCAGGCTGGATGCACAATACAGTTTTTGAACAATGGATGAAAAACTTTTCAAAGTATGTTGAGCCATTACAAAAACCTGTGCTACTCATCTATGACGGCCATGGAAGTCATATGACTATGACGTACGAGACCATTAGACATGCCATGGAAAAACAAATAATCATCTTGTGTTTACCCCCAAACACAGGCCATGCCCTTCAACCATTAGATGTTGGTGTATTTTCACCGTTGAAAAGAAAATGGAAAGACATTCTGAAGCTATGGTTTTGAGAAAGTCGCCTTCAGAGTGTGACCAAAACTGTTTTCCCTTACCTTTTAGGTAAACTTTTTGAAGACATGTCAGTAAAAATATCATCAAAGGATTCAAAGGTAGTGGAATTTATCCTCCTAATCGTGAAGTGGTAGTACACAGAATTACACCATCAACAGATGATGTTAGCTGAAGGTTCTTCATCTATCTCTAGTGTAATGCCTCATGTTCCTGTTGTTTCAAATGAATCAATGCCATTATCTCTCAACACGACGATCCCATATCACCTATGCCTATAGAAGAAGGCTTATCTTCAAGTTCAATGATTGTTTCTCCTTATAAGGATTTGAAAACTGTCATTTTATATGCCATATCACCAAAGCCTTTTAGTCTCACAATGAAGTGCATTGCAAATTCAAAATTGAAACGAAAGCGTGTTCAATCAAAAGCGGGTGAAGTTTTGACATCTGAAGAAGTCATGATAAGATTGAAAAATGAATCTGATAACCGAAATGCTGAAAAAGTAAAAACAAACAAGAAAAGTTCAAACGAAGTTGAAATTAGATCGGAATGCATAGAAGAAATTTCCACGGTAGATATATCTGTGGATGCATGGGTAAAAGTAGTGTATTTGGGGAAAAAGTGAAAACAAGAATTCATTAGCAAAGTTATGGCCATTGAAGGACATATGTATGAGGTAAAATTCTTGGAGAAATCTAAGATCGGCGAGTTTATGTTTTTCCCGAGGCTGAAGATACAGACTTTGTTAAAAAGAAACAAATAATACACACCTTAAATGAACCAACATTTAATAATCAGGGAGATTATGTTTTTGGTAAACTTTAAACATTTATAACTAGTATTTTTTCACTCAAAGTGTGAGATGATAGGATTTTGTCAGGGAAAAAACGTTTCTAATAAACATTTGCAATGAAGCAAGATTCATTATTAAATTTCACATGTATTAACTTCAATTTCATATTAAAAAAAGAAGTTTAAAAATTTTTAATGGCTTACTACTTTGTTTTTTCATATATCATTATGTAATCTTTGGTAAGTGTATTTATTTTGCAGTTTTCATTGTTAAATTATTGAATACCCATTTTACCCCACACTATGCCCATTTTCACCTGCATGGGGTAAAATGGGTATAGCAAACATACAGTTGTGAAACCTTTCCTTGCAGACAAAATTTTATAGCCTGAAAATTGAAAATTGTAAATTTTCATTCCCATAAAATGCAATGTAAAGAAAAACCAAACAAAAGTTTGAATTGTTAAACATTTACTAGAAAATTTTAACTGAACATGAAAAAACAATGAATTTTATACCCATTTTACCCCATCTGACCCTATTCACAGGATCGCGATTTTAATGACCTAAGGATTTCCAATTTCTCGGCGAACGCGTTTTCACCCGTTGAATTTTCTCCCCGTCTCCATGGAGACCGACCGCCCTTCCGGGTTTAAATGAATTAAGATATGTGTTGTATACAACGGGTGAAATGATTATATTTATATATTTTAAATGGATATTTTAATTTATGGATATTTTAAATAATTTAAATGATTGCATTATGGTGGATTGAATTGTGGTGATGTATTTGAACTTATTATATTTATGTATTTGTGGAACGATATTGAATATTTTAAATAATTGAACGAATGGATATTTTATTGAACGTTCAGCGACCGCGCATCGGAGAGCTACGAAATTTGGCAATCGGAGACCCCGGGGGGGGGGGGGGGGGGAAGGGGATTCGTGAATACAGATTTTTAAAATTTTAATTATTTTTTTTGTTATTTAATGTTTTATGCGATTTCGACCGTTTTTTGACCTTTTTCTCCACGATCCAGACATTGTAGAAAAAAACAAATCACACCATCGGAAAGAGCAGAGAATTTCGAGTAAACATATATCAATTTCAAATCTCAGGGACAAATTCTAATATTTTTTTATGATTTTAAAACAAAAGTCACTTTTGACTCAAAAAAACGATTTTTGGTTTTTAAATTCTCGCATAGTAAAAAGTACTCAGAATTTCGACTAATAATTTACATTTTTAGAAAGGTCAAATATCTAGCATTCTTACAAGTCCAATCTGATCAAGAAATATTCCGTATTGCCCACAGGATCGGGATTTTAAGATTTTCCGAATTTCAATTTCTCGGTTTCCGTTAAAGCATTTCTTCACCGGCGTTTCTCCCCCGCAGAAGGAGGGAAGGTGGTGGCTGGGGACGTATTCGATGATTTCGCTAATACGCAATAGCGAAATCATCGAATATATTCGATATTCGAAATACATTACTTTTCAATTTAATTATTAGTGTTAACGTCATTAAACTAAAACAAACCATCCATTTCATTGGAATAAATTATTCATCCATTTTATTGGAGTAAATTATTATTAAATTACTTTTCATTTTAAATGCATTTATTATTTTTTTTAAAAACATGATTTTTTCTTACAACTCAACCCAAACATTTATCTGTTGTGTTAGCAACTTTTAACTGTTCTGTATCGAGATAAGATTGACTTCTCTTTTTCAGATAAGAATTTATTGTTCTTCTAAGAACATTCTTTTTTTTTTTGTATAACATTATTACGTAATAAGTGTATTTACACGTTTATAGTGTATTTTATTTATATTGTTTTATGTTTTAAAATTGTTCTTATTTAAACAGGGGTTCTGATTTAACATATTTTCTAATTCTATTCTAGAATTATATTTAGATTTTTGTTTACTTTATTATTTGTGTATCAGTTTATAGAGCTTTGGCTACGATCTTTTTTACAAAAGCATATTGATTCAGTTTAGAGTTTATTTTAACAATGGGCTATTGTTATTATCTATATAATAAAAGGCAATGTCTGTGTGTCTGTGCGTCTGTCTGTCTGTCTTATACACTATACGTTTCGCGACCGCGCGTCGGAGAGCTACGAAATTTGGCAATCGGAGACCTGGGGGGGAGGGAAGGGGACACGTGAAAACCGATTTTCAAAATTCTAATTATTTTTTTATTTATTTAATGTTTTATGCGATTTCGAACTTTTTTTGCCCTTTTTGCCCTTTTTTCTCCACGATCCAGACGTCGTAGAAAAAAACAACTCACACCATCGGAAAGAGCAGACAATTGCGAGTAAAAATATATCAATTTCAAATCTCCATTTCGATTTCTAATATTTTTTAAAGATTTTAAAACAAAAGTCACTTTTGGCTCAAAAAAACGATTTTTGGTTTTTAAATTCTCGCATAGTAAAAAGTACTCATAATTTCGACTAATAATTTACATTTTTAGAAAGCTGAAATATCTGGCATTCTTACAAGTCTAATCTGGTACAGAAATAATGAAAATTGCCTTCAGGATCGCAATTTTAAAGACGTCATGATTTTAAATTTCTCGGCGTTCCGCTCGGCGTGCCGCTTCGTTTCTCCCCCGCTGAAGCAGGGAAGGTGGTGGGTGGGGACGTCAAGGTGGAGGTGACGTCACGGTTCTGAATAGAGCTCCTTTGCTCTATATAAATTATTATATTTATATTTTAAATGATGGGACGATCTGGATTTTTTAAATGTATATTTTAACTTTTGGATATTTTAAATGGATATTTTAATTTTATGGATATTTTAAATGATGGAACAATGAAACAATGGAATGAGGATGATGGAATTAAGCATATGGTCATTTTAAATTGCAAATTAGCGCGCGGGAAGTTAGCGGTAGGCCCGGGTTCGATTCCCGCCACTGCCAAAACTGCCGCCGTGTTTACGTGGAATACGATCACGTTAAATATGTGGGTCCGTAAGTCCTTCCGAGAGGTTGGTGGTAGGGGAAGGAGGATACGGCCCCTGTGGATGCCTCCCCCACTGGGTTCCCGTCTAAATTGGGTGAATATGTAGAAAGTTATGGAGATTGTCGCGGAGGGCGCGGCAGCCCAGTGGTTAGCGCGCGAGAATTGCACTCAGTAGGCCCGGGTTCGATTCCCGCCACTGCCAAAACTTACGCCACGTTCACGCAGAGTACGATCACGTTAAACATGTGGGTTCGTGAGTCCTTCCGAGAGGTTGGTGGTAGGGGAAGGAGGGTACGGTCTAAATTGGGTGAATAAAAAGAAAGTTATGGAGATTGTCGCGGAGGGCGAAGTAGCCCAGTGGTTAGCGCGCGGGAATTGCACGCGGTAGGCCCGGGTTCGATTTCCGCCACTGACATGGAGTACGATCACGTTAAACATATGGGTCCGTATGTTTTTCCGAGAGGTTGGTGGTAGGGGAAGGAGGGTGCGTTCCCTGTGGATGCCTCCCCCACTGGGTTCCGGTCTAAATTGGGTGGCACATCCTGGCCGTCCAACCAGTTACCAGGCCCGGGTTCGATTCCCAAAATTGCCGCCGTGTTTACGCGGAGTACGAGCACGTTAAACATGTGGGTCCGTGAGTCCTTCCGAGAAGTTGGTGGTAGGGGAAGGAGGGCACGGTCTAAATTGGATGAATAAAAAGAAAGTTATGGAGATTGTCGCGTAGGGCAAAGTAGCCCAATGGTTAGCGCGCGGAAATTGCACTCGGTAGGCCCGGGTTCGATTCCCAAAATTGGCGCCGTGTTTACGCGGAGTACGATCACGTTAAACATGTGGGTCTGTAAGTCCTTCCGAGAGGTTGGTGGTAGGGGAAGAAGGGTACGGTCCCTGTGGATGCTTCTCCCACTTGGTTCCGGTCTAAATTGGGTGAATAAAAAGAAAGTTATGAAGAATATCGCGGAGGGTGAAGTACCCCAGTGGTTAGTGCGCGGGATTTGCACTTGGTAGGCCCGGGTTCGATTCCCAAAATTGCCGAATAAAAATAAAGTTATGGAGATTGTCGCGGATGTCACGGTAACCCAGTGGTTAGCGCGCGGGAATTTCACTCGGTAGGCCCGGGTTCGATTCCCGCCATTGCCAAAACTGCAGCCGTGTTCACGCGGAGTACGATCACGTTAAACGTGTGGGACTGCAAGTCCTTCCGAGAGGTTTGTGGTAGGGGAAGGAGGGTACGGTCTCTTTGGATGCCTCCCCCATTGGGTTCCGGTCTAAATTGTGTGGCACTTCCTGGCCTTCCAAGCAGTTACCTTACACCTTTCTGGTAGGTCGCGCCAACGAGTTTGCCACGGTCAGAATTTTCAAGGGTAGCGAACAGGCTGGTCGCCAAAGGCGGCTAGTACAAAATAAAAATCTAATCTTGATTTATACGCTTCAGCACCATAAACATTGAATAGGATGATAAAAACACAGTTTTTGTTTTGTTTTTCGTCCATGAATTATGGTAGTAGTATATATTTGTACTGCATACCTATTTTATTGATGCTACTTTCTTCCCGACTATTTTACTAAGTTTACCGTTCAAGAAAAGTTAAGCAAAAAACAATATGGATTTATTAAACATAAGAACACAATGGATGCTCTGAATAATATCATTAAAATCAGGAATATAAACAGGGAGAATAAGGAAATTACTTGTTTAATTTCGTCAGATATTAAAAATGCATTTAACGCAGTAAAATGGAAGGATGTCTGCGAGTTACTAAGGAAGTTTAGAGTACCAGAAGAATTACGGGCAATCATTGGAGACTTTTTAAAAGATAGATTTATCCATATACAGAGTGCGGCAGAAAGAACGTTCTGATTTGTCAGAAGCGTTGCTTCGCTCATAGTAGAGGTACAGCAGTGGGCATGGTCTCTTTTGACTTGTTTGCGCATGCCATTTTTAGTTACCGTCATGGCTTGGAGCGGAGAGCATAGTGCTTTTGTTCTTGAAGAGTTTGTTACGAACGGTGAATCTCTGATAACGACGCAACGGGCCTTCCGAATACGCTTTCAGCTCAGACGTCATGATCCGGTTCCGGCTTTACAAACAATTCGTCGTTGAGTTTCAAATTTTAGGCGAACAAGTTCGACTTTAAAAAGAGAGTCCTGGCCGCCCTAGAAGCGTAACAAGACCGGAAGATGTGGCAGCTGCTAGAGATTCCATACAGCAGTCTCCCAAGCGATCTGCACGTAAACACGCAGCTGCAGATACTGGGTGATATCGGTTGGCCAATGCGTTCGTCGGATTTGACTCCATGTGATTTTTTTCTGTCAGACTCAACAGTGTACCAACACCGACCAGCAAATTTGCAAGCACTCAAGGCAGCAATTACGCAAGAAATCACGGCGATTCCGCAGATCACTACAAAATTTCTGAAACAGACTTCAAAACTGCATCGACATTGACGGTCGCCATTTAACTGATGTACTCTTCAAAACTTAATGGATAACAATGGCATACTGTGCACTTCTCAAGTATAAAAGATTTCTTTCTCTATCTTGCTTTGTATTTTTTTTTATTGACGTTCCAAATCGGTACGCTCTTTTTGCCGCACCCTGTGAAAGCAAATAATATCCTATAAGAATATAATATTGGAATACCGCAAGGTTCTAGTCTTGCCCCTATATTATGGCAGATGAAGCTTTGAAGATAGATTTCGAAGATGAGAGAGTTCAAATCTAGGCATTTTTCGACGACATTGCTATAATTATCAAAGCAACAGCCTCTTATCTTTTCAGTGAGATAGGCACAAGAGTCATCACTAAGCTACAAGAATGTGCCAAAAATTATGGACTTGAATTCAATACCGAAAAAACCAATTTCACTATGTTTCCTTATAGGAAACTCATAACCTCGATACCCAGTATAAAACTGGTGAACAAACGTATAACATATACAAAGGAATTGTAATATCTTGGAATAACACTTGGTCATAGGTTATATTGGGCACCGCACCTAAATAAGGTAAAGGACAAAATCGCTGGCTTTCAACACAAGATCAAAAGGTTTACAAGGGCAACTTAGAGACTTAGCCCTATGGTACTAAAAGAGATTTATTTAAAGGCAACAGAGAAATTTATTAGCTATGGAGCGGAGATATGGTATAACAGTAGAAGAACTAACGATAAACTGCAGCAAATTCATAGAATAGCAATGCTTGCTATAACTACGTGCTATAGAACAACATCCACAGTTGCTATGCAAGTATTAGCGGGATGCATACCGTTAGATATCAAAATTAAGGATGACATAGCATTCTACAAATTAATGCATTGGAACGAATCCATAATATAGAGGAAGATACTGACATCCAATACCAGGATCTAGAAGAGATGGTAAATTACCAAACTATGCCTTGGATGGAGAGGAGCATAAATTGGGACAATAAAAAACCAGAAATAGCGAGAATAAAGATCTTCACTGACGGATCGAAGATGAATAACAGAGTGGGATGTGCTTTCGTGATATACCTTGATGATGAAATGAAAATGGGGAAATTATATAGGCTTAATAATACTACAACAGTTCATAACGCAGAAATATTTACAATTTATAAAGCAGTTGAGCAAATTTATAGAGAGGATTATAGTGAGGTACACATCTTCACTGATTCAAAATCAACTTCTCTAAATTCCTATAATATTCATAATAGGATGATTGGAACAATTAAGGACAAAATTATCAATTATAAAAGCAGAATACATGTTTATTGGGTAAAATTCCACATTGATATCAGTGGTAATGAAGAGGCAGATATAAGAGCAAAAACAGCCACTCAATTAAACTCTATAGATTATACATTTAAATTATCTAGAGACCAAGTTAAGGATCTGATCCATAAGCACAGCATTAAGTGTTGGCAGGATAGGTGGGATTCCACCGAAGAAGGTAGAGCTCTCCACTCCCACATAGCTAAAGTGACTACTAAAAGAATCATGGGTAACTTCTACATCAATCAAGTATTGACAGGACATGGATGCTCTTTAAAAAGTACCAACATAGATTCTTTGGTAAAACTGATACTTGCTTTTGTGAGAAGGATAACATAGCTAAACATAGCATATACGATTGTGAATTGTGGGATAATATCAGAAATATGTATTTTCCCCAAAACTATAAAGAGGTTGCAACCATAAACTTGTACAAAGGACTCAAATCCAAGAAGGGTATTATCCAGATAACTTCTAATCTTCTCTCTAGAGAGATAGACTCTAATTAATTAGAAATGTTTGGAAATTGTGTACATGTTGCTTTTGTGCCATTAAGCAAATGGCAATTTTATATCTTATAAGTTTAAGATATTTGGCTGTAAATATGTTTTATTCAAATTAAAGTATAAGTTCATGTATCAAGTTGATTTATATTATATGGATAATGTTAAAACAATAGGTGGCATTCCTATGTTTGTACTGTCAATAAGATTTGTATATAGATAATGGAATTTTTATACCTTAATAATGGACTTTTGAAAGTTTGAAATATATTATTGTAAAATTGATCTATGTTGATGTGAAGTATGAAATGTATGTATATAAGAGATTTTTTAGGATTGGTAATTATTTTAGTGGAAGCTTGTAACTTTGATGTAGAAAATTCGCTTAGCCTGCAATGGCTCTTTGTAGAAGCAAGTTGCTCAAAATACTTTATTAATAAAATTGTTGTTGGGATCCATTTAGAGGATGGCTCCCTTCAGGTCGCAGGAGTTGCTTTTGCGGTTTGTGGTTTCGTGTTGCTTTTTGGCCGAACGTTTCGTTGTTAGTGATGAGCGGTTTTTCGTGAGTGCTGTAGTCATTCCGTTGGGTCGTTTTGCGACTCTGGCGGCTCGAGGGGCTTGTGTGCGGAGTGTCCTTGGTGCACTACTGCAACGATGGAATTTTCTTTTCCGGATACCTTCGGGTGGGGCGGAGTTCCATTTAAGGTTACCATTCAATCTAATCATGGAAATATATGTTATCTAAACTATTTTTATCACCTTTCTCAAAATAAGTATGATATTTTATCAGATCTACCGATAAAAGTGTTTTGATGCTTCCTCTTCGCTCATTTATAGCTTATTTGGCATTTATGTTGTTTCCTTGAGCGATGTGAGATCCGTTTTAAACAAATTATGACTTTCCTGCATTTATATAGTACTAGCTGTATGCCGGTTCTTCGTACGGAATTTATGATATAAAGAAACTGAATGCAAAGATGAATATAAAGAATTTGCAATTTTTGATGAACGTTTAATGTGTGGACGTTTTCTTCTTAAAATCACTATATACAGTGACCCTCAAAATCCTCCCAATCCGTATTAAACATTTAAATATTGGAATGCAACTCGGTAATATCACACTTTAAAAAATCTATACTTGCAAAAGTACTCATTACAGAAACTAACAAATTCGAAACACTCAATTCGAGAAGAAAAGTTACGTATTTATTTCCCAAAATACAACTAATAGGTAAGTAAAACATTGGAAGGAATTTGATGCGAAACTAAAATGTCAATCAATGAGTAGCAAATAGTTTGTTCGAAGAACCAGGAAAGCTTGAGCAACGTATTCAAGTACAATAAGGTAATAATGCGGCATTAACATCTTATTCTCTATTGCTTAAATACGTTGTACTCAAGCTTTCCTTAAAATGTCAATCTCTGACTTAATAATATATATAAATAATTATAAATAAAATTTCCTCTTTAAACAGTGTAGCCTACATTGACTTTCAAAACAGCTTCAGTGCGGTTTGGCAGTCAATTAGATTTTGGTAATCGCTTCGTGTAATTTCGTCCCATTCCCTTTTAATGCAAAAAAATTCATTCATAGAGTTTGGACCGTCTAACTTAAAATACACCTTTTAAGAAGACACTATGTGTATTCAATCGGATTTAGATCTACAGACTAAGGAGACCCACTCAAATACCTGCTGCAAACCTTTGGGCCAGCCGAGTGGCCTGGGCCTTCAGACTAAGGAGACCACTCAATAACACCAACATGATTGAGTTCAGTCCACACAGTAGCCACTTTTGAGGCATGTTTTGAACCATGATCATGCAATCGTTCACAAAGTCCCCACTGGCTATTTTACACCAGTTCAATGTTGGAAGCAAATAATTGTCCAATATTTCAGTGTAAATGGCCTCAGTCATCCTGTTAGGAATCAAACACATCATTTCTGGTTCATGCATTCGTATATCATTATATCATCGTCCTCCTCCGAATTTCAATGTAGGTTTCTCACACTTATCACTAATACGTTTAGTTGGTTTATCCCAAGTCCAAATACGTCCATTATACCCAATACAATTAACTTTTGTCTCTTCTAAATATATTACACGTCTCCAATCGTCAGCTCCTATTAGCAACAAACAGTCCAATTCTGGTATCTTTTCGCGAAATTTAGTCGTAGACGCTGTAGAGTATTTGCCCTTATCGGCTCTTGTTGATTACTCTATTGTACGGATGAGTATACATATATTGTGGGATTACGTATCCGTACTTATCTCTGTCAATAAAGTGACATAACTCTAATATAAAGTACTTGATATTCAGACCTTTCGACCCAGGGTAATAACACAGGACTGCACTGATTTAAATCAAACTAATTTTATTGTGGACTTTACAGACAGTACAGCATCTGACTGTTTAAAGCAACTGACTACATAGATAATAACTGTTATGGCACAAGCCCAGAATGAATTACAATAATGCAAGATACTACCCTTAACTGGCCTGGTGATAATGGTTGTTCTGTAGACGATTTACAAAACTTTTATACTTACCAATGGCATTCTTTTTACCTCGCCCCGTATTGCGATCAAACCCAGGATACTAGACTCTTCGGTCATAGTTGTATCTAAGTGGGTTTCCTTATACTAGGCTGCCGGCCAGATTCCACACTCATCCCAATCTATCATCGCGCTTTCTCCTTCACTCTATCTCACTCAGGCGAGATCTTACTAGAATCCTCGAATATCCTACAATCCAAAACTTATCCGGTTTCACTCCAGGAACTCAGAAACGTATGTTGATTAGCTCGCCAATTGGTCTAACAACCGAACTAGTTAGAATGGTTTGTTTAAAGAAACATAAATTATAATGCAAACTGAGGGAAGCAATAATTGAAAGGTTATTTAGACCTCACACACGGCCCAACCAACAAAAAATTTTACCCGTGAGATCCTTCTAAACTATATCGACCGCGAAAAATTACTTCAACTTGCCCCATTCCTCGACAGCCAGAAACCAAATGCCTACATCTACGACTCCTTTCCACTTACATCCTATCAGAGTGTGATCTAACTGTCGGACCCCAATTATCACCAGCTTCGTTTACAGAGCAAAGTGGCAGATCTGTGGTCCCTTTCGTCGTTGCTTAAAGACCCCATGCAATCATTTCTTACATTTTGAAATAATGCAAGAAAAAAAACATGTCTCAATACAGGACAAAATTAACCATTTATTCTGTATTTAACAGTGGGTCAAGAATTGGACCTTAGATGGTCACTTAGACATACATGATCGTGAAATATATCAGATCTAAGATGGGTATTACTTCTTCCATCGCCACTTTGAGCATTGACCCTTGACCCTTTTGTCGTTGCTTAAAGACCCTATGCCATCATTTCTTGCAATTTTGGAATACACCGAGAGAAAAATACCTGCCTCAATACAGGACAAAATTAACCTTTTAATATTATAACAATGGGTCAAGAATTGGACCTTTAAACGGTCACTTAGAAATGATTGCAAAACATAAGTCAACAATTTGCATATAAATCACAATTTTTTTAAAGGTATCTGTTTGGACGGCCGGGAAGTGCCACCCAATTTAGACCGGAACGCAGTGGGGGAGGCATCCACAGGGACCATACCCTCCTTCCCCTACCACCAACCTCTCGGAAGGACTTACGGATCCACATGTTTAACGGGATCGTACTCCGCGTGAACACGGCGGCAGTTTTGGCAGTGGCGGGAATCGAACCCGGGTCATCCAAATGCAATTCCCGTGCGCTAACCACTAGGCTGTCACTCCCCGGGACCGGCCTGGTGATAATGGTTACTTCGATTTGTAAAGCTTTTGTGATTACAAATGGCATTCTTTTTACTTCGCTTCATGTTGCGACCAAACCCAGGATACTAGATTCTTCCGGTCATAGTTGTATCTAAGTGGGTTTCCTTCCACTAGGCTGCCGGCCAAATTCCACACTCACCGTAATATATCCTCGTGCCTTCACTCCAACTCACTCACGTCAAAATGTTATTAGAATCCTCGAATCTCCTACGATCCTAAACTTATCCTGTTTCACTTCAGGGACGCAGAAGCGTATGTTAATTATCTCGGCGATTGGTTTAATAACCGAACCAGTTAGAATGGTTAGTTTAAAGAAGCATAAATTATAATGCAAACTGAGGGAAATAATAATCGAAAGGTTATTTAGACTTCTCAACTCATATGGCGTTTAGACAGTACAGGGTTTCTTTTTCAGCCTTTTTATATCATGCGTATACGTTTTACATAACGTTTACGTTTGAGATTATTTTCGTTACGGTGTGTTTCGTACGGTCGTTAACTTTTCGTAGCGTTTTTGTTTGAACATCTCCGAACTGTTTACACATTAACATCAACCCTTAGGTTTTGCTAAAAAATCATTTTTACAATCCAGTGCCTTCCATACCAATTTTGCGCACCCTTCAAACATTTATCATGGACTCCTTCTATGCTTCATTTCCCCCCCTTTATGAGTCTTTCATGTTTTCCCCTCCCTAAAGAGAAAGAAATCGTGTAGCCGGGCCCCTTCTGACATCCGAGCCCTCTACTCGAGTGGTGTCCGTCCCTTCTATGGGCCATCCGCTATAATCTGAAGCTATAGTTGGGCACAATATATCTTTTATTGTACGATTTTAAGGTACGCTTTCGCTCACTACTTTGGCTCTTGTGATTTAAAGGATAACATATGGTTACCTTAGATACCGTTGATTTTCCCAACTCCAACTTTTGTTAGGAACTTCTTCAAAGCTTAATCCTTATTTAAGAAGCTTTAGTGTATGATCGGTCTTTCTTATACTAACCGGTCACATGATGTTGAACGTGGTTAAAAAAAATGCAAATAATGCCGTTTCTTTGCAATGATAGGTTCCTCGTATTAATATGCAAGTGGAAATTTGCTTTGTTAGAATCCTTTGCTTTCAGCGTCAAAACCCTCCCAATGTTTCTATTTTAATTGACTTATATTTTTAACGTCGATTTAATTGTAATTCAAGTCGAATATAATCCAAACAACAACTTTACATTGAACTGATTTGCATATGACGTCATAACGCGTTTACTGCTTAGTTAACGAGATTTGCACGGTGTTTTTCGGAAAATGAAAATCCAATGGGAGGGTTTGGGGGGGCACGGTAGTCTAACGTGTTTAATTTTACCCTCCAGAAACCACGCAGTGAACTAGAAGGTTGAATCCTTTCACATTTATAGTATCAACTATGATACAGAATCTAACAGAACCGCATGTTCATTTTACCCCCCTCCCTTGAGGTCTCCCCCCTAAAAGCCTCTCTATTGACCTAGAAGGCTGAATCTTTGCACACTTATCATACCGTACTGAACCTAACAGAGTTGGGTTTTTGATTTACACCCATGTCCAAATGTTGAGAAAATGGGGGTTCGAAGAGTCTTTTCAGACTATTCAAAAGCTCTTCTCCTGGTGACCTAAAAGGCTGATTTTTTGCACGCTTATAATATCGACTACAGGAACAAACTTAACGAAGACGAAATTTCAATTTTCCCCCGAGGTGGACTAAATGGAGGGGCGAGGTAAAGTTTATCAGAACCCTCCCGAAGTCCCTATCGAGGTCATAAAAGGCTGAAACTCGACTACGGGGTAGAATCTAATTGGTCGAATTGTCAGTTGAGGCAACTGTTGTCGATTCTAAGCATCATACATTGTTAAATAAAATAAAACTTATTTTTAAGAAATGCAGCTTAGTTTTTTTTACTGTTCGTTTTTCTGTCTTTGACAGACTGAAAAAGTAATTTTTTAATAATTCTCACAGAAATGAAAGAATGACTTTTACCGTTCAGAGATAATAAACAGACAGACAGAAGTACAACTTACAATTTTAATTATATAAGTAATAACAATTTTATAATTAAATTATAGATTCTTCGCAGACTGCCTTTCTTATTAGAGGCCAAAAGAAAAAGTAATCTTTCATTTATGGCAACATACAGTTTTCCATGCGAAAAGCAGAGGTTTATTTTCGCAGCATTGAATGCTTCCATGCCGCAGTACTAAAATTTTCATTATTTTAGGGATAGAGGCAAAAAACGATCGATCGGGTTATTACATTTATTATAGAGAGGCTAAAAAATCGATATAAAGTTCCATTAATTTCAAATTTAATGTGTAACCACAACAAGACAACCCATCAAACTTTCATTGGACGCTCTTATCTGAACTGACTCTCAGTTTACACCAGGTTTCTTTTTCAATTATTTTATTAGGCTATTTATGTAACTATCGTTACGAACATTTAATGCCGTCATTGGAATTTCTTTCGAAAACCCGACGGAGAAAACACCCGTACAGAAAACCTTTCCTATGACGTGAATCTAGGGTTGCCATATGTTGAAACGTGAAGTGGGTTTTCCAGATTTGGCGATTTATCGGTCATTTGGCAACATCTGGCGACTTTTCAAAGGTTCGAGAAACACCTCAAAATAACGAAAATTCTACAAAATATGAGAGACTTCTAGAAGTTTCTCCAGAAACTATATAAAAAGAGTCATCACTCAGTTGGAAATCAGTTGACGTGATACGAGCTACATTGAACTGTAACATGCGTCAATGTTTTGAGAATAGTATCTGCTGTTTTGTGAAATGAGTGGAGAATTATATGCTGAGAATTTATTTACTGTACCTGACAGTTGTTTTGTGATCTCGTAAAATAGTTAAAGCTATTTTCTGTATATCGTTCCTGTTTACGCTGCGCTTGTAAATAAACGTGTTAGTTATCCGAAAATTTGAACTCATTCTTGTAGCCTGAGAGTATACCCACGATTCTAGAGGATATGTCGTAACATTATCAACATTTTTTTTTTATAGTATTTACATTATTCACTTGGAATGTTTAGTTTTAATCTGTATTTGCAATCTGGTGTTTTCCGAACCAGTGCCACATCTGTTTTTTAGTATATCTGATATACGGTGTGGATTCTGTTCGACTTAAAATCTTCCCTCAGATTATGATATGTGCCTGTAACGATGTTACTTATATGTTTATAATATATATTTCCTTCAAGTGCTACATTTTCAATGATAAATAAACTCCTCCGTCTCTTGCTCTCCATCTTCGTATGAGCTGATTAACTGGGGTTAAAACAATAGTCTTCAAGGGGACATATAATTTGAAGAAAACTTATATATTGGGTTTTGTATTTTCGGCAGATACTTTTACTCCTGTCACGTCAACAACCTAACTGAATGATGACGAACTTGTATGCTCTCTGTGGGAGGTGCTGGAAAAAGCTTGTAACTCGCAAAGTTCTTTGCCAAGCTACAAAATTCCAGAAGCTTACAGAACGCGCCAAAAGTCACCAAGTTGTCATTATTTTCAAATTCGTCGGCACGGTCAAGTGACCCAGACCTTAAAATGCAACAATGGTTTTCTATTAGGTATTTGTAGCAATATGATGTCACTTCTATTACATACTTCCCTTTTATCCACATCACATTTCTTTAAAGATTTACTCTAACCCGCGCCCTAAGATGTTTCACTGCAATCAAATTTGTTTCTCAATTCAGTAGCCTTGTCATGACATTTAAGTCATCAACAATACAGACTTTTATACCATTGCACTACATGTCAAATTGGGTGATTTCTTCCTTATGAAATAATTTTTTGGCATCGGTATATATATAAAATTAATCTAAAGATTTTATTTATGCTTATATATGTGTAAACTACTAGGGGGCTCCGTTGATACTCACCAACCCGGCTTCCGCCTCTCTGTTCGCTGCTGCTCACTACTCACCGTGAATATGAATAATTTAGTTCCGTGGTTATTGAATTTAAATGGGTAGATGAAAGTCTAAGCCAATTTCGAACTATACGAATTATACACTGTAAAACATTCTGCAACCTTTCCTCATTGTTTTCACTACTTTGTTGATCATTTTGCAAACTATTAAAAAATCCGCCATTGCAGGCATTCGGGAAAATTCCAGCTTAATTTCTGAAATATTCAGCTAATGCTGAATATTTCAGTCTGCCGAAGCGTTATTTTGCCCACACACATACACAAACATATATATATATATATATTTATATATGTATATATATATGTATATGTATATAAGTATGTATATATATATATATATGTATATCTATATATATAAATGTATAAATATATATATAAATATAATTTGAAAATCCAATGATAGAATAGAAAGAAGTTGTAACTCAAACCCAACTTTAAAATATGCCTACAAAGTTTGCATGAAAGGTAAGGTACTACATGCTGGGATATGCAAATGATTAGCATTTCAGCGCATGCGCACAAATCAGGTATGAGTAACGCCATCTATATTCAGTATAAAAGAGAAGATTGCACAGCGGGTTTCTCATTCGAAAATCGCATTTGAACGTTGGTTGTTTGTGTGAAGGTCGTGTTATACCTCGTGTAAAAAGGAGAGACTCCTAGCAGCACATATCGAAATTCGACCGTGGCCTATCGTTACTGTGGTTTATCGTTCGACGACATTGCTGCTAGCGTTGGTTGGGTTCCTATGACTGGCAGGCGAATATGGAATCGATGGGTCCAGGAGGGCCATACTTAACGCCATGTAGGATCGCAGTGGCCGCGAACCACTAACGCCCGAGAGGACAGACATATTGTCCTCTCAGCCTTGCGGGATTGTACAGCCACGTCAAGTACCCTGAGTCAGGAACTTGGCTCGTTTACAGGACGACAGTGCGACGACGTCTGCAGCACCACGGACTGTCATCATGGCGACCAATGTCGCGACTTCCCTTGACGCTGCAGCAGAGACAGGCGCGCCTACAGTAGTGCGACGAACGACGCCAGTGGACATAGGAGTGGCACCACATCGTCTTTTCAGACGAATTCCGGTTCTGCGTACAGCATCGTGATGGACGTATCCGTGTAGTATGGAGGCACCGAGGAGAACGAACGTTGCCGGCTTGCATTCGTTATCATCATACGGGCCCAGCACCTGGCGTGATGATATGGGGTGCAATGGGGTACACATCCCGGTCACCTCTTGTTCGCGTAACCGATAATGTGGACAGCCGCCGTAACATTTCTGACGTGTTAAGGCCCGTGTATTTGCCCTATCTTCGAGACCTGCGTGGCGCAATCTTTCAACAAGATAATGCACGACAGCATGTTGCCCGTTCTCTCCTGACCTTCCTCAATACAGAGGGTGATCGACTGTTGCCCTGGCCAGCACGATCTCCAGATCTGTCACCCATTGAGAACATCTGGTCATGGGTTGCCGAGAGACTGGCACGCCACCACTCCACCTTTTTTTAAGCCAGCCACTACGATTGATGAACTCTGGCATAGAGTTAATGTCGCATGGAATGATGTACGCGTATCTGTCATCCAATCTCAATTCGACTTGATGCCCAGCCGGATTACAGCCGTTGTTGCTGCCAGAGGTGGCAGCTCTGTGTACTGAATTCTTCATGCTGTATACCCCAAACCACCGGCAAATTTAATCATGTCTTCTTCCCATTATACTGTATATGTGCAATAAATAAGATTCTTCTAATTTCTTTCCTCCTGGTGTAGCCAATTTTAATGGCCAACAGTGTATACAGGGTGTCCCAAAAAGATTGAAATGCGCTTTAACTCTTTACCTGGAGATAAGTGGGCAATGTAAATTGCAAAAATATTCAATGATAGGAAATAAGACTACGTTAATGAAATAGTCCTCCCATTAATTTTCAAGAAGTTACACCTTTTAAATGTTTATATGACCCCCTTAGACAAATTTGATCAATCAGAAATTTTTTATTTTTAATGCAACCAGATCATTAAAACCAAGAAAGATCAATCGTGCATAAAACATTATGAAACACTTTCCAACTTCAATGCAATTTTATTTAAACATCTCTAAAATCTATTTTTTTTTAGCGAATTGTTCTGTTTTGTACTAATTCTGAGTTTCTTATAACGCAATTTCCATACAACACGGTATGCGATTTCCACATAACACAATACGAATTCATCTGATTTGCACTAATCTGAGTTTCTTATAACGCGCTACGAATTAATCGCATTATAGGAGGATTGACTGTATAAATATTCTGACGTAATCAAATATAATAAAGTTAATAGAATACAACGGCAGGACAATAGCTAAGAACGAATAAAAACAGAATCACAAAATTTGTTTATATCCACAACGATCGGGGACACGATGACCGATTCTGAGATGAGCAGATTGTGAGGACATGGACTTTAAGGTATTAAAGATTAAGAATTTGAGAAACATTGCTCCAAAGGGGGCCGCTTAGAGGGATCTTCCGAGGAAAGTCAAGATTCCCAGTGGGCTGTAGAGCCATTGCTGCTGCTGGCGATGATGAGATCACAGTCTACTGAAGCTGTTAAGAATTTTAGTTAGTGGCTAGTCATCAGTGGGTCCAAAAAGTTACCGGCCAAGAATATTTTCCCTGGTTAAATATTTTTATGAATTTTGCCTTTTCTGTTGCTTATTGAGATGTTATATTGATAGTTTACATAACGTTAGCCCACCCACTGAAATACTAATAATTTATTTTAGATTTATTATTCTGTACATGTAATAACCTTGATAATTTAAAAAAACTATTTTTCATTTTTAATAGATTCCGCACTTAACTAACATGTTTCTTACAAAACTATCATGATTGTGTTAAAAGATTTCAGTTGAAGTATATTAAAATTGCTCTTTAAAATACTCTTAATTTCAAGTTCATGATCAGATGATCTATGGCACTTTGATTTCTATTTCTAATTTATTTCCTGTTAGTTCTATAATTTGCTACACTTTATAATCGGTCGTTTCCGTTTTTCAAAATTATTTCAAATGGAATTTTTTTTTAAAGCTATTTTCTATTTTTAATTTTTCTACTTTTCCCCAATCTAATAAGAATGGCGCGAAGCCGTACGCAAATTTTGTAGAAAGTGGTAACCGTTGAATAATTTAATTTAAAGATGGCGACTTTTTTGGTTTTGCTAATATCAAAATTTGCAGAGTGCAGAAAAGTGTACGCGCTATCTTTGTCGAGCCTTTTCTTACCGGTCATTTTTGACAAGTTAGTTGACAATTGCGCAGTGGCGAGTGCTAATCTGCAGCTAGTCTACTGATGCAAAGATCCGTCATTTTCCTCTCTCTTAAAAGCTCTTAAGCACCGTAATAACTTTGTAAAGAAAAGTCCATGAGTGTACACGTTAGGTCTATTTATAGTAAAGTGACTAAGTCCGATGAATACAGAAATATAGAGAGATAGACGAAAAAGCCAAATACAAAGCTATAGAGTACTGTTCATTAAGAGGGAATTGACCCTAAAACTGTTAGAAAAGGAATTTATTTGACGCAATAGAGTTATTGGCGAATGACTGCCAAAATGAAAAATACGTATGTCTACAGGAAGTGAAGAACTTCTTAAAATTGCCCTTTGTCAGTGACAATGCACATTTAAATTCCAGATAAAATATTACCTTGTTATTGGCAAGCATTACGGATATCACCGTGTTACAAATCTTGCCGATACGACTTTACCCTTCCTATTTTCCCCTTCTATACACTCGTTTCATTCATTCCTGGCGCCCATTCCTACTAATTAGATTATGTCCTACAACTTTGTTTAGCTTTATACGGCTATATCGCTGTATTGTCGAGTTCATAATTATAACTTTTATAACCAGGGGAACTGTGCAACCTTTTATTCGATTTACATGGTCACTTTACTCAGGGCCTGATTACTGAGAAGACGCTCTGGTCATTTTCCCTGGATCTCCCCCCACCACCACTTTTTAGGGCCCTTAAACTCTACTACATTAAAACCATTCCTAGAATAAATCTTGTTTTATTTAATTATATTTTTTAAATTATATGTAATAGAAATTCTAAAAATATTTTTAATAACAAGATGATAGGAAATCTCTAAATGACGAATTGTCAAAAGAATAAAAAGGAATGGAAGAATAATTTCAAAATTATTCTCTTGGGCGAGATAGAAAGTAACTATTTTTATGGCGTATTTTTAGTTCATTGTTCAGTGTATAAGAGTATTTTAGGAATTTCGTTGGAGTATGGTTCATAGGCATACGCTGGAGGACTGTAAACTATCATCTGGTTATGACTCTCCTTATCATGATCCTGACTGTGCCCGTAGAATAGCTAGTTGATAACACAGAGTGCAGTTGATATATTAAGCTACAAAATTTACCAGTAACGAACTTTAATATATTCTTTATAAACTTATTCTTTATAACATTTATGAATTTAAAATGTTGCCAATATTCTATTTTATTATTCCCTACCATAGCAAATTTTCAGATGAGATTTTTATTTTTATACTTAGCTAATAGTACATATCAAATATCATTAAAAGGATTCTTCCATATAGTACTTTAGTGTTTAAATGAAACAATATCTTTGCACGCATTTTTTGTTTCATCACTAGAATTAGATATTGAGGAGCCCCTTTAACTCTTTTTTTAAGGCCTTTGAGAAACATAATCAGGTTCTGACGTTACTACAGACTTACCGTATACACTTATGGATATTTTCTTACAAGGTTATCGGTGTGCGTAAGGGTGTTTCCAGAGAACCCTGTATAATATACTAAATATTGTAATGTCGAGATTCGAACTCGCATTACTTTTGTGTAAAATGTACAAATTTATATAATGTATTTCTGATCATCTAATTTTATATACAGCTCTTTAACTATTTTAATTCTGCGTTACCCCCCCCCCTCCTCTTGTCATTTTATGTAATTGATATTTTAGAATATTTATACTTCTTAAATCGCAATCTGAATCCTTTTTAAAGTATTATTTCTATCATGCGAGCATCAGAGAGTTATTTGTTCCGTTAAATTCGAGGTCACCGTTTTGGCTGATGTAACAGGAAACTGAAAGTTCATTGCATATACAATATATTTGTTTCGGCAGTGAAGAATGGGTAGGAGTTGCTTTTGTCGCATCAGCTTGCGCGTTTCGGCGCGACTTTGTGGCTGGCATCTGGGGTTGATACGTGATAAATGTTTTTTACGGGAAGATTTGGCTTCTGCATAAGAGCTGGCCGAGCCATTTTTCTGGGCGCATTTCCTCCTTTTTGACTGCTTACATATGACGGCTATCCGGGCACCGGAGTTTTTGATGCTCACTCCGGTTCTCGGGAACTAAGCCTAATTGCCGGTTCCTTGGGGTTCGTGATCATTTGATTCCTGCTGCTTGGGACTGGGGATATGTGGCCCTGAGACTTCCTGGATGATCCGAGACCCACCGGATCGATGTTTTGAATCCTTACTTTTGTGGGAATGACCCGAGGCCCGTTCCGGGTCCGGTTCCGTGTCTGACGGAGCCCTGGTAACGACCGAAGGATGACCCGAGGCCATGGAGGGTCGATGAGCGCCGAGCCTGTCCGGGCCAAGACTCTCCTGTAGATCGCTCTGGTCTGCCGGATCCGTTTTATATGGAGCGAGGAATTTGTCGCTAGGTTTCTCGTTGATGTTCTTTTTATTCATGGCTCAAGGCAATACTTTGATTTCTGTTTTCGAAATAAACCCTGGCGTCTCAAATTATTTTTGTATCACCTGAAGTTGACTCCTAAAAGAACTGCGAGCCGAGCATGATTGGCAGCCCTTGCTGGTTCGACGAGCAACCTGCTCTTATATCTTCTTAAAATTAATATTTAATTCTAATCTATTCATTTATATTTGAAATCCGTAAATCCTATTTTTAATGCTCTACCCAGTTTGTTTGACTATACCATAGTCTTTTATTAAATTTATAATTGTTTTGTTTGCCACTGAATTAATATTGGATAATTACTGTTTGAAGCTTGTGGCATTGGTTAAATGAAGTCTTTGCGCCTGGGTCCAGTGGCGTGCTGAAAGATTCAGTTTTTGCCAACTCCTTTTATAACTTTAATAAATGATATTATTTTAACTTCAAAATTCTGTTTGTTTATTTTGAGTGTATTTTATTTTATTTAATATTTGTGGCTGAAGAAGAAGTTGTTCCTTAATGGGAAGGGTTTTGGTTCTAAATGTTTTGGTTCTTCTCATTTGTTCACGGCAGGTCATCTTGGAGATTTACTTCTCCGGACAGGGGAGTGAACCTTTGTAGTTATTTGCGGCTTTTTTCGATCACGAGTTTGTAAGTGGTGTTGGTGATTGTGTGTCTTCTAAATTCTAAATTTAGGAGGTCACGTCCGCGCGTTTACAATATCGTAAAGAAAAACAAGATACAATAAAAAATACTGCTCTTAATTCGGGAAACAGAAAACATTTATTAGTTACAGTGTAAAAGTACAATTTCCGAATTGGTGAAAAGTTGGTGAGAAGTCCATTTAAATATAATTATATCTAGCACATCTTGGCAACCTCAACTCTTTGTTCGAAGTCCTCGCTCTTGTAGGCGATTTCTCCTAGCACTCGCCTCTTGGACTCGGTCAGTAGTTTCTTGGCAGTGATGTCTCTCCTAGGTAAGCAGTGGAACGCTACCATTTGTGGTTTGGTTTCGATAGGTTGGGCGTTGTCGTTGCATACGGGGTAGGGAAGGAGGGAGAAGCAGAAATCGCTTCCCTTAGACATGACGATATTCCTTTTAATGCTTGGCTCTGTTGGAAAATAATATCGAATTAGCAAAAATGTATGCAAGATTTCATTAAGGTAATTTTAAAGTAATGCTAGTGGCGTACTTAGAAATATTTCACAGAAGTGTTGCATGGGCGCGGTAGCCCATTGGTTAGCGCGCTGGAGTTGCACTCGGTAGGCCCGGGTTCGATTCCAGCCACTGCCAAAACTGCCGCCGTGTTCATGCGGAGTACGATCACGTTAAACATGTGGGTCCGAAAGTCCTTCCGAGAGGTTGGTGGTAGGGGAAGGAGGGTACGGTCCCTGTGGATGCCTCCCCCACTGGGTTCCGGTCTAAATTGGGTGGCACTTCCCGACCGTCCAAACAGTTACCTTACACCTTTCTGGTAGGTCGGACGGTCTGGGTTTCAACAACAACAGAAGTGTTGCATATTATAGTCATCAAATATGATTAATAAATAATACTAGTCAATTATTTTAATTAATTAATAATATTTTATGTATGTATAAACTATTAAGTAATGGCGTATTCAGAAATATTTCAAGGAAGTGCAAAATATTTTGTATATTATATTCACCAAATATAATAAATAAATAATATTCATGGTAATTAATATCTAATATTAGGCAATATTATTCTATTGATTGACTAATAAAATTGACTAATGATTTTTTCCCTGTATAAAATAATACCAGTATACTCTGCATATTCAGAAATGTTTCACAGAAGAGCATTTTTTTTTTGCGTTATATTCATCAAATATAATTAATAAATAATATGCATGGTGATTAATATCTAATATTAGTTAATTCCATTGATTAACTAATAAAATTGACTACTAATATTTTCGTGTATAGAATAATGCCAGTATACTCTGCGTATTCAGAAATGTTTGACAGAAGTGCAATTTGTTTTGCGTTATATTCATCAAATATAATTAATAAATAATATTCATGGGGATTAATAGCTAATATTAGTTAATCCATTTGTTTAATAATACATTATGACTCGATGGTATCAAGTACAGCAGTGATAATATTTTTAGATCCTTAATATCTTTTGTAATTGTTACCTCAATACGTTAAATAGCAATTGATGTCGACAACTTTGTTGAATTCAGCATATATAAAGTAAAACGTATCAATAGTTTTGGAAGCAAGAAAATAGCCTCCTCTAGGAAAAAAAGACAACACAGTCACATCAGCTAAAGAACGGCTTTTAATTTGGTTGCGCTGTTTTTTTGTTTGGAAGAAGGAAGGTGTTATTTTGCCTACAAAAATATTTGGCATAATAACTTTATTATATGCTGTATTTCACAAAGTTTTTCTACATGAGCAATTTAAGCAATTTTTTAACGTTAAATAACGTTAAAAATCTTTGGTCCTTGACCTCAAAGTACCTGACTTTGCACTGTAATATTAAATTAATACAAAACATTCGATTTGTGTGTTTAAAATTTGTTATATTTACAGAGAAAATATGTCTTTTTAAGTGGAGTAGATGACTACTATATCAATGAACAGTCATAACGCAGACCTCTAGCAAATTTAGTTTTGCTAACAAGTAAAAAGTATAGTATTGATAATGAATGCTAAGTCTTAAAAAATATTTAAAAATGCTTATTCCCTGATCATTATTTCATTCACAGTGTGTTAAAATATGGTTACTAATATGAAAAATGTTAAAATATGTTAATGATATTTGTTACATTTTAACTTTATTAGTTATTAGTCGGTCGACAGTTTTGAATACGCTTATGGCATTTTTTTAAGTATATGATATTGGTAATATAATTTATTATTTAAACTGAAATTAAATAAAGTATTTACTATATCCGTTTGATTGTGTATTTTTTCTTGAGGAAACTGTGCTATCGTTTTCATCATCACAAAACTTCTCTCCGTAAGGACGAGTCTTTTCACATGATCCGTGGCGGTTGGTAATGGCACTGTTGGCAAAGTCCACAGGGTGAGTGTAAAGGCATCTATCCAGGCCTCTGTACTCTCTCAGCTCCTCGCCATCGAATTCGCTGCACAAACCGCACAGTTCACCCTTGTATCGTGGAGATACCTATTGAAAGAAATAAAGGTTATTGTTTAGGTTCACGTTTTTTGCAATTGGTATTTCATTGTTAAAATTATTTACGATAATTTGGCTTCTTAAATCTTCCCTTAACTTTTAGTTTTTAATGCGAGAGATATATATACTTAGAGGGATATATACTTTTAATTTATTAATTTTATAATATTTTGAATCAAGTTTGGAAGCAAAAATATTAAGCATGCGTGAAACGGGCTACTTTTTGTTCTCTTATATTAATATATTAAATTTATTAGGCGATCCAAGATGATGTTTCAACGTTAGACGCCAATGCCGTTACTGTATTTGAATACGAAATGCTATTTCCTAAATTTTTTGCCTTTTTTTCAAAATTAAAGCGATAATTATTCGATGAAATCATTTGTTTGTGTAATTTATCTTAAAGTTAATAAACTAAAGGTGTTGAAGTTCGTTAAAACATCTGTTGAGAAGAAAATCTACTTTTTGACAATCTCAATTATGCATTTGTTTAATTATTTATTGACTTGAATTCATAGACTGCGTTGACTTGATTTAGATAAGCAAATATAACTTACGCAACAGTTACTTTGGAAATTACATTAGTACATATTAGTATTCACTATTTGTGTTTATTGTCTAATTTATTTTGTCGATGTTTATACACTTTTAAACGTTGAAATAACATTTTATCCCAATTAAACTACTGAAATGAAATTTTTTTAGTGGAGCTTCATATTTCTCAATTTTAAATAAATATTTATGGAAATTTAATATTAACGCTTATTTTTATGATATTTTTTCTATCAACATGCATTTCTGTATTGACGTTGTCATCTTGTTAATATTCAGTTTTCAATTGATAGGTAAATCCTGAGTTTAGAAATATATAGACAATTAATCAGCAACTTCCTTTATTGTTTTAATCTAAAAAACAAATATAAAATCGAAATATTTTATATCTATCTGTATAATACTGAATAAGTAATTTGATTTGTAGCTGAGAGCAGATGCCTTTCAGAATCTTCACTTCTCTTTTTCCACAAATGACTTGTAGTAGTTAATTTGCCTTTTTAGACTTTTTCTCTTGAGAATTTTTCATTTATCTTTTGAAAATTGAAAACACACCTTATTGTATTACACATAAGCAAATGTATCAAAAATGACGCGATTATTTCCAATAGTTTTTAACTAGCTGTTATCTCTTTAATTAATTTCTTCGCTGATTTTTTTTCTCTGTCAGAAACAGGGGAGGGGGGCAGAGAAGCGTTAGACAAGTCGTTAACGGTTACGAGTTTACCAGTTCATGACATTGATCCAAGTGTATTGAGAGAAAACTTACTTGAATTTTGATATTCTCTCCGTCATAGAGTACGTTGATACCAGCTCTTCCTGAAATCAATCGGATGTGGAAGTCCTGTTCAAGCTGCTCAGGGTAAACATAGATGTCGTTTGTGCTGTCCAACAGAATAGGTTTATCGATTGTATAGTCTGCACCATTATATTTTATTTTGTAGTCATTTCCGGATTTGGGAGTCAAGGTAATGGTGCTTTCTCCAATGTAAATGTTGATTTCCTGGAGAGAAAAAAATATATATTACGAAAGTGAGATTAAATACTCTCTTTGGGTTGTCATAAGTTTTATTTAGTGTCAGTTGCTGACATTTTTATTATTCACATTTATTTTATCAACATTTTGAAAGTCTTTATAGTTTTTACTTTTATAGCATATGTAGTATAATGCGTGTGTAATATATTGCAGTGCGATTTAAAATTTAGAATTCATCTTCAGTTGAAGTACTCGTTTTGGACACGCTAAAACACAAATCAATTATTTTTATCGTCTCCCTGTCCGTCTTTCTCTTTGTACAGTTGCCACTCTTGCTAAAATATTATCCAACCAAATTTCCTAATATTTGGTAGTTGAGTTACTTATGCGTTACTCGAGCTGATTATAAGTCGATATAATTAGTAAAATAGAACTGGCCCTTTAACATGAAAGAACTTTTGCTAGCGTGACTTCTGTGTGTAACCTATGCATTCTGCAGTAGTGTTTTTCCTTTTACTTAGGGGAAGGGATTTTGGCGAGTTATCGTTATTTAAAAATATGCCAAGTCGCCATATAAAGACGGAACTTATTTAAAAGTTACAAATTCAATGTATAGTAAACTTTCTTTAATCCAGCATCCAGTGGTTCGGCAAAAGTGTTCGACTGTACTGTAATAGGCTAAATGATTTTACATGCAGATTTCTGTTCATTGAAGTTTACCTTATTTTAAAATTAATTTAATTTTTTTTCACATGGATTACACCGAAACGTACAGTGTGATTCAGTCATAATCAAGTGTAATCAATTTTTAGTGTAATAATTTTAAAATTAAGTTAAGCATATTTCCACCTGTATTACACTGCAACATACCTTGTAATCTAGTCAATGTAACGTTTTAAGCAAAAGCTATCATCTTTATTGTTCATTTTTTTTGTTTAAAATTAATTTTTCCCATTGCTTTCCCAATTTTAGTTTGACATCCGATAACCAGGCAAATTTGGTAATCCGGCACTGCTGAAATTTCGAACGTGCCAACTTCCCGAAAGTTTGAAATAAAATTTAATTCTGAATATTATTTTCCGCTATTTATACTATATTTTGTATAAAAATAAAGCATGAAAGAAAATATAATTCGAGTGTGTAATGGAAAAATCTGCATGAGATTTTGTGGATTACCTTAGTTCCTTTCCTGATGTCCAAAGCCTTTGCAGTGATGGCAAAGTGCTTGTGCTCAGCGCAGTGGGTCGTGAGGATGTAGTTGCACCTGTCTGGGGAGAATTGGTAGGTCTTCAGATCGTATGTTCTTACGAAGTGTTTCATCATCACACAGGTAGCTGTAAAATCAGTGCATGAATTGTCAATTTCGCTACAAATTAGATCTAAGTAATATTTTACTATTTAAGGGCGTACTATATATTTCAAGAAACTGAGGTCTGTTGCTTATATGCAGGTCAAATATAGATTTATTTAAGATTGTCTGTAATGAATTGATTTTGTATAGAAACACAGAAATATCATTTTTTTTAAAATTATAATTCAATCTTTGAAATATTTTTAATTGAAACAAAGTGAATTCCGAGTGTGGCTTTCTTAGCGACTCAAATCGGATCGTGTTAAAAGCCCAGACAGCCCATCTCACCCGAGGGTTTACAGTTGATGATTGAGTTGTTGATCGTTTTTTCTACATAGTGCAACTCAACCGATCCGAATAAAATTGTGTATATAGCTTAAAATAATCATGTTTTAGGTCATGACGAAGTTGTGTTTAAAATTTCAGTCTATGTACTGAGATATCTGAGGACACAGGCCAGATAAAGTTAAGTGTGTAAAACATTTGCAAACATGTTACTGAAAGTTTTAGCGGAATCAACTTTCCGTAATGAGGAGCAAGGTTCCTGATAGTTATGATAATATATATATATATATATATATATATATATACACAAAAATAACGCTTCGCAGACGATAATTAGCTAAATATTTCAAAAATGAAGTTGGAATTTTCATGAACATGAAGCGCTTTCGGGCATCACCATGCCCTTCATCAGTGGCAAAGTCCCTTCGCCACTGATGAAGGGCATAGTGACGCCCGAAAGCGCTTTGGCTTTGTAAATTTATGTCCGACGAAGAAAAGAGTTTTATTAAATGACTTTTAAAACCTATGTTGGTTGTCTTTAATTTAATAGTTTACCCATTCAAATTCAATTTAATAATCATGACAGTGAGTGATTTAAACTGTACTTACGTGGGTATGTGTTGTTCGTGATTTCCGTGGTTGTCGTGTAGCCTGCAGTGTAGATACTGGAGAGAGGCTGCAGTCCCAATGATGGAACTCTGTTATACTCGATGGTTTCTGTGGGCTTTTCGATTGTTAAGTCAAAGACTGGCTCATCTGTGAACTTGTCGATGTAGTTCAGGAGAATGAGTATTCTGTTTTCCGTGTTCGATTCGTCTGTGATGTTCAAGTGATGGAACAAGAAGTGTTTCGTGTAGAGGTCTGCTCTTCGGGCGATTTTATTCAAAAGTTCTGGTGTTTCCTACAAAGTTGAGTTAGAATTAAATACGGAGAAATAATTATCTTTTTAATTTTAAATATATATATATATATATATATATATATATATATATATGGCTGAATATCTGATAATGGTTAATTTTGTATTCCCTTGAACTTTAAAAAATAAGGAAGATATATGAACTAATGAAATAATATGAATAATGAAATAATACATAATACTTTGCAGTATTAAGATACATATTACTTTGCAGTATTTATTTAGAATATTAAATATATTAAAAATATTAAATATATTAAAATATTGCACATTCAAAATATTGCATATTAAAGAAAATATGTTTTCAATAATATTAAATGTACTAGTGCAATAATATTAAATGGCATAAATATGAAAATTCGTCATTTCGGTCAGAGTGAACAAGTGATAAGTTAAGTTTTAATCTACTATTAACATCAGTAAAAAACTTAACTAATGGGAATAAATGGGTGAAGCTTAAGAAAGTTCGATTTTAACTTTTTAAAGTCTTATTTATTATATTTTTAACGATATTGTTTTGCGAAATTGCTGATGCGATTTCGTCCCTGAGAATCGTGTTGACATTACGATGATGTCCAAAGAATCATTCTTTTCATTTACCAGATGGCAACAACTGTTATTTTAAGTCAGTTGAAATGCAATTCCATATCGGAATATTTGGAACTTTGCTATTAACAGGTTAGTGAAAATTACAATTTTTATAACTCATTTTTGATATGTATATTAATTACCTGTTATTTCTGATACACATTTAGTTCTTAATAATATGAATGGAAATTTAAAAGTACATTGCCTTCTGTTATTGCACAAAGACAAATTATGCCTAATGCATATTTTGTTTTCCAATGTCAGTTCCGATTTCGGCGTGGAACAAAAATAAGCCTATTTGTCACTTCTGTCACGGTCTTTTTTGATACGGCACTATCATAAATATATATTAAATTCCATTATTCATGTTAAATAGCTTTGCCATCTATTAGAAATCTTCAGAAAACATTTCGAAGAACTTATTCCAAGCGAAAGTTTCTAGAAACTATAAAGTTAAAAACAAAATTTGGGGGAGCCTTAAAACTGATAACTATCAGAAATTCATGCATATATTCTTTCATCTTATATAGGTGAGGGGGGAACTGTTTATATACTATGCAGAAAAATTATGAACCTCAGTTAGTGAAGCGATCTTGTAATTGACATATGAAAAGAACAATGATGCATATTCATATTTGCGCCATTTTTTTTTTGTGAAACGCATGGAAGTTGTTCAAAGGGAACAATATCATTTATTATTATTTTGTATCATTCATAAAATAAGAACGAAAGATCTGAAGTTCGTATACTACTCTTTTGAAATCATTGTTTTTCTCTATGGTAGTATTTGTTAATCTTTTACACGTATTCGTTAAATTTGGTTTTGAAGCTTTTACGGGAAATTCTAGATCTTCAATTATTAAGCTTTCCTAAAGTCGCCAATTCTCCAGGGATTTGGCGATTTTAGGAAACACACTCGGCACGTCGTTACACACTCGGCTTTCACAGTAATGACAATCGATTTAAGACCTCTAAAAGATGTTTTATTTTTAGAAAACTTATAGACAAAGGGAAAATAAATACAACGTAATGTTAACAATAAAGCAGGATAAACGTTTCCAATATGTATGTCTGTCACGTTTGGCGACAATTTTAGCGACTTTGGCTGCAGATTTGGCGACTTTTAAAAATAATTTTATTTCTTTGATAACACTTGTCATTTTGAGGAAATTATTAATTTGGCATTATTGATTCAAAATATGGGGACATGTGTGAGGGTACATTTGGAGTGCATGCAGACGGGAGGTTGGAAGGGAATCATGTATAAAACTCCATGCATTTTGTCATATGACGATGTTAACATCTAGTTATAAAAATTTAAGGAAATAATAGAATCATCCGAAATACCTCTTTCCATAAAATAGACAAGCGTAGTTTGTTGAAGATGGATCGCTCTTTAATAGCTTTAGCGCATTCCAGGGACAGGGACTTGCCTCCCTCGGTGTCTGAAAGACACTGTTCGTGCTGCTCTGGCAAATAGTGTTCGGGATCCAATCTGTACAACAGCTCGTTCTTGAACAATTCCTCCAGACTCTCATATTCAAATTTACCCTAGTTAAAAAAATTGAAGGCAAAGCAGATTTATTGTTTAATGAACTTAATCAAATGTACATATGTGCGTTTAATTTGTACTTCTTTTACTATAAAGTCCCCCCCCCCCCTTAAAAAGTCTTTGTATTTCAGATTTTGTTGCAGAAATACACATTTTAAAATCTTTAAAATGACGTCCGCCTGTGTGTATCCTCATGAGGTAACTCGATAACGCCCAAAATATTACAAGGTAGGATCAAAAAGTTCGGAGACTGTGCTGATATTTCCAACCCTGATTGGAGGAGAGGGGAACTATTTTACTGTGGCGTAGAGGCACATATGACGCAAGATGTGAAAAGGAAGAAGCCGGTTCGCAGAGCAAGGATTTTCCAGACAATGCATGTCTGTGAACTGTTGTCGTTCGCGTTCGTCGAAAATGGAAATGACGTTTGAAGAACAACGTGCCAATATCAAATTCTGCCAGCGTTTGGCGAAATCGCCGAGAGAAACATTGCATCTGCTGCAGTAGATGCAATGTTTCTGTCGGCGATTTCCCCAAAAGCTGGCAGAATGTTATATTCGCACGTTGTTCTTCAAACGCTATTTCCATTTTCGACGAACGCGAACGACTACAGTTCACTGACACGCATCGTCTGAAAAGCACCTGTTTCTTCCTTTTCACATCTAGCGTCACATGTGCCTATACGCTACGGTAAAATAGTTCCCCCTCTCCTCCAATCAGAGTTAGAGAATATCAGCACAGTCTCCGAACTTTTTGATCCTACCCTGTATAAGCTTCACAAATTTTAGGAAATTAATTTTCATACATTAAGTTTAAGAAGTATTATAGCATTTTGATAGATTATACAGAAACTAGAACTTCATTGAATTCTTTTGTAATTTGTTAGATTAAGATGAAGAATTAAATAAAAACGAACATTATTCGAAATTTAAGATTGAGATGTTGTTCTTTAAGAAACACGAGTCATTCCAAGAGAAATTATAGTAGTTCGTAGTCAATACGGAAAATATTAAAATAGTACTTATTGACAACATTTTGTTTAAATGTATCTAATTCCTCGCTGTTACCAAATTGGAAAATAAATGCAATAAATAGAATTGCTCGAATTTGAAATTTTAGTAATTTGAAACAATATCTCAAAAAACATAATTTGCTGTGACCATCCCAACAGAAAACTTCATAAAATATAACCGAGCAAAAATATACAATTTTTTATTGATATTTTTGTTTAATATTTTATTTAAAAAGCGATTGAGATAATTTATAAAACACTTATCTCCACCATTTTTGAGATATTGCAAAATTTCAATCGAAAACTGTACAAATTGATTAAAATTAAATATTCTTTCAAATGGAGAGTATTTTTGCTCAGAAGTTGATTAACACCATTGATTGTTTATTGTGCAAGCCATTAGAAATCTGTATAAAGAACTGAGTGACTGGAATGAAATTTGATGTATCTGGCTAGTCAATAATGTGTAGATTAGCAAAAATCCTAATTCATAGACTTTAGATTTCCAATGAGATCTTGTCTTAAGGTGACTGTAATTTTTTTTTACTGTTTTCCCACCAAATAATTTATATTTACATTAATTTTTTTACTGTTTTCTCACCAAATAATTTAAATTTACATTAATTTTTGTACTGTTTTCCTACCAAATAATTTAAATTACCTTAGCAATTGCTTACACATTTTCCCAATGACAAAATTCATCTCCATTGGGTAAATAAATAATGTGTAGATTAGCAAAACCCCTAATTAACTGGTCAATAATGTGTAGATTAGCAAAAACCCCAAATCATAGACTTTAGATTTCCAGTGAGATCGTATCTTAAGGTGACTGTATTTTTTTATCACATTTTTCCACAAAATAATTTAAATTTGTGAAAATCATGTGCTGAACATGCCAGATTTCCTGAGACCTACCTACCTTGGCAATTGCTAGAACATTTTCCCAATGACATGATTCATCTCCATTGGGTAAACCAAGAGCAGTAATGAAGAGAGCCTTGTGGTTTCCTGTATGAGTGTTGTACTTGAACTCATTTGGCTTGTTAAGGAAGTCCATCACGTGGTCAAGGGTTATCTGGAAATAAATATATTTAAGCTCTCAGTTTAGAACATAGAAACATTCACGCAATCTTTGTATATTTTTACATCTTCAAAATGAATTTGTTTGTCACGACTCAACCGTAGAAGAAAAGAATATCGTCTCATTACCTCAATAAATAGGGCGTGAACTACCAGACAAAGATTCGTAGTTCGAATCCCGGTTAGGACAACAGTTCTTCCCGAAGGCACCTAAGTAGCACTGCATTTAGATGTCGTAGATTACTAAGATGTAAAAAAAATACTGAGTTTTAATTTTTCTTCGGGACCTGCGATATATAGCAGTGCTTTACAATTCAGGAATATGAAGCCGAGCAGGATGATGTCCTGCTTTTAAAAAAATAGAACAAAGTCGTGCGGAACTGAGGTTTGCCTTTGATATGGAATCTGAAGGAAAATGTGAACTCCAGTCCAACTTTGGAATGAAAGACTATCGTCTTAATAGCTTAATAGTTAGAACGGTAACAGACCAGGAGTTTCGTGGTTCAAATCTCAGCTGAAACATGAGTTTTTTTTTATACTTTACTAAAATGATTTCCAATATCATTTTTGCTATTTTATAAAATGAACATATTTGAAATAGGGTGTAAAGATTATACAAACTTTAGAAATGTTTCAAAATGGATGTAAAATTAATTCATAAAATGAAGGATTTTTTTTTCGGGAACTTACTTCACGAGTCTTTGTTTCGCTTTCCCTCTTGAGAGCGGTGTGAAGATGCAATGCATGGAATGACTTGCTGTAAGTATGGTTGTACTCCGCCCTGAAGTAAGCGGTGTTACGCACAGGTGTAGTTTCAAACTCAATGTTTAGTGCGTGAGCAATGTGTGGCAACGTGTGAATAAGCTCCCCAATAGTTTTCCCCTGCTCTACATGGACAGCCGGATCCTTGTTGAGGGTAATATCGTCTGGTTTAAAGTATCTGGACCAGTCTTCTTCTTTATTCTTTTTAGAGTTCCTCCATGGCCATGCATATTCGTAATCTTGAGGTGCGTCTTGATTCCATTGGGGCTGGTCGGCATCCTGGTACTGACTATCAGACTGGCCGTTTGAAGCCCATTCGTATTGGGTGTCTCTTGGGGCATGACGAGGGTGGTTTCTGCTTCTTAATGCCTTTGTGATGTGTTCGCGGCTATATTGAATCTTTAAGGCCACCTGAAAATATAGAACATGTACAGATTGCTAAAATCAGTCTTAAAATAAAAAGTTGCTTTTCTGAAGTGAATAAAAAGAGACAAATGGAACTGAAAGTGAAAACTTTGCACGTACTATTAAACATTTCAGAAAGATTCTAATAATGGAGGGTGAACATGCTTTTGGATATATCATTGAAATAACGCTTAGTATGTCAATTTTCTTGGAGGTACGAATTTTTTACAAGGACCCACTCTTGAGATAATTACTTTGAAGAAATAACGCGAAACTCAAAACGGGTAAACCTTTAAGTTGGTGTTTTCTTAATATAGAAAGGGTTGGTGCTATTTGGATACATTTTTACTCTAGGTAGTTTATATATATTCTATAATGATAAAAAAGAATTCCCGAACAATTTAGAATGTACCTTTTTGATAAAGAGTCGAAGGTTTTAATACTAAATAAGAAAACTTCTTCTCGCTGTCTGTTTTCTTTTCCGTCCCAATGAGCGACACATTTTACAAAATATCGCCAGCTCGACGGCTTTCGGAAAAAGGTCGCCAAATTGGTGGAAATGATACCAAATGGGCAAAAGTGTCGTTCAATTGCTGATAATTCAATATCTCGGAAAATTAACGTTACTTTCTTTAATAACCACTGTCTCTTTGTGGGGATTATTAGCTTTACATTCAAGATTCAACAATAAGGTGAAATTCGTTATTAGTGGGATACGTACATTTTGTTAAGAGGCCATTAATTAATTGTGTTTTGTTAAGATGTCTTAAATTAATTACGTTTTGTTAGCAGGTATTAAATTGCGTTTTGCTCAGAAGTTTCAGTTGCGTTTTGCTCAAGTTTTGTTAGTGGGTGGTATAGTAATTACGTTTTGATGAGTCGTATACTGTATAAGTAAAGCCCTTCGGTCGGATGGTAGACAATTTTTTATGTTATCTACCGCATTATGACAAGGTTAACATCCAGTGTAAATATAAAAATGCAATAACTCGTAGTTCATATACAACATTCTTTAGATAACATTTTTAAAAATGCAATATTGCTATTGCTAGCCAAATAAAAGTTATTTGTTCATCTTGCGAAACTGCTTTTAGAGATTTCACAATTGTCCTAGAACTTGAAACCTAGGGAGGTTATTCCATTGACCTTACCTTTTAAATAACAACATAATTTAATACTAAATCTATCTACGAAATTATAAAATAATCAATATTGAAAAAACGTAGGAGGTGATAAGGGTTTTGAAGAGTGACTTTTATAACGATATACGACGCATTCATACTGACCTCTGTATCTCTTGGCCATGTTCTAGAATTCTCTTCGAGTGTGATGTTCAAGGAAATGTGCCTCCATCCAGCGTTCAGTATCTTTCTTACCAGGAAGTCCAGTGCTTCCGTGGGGTCCCTTGGGGTCCTTTCAGTGAACAGGCTGATGTCTTCGTAGTGCAAACTCATATGCATAGGGGGAAAACCCACGTAGTCCAGCTCTTTTTCTAACTGGATAAAAATACGAAAATATGAATACCTTCAATAATGTTTTTATGAAAAATGTCAATATAAGTTGCAAAATAGAGTCCCTAAACCTCAAGAAAGTAGATTTGACGAATATAAACTCTTTTTAATAAAAAGAAATGAGTAATTGATATTTTAAACTAATAAATATTACCATGGAGGTAAACGGAAGTAGTTAAACTTTATGTTGTGAAAACGCATAAATCGTTTGAAACTTTCATTCCGGTGACGCTGAGGTTAGATAAGTACGACCTCATTGTATGGATTTCTATTGAAAAAGGCTCGTTTTGAATTAAATAATATTTATTTAAACTGTTCATTTTGTACAAAGAAGCTATTAGTGTAATGCAAATTATAATTTAAAAGATATTTATATTCTTACATAGTCAAATGTATTTTACCTTTTAATCTATTTTTGCCTTCATTTATTCTGTACCCTGTTCTACAATAAGAAAAAAAACTAATTACTTCTCCCTATAATTAGGAACTTTAATTTAAATATAATTAAAAATACATCTGATAAGCAGTATGCCTTCCTGTTGCGTCCAATGAGAAGAAGCGATATTTTACTAACCCTAGTGACACCTAGATATTATTGTCATTACGTCGTGGTCTTTTTAAGCTTTACATTCACAGAAGTCTTCTCTCTGACTGTTACATTGTTCGTTTCTGTTTTGCCTATTTCTCAAAAATTAAATATGATTTTTCTATGTTTTCAGATTTCACTGTTCTTTTCCCCGCTATTTAACTTTTCCTCTTCAAAATTGCGAAAAATATCTCATATTTTCTTATCTGTAATAAAGGAAGAAGTTAATAGGGTCAAAGACCAGATGTTATTAAACGATGCTTATAGGGAAAACCACGTAATTATACAGAGTTCAGAAAGTCGTTAAGTACCTCAATACCTTTGTAAAGAATAAATTTATGAATGTACACATTAGGTCTATCTAGACTAGATAGTAAAAGAACCATATCCGGTCGAAAAAAATTACTACAGAGCCCCTAGTGGATAATTTGAAAAGTTAGGACGACGTATTCGACAACGAAGCGAGATAGCAAAAAATGTCTACAAAGTTGTAGAGTAAAAATTGACATCAAGGAACGCACAAACACGAATATGGAAGGCAATAAATACTGGTCAAAAATCGTGTGAATATATGTAACATGATGAGTCGTATAGATATATGTAACACGATGAGTCGTATGGATGTATAAAACATGTTTTCGTCTATCTCGTTTTGTTTCTTAGTCTGTTATCTTGACTTTTTAAATTTCCTGCACTGCAGCATTTTATTCGATCAGCCATGGTCTCTTTACTGAAGATAGACTTAACGTGTAGATTCATGGACTTATGCAGTTATTGCGGTATTCAAGAATTTTCCTGTATGTGTACTGTCTAGGACATGCGCTGTAAACTGGTGAAGTATCTCAGGGGAGTTTGGAAAAATGTACAAAGAAAGTGAAAAGTAATTCCCAGAAAATGGATCGCAATTACTTTCTGATATACAATTCAAAGAATGAAATGGTATGAAAACGGATTTTAGAAAAGTTGTGAAAGTAAAAATATTAAGAACTTTTGACCTCAGTGGGAAATCAAACGAACTTTCCTCGTATTGACTAACTGCATATTCACTGCACATAGTGATAGCCATTCGACATTGGATAGTGCATGTACATAAGGGTAGCCGCAGATCAGTTCAAATCTAATCATACAGCATTTATCCTAACACGTTTGAGACCCTGTCAGAAATATGTGCGTAAGGTTTGGACTGTAAGTTGAATACCTTAAAGGGAGATGGAGTCGTCGTAATGGGTTCTCTGTGGTCAGTGGAAGGCAGCGATTCCAATTCTTCCTTTCCTGCGTAGGTTCCAGCCTCGGACTGATAGCTGACGATCCTCTTGTGCAGTTGGGGCACCTTGTACTTGAGGGTGATATTGGGGAACTCGTTGCCATCGTAATTGATTTCTAATGGATACCACCATGCTACTTTGTTCTCGTGGTACACACCGATTTCCTTGCAGTCACCGAGATTCTTGAACTGGTGGCTGTACAACTTCGTGAAATAAACGCTGGAAAGAAAGAATTTTTACCGATACATATAAATTGTTTAACCTTCTATGCTACTGGTAGCCATGATTATGGGCAGGTGTCTAACTATTTATTATAAATTTGCTTTTACATACACAAACAATGTCTACATTTGTCTCTTTTTTGCATCTTGTTTCCAACTATGAAATAAAAATGATTATGTTGTTTGTTGGTTTTTCGACGAGTATTCAATGTATAATTTAAGTTCGAGTAAAAGTCACTGAATTTTAAAAACAGACTGATCAGATGGAAATTTGGGGTTCGAATTCAAGTTTGGACATGAGTTAATAACATTGATGCCCAAATAACTTAATCCCACACATTTGATGCAGTAAATTACCGAGGTCTAAAAAATGCCGAATTTTGAGATTTTTTATTTTTTCATCGTTTATAGCAAAATAATAATAATAATTCCCCACTGTTACGACGAAAATAAAAAGACGTCCTACAGAACTGGTTTCCCTTCGATCTGAAATCTGAAGAAGAGTAATGTAGAATCTGCTGCCACAATAGAAACTGTGTATACATACCCATTAACTTAATGGGTAAAGCCGTCTAGACAGCCGAAGGTTCTTGATTCAAATCCTAGTTTGGACATTAATTCCATTTAGACTTCCAGAAAACAGTTCGAACACTTTGAAAAAGATATCTGTGTGTGTATATATGTCCGTCTGTGAGGTGTGAACACGATATCTAAAGGACGACTAAACGTAGTCATATGAAATTTTATGTGTTGCTACATTATGTAAGAAACTATACCTATGTAGAAAACATTTTTGTAGAAAATTAGTTGTAAATTTTTTTTTATCATTTGTATGTGATTAGAACTCGAAATTAAGATATTTATAGCATTATTTCTTATGAAGAACAATAACCAAATGACCACTGATAGTAATCAATGCAAGAAACTGTTAATTCCACAAACGTGAAAAGAAAAATTAGGTTGTTTTATTCACTTACCTGTTTCCAATGTACAAGTGGAATTTTTTGAGGGATGGTGATGGTTCCAAAGTCTTGATTTTGAATGCCATGATCAGAGGCTGTTTCATTTCAAACTCTATGGGGTAGGGGAGCGTTTTGGCAATGGTGATAGCGTGGAAGGTGGATGGAAGGTAAGTTTTAACCAGAAGACCGGAGTATTCGTTGCCTCTGGATCCCAAGTTGGTTCTGATGTATTCCAGGACTGGGGGAAAAAAGAGCAATGTCAAATTTGTTATGGCTTTTAAAATACTACATTAGATTCATAATACCTTATGCACGGATACTTTTTAATAAAATGAATGTTGTCTATTTTGCGCAATATAAAACGCCTGCCTTGCTTCAAGCGAGAGCACTGTGGGTAATAAACCAGGACGGGCATATTTGGGTTCACACTTTCAAATGCAATTAGATGAAGTAATGACTTCTGTAGATTCTCATGAAAACGAATAAAAATTTAATAAGTTTTGTTGCATTCACACTATCCATATTAATGAAATTAATATACAGGGAAAAGTCATGGGAATGGGATAGTATGAGGCGTGTTTGCGTGGTCTACGTTGGACCCTCTAGTACTTTTGGCGAATCGCTGACTGGTATGAGATATGTGGATAGAACACTTGCACCCTTTCATGAATGTTATGCACTCTGATGGTAAAGGGGTATTCCAACAAGATAATGCAACGTATCGCCAGTCTTTGATTGCTAGGAGGTGGATCAAGAAATACTCCACAGACTTTAAAAGCATGATTTGGTCCCAACGATCCCAGATATGAACACCTATTAGCATATATGCGGCACAATGGAGTTTATGAAGCTTATGATCCGTGAATTCAGTACCATCCAATGAACGCAGTTATGGTCTACACTGCAGAATAAGTGTTCGGCCACCCTTGTAGAAAACTACCGGCAACTCGTTGACTCAATACCTTGACGCTTGGGTTTACAGTTGAAAGCGCAAGGAAGGACATCTCGTTTTTAGGTACCTATTCTATGCCTTTCGTTCTCTCAGTGTAATTTAGTTAAATATTTTGTAAACATAAAATCTCCTTGAATCTTGTCATTCTTAAGAAACCAGTGCTGGCATATTTGTTAGTTAAAACGCAAAAGTGAGAAATTTGAACATTCAACAACTTGATGCATTATAATGACTCGGAAGCTATGGCACTTTAAAATATAATACAGTACAGTACTGGTAGTAATACTAATTATATTATTTATAAATAGATTTAAAACAAATTTTCACTACCATCTTTAAGCTCTTCCTGATAAATCGGTGCACTACTAAGCTACTTGAATTAAAACCATATCGTAATATAAATAAAAATCTGATGTGGGCAACACATGACTTTCCTTATATAATGCAATGAATTTACTACTTTTACAGTTAAAAAAATGTTATTCTTGTAGTAGATACTTATATTCTTTCCAAGATATTGAATTTTCTTCAATGAGTCGTCATTTTCATTGATTTAGCGTCATTTTTATCAATTTGGCAAGATTTTTGTTAATTTGGCAACAATTAAAAATATCGCCAAGTTGGCGACATTCCGCCAAATTCGTCGCCAAAATCTCGCCAAGCGTTATGGACGGAGAAATAAGTTATTCTTACAGCAGATAAATGACTATTGGCGTTCATATACAAAAGTATTATTCAAAGTATCTTTTTTCATGAATGGAACGAGCTAGATTCACGAGAATTATGTCACCAAATTTATCGCATGATATTACATATGAAAAGTGAACATGTTTCGCAACTGCTAATATATTTTTCTTAATTTATGGGATTTTTTGATAAATGTATTTGGAATATGTGCAATATCTCGAGAACGGTTCATGCTAGCGTTCTAAAGTTTAAGTTAAACTCAAAAGAACAATGTGAGCTCATAACAGCCGCTAAAAACAATTGTAGTCATCTAATTGGCATATGCCTGCTTTCTTCAAGAAAATCATATTCCAATAAGCAGCAGTTTTATTTATTGTAATTCATAACATTGATCGAGAGTGGTGGTGTACGGGTGTCCGGGTACTTTAGTAGCACAAAGCAACAGACGATAGAGTGAGTAGAAATCTTTTACATCCTTATGAACCTTACGACCCCCATACTATCAGAACTATAGAGCTACTAAAGATTATATGCTCAGATAGCAAAGCTGTCCCATTGACGGACCCAAAGATAGCAAAGCTGTCCCATTGACAGACCTGTTTTACGATTCTTATGCGCTCATCAGCACGGAATAGCCGATATCTCTAATAGCGAAGGATAAATTTGCTATGTCACAAATTTATGCTCCTCGTTAAATGATGACCTTAACATTTAGTTCATTAGAATGGATTTACATATATTAATACATTTCAAAAACAAGACTTATATGCAATGTTGCTGTACTTCATGTATACTTACAGTTGTGTCTGAGATTCAGAATACCGCCCAAATCGAGGTGGTAGAAAGAGCTGGAGTAGAAAACTCTCTTGAAAATCGTAAGTCGAAGTTTGTCTGCGAGGCGAGAACGAAGGATGGCCTACAGGAAAGATATTTTAAATTAGTTGAGTCGTAATTTGAATTCAGTGAGTGAATTCCACGTATCCCTTTCAACCCGTGTATCCCTGCGGCAGGGGTACACGGGTTTAATTATCCAATAATACAGCTTGAGAAGTAGCCATTTAATGTAATTACTAAAGCCCGGAAGTTGAGACAAGCCTCATATTCTCTTTACGCTTTTAATGCCCTTTTTCACTTATATTGGTCTCCATTTAAATTTTATATTTCTTTATCTATTATTTCTTCTTCTATTATTTATACTTCTTTTTTTTTCTTATAAAAAAAGTTCAGTTGAACTGTGAAGAAACACAGTTCTTCAGTTGAACTGTGAATAAACATTTTCAAATAAAAGAAAATTAATTTTTTAATGAGTTGTATTTAAATAAGGAAGGATCCAGCTCAAGACGAATTGTTAATTAAATACTTTATAAAGATTCTACTCGATACGGTTTTAAACTTTCCTGACATTATGGTTTCTCTCGAAAGAAAGGAAAGTAATGTTAGTGAAGTTACAAATGATATAGTTGGTGAAATTGAATTTGTTCCCGGACCAAAGGGTCATATTGGGAGTGAAACGAGTTCTTTTAGCAAATGATGACTTAGAAAGAATAAAAAAACATCGCTTAAATACTCAAAGGGGATACTGATAATTCAGCCTTTTTAAAAAATGGATTCTTACAAATGTCCTGCGTTTTCAATACGCTCCTCCGTACATAGAAGTCAAAAGATCGTTTTTGATTCTAAATCACATTCTAAATAACGGAAGGCAAAGTTTACCTTTTGACAAATGAAAAATAACCAATTAAGTATATTTGCAAAAATAAGTAAGTGATCTGGAAAATAATTTTGTAATAGTTAAATATCTCTATATAATTTTCATATTTTCAAACACTGCAATAATTAAATGCCTATTTTTGCTGTCTACTTGAGCGTTTTCGTTTGCCTGCCTATTTTGGTACTTTTTATTGCACGAACTTCCAAGCTTTAGTAATGGCAGTTGAACCAAGTTTTTAATTGTTAAATGTCATTAAACTACGTTCGTTTAACATAATATTCCGTTTAACATACACTTCCTAGTCAAAGAATTAAGAACATTTGTATAACAGAGCTGTGTTTTAATGTTAGCACAATTCTGAAATTTAATACACCGTAGTTCATCACATTGTTCTTGTAGAAATAGATGAGACAAATATTCTTCAACATTTCTTCCAAATTTGAAAGCATCTCAATTGCTTCGAAACACTAGTGCAAATTTGCTCTTTTCTCGCCCATTTTGAACGCAAATTTCCGACTTTGTATAAAGACCCCATTTAATATACACTTCATAAACTGTACTTTTTGACATTCTTATTGCTTTTGTTACAGTTTTTGTCCAACTCCAGAAAATTTGCAGTCTTTTGAATTTTGTCGAATTGGAAATGTTATTCATTTCGAAATTATCTACGTGCAATTTCGTGCATTTTCGCCCTTTATAGGCTGTAATAGTTTGAAAAACTAAAGTGTATTATTCTCATTTGGACGCATTTGCTGTCACACATTAAGATTACATTTATTAAGTAATAATTTTGTAATGATTTGGTAATAATTTTGTATATAATAATGTCTGTAATAATTTGGCTGGTTCACGAATGCGAAATACTTGTAGATGTATTTGACCTGGCTCGTTATTTGAAATATGAGCCAATTTCAGTAGCATTCTGAAAGATGTCGGTTTTCAAAAAATTCTATTAAAATATTTAATTTTATTCCCCTAAAAAATTTAAAAATTTCTGCTCTCGCCATGTAAAATTAGTATCTTCACAGGTAGATCAAAGAATAAAAACTTCCCGGTTCTGTTTGTAAGCAAATTTACAAAAAAAATAAGAAAATTGTTTCAATATATGTCAAAATGAAGACACTAAAACGGTAGAAGATATAACCATAACATTTTTATTCTGCTTGAATAATCAGTCAGTTTTGCGCAATATAAAACATATATTTCAAAAATATCTTCCATAATAAAACAGATGACTTAAAATTTGAATAATCAATAATTATCTTAATCTTATATCCCAAAACCATAATAAAACTCAAATCATAAATATAATACCGTTCATTAATAAAATTTATTTTTATTTTCCATTTTTTATTATTTACATTATTTATAAATTGAGTAAAATCTTCCGCCGTATAAACACATTTAGTTAAATCCTGCTGGTAAGTAATATGATATAATTTTCTTCAAATAAATGTTCGAAAAAAATTTACCTATATGATTTTAGTTCTGTAACGAAGGTTTAGTTGTGATTTTTTAATTATATCTCGATAACCCCTGGTCCTAGAAACTCGAAACACAGATGGGGTTGCCCGCGGTGAAGTAGAGAATAACATACTAAAAATGTTACAAAAATTCGTTTATAACTGTGGGTCTGTATACGAAGCAGGCAGACAATCAAACATTCTTTCAATTTTATATACATATGGGTAAAAAAAGATACCTACCTCTTCGAAGATTTCTTTTTCTCTGTTGGGAGTAAAATGGGTAGCGGGAGTGAGTCCCAGGTATTCTTCTATTGTTTCTATGATCTTTTCTTGAGTGAAGCCTTGCACGTTCAGAGCCATCTATAAAAAAGTAATATTACAACATATTAATATATATATTTCCATATTCATTCTATATTTGGCTTGTTCAAAACTTTAAATAAATCCGCTATCATTCAACTTGTTAATTTGCATGTTGAATAGAAAAGAGTATTGTTTACACGAAGACATTAGAAATTAAGACTTTGACGGAAAATGAGTCAATATGAACACATTCTGAAGACTTTCCAAAATATGCCGATCTGTGTGTATGTTTACGATATTTCCATAAAATTATTTCCTACAAAAAAACATTGATCCATTTCAGAACTTTAGTAGTAATAGATGATACTGTCGATTAATGGATGTAGGAAAATCATAGTCTGAACAATAACATGGATGTAGATGGTAATAAAATAGTATATATTTTAACTGAAATCAGACGCATACATCCACTTCATTAGCATGATGAACCTGGTGTCAATTTGTAACAAAAATTGATTTTTATAGAATTTTTAAAAGCATAACCTTCGGACGAAAGCTTAAATATACACTTTTTTCACTCTGATACAGAATATGATGCAAACAAACCTAAACAATATGGAATACAACGCATAGAAAAGTTGAAAACAGTTCCCTTTGAATCATGAATGTTTAAAACTAAACTGTTTGGAGTTACACTATTAGTTCTATCTAGATTTAGTGAAGTCGTTGCGAAATCGCGACGCAACAAGACGAATACTGGATATTTATTGAGTTAAACATTGGCTTCATATGTTAATTATTGTATGATTATACAACCCTGTATATTTCTTATTATATAGTTATGTAATTTATTATTATGTAAGTATATTTATTTTTATGTAATTATATAATACCGTATATTTAATATTATAAATGCCCAGTAACCGTATGTTTATTTTACTGGACATTTATTTCGTTGAACTGTGATCACGTAAGCATCCATTTAGTGTAATCAATGCAAATGTATTTAACAGCAAATCTCTCAGAAGGTAGTTTGGAAGCTTTATAGATCAACTTCATGAAAAGGGTCAATAACTGATCCTGATATTTACCTGGAAGAGTACATCTCTCAGGCTGTCCGAAGAATAAGAAAGAGATTTGTAGAGAGTGCTAGGTATGATAGATTCGTTACTGGTGGAGTACTCCAAGCGATGTTCCAATCCAAATTCTCGGTTCTCTGCGGAAAGAAAAAAATAATATGAACTTCCAAATTATACATTAATCTACCCATTTATGTAGTTAATTAGTGAAACTGTTGCGAACATTTCGCCAAAACTTTTGATCTCTTTCTTTAGCTTCAGGGTTCTTGCACTTCACTTTTTATTTCAACTTGACCGGTATTGGTGTATGCTACATCTGAGCTTCCGTTTTCATGATGATTTTCTACGATCGTCAAACTGCAAATGCACTGATAGTTGTAATAGATTTGGGGTGAATGTGATATATATATAGTTCCTATGCCAAAGATCTTTGCACCGTCTTTTTTCTAAAAATTCTTAACAGAATCTTAAATAAAATTCTTAAAATAAGTGTTTGGGTGCTTTCATGTTCTTTCATCATTCGAAATTTAATTTCCATTTTTATTAATAGTTAAGTAGTCATGTGTCGAGAAACAGAATTGGTGAGTAAGCATCTAATTGACTTTGTGCACTAGAGGAAAATAGGGTGATAGTAGTTCTGATATGTGTACAGTGTCGTGTCGACATGGAGCGGATCGAAGCAACCGCTCCAGTGTCATAAATGAAAGGGGCCGCTTCTTGTGCTAGATATATTTTTGGCTCAAGACCCAAAGACTATACATTATGGGATAGTGCGCCCTAAAACTATATGTTCCGAAGTGAACAAAGTCTAGTTACGCCACTGGACGTATACCACTTTTTTCAATAAATATTCTTTCAGCTGTAGAATAAGGACATTTTTAACCGATGCAGTCTAAAAAAACAAGTGTGGTGATTGTGATTGAATCACAAATCAAGTTTTCACCGCAAATACATCAGTGGGGTCACTAAATACCAGGAATGAATCTTGTCGGTCTGTAGGTATAGGTGGATGCGTGTTATATCGTTATCTCTTTGTAATCTCGAAAACAACTGAAGCGATTTTTACCAAATTTGGGGGATATACTACCTATATTGTGTAGATTTTAATTCAGGAATGAAAGAAAATTTTAAAAACGTTTATAGTTTGTTTCAGAGGTCGAATGCCCACTTGTTTCACGAAAAAAGTCTCTGAATTTCATCGATCCTGTAGTTTGCAGTAAGTATTTTTCAATGGGTTTAAATCTTCGGTAACGAAAGCAGCCTAAAATCGCCCTGAAACCTAATAATATAATCCTATTGCCCCTGTTTAAGTGGAGAAACAGCATAATTCAATATTAAGCCTATCTATCAATGTTCAAAAGAAACAGTTAAAACTCGAAGAAGAGATAATTTCCTGTTATTGCCTTTCAAGACTACATCTAGGAAATCTATGCGTAAAAGAAAGTACTTCTGTTTGTATAATATAGATTTTACTCAAATCTTAACATAAAATTTGTACCTGTGGTTACATTCAAGTTTTTCTTTTTCTATACTGTTTTTCTATATTCGATATAACATTTGACTTATTTATTAAGCACAGCTCTGATTATTTTTATAAACTATCGACTTCTTTTGCCGCAGTTTTATTTTCAAAATTGATAATTCGCCAATACGCTAAAAATAAATTACGTTCGTAAGATGTTTAGTAGATGTTAATGTTAACGTGTAGATGTTAACTTGGTATATGTTAATGTTTAGTAGATGTTAATTTTTGAAGTTTTACGCTACAGTAGCATTACGATGCGCAGAATTTTTAATATTACCAATAATAAAAGTGTAATTGCACTTTAATCTATATAAACACTCAAATAGGATATTTTTCACGATTCCTTTTACTTTTCTCTATAGGTGCTAATAAATGATCCCGTTTAAGAATTTTTTTATATTATTGAAAGTTCTAGTTAGATCGATGCTGAAAAATGTACTTACCGTCGAAGTAATTGTAAAATAAGTTCTTAGAGTTATGCAGTCCAACATCGAATCTCTTCAGCTGAGGTAATATAGTCTTTATGCGAAGGGAACTGGAATTAAAATAATATAAGATCAGAACATCTCCCTCACACGTTCATTAATGGGCTCTAGTTTTGTTTAGACGGAAGAAAAAGCGGCGACCGAATTTCATTTTTAAGGAATATGCATTCCACTACAATATTTTTTTCCGATAGAGGCGAGATTAGATACCTGTGTTACACTGATATTAATGTTTTATCAAGACATATTTGTATAAAATAATGTCACATCTGTGCACGTTGACCCTATCTACATATATACAGTTTGATAGGATTTGTTAAGCGTTAGCCATTCAATCTTATTACTATTGTCATATCGTCTTTAAAAATAAATGTAACAGCACTGTATTTTGGCTCTTATACTTTATAAAGTAAAAACCGTGGCCTTTTAACGACTTATCCACCGTTTTTAAAAAATATATAGCCCGAGAAATCCAACTTTTCGAAAAATTAAAATACACTTCGTTTACTGGCTCTTAAAATCAGTAACCTCTCTCGCTCTCTCTCTTTGTTCATGACAAATTGAGAAGGTACCGTTCAAAAGGTAATAGGTCCACCAAGACAAGTTTGTTGGAAATACGGAAAATATGTTTTCCTTTCAAAATAGTTGCAAATGCATAAAAATCCCGTCCGTCCTCTCGCGATTTTCATAACCTATCAATGTAATTTAAATTTAAATTTCAAGACCTAGAAGATCCTAAACCCATTTATTTGATATTAAAAGGGCGATGATTTCCTTTTGACGGCATAAATTCTATCGGATATGCTACTTTTTGCACAAAACATTATTTGAGCATGTCTTCTCAGTTTATCCAATGCATAGTAGATATCTATCTCAGTAGCTCAATGCATAGTAGATAATCATCCAAGTAGCTGAATGAATAAATCGTCTGGCCAGCCGGAGTTTTAAAGTTCAATTTTCTAGTGAGACAAGAGTTTTTTACAATAGCGTCCAATTATCTTAACCTGCGGTGTAAATGCAATGGATGGTTGATGTCTGAATAATACAAAAAACTGTAATTTTCCTAGGATTCCCCCCCCCCAATTTATGGCAGTTACTTTAATTCTCCAATAGTTATGCCGAAAAGTATGATGTCTTGTATAAAATAGCAGAAGAATATACGGGTCATACAGATCAGAAACTGTACTTCGAAACGGTATTAGTAGGAGAGCATGAGATATGTGATGATGAAAAACGTGCATTTAGGTTATATCGTGATGTGTGAAACATAAAACAATATTTAAAAATTTGTGAACGAGGGAAACATATGGAAAGAACCAATGACCACCCAGGTGATACAGATATAAGCCAAAAGTGAGTTCAGGGTAATAAAGTTTTCTCGACGATTGGGCACACTCAGTGTCTCCAAAAATAGATAGGTATATATTACTCAAAATTACGACACTGCAATAAATGAGCAGTGCCTCTCAAAAATCGTGTGATATAGGAGAGGACCTTAAAAACAGATTTTATTAGGTGGGCAAGTACGGCCCAAAATATCGCCAAACCAGTCCAGCAGTGAATATACCAGTACGAAGTATCAAATGTTGAAAAATATCTTTAGGATATAAAGAGAGGACATAGCTTTACGCTGACTGTCCTACGACGAAGAAGCCGAGAGAAGGTGTTTTAAGATTCAAAACGACGAATAATTTATTATATTCCATAAACATAAGAATGAGATGATCGCCAATTTGATGATAATCAGATCCATGAAAAAGAAATACAACGTGTTTCTCCAACTCTTCGATGCCATCTTGTGCCCGATGACTGAAAGATACAGTGATTTTTATTCAATATGACGATACCATTACAGTCGCAATATTGAGTCAGAGATATTGGTAAAACCAACTGACACGTCATCACATCGTCGGCTTTCCAAACCACTAATGTTAACAGATGCTTTAATTTTTTTTTTTTTTTTTGTAATAATAACTATTTTTGAAAGTGTATTCTAAATAAATACTATATTGTGAAATAAAAACTATTTTTACTTAGAACGAGGTCCAATGTAAATATTGCTTTTGATGTAATCAACTCGATGAGTGGAGTGTTGTTTGGCCAATCCTTGATTGGTGGTTAGATTCTCGTTTAGGTACGCTGAGCATCAATTGCTTTGATATGTGATTGTGATAGGTATTTGCCTATATTGTAAATGAATCTTATATAAACTTGAGAAATTTGCCTACGTGAGTTGCATGCATGGTAGAGATGAATTTCCGAAGGTCTCCAGTGTTGATGTGACGTAGCTGCCAACTTCTTTGCTGTCCTCTGTCCAGGATTGGGTAGCAACGTGTTGCAGGATTCCCAAGGATGGCTGGGCTCTGATGAGAACACTGAAGGCAGCGTTCCTTACTTTGGGGTTTTCGGTTTCATTGAAGAACACAGGTAAAACGATATCCAGAACCTGTAAAGTAATGCATGCAAAGTATTAACATTCTATTGCATAAAATTAATTAAGCACTTAGTTCTCGGTACATTATCTAGAGCAACGGTTCTCAATCTTTTTTTCGTCCGAGTAGCCCCTGAGGGTTAACTTCTTTCAATTGTATCTCCTGATTACAATTTTTTTGCATTTTTCCCTTTACTTTCCTATTTTCTTTCAACTGAACACCCTGATTGGTCTGTCCATATATTTCAGCTGTACTTACTGACTCAATATCTTTCATTTGAACTCACCGTCCCAAGTTTTTCAATTTAATAAATATTATAATTCTTATAAATTTGACTTTCTATAAATAAGAATTAAATTTACAAGTTTTAAAAATAACATAAGTCGTTTTATAAGCTTTGGGGAATAAAATATGTACTGTACTTTAGATTTTTACTCTGAAATTTCTTGGAATAGATATAAAGGATGTATAACTTTAAAAAATATTAATAAAATGCGTATATGTATACAAAGAACTAACGAAGTATTTTATTTGAACTCACCGTCCCAAGTTTTTCAATTTAATAAATATTATAATTCTTATAAATTTGACTTTCTATAAATAAAAATTAAATTTACAAGTTTTAAAAATAACATAAGTCGTTTTATAAGCTTTGGGGAATAAAATATGTACTGTACTTTAGATTTTTACTCTGAAATTTCTTGGAATAGATATAAAGGATGTATAACTTTAAAAAATATTAATAAAATGCGTATATGTATACAAAGAACTAACGAAGTATCTAAAAAGATAAATACATTATTACAAATGGCCGCAGTTATTGATGTGTTTAAGGACTTTCATAGAAATCCTATATGTTTTTATTTAATGTATCAATGACACTTAAAATTTTCGTATATCATTTCTTATGTTTCAGTCAGTTCACAGACACTGTTATGTCAGTTTGTTATTTCGGTAACATTCATGGTTTTGTGTGTGTAATTAAAGTTTGCCTTTCTTACATAAAAACACGAAACTAGTTTTATACACGGAGTACATAAAATGGTTTTATTCTTTCATTTATTATTAAATGTATTAGAAGTGTGTTTTGGACCGTCTCCAATCTTTTAATCTTATTTTGTAGATATACGGAAGATCCTTCTACTTACATCTTCCGAGTGTTTTCCAACAAGGTTGTGTAAAGCGTACAGAGAAACAGTCTTCAAGAAGTCAATATAACTGGGCGTGTGCTCCTGAATATTTTCAGCCAGTCCGTAAATGTACTGGGCGACGATTGGCAGAACTTCTGGTGTTCCAATGGTGGTCAAAGTTTCCAGGTAAATGGTGATATCTTCTTCCCTTTGAGCTGTTTTCAGAGATTCTGTTATTTCCTACAGAAGAAATGAAACAGTTTAAGAGTTTTTCGAATTCAGCCAAAAATATCGGCAGTGGCTCCAGTTAGATGGAGCCAAAATGGTTTTGCGCGAATACCGTCTTGTAAAATAAAACTCCAATCAAGTTCAATAAGTTTTTTCGTTGTTTTGAGTCTTGTGGGTTTCATTTACAATAGATAATAGAGACCTAATGTAACCAAATTAAGATACATAATTGGCAAAGGGCGTTTTCTGCTTTCTTTCTTCTCTAAAAATATCGATCGATTATTATAAGTAAAAAAATTAGAAGATAACCTTCTTCAGATTAAATGAGACAGAACAGTCACTTTAGCAAATATAGGAAAATGTCTGTCATCCTAAAAAATTGCTCTTTTCTGCATTTGAAATCGGCGTTAATACCTACAATTTTTATTTTTGTGATTCTGTTACTAACGAAGTGCTATAGTTTTCAGTATAAATAATTCAAGTTGCTTTGGCCAAAATCCCCAAAATCAATAAATTCCAATTTACGTTATGTTAATTCGACGCCAATGATTTTGTGGTATGGGTTTTGAGCGTGAATGTAAATGAAGAAATATATATTTTCTTTCTTCTTAATTTATCAAAAGTAACTTCATTAAGGAATTTCCTGTAAATCTATATCTATTTTTTAATTATTTTGGCAAGCTATATATGTTATTAAAACTTACATTTTTTACGTTATGAGTAATGTTTCTGAATTAAATATAAAATATATTATATAAATTTTTTTTCGCATAGTTATACTATACCTTGACGAACTCTGAAGCGAGGCCTTCAGGGCACGTGACGGGTTCATAGGAACTGCTGCCGCTTTGTTGGAGTTTTCTGTAAGCCTGTTCGTAGTTGCTGAACCAGGAAGATCGCTGAACAGGAGGACTTCTGATTGGGATATCATATCCGCACATACTTCCAAGTAACCTGGCTGTAGTCAAATGTACGGCAGAGTGGAGAATGTGGTTGCTGCTCAATTTGCTTCCCAGGTCGGTGATCAAGGACTAAAAAAGAAGAAAAAATAAACATACGAATCGATATAATAATTATCTAATGGATTTCTGTCCTTCCAGACATTCCCAATGTCCACCGGAGACCTAGATGGCTGAATATTTGCACATTTATAGTATCAACCACGGGACAGAATGTGACAGAGCCGAATTTTAGATGCTTCCCTCAAAAACTGAGGGTTTCAAAAAGTTTAGATCCATTAGAAGCTCTCGGTGACAAAGAATTATGAATATTTGTACATCTATAGTATTTTCTACGGGACAAAACTTGGATTTCCGATTTCTCCCGTTCTAGCGGTGGAGAAAATGTGGGGTTTTAAAAAAAAAATATCTGGAACCTCAAAAACGCTCCACTTTTTTTTAGTACATCCATAAAACCCGTGTGAGTTATAGATGACTGAATATTTGACCACTTATAGTATCAACTATGAGATACATTAGAAATATATTTTAGATTTCTTTCTTGGCGGCAACTAAAATGATAATCATAATAATCATTTGTCGTCATACGATATTTAGTTTCCTTACAATTTTTCTCATATTTTGTTAATTTGATTCATGGTTGTTAATTTTTGTTCCGGTTACTTTTAATTTTTCTAGATTATATTTTATCTCCCACATTTAACGTAATTAATTTATTAGTATAAACTTATTTGCTAAAACATTAGAGTTATAAACCAAATATCTAAATATTTTCTATAGATAGAAATGGTTATTGTTTTCAAATAAGAAAATGGTATATTTTTGTTGTAAAAAAATGATTATACGATCATTTATTTACTCGTTCTATTATTTACTCGTTCTATTATTTAATTGTTCGATTTATTTACTCCTTCATTTATATTGTATTCGATATAATGTATAATGTATTCGATCATTCATTAATTTGTTTTATTTCTAAACTTTTATTTCCGAGTTTTAAATGAAGTTTCTCTTAATTGAGCGTTGCATGATTATACAGCTAGCTCCTTTATTTCAGGTGAGTATTTTTATTTACATTAAGTAATGATTGTTTGCTGTTTTCCTCAAATGCTTCTCACAAAATGAGGATAAATTACATTTAAATTTATATAATTTAAATTTAAATATATAAATTTTAATTATATACATTTTATATAATTAAAATATAAATATTTATATTTTTAAATAATTCACATTCCGAAACATGTATATCAGTCTTATTGCGTATTTATATATTAATGCTTCATATAACGTTGTTTTAAAGGAAACAATGTCAAAATACTCTCTCAAACTGCTACAAATAAGTAGTGACAAAATAGCCTTGTTATTGAGCAGTATAAAACACACTATTTTTATAATCGTATCAACTGTTTTCTGAAGCCAAACAAGCATGTTGCGTTTGGACAAGTGTTCAAGCTTAGTAAATAGTTGATACAGTTGTAATTTTGTCTTTTGTGCTGTTTACTAGCAACGCTCTTTCTTGCAGACAATGATTTTTACTTATAAGGGTACTTACTCTCAGTTCTCGAACGTTCTTCTCGCTTGGGCGGTGGATGTTTTCTGGCAGAAGCTCAAGTATTTCCTTGGCTTCCCAGACTAAGACTCCCCCATTCAACCCTCGCTTGATGAACTCGACGATGAAAGTCACCGATTCCTCGGTTCCAACCACTGGCAGCACGTCCAACAAGATTGCCCTGAATAGCAGACGAAAATTTGTGTTTTTAAACAATTTAATTTCGAAATAACTTTTCAATTCATGAATGGTATTAAAGCTATAGAAATATTTTAAGCAAATGTTCCTGACATGATGAAATAAATTCAAAAGTGTCCTGGGTAGTAGCTAATGACACATGTCTCTACAAGGAACTAACTCTACGTAGATAAGGGAGGGGGGAAAGGCTGTTCAGCAAACTTTAGGCCAATAGCATAGAGTGATTCCACTAGTTCAAAATCTACAGTACCTTGTGTGCAATATTCAGAATATTTGGATATATAACATCAAACGTTTTTGATGAATCAATGTTTTCAATCGTTCTCATCAAATGTTTTTTCACTTAAATTAATTTTCTTATTTTTTTATGTTGGAAAATATATTTTTTTTAATTTTATTTTAAACATTTTTATAAAACTCTTTTTTTATCACTTAGTACTAAAATGTCCTATGTTCGATATCATCTATATATCATATATTTGCATCATTTAACATATAAAACCGTAATTCATTTTTCGATCCTTCGATTTGCGTTATGTTTATTTGGAACGTTATACTGGTATAAATTTATACTTAGGGTAAGGCTAACTTGAATACATTGTGGAAAATCAGATCGATTGTTGGCTCTGTGTTGTCTTCATACGCCCATTATGCGTACCAGATGGTTTCCATAGTGACAGCATTCATTTTAAATAAAAATGTTGAATACTCTTTCATCAAAATATGGAAAACCATGAATACAATTCTGAATTTTCAGGGTAGAAATCATTGGCTTGAACTCCATTATTGGTTTAATACAACAAAATATCTATTTATAATTATTAATAGCGTTAAATATATAAATAAAACCTTATATAAATAAAATTGAAAGTTCATATATTTGTCTTGTCATCACAGGAGAACGATTGAATTTTTCATTGAATTTTGATAAGTAGCATTGGTACGATCCCACTAAAAATAATTAAGTCGTCTATTGGCTCTTTCGTCTGTCTATTTTATTATCTATTTAAATAATATTCTAAGTTATGCTTCTGCTAGTTTATTATCTCAACACGGGAGCACTTAACCTTTTCTCCTGTTTATGAGAATTATTAATTATAAAATTTCAAAAAGAAAGACTTTAAATATTTAAAGTTCACTGTAAATTTTTAATTAAGTTATATTACATTATTGCTTGCAAAAAACAGCTATACAGCTAGGGACTGTAAAATTTAATGGGGGGAGTATACTTTTTTATGACCCCGTCAGCCCAGCTCACCCAAATATTATAGAGCCGTTACAAGGGAAGGCCGGAAAGGGGTTTATAGTTTTGGTTTATAGTCTCTACAGCCAGCTTTGCTTCAGGTATAGGTATTTGCGTTTAAGGATTCTGTATCTCATACAAATTTGTAGCGCCCACTAAATCTTTATCGCTCACCTCTTGACTCTATCCTCGTGAGATGCACTTGCCAAGTCACTGCTCTTCCTTATGTTAGTGTTAAACAGCTGGTTGAAGTTGGAGGCACTGAATCGGGTCAGAGTGTCCTTCAGCAAGATGAGCTTCTGGCCAATGATGGGGGTGTTCTTGTTCTCCAAATCTTCCCGGACGATAGTTCTGGCGATGTCGTTCAAGAGATTGTTGACTGAACTGATGGAGTCTCCGGAACTCGGACTGTTACAAAGTTCGTCGATTTCTGAAAAATAAAATATGTATGCTGAGAACCATACGGTAGAAGTGAAACTTATATGGGAAAGATAGTAGCTACTACTATGAATCATCCTTTAGGTTTAGAAGTTCTAAACCTAAAAGAGAAGAGAAAATCTAAAAGAAGAACTAAGTTTTACATTTGAATGATAAAGTTAGAAGCTCAATATTATGCATGTTGAGTATTCCACTGCAACTCTCAGGGGAAAACACAAATATTCTCTATCAATATTTAAATAACCGTACTGACTAAGAAGCGTATTTTTATGTTTTAAATATTTTTTTCCGAAGTAAAAACATGTTAATTTTAACAAATCCTGACGTGTCAAGCTTTTCATCCATCGGAGTTTTATCCTCTTGTATCTAACTCCATGGTTTTATTTGCCTACGTCATTTTATTAGTTTATTTACGATGCCCGAACCTATTGGTTCATTACTTAGGATATTATAGAATGAAGATTTGTGGATACCTTTTTCATTAATTTCAGATTCCGTGTCCTTGAGGTCTGTGTAGGTCTGATGTCCAGATGGCTCTTCAAGGGTTTCTGTAGAAATATGTGTCCTCCTCAACTGGTACCTGATTAAAAGAATCATCGGAAGTTAAAATTGTATGGAAAACACGTCAAATCATTAAAACTTTTAAAATAAAGACATTCAAAGTTGGCTATTTTTAAAATGTTTTAATAAAATCTCCATCATGACGTACATAATAATTACATAACTAGAGCGCTTTCAGACATAAAATCTTTATCCGTGATGTACATAACAATTATATAACCAGAGCGCTGTCGGACATAAAATCTCCATCCATGACGTACATAAAAATTACATAACCGGAGCGCTTTCGGACTTTTTGTAATTAAATTTTGATTTTTAAATATATCAATATTTTAAAAATGATTAATATGCACACTTTGTCTCGCGGTTGTGGCCCGTATGTTAAAGCTTATGTTGGCCCCCATTATTTACTTTGCCACTGATGAAGGACATAACAATGTCCGAAAGCGCTCTGGTTATGCAATATTTATGTACGTCATGGATAGAAATTTTATTAAAGACATTTTAATAATAGTCAACTTTGATTGTCTTTATTTTTAAAGTTTCATTGGAAGTTAATTTAAGGGAACGGTGGACGTTGAAATTTTTTTTTATTTATTTATTGACTTAGAAACATGAAAATTTGTATAATATTCCTCTTAACATTACTATATACAATGCCATTCAATTTCTTTCAATTTTGTTATAATTTTGTATTTTTTTTTTAATTTAATTTTTTTTAAGGAAAATTTGAAAATGCTCCTTGCGTGCCATTTGTTCAGATTTTTCACTCATTTTACATTATGATCACTCAGAAACATATTATCAACAAATTTGGGTATTCATTTTTAAATCCCTTAGAAAGTTAATTTTTTAAAAATATTTTTCTGCATTAAAACTTAATTTTCATCATTTAATTAGGTTCTTATTCACTTTTAATTGCCTTAATAAAGTCCAATTATGAAATGCATACCGAGTTTCATTAAAAAGTATGAGAGGTATCTTCTTGCCAAATTCCATGCATCTTAGACAAAAATTAAGACGCATGGAGTATTTTAAAAATGTAAAACCTTTGAAAATTTTGTTTCGAAAAAAAAAATGCATTTAACCTTTTGCTTACGGGTGGGACAGCGCCCATCCCAAACGAAGAACCTTCCAAAAAAACAGGGGGAAAACAGGGCATTGGCGGAACGCCAATGTCTGCGTCCATGGATGCCAATGCCTGCAAAAGGGGATCGAACTGTTTAGGATAGGGTATGTTAAATACCTGTTTTTTGGAAGGTTCTTCGTTTGGGATGGACGCTGTCCCACCCGTAAGCAAAAGGTTAAATGTGTAAAATAATGTTATATATTAAAAAGAAAAAACCTTTTTTAGTCGATTTTTGCTCATTTCAACGTCCACCGTCCCCTTAATAGGAATGATTAGTAATCCTGTATTTAAATTTCCTACTTGAACTTAATATGTGATATGGGTAGGTTGAGTTTTTATTTTCTTATATATTTTTCAGTTATTTCAAACGTGTTATCGTTTACAAGAAAAGAGTTCAGTTATCGGAAATTTTCAAATTTGAGTTAAGAGTCTTCTTATTTACATATTTTAGGCTGAATCTAAAAATTACTTTTCGGTGGCTTTAAATGTCCTTACGATAATTGCAACTCATCTTACAAACATGGCACTATTTATCAAGCGAAAACATTACAACAGATAAAAGTAATGTGAAAATTTTTTAGTTGAGAGCAGAGCTGGCTGGTTTAAATCCTATCGGTCTGTTTTAAACTATGGTTTCTTTGGTTTAAACTATCATTTTAGCTTAAATCTTGTTTTTTTTTCAACCTGGTTAATATAAAATGTATTTATGAAAAAATGTATAAAATGTATATATTATATAAAATGTATAAAATGTATTTATATAAAATGTATTTATAAAAATGTATTTATGAAAAATTCACAAAAATAAAAAAAAATACGAAAAAATAAGTTCATGAAGAATTGTTTCCTTAAAATTGGGAATTCCTGAAAGTCCACCCATCCGCTTACTTCTTCAAGTGTTATACATATATAATTGGTAAAATACATGCGATATTTTCCGGGATTCGCTCTTATACATTTTGTTAATTAACTGTATGCAAATTCCATAATGAAGATGAAATATTTTATTTTATTCATTTATATACTCAGTTTCATATAAAAAAATCATTATGTTTGCAATCTGTCGAATAAATGTAAACATATTTTGTCTGTATAATTATTTTCATTGTCCGTTAATTTTCTATATATTACGTAGAATACTAAGCTATATATAAAGAGCAGTTCAGTATTCTGGAGTTCTACGTTGCCTATGGTATTAGATACTGAAAACAAAGTTGGATATTGGACTCATTTGTAACTTATTTACAACCATGAATAATTCTTGATCTTTGCTTTGAGTATGATATCAATACTGGAAACAAAGTTGGATATTGGACTCATTTGTAACTTATTTACAACCATGAATAATTCTGGATCTTTGCTTTGAGTATGATATCAAATACTGGAAACAAAGCTGGATATTGGATTCATTTTTACTTATTTACACAATGGATATTATAATACTTCATTTTTACTTTCCCTGCAATGCATGGTAATGTATAGGGAAAGTATTGGAATCATGCCGAAAATCACAACTCGAGTTTTCGACGGATCTACACGTTTGGGGACCTCTAGAATACGAAAAAACTATTTTTAGCGAGACGTGTGTGTGTGTGTGTGTCTGTCTGTCTGTGCAATGTATGTATCCACTCTAACTCAAAAACTAATGGATGACCCTGGTGCTGATTAGTTTTTGGTGCAATTCAGAAAAGGACAACCTGCCTTTTATAATAAAGTGATCCGCAAAAATCTAAAACGAAAACGACGTATGATCAAATGTATTCATTAAATGCTTGTTTTATAGGTAATTTTTGACGAGGAAAAGAGTAAGACTAACTCCATTACTTTAGAACTAACCGTTCTCGAGATATTTGAGATTTTTCGCATTTTTCTTATGCCACCATTAGGAAAATGTCCAATTACCCAATAAAAACTAAAATTGAATTAAAAGTGCAAATTTGGTGTTATTTTGTACAATTAAACTCAATTCAATGAATTATTAAAGAAATAAAGAAAATATGGATTTGAGTCTGCTGGGAAAGTCATGTGCTGCTCATATCCGATTTTTTGTGTTGTGGCTACGCAGACAGTGATTGAGTGATGTCTTTTATTGCAGTAAAATTATAGCCCATTAATAGACAGGTTATATATAGCCCATTAATAGACCGGACCAAATGTCCGCGGGTCTCACTAGAACACAATAATAATTGGATGCATGATTCTCGAAATGTAGTGAGTTTACAATGAATCATAGGAATGTGCATACTCACTTGATGAGTATTTCCATATCTTGGTCGTACATGTTGGCCACGTGGGTTTCCGTGGTCTCGATGATCTCGGGGTTCATGATGCCTTCCGTAAGGCTCAGGTGATGCAGGTGGTTGAAAGACATCTTCAGCGGGCTCTGGTGCTGGAACGAAAGATGATCTCATTTCAGCCATGCGTTTCAGAGCTTCTTTCGATTTCGCTTTATGAATTTATCTTAACGGAACTTGTCTCTGCAGTATTTCATAATTTCATTTCGTTCTGAATATTCTCTATTCTGTGGTTATTGAACGGAAAATGAGCTCAACCGATTGTTTCGCTATTTATTTCAGAACGTTTTTTGAATTCAGTGTGGTACTTTAATTCATTTTTCTCCGTATGTCGATCTTAACGGAACGTGCAACATTTTGTGTTTTTACTTCCTTCCGAACATTCTCTATGCTGTGACGTTGGAACAAAAAATGAACTCGCCCAGTTATTTCCGTATTTATGTAAAGAACTGGAACGAATGATCCGCCATCGCCCGGGTCCAAAGCAAGTTCTGAATGAGTAACGTATACGCAAATAATACAGGCACAAATAATACAAATTTTATCTCGGAATCGTCTGTTTTGAACTCAACTCATTCCCGCGATCCGTTTTCACCATGCTTAATGTGCAATCATGCCAATTGTACAACGTGGGCTTAATACGCGCCTAAATAAGGTCCTTTGATACATACTAAATAAGCTCGCTGAAAATACTTGAAATCTCAGAAAAGAAACGAACCCCATCATTGATCCGATTCACGGACGCAAGACGCTTTCGGCTGCAACGCGACCTTTGTTAATAAGTGCCCGTATGCCACTGAAATTTACAAGTAAATCGAGTCAACAGGGGCTTAAATATATCGAACCGCTGGTGAAAAAAAAGGTAAAAATTAAAAGAATTAAATGATATCTGACACAATTTTCATCAGAATTTTGGCCCAATACTCATAATTATAATATAATACGAAATTGGAAAAATTAGAACGATATTTTTCAAATTCGCAAAGTTAGAAAACCGATAAATTAAATCCACTTCGTTTCAAAACAGCTGTTTTATGTATCTCTACAATGACCGTCATTTATTCAAAACATCTACTTTTGTATCTTTTTCATTCGAAAATCGTCTGCTAAATATATTTGAGGCCGGTATTTGAAGCCAGCATGATTTTTAAACTTAAAGAAAAGATTTCGTTGAGCCTAATCGTCCGGAAACATGATGCTTCGATTTTTCGCTACGGACGACACAGATACACAGACTTATATTTTACAATATGTAAGACAATTTTTGAAGTTAATGTGGTATTCTGATTTAATTTTCTTTTTATATCGATCTTTATATATCAATTTTATATCGATTCTTATATCATCGCTTGTCTCTACAAACTTTCACTCGAACTAATAATTTTGAATCATATCCCCAATGCATCAACCAGCATAGGTGGAGTTAAGCCATTTAGCCAGTTGGCCGACAGCGAGACAAAAATTACTTTGTACTCAAATTATTTCGGTGCATAGCAAGCCTATCCACTGATGCTATTTGTAACAATCGGAGTATGATTCCAAACCAAGTTTGATTCCCAGTGAACTGAAAATTTTGCTGTGGGGTACAAAGACTATAAACAGAATACTATTTACCATAAACGAAATGCTAAATATTTAAGGATCGTTATAAAAATTTTATTAGAATTGTTCTAAATCTGTCTTATAACAGTAAAGTTATTTATACACCGTAGTCATCTGAACCACCGTTACCTTTTTCGTTTCCAAAGGGATCTAAATGGCCTTAATTATTTCAGAAAAATCTGTAGAATGGTTGTCACTTTTGCTGCTAAGGCTAGGGTAGGTCACATAACCACCCAGGCCTACTTGGATAGATTTCACCTAGCCGACTCCAACAAGTGCCTTGTTTGTTCTGTGGAAGAGGACACCCTGGAGCACATTTTGTTCTTCTGCATTGGAGAGAATATTTTAGAACTGTTTTAACAAACATTTGTGTTCCTCGGCCTATTTTATCTGTCTTGTCTAATGTACATTTTATCTGTATTGCTCTTTTAATCTATAGAAGGCATCGTTAAATCGGTCGCTAATGCGCCGTACTCACGTATTAAGTTGTATTGTATTGTAATCTAAACGAACCATTAGCCAACCATTAGCCTTTATCTTTCGCACCGTGCTTTTTTTTTTTTTGAATAGATAAACAGGCGAGAGAAAAGGTTCCTTATATAGAAAGTAGAAAAGTATTTCTTATATGGGTGAATAAAGTTAAATAATGGAATTTAGTATATTTCCGAAGAACACTCACTGGTTCATATCCAGCTGGACATCCAGCTCCGTAGGTGTTACTCGTCCAGTCTTTTCTGCAGACTTCTGGGCATCCTTGTTTGCCGAAGTTGTGGTGCAGTTTGTGGCTGGGGTACCTTTCTCCCTCGAAGTTGTCTGATCGACTTATATTGTAGATATTCGTATTGGCGGGAAATTCGGGGTAAGGGCTGACGGTGATCATGTAATATATGGTGTGCTCACCGGAATCAGTATTCTGGGAAAGTAGGATAGAATTATTCACTTTTACCGCTATGTACATAAAGATAGTTTAACCTTTTGCTTACGGGTGGGGCAGCGTTCATCCCAAGTGAAGAACCTCTCAAAAAGACAGGTATTTGACATACCCTATCCCAAACAGTTCGATCCCCCTTTGCAGACTTTGGCGTCCTCGCCGACAGAAACATTGCAGCAGGTGTAATGTTTCTGTCGGCGAGGACGTCAAAGTCTGCAAAGGGGGATCGAACTGTTTGGGATAGGGTTTGTCAAATACCTGTCTTTTTGAGAGGTTCTTCGTTTGGGATGGACGCTGTCCCACCTGTAAGCAAAAGATTAAAGTTTAATATAATTATTGCATATTTAGTTTCTCTACAATACATTGAACTTCAACACTTTCACAAAAAGACTAAAATCAAAAGTTATTACTTTTTAAAGGTCATACTAAAGTAAAAAAGGCTTTAATACATGACCATAGATATTTTATTTTAATTAACTAGACTTGTGGTTCAATTCGACTTTCTCATACCTTAATTTATTAAGTAGCTTGAGATTTTATTTTATTTTATTTTATTATTATTATTATTATTATTATTATTATTATTATTATTACTGTTTTGTAAAATTTGCAAGAAAATTTGTGAAAAATCTGTATCGTTAGTCCAAATGATAACAATTACAGCATGTTACCCATCATTTTAAAGGGTTTCAAAAATCTATTGATTGATACTAAACTTGACAATAAACCCCAGAGGGATAATTTGCCTCCCGCAGAAGGGCTAATGACGTCATGAACACAGAAATTGTATCGCGGCCATTTGTCACTACAATGATTAAAACTGCTACGTTTCAGGATCATTGGGCCACACATAACCCCTTGTATGCATAATTTCTCGTATAACAATTTTTTCCTACTTTGCCATGTTAAGGAAATATAAAATTTCGAATACATTTCGAAGTTTTCGCTCAGAGTTAAAAAAATTCGATCTAGTTCTAGATTTTTCGATAACAAAGCCGGATATAAAGTTTAGTAAAAATCCATCAATATTTGTTGTAACTATCGTGCACTTAAGAAATGGATCACGGATATACAGACAGATAAGCATCACTCTAAAAAGGGTCATAACGTAGTCAGGAACTCCTAAAATATAAATTAGCATCAAAATCTCGAATTGGAAAATTTTCATGAAAACAGTACTTTCTCTGTTCTATAGTATGAGAAGGTAAAAAAAGGATGCGTTTATGCCTCAATTAAAATCATCAATCATCTAAAAGAATAAAATATTTAAGATTACAATTTTTTTATCCTTAGATGAAAAATTCTAGAACAAATCGTTCTAAAAATATTGCTTCGATTTTTTTAGATCTTGGAAGTAACATTTTTTGCAAGTAACATTTTTTGCAATGCATCAATCAAAACAACGTACCTTAAAAATAGTGATTTCTACGTAAACTAATTTACTTTTATTTTTCGGACAATTGTTTTGCAAAGTAGAACGAACAACGTTCAATAATATAAATTCCAATATAGCGATTATTAGTCCGTAGGGAAAAGTTATTTTTGGTATTCTGAGATTTTGTTTTGCTTTAGAGAAAATGTGTTACCTCGGTGATATTGTATGTAACTGGGATGCTGAGTTCTGAGTTAGAAGAAGGATCCATCTGAAGAAGAGCCGTTTCAGGGATGTACATTTCCAAGCTCCTCAAGATACTTTTCTTGATTTTCCTGGATTCCAAGTTTTCCCTGGGAGAGAGGGTGTAGCTTGTAATCTATAAAAAATATACAGTGTTTATTTGGCGTAGTTTGTCTTTTTAATTTTGACATAAAGAGCGTCTGGGGTTGGGGTATTTAGCTGAAATCGAAGCGTTACGAAAAATACAATAAACGCTTTGGATGCTTATATCTCTGAAAAAGATAAAATTGTAAATAATTTTTACTTGTTCTTTTTTTTTCAGAAATAGGGTACCGTTTATGAATATACAAACGTGATTTCAATGTTTTAATATTTTGAGCTTTTTTTTTTATCGATAACAATAAAAGTTTTTATTCGAAAGAATTTTCGCCAAAGTTTGCTTATTTCCACTCGAAATATCTTCTAGACTATGGAAAATAGATACAAACAGCAAACGAAAAAATAACGTTTAGTGGAAAATGAAGTTTTTATATCAATAATTTGCTTTTACAAAGAAAGTTCTTACACTTTTCGAGCAATCGTATTGTCAATTTGAAGAAGATTGAAATTTTTCTACTGAAGTTTGTAATGATTATATCTCGAAAACTAAAACTGTTACCGTATGCCTATATTATCTGTTGCAGACGACAGAAATGAGACTAAAAGCAACAAATAAGCTTATTAAATTTTTGGAGGTTTTCATTACGTTATTCACACAAAACAATTTCGACTTCTACGGATTGGAAGTCATCGCCGATTTTTTGTAAAAGCTAGAAATTTTGGTTCTTGTTAAATATTCTCAAATTATCTTTATAATAGGAAAATATGTAAATTTATATCGATGCATACGTTTGAATATTATTTAACTGCACACACACATATATATATATATATATATATATATATATATATATATATATATATATATACAAACAGATAAGCATATATTTTATTGTGTAAGATCAACTACAGCCTGTTAAATATAAACAGTTTTAAATCTAACTCTTTGTAGACAAAAATAAATCGTAGTCCATCTCACCTCTCCATTTTCCAAAGTGAACTTGATGGGTTCGGAAAGTTTGCTCTCCAGCTCCGAGTTCCTCTGAAGGAGAATGTAGCCATCCTTGCTGTCTACAGCCTTTAGCGAGCCGCTGGTGTGCACATTCTCAATCTGTTATAAAAAAATAAATAGAATAGCGATGTATTAGTTGCCTATGTGATACTTAAGATACTTTTTTAATTTAAAATCCTTGTCTTTACCCACCTTGAGGATATGTTCCGTCTCAGTTTTGGCGTAGATGCTGACATCGGCTCTGAAAGCGGTCTTGGAGACCTGACTGCTAAGACCCAGAACACCGGACGTCACATTGAATTCCGCGTTGTACTTGTGGACATTTCCCACTTTGAAACCTGATAAGCATTGAAAGGTTGCGCAATGAATAAAACTGCTGCTTGTGAGAATATAACTTTAAATACTTCCTTGAAGAAAGATAAAAAGAACTGTGTACGCTGTTAACAATCTTTTGGATTGAGAAAAAGGGGCTTAAAATGCCTTCGAAATAATTTACATATGCCTGCTTTCGTCAAGGAAGTATTGAAACTTATGTTGAAACCATTATTTATATAACAGAGAATATAGAGAATATCATTGGAATATAGAGAATATCATTAGAATAGTTTTAATAGCCATTAAGTTTGAAAAGTTATTGGGTTTCGTTCGTTAGTTCTCAGCTGATTCGTTTAATATTACCTATACATACTTTCTAGGAATGTCTTCAGCATTCCAAAACGTTTACGTTAAGACAATCTGTAGAAAAGCGACCGGTAATATCTGTAGTAAATTAAATTTATTTGAGATTATATAGTAAACTTACTGTATCGGTGAGAAATACGGATGCAACAAATTTCAAGGAAATATTAAAGGAGCTGATTTATGAGTCATTTATTCTACTATGTAAATGAGTTGTTTCAGATAGAAATCTGGACATAATGTAGAACTTCTCTTTCACTTTCTACAATTGTTATTATTTTTTAAATCTCTGAATTTTTACAATTTTAACTTTTTATTTTTTCATTTTTTTTTTCTTGTTTTACTCTTGATTTTAGATCTGACTATGTAAAACTATTTATTTTTTATTTTTTTACAGTATCAACATGAAAATGAAACGAAGAATTAAAAAAGCTAGAATAATTCTCCTAGCGAAGAATTAAAAAAGCTAGAATAATTCTTCCAGCGAAGAATTAAAAAAGCTAGAATAATTTTCCTTAACGAAGAATTAAAAAAGCTAGAATAATTCTCCTAGCAAAGAATTAAATAAGCTAGAATAATGAACTCAGCAGCAAAGCGATCTAGAAGAAAAATGGCGATTACAAAGTTGTGGAAGATTATCTAACGAATTGATATCTGGAGCAGCCGAAGCGCGTATAAGGAAGGCAATAAATACCCTTCAAAAAGTTCGTATCATCAGTGACTGCAACACGGTGACACCCACAATGCTTGTCAAAATACGCTGTCACAAATGTTTCTCGACTTGAAATTTGCATTGTTGCTTACGGAGGGTATTTTTAACAGCCTGTGCATTAGATTCCTGCGCATCCAAGTGTTGTTTATTTTAAAATTACTGAATAGGAAAGACATTCATCAATAACCATATTGAGTTAAATGAATGCCTTCTATAATAGTTATAGGGTCGATTCCTACTCATTAGATAATGCTCTACAACTTTATAATTGGCATTTTTCGCCCATCTCGCTTTGTTGTTTATTCGCTAACTCAACTTTTTAAATTTTCAGCTAATACCTACTTTTTTATTTGTTTTACTGCATCTAGAAATTTAAGATTTTTTTCATAGGTTACCATTAGGAAATTGAAACTTCGCTTCTGTATATTCGCGTTAAGTACTTTAATTATCATTACCTTTAACTTTGCAAATGCTTTAAGAATATTTCTATTATGATATATATTTCAAGTTTTTTTTTAATCTGAATCACATTTATATTTGGGATTTGGCTTATTCTCACGGAAATAAAAATATAAATAACTTTTTTGCTTTGTTGGGAATAGGGAATATATAAAAATAATTTTCATATTTTAATATTTTGAACTTTTTTTCGAAAAAACTTAGAAAGTATCTGTACGAGCGAGTCATTTTGTTTTATTTTCACTTGAAATATCTTTGAAACTGCAAAAGATAGATATAAATAATAAACGATAAAAGTATGTACTATGAATTTTAATATCAAAATCTATATTAAGTTTTTAAAAACAGCTCTTATAGTTTTTGAGTAATCGCCTTGTCAAGTTGAAGATTGAAAAATTTCTATTTTTCAGTATTGTAATGCTTCTAAAAGAACTAAAAGTGCTAGCTATGAACAAAAAGCAAGAATTTATAGATCTTTGAAAGTCCTACAAGTGTATATAAGTAGATTTTGAATCGAGCTCTTAGTTTTCGAAGTATACTGATTATAATTTCGATATTTTAGCATTTTAACCTGTGTTTTCCAGTGGCTGAAAAACTGTAATATTTAAAACGTTATGATTGTTACAGCTCAATCTGTTTATTTACTCTTCGGTGAAACATTAGTGCACAAACGCGAAATATTTTGTTTTGTTTAAAAAAAATAGTTAAATGAGCCTTGGTTCTCAAGATGTTTAATGATTGATGAGGTTTGAACAGAATAGATGGAAATATACGTATTGACGTACGTATTTATATGCAGCATAGCAAGTTTATAGATTAGTGTGTATGTAAAACCTCATCAGATATATTGTATAAGTTTAATTTATACACCAAAAGGCAAGTTAATAAAAAACAATTTTATATTTTGAGGTGAAGTCTATGGTCGGAGTTTCCAGCTGAAATCGAGACGAAAACTAAAAGTACTAGTACAGTTAGCGAGTCCCTTGTAGTGCTTTGAAAGCCTGTAAACGAGACAAATGAATCTGAAACACCGAATAAACTTATTAAGATTTATTGGAGTAATATTTTACAAAATGTTAATCACGTAAAACTATTTAGGCTCCACCGGACTGCAGCCTCCGACCGATTTTTATAATTTTCTTCAGCATTCGCCTGTAGCACATAGGCGGAACAAAATGCTCAGCTTCTGTTATCGCAAATCTTGAAGGCATTTCCTATTTTGGCCGTCCAAACAAATACCTTACACCTCTTGGTAGGTTCGGGCTGAAAAAAAAAAGATGACCTTGTCGCGTTGTGGGAGTTATTGATTTAATATTCTTGATTAAACATATATAGCTAGTCTTACTATTCGTGAAAGAGGTACGTCAAAAGGTGTTGTACTTAAAAAAAATATCTACTTACGTGGTCCACGTAGCGTATGCTCCGGTGTGTGGTGTGCTTCTGAAATGAAACAGAAAAATGGACTCAATTAGATAATAGTTCCAATTATGACAAAAACAAATCAAAAACTACATCGTATAAGTAAAAGAGTTATTTTCGAACAACGACAATCTTCTCTTCGTAATAGACTAACAGGAATGCACAGCGATGCCCGGGATAGATCCGAAATGAAATTTACGCGGTATAAAATCGGAAAGTTTTTATCGGCCGAAACAGTGTTCATTACAGTTGGACATCACAGACGTTCCAATTGCTCCTGTTCCGTTGCGAGATTTAGAAGGATAAAACTTGCATTAAAACATTTCCTGAATCCAGTTTCAGTACTGGAAGAAAATATTATCATTCAAATTACGTATTTCAGTAAATGGTTTAGCTTGAAAGCGTATTTTGGAATTTTCATTTTTTATATTTTACTGCGGTATAGAATTAGAAATATTTTAGCCATAAACCTCCTTTATAAAATATAATAAACTAGTGAAAAAGTATGTAAATCTAATTAGAGGTTTTCAAATTATAAGCGACTATAATAGACAAACCAGAATCAAAGTTTAATTCTCGTTATTCATCCATTCGCTGTTGAGGGATAAACTGACATTTCCTAAATTCAGCAAAAAAAAAATAATAAATAAATAAAAAAAAATTTTAAAAAAAATGTAAAAAATAAATAAATAAATAAAAAATTTGCGTGAAATAGGAGATATTTAAGTTGGAAGTATTTATTGAAATTTTCCGATTTATATATTAGATAATATGTTTTTTTGTCGCTAATTCTAATTATACCGTATACACCAATGCATATATTCCATTAAAAGCAAATCTGAATTAGCGTATCACATAGAAAATATATCACTCGTATTTGCAATGTGTAATTCACTTTAAATTAACATAAACCCCTTTAAATACTGTATAACAAAAATTATGTGCGAAACCGATAGGTTCATTTCTTACATTTCGTGCCATACATTCAATATCAATGGAATCGCGGTCTAAAAATTATGTGCAAAATACAGCATAGCTCATTTGTAATGAAATCGGAAATAGCAAATTTATAAAATAGCAAAGAAAATAGAATTATATATAAAAGGAATATTTCATGTAAAGTTTATTTAAAAATCAGATAAGTCTCCTGAATCCTCTAACAAACCACTTTATGGAGATTAATACTTCAAACTTTTTATCTCAAGTATTCAATTTCTGGTCATATCTTGTAAGAAAAGGAGACTCACTCCCCCTATCTGTATGGGTCATACAATTCAGCTCCAAATAATCTATCTATAAACGAAGTTTGCATTAATCGCATTTTTTAAAACGTGAATTTGAAGCAGGGAGCAAGTCTCTAACTCCATGGTTTAAATATTCATATTCTGAATTTTAAATTGGGATGAACTCTCACTATTAACTTTCCTGGTTCAGTTGAATCACGGAAGTGGTCTCATCTCCAACACCATGAGCTGAATACAGTTTTTATTTTATAATTGTATCATTGTGGCAACGCCTCGGGCCGGAAATTATAAACACAAAAATAGCAAAAACGGCCAAACTTTGGCTATTTCTCTAGATCCAAGGGTTAATTTAAACAAGAAAGATCAATCATGCATAAAGTATTGCTTATGAAACACTTTCCAACTGAAATGCAATTTAATTTAAATATTTCTAAAATGCGATACATTCCGCGCTGATATATTTTAAATTATCACAGTACTACAATAATTTATTATATTTAAAAACTTCAAACTTCATCGAAAAGTATGAACTTTATTCAAATGAAGTCATCGAAATATAAATCGTCTGGCTCTCTATGTAAAAGCAATGAATACTTTATTCATATCACTTTTATTCTAGACTCCAGAGCTAAATAATTTTGCGTGAGAAAAATTCAGCAATTCTTATACAACTCATCTTACAATCACCTGTTTACATTCTCCATCCATTAAAGTTAGGCTTCGCTGTTGAAATAATCAAAATTTGGATGATTATTTAAACTAAAAAATATTGTAATCGCGTTGGCACAGAATATAGATGCACAGAAAATTCGCAAAAATAAAGGGGTTTTAGGACGGATGCAACACTAAATATACATTTAAAAGAACTTCAAAAATAACGATTTTTACACTGGGAAAAAAAGATGGATGACCTATTTTATTTTGAAGTGGGTCAAATGATCTCTTCATATAATACGAGTGTAATTATTATTTTTATTTTTATTTAAAAACTACCGAAACTATTTTGCTGAAATTTTTTTATATAATTTATGAGATAATTTAGAAGCAATGTATGAATTTTAACTTTGCTTAAAAAATACTTATTAAAGTAGGTCCTATAGGGTTCAATGTATTTCACTTTTTCAAACTGGGTTCAATCCAAAACTAATTGGGTAATATTATTCATTTACATTCCCATATGTCCCACAGACCGTCTCAATAACATACTAAAATTTACTAAAATTGCTAATTCAAAAACATACTAAAATTAACATACCAAACCTCAATAACATACTAAAATTTCGTGCGAACGAACAGACAGACAGAATGAACAAAGTCAAAAACACTTTTCAACTATGTTGGAAAGTGTTAAAAACGTTTTTCAGATGTAAATTCAGCATGGTCGATCTATTCTATGTATATTACTAAATTTTCATATTATATATTTAGTTTAATAGTATTTATACTCAGAATGGATATTTTCTATTATCTAAATAGTAAAGAAATGAAATATTTATATCTTTTTGGCAAGCCCCAAAATGAGAATTTCCACCTGGGCCATTGGTTTTAGAACAATGATCAATGAACTAAAAAATATATATATATTCACCAACACGTTTGAATAGTAATTTTAAGTTAGCTTCACACAGTTCTACTAGCAGCATCGGGCGCAGTTAGTACTTGGGTGGGTGACCACTTGGGAGCACCGCGTGCTGTTGGCACATTTCGGGCACGGTAGCCCGGTGGTTTGCGCGCTGGATTTGCACGCTGCCACAACTGCCACCGTGTTCATACGGAGTACGATCACGTTACACATGTGGGTCCGTAAGTCCTTCCGAGAGGTTGGTGGTAGGGGAAGGAGAGTACAGTCCCTCTGGAAGCCTCCCCCACTGGGTTCCGGTCTAAATTGGGTGGCACTTCCCGGCCGTCCAAACAGTTACCTTACAGCTTTCTGGTAGGTCGGACGGTTTGAGTCTCAACAACAACACAGTTCTACTATTAAAAACAATATGAGATTCAGGAAGTGCGAAAGCTAATTTTTTTGTTAATTTCGTTAAGTTAAAATTATTTTTCCTACGACTTGACTAATTAAAGTTATTTAATGAATGTCAAGTAAGATTTTTTGGTAGTTAGGTTAGAAATAGTTTATTTTGTTAGCTAGTTAAAAATTGTCCTCTACTTTTAAAAACACTGTGACTTTCAGATTAAGAACTGCAAAAGTTTTATTTTAGTTTTTTTTATATTTTATCGAGTTAAAATTATTTTTCCTAGAGCTTGACTAATTTAAATTATTTGTAAATATCAAGTAAAGTAAAAATATTAGTTGATAGGCAAAAAGAAAAGTTAAAGTTAGTTTATTTTTTTAGTTAGCTAAAAGTTATTTGCTACTTTTGAAAACACTATGACTTTTAAGGTTAGAAAGTGCAAAAGTTAATTTTTTTAATTCCCTTGAATTATTTTTTCTATAATTGTACTCATTTAAATTAATCACAAATATCAAGTAAGAATTTTTGTCAGTTAAGTTAAAGTCAGTTTATTTTGTTAGTTAAAAGTTATCTTCTGTCTTAGAAAACACTGTGACTTTCTGGTTAGGAAGTGAAAAAGTTACTTTATTTTAATTTCTTAAAATAATTAGTAAAATTAAATAAATATTCATGTTGTAGTTAAAATTACTTTTCCTACAACTTGATCTACAACTTAATCTAAATTATTTATGAACAGCAAGTAAGATTTTTTTTTAATGTAAAAGTAAAATTTTGCATAAGTTTTAAACTTAAGACAAGCAAAACATAGAGGAAATTTCAAAAGATTTATCCTTGGGACCTTAAACCACTCATTGTGGAATTTCTCTAAAAATACATTAACTACTTCTGTGCAAATGAAAATGATTAAAGGATCGTACCTGCTACTGCTAAGGCTAGCAACGCTATCGCCACAAGTAACTTCATCTCGGCCGCTCTTGAAAAAGCCAAGGTGACGTAATTTCTGAGGGCGTAGCAGAGTATATATAGGAGATAAAGTGCATTAGTTGCAAATCTCTTGACCAGACTGTCCAGCTCATCTTATTTTTAGAGATAACAAAACATCGATAATCCGAAGATTTTGCCTGAATCAGATTGATCTGCATGCCTCGAATCAAATATCCTGCGAAAACAGCAAGGATGTATTAAGAAAGATGTATGCGTATGCAAAAATTAAAAATCTCAACACATGACTTTATCTACATAGTAACTGTATTTTGGCAATTATATTTTACTAACATATATACCCGACATTGCTCGTAATTTAAAATATGTGAAAATTCTATTAGTATCCTAAATACTATTGTTTCTCAAAAAATTCGATTAAAATATTCAGTTTGACTTCTCTAATAATACTGAAGCAAAACAATCTTCACGGGCATATTTGAAGAATAAAATATTCGGGCACTGTTTGTATACAAATTAAAAAAAAAAATATGGATATAATGTTGAGTTCACATACGTCAAAATGAAGACGCTAAAATGGTAGAAGAAGATAAACCTGTGCTATTTTTATTATGTTTTCATAATGGCTGAAGCACAAAAGAAAATATATAAATTCGAAAAAATTTTGTCAAGATAAAGCCAAAAAAAATCGAGTTTGAAAAAATCGAATCAACTTATTGAACTTGCTTAACTGAAGCTTGCTTGGCTTAATTTTACGAAATGTTATTCATGCAAATCCATTTTAGCTCCATCGGACGAGCCACTGCCGATTTTTTTCTCAGAATATTTAAAATGAATTCAATATTACATTGAATTTTTAGTTTTCCATTGTCGCAGTGGAAGCCATTGTAACTGACACCGACTACTCAGGTATCTCGGTAAAATTGCAGAAAAAGAGGAAATCAAGAAAACGGTTTATCCCTGCATTATGTGGGTTATTGCATTTTTTTTTTATTATACACTTTTATTTAACTTTGATCGGCGCATTATGTATATATGTGTATATATTTGGTATGTATATATGTGTATTATATTTGGTATGTATATATGTGTATTATATTTGGTATGTATATATATGTATATATGTGGGTATGTATATATTTGCATTATGTATATATGTGTATATATCGTGGTACATTTTAATGTTTGGATTTTGAACCTTATCGGTCCATCCCGATGTGGGCGGAGGCAGGATAGAAAAGTGGTTAAGGCACGAAGATTGCACTCAGAGGACTCGAGTTTAATTCCCGAAACTATCCTTATGTCTACGTCGAGTACGAGCGTGTTGAATCTGTGGATTCGAAAGTATTTCCGAGATGTTGGTGGCAGGTGAAGGAGAGTACGGTCCCAGTGGATGTCGCCTCCCACTGGATTAGAGTCTAAATTGGGTGGCATTGTTCCCGCCGTCCAAACAGATAACTTACATCTTTGGATAGGTCGGACAATCTGGGTTAAAAGAACGAAAGCCCGTCCTGGGCCTGTCATAGGAACTTATCATTTTTGGGGAATAACTCTGCAATCGGAGCAGCTAGAAAGCTTATATACGGCATATTATTGTCTTTCGTGGTATATTTTCGTTCTATGGAATTTTATAACCTTATAATTTATATGGGCTTATAAAACACAAAGTGGGGGTGGGGGGAGTTAGACAAGCAAAAATACAAACAATTGATTCTCACATTTTTACTTTCCTTATATACATAATGTATAAGGAAAGTATTGTAACGGGGTCGAAAATTCGAACTCGAGTTTTCGACGGGAAAGCACGTTTCAAGCATCCTTGATCACGAATCAAATATTTTTGAAGTGATGTCTGTGTGTGTGTGTGTGTGTGTGTGTGTGTCAGTGAGTCTGTGGAGACGATAACTGACAAACGAATAAACCGATTCGAACAAAATTTGGTACAAAAATCACAATCCGTAAACACTGGAAGCCTATTGTTTTTATACGCAATTGAATGTTCAGAACCCCCCTAAATTTTCGAATAAAATTTTTAAAAAATCGTCAAAAAATCAAAACCGCTAATAAAGTTACGCAAATAGACATTTCTTATGTAATTTTTCAATAGAAAACGATTGACATAAATTTTTGAACGCAAACATGAACCGTTCTCGAGATATTGTACATTTTTTTAAAAAAATTATCAAAAAGTCATATAAAATTAAAAAAAATATTTCTTATTGAGAAATATGTTCACTTTTCATATGTAATACCATGCGATAAATTGGGTGACATTATTCTCGTGGATCTAGCTCGTTCCATTCATGAAAAAGATACTTTAAGTAATACTTTTGTATTTGAACGCCAATAGTCATTTATCTGCTGTAAGAATAACTTATTTCTTCGTCCATAACGCTTGGCGAGATTTTGGCGACGAATTTGGCGGAATATCGCCAACTTGGCGACTTTTTGAAATGTTGTCAAATTAACGAAAATCTCACCAAATGGATAAAAATGACGCTAAATCAATGAAAATGACGACTAATTGTCGAAAATTCAATTCCTTGGAAAGAATATTAGTATCTACTATAAGAAAAACTTATTTTTTTTACTGTAAAAGTAGTAAATTCATTACATTATATAAGGAAAGTCATGTGTTGCCCACATCAGATTTTTTTAAATGCACTAAAAATTAGAAAACAAGCAAGCAAAAAACAAGTTTTGTGATCCACATTTATTTAAATTGAACTAAACCGGAAAAAAAATAGTAGGTGACTAGAAATTTTAAAAAAGTAATATTTTATTATAAATTGATATACTCCAGAAGATCACCATTAAATGTATGGGAATTATTGATTAAATGTATGGAATCGAAAATTCTATGCATTTAATTAAAGACACCTTACATTTAATAGTAATATTTTTGTGGAAACCCCAGGTCGTCCGACTCATCCAGAGGACTTGAGTAACCATTTGGCTAATATTTTAGTGTGTATAGATTTACAATGAATTATTAGTTTTATGAAATTTCCAACTACCTACTTTTATTGTACATGAAATGAGGTTTTTTTTTCATTTTACTGCATTTAAAAAAAAAGTGTGGATGATAAAACTTGTTTTTCGATTGTTTGTTTTGCGAAAAATTTCGCAAGCATTATTATAGTTAAGCATATTAAATTTTAAAGAAAGTGTTTTCTACCGTTAGGGGCCATGTCGGAAACAGAACACTTTTATTGTTCCAATTGTTGCTGAAATCTGATCCGGCAACAAATAATAATCGACTAACTACTAAATTTGATGAAAATCTAAAGATTATTTTTAGCCCAGACGAATGTATACAATATATTACATTGACACAGACGAGAAAGAAAGTGAGTTTTCCTCTGCATACACAAATGCGTATATCCGTAGAAAACTTGATTTTAATTTTTTTTTTTTAGTCTTGCAATCGTTTTCATCAGCGTGTACTGTTCAAGGTGTAGTTTGCATTTTTTTCAGAGTAAATATATTATAGGTATTGGTAAGGGATTGGAATTTAGGATTCGAAAATGGACGCACAGTTGTACATCTTGAACACTTGGGCATAAACTTTTCCATATCTTTCCGTCTGGATGTGTAAGTAATGTACAGCTACTTAAAGAAAACATTCGATATGGATTGGTAATTTCTACAAATTCATATGCATAAAATTTGCATAAAGGGGGGCCTTCTCCATATCTAAATACGCACGAACCTCATCATTTCCAAATACAACACCCAATTTTGACGTCATATTTCAAATATATAACCAAACTTTTCCTTAAATACAAAATTTCATGTCATTTGATCCAACCGTTTCTGGATTATGATTATATACATTTTTTAAACTCTGAATATTAAATTAATTTCCCAGACTTTTATTCATATCGTCCGAAATAATATTTTTTCTCGCTGATTTTTTTTATTACATTACTATTAAATGACCCAAACAAAATCTACGTAATTTTTTTTTTTTGAAATAAAGTTTTGTACACAATATGAATTATCAACTAATTATTCTAATTATTCGAAAAAATATGGATAGTAACCTTGATATATTTTGAAGGAAATCGATTCAGAAGAATTTTTTATATGACTATGCGAAATTTTAGCTTTTTCCTTCTGATAGTGATTCACTATAATTAAATTTTCATCATTACGATGATTTTAGGGTTGTGAAAATAAACGACTAACGTGAAAAATTAAATTTTAGAAATCATTTTAAAAACTTTACAATTTCCCCTGTTTATGTAGCTCAAACTCTACCAGCACATACGTTAAATCAATCAACGGCAAGTAGAGTTACAAATACATATCAGCAAGTTGCTATAGCTCACAATCAGTGTGTTTAAAATATGACCGAATAAAGAAAAAATCTGATGTGGGCAACACATGACTTTCCTTATATAATGTAATGAATTTACTACTTTTACAGTAAAAAAATAGGTTTTTCTTATAGTAGATACTAATATTCTTTACAAGATATTGAATTTTCGACAATGAGTCGTCATTTTCATTAATCTAGCGTCATTTTTATCCATTTAGCGAGATTTTCGTTAATTTGGCAACATTTCAAAAAGTCGCCAAGTTGGCGACATTCCGCCACATTCGTCGCCAAAATCTCGCCAAGCGTTATGGATGAAGAAATAAGTTGTTCTTACAGATAAATGACTATTGGCGTTTAAATACAAAAGTATTACTCAAAGTATCTTTTTTCATGAATGGAACGAGCTAGATCCACAAGAATGATGTCATCCAAATTATCGCATGGTATTACATATGAAAAGTGAACATGTTTCTCAATAGGAATTTTTTTTTTCATTTTATATGACTTTTTAATAATTTTTTTGAAAAATGTGCAATATCTCGAGAACGGTTCATGTTAGCGTTCTAGAATTTATGTCAATCGTTTTCTAATGAAAAATTACATAAGAAATGTCTATTTTCGTAACTTTATTAGTGGTTTTGATTTTTTGACAATTTTTTCAAAATTTTATTCGAAAATTTAGGAGGGTTCTGAACATTCGATTACGTATAAAAACAATAAGCTTCCAGTGTTTACGGATTGTGATTTTTGTACCAAATTTGGTTCGAATCGGTCCTGTCGTTCGTCAGTTATCGTCTCCACAGACTCACTGACACACACACACACATACTTTCACACACACACACACACAAACATCACTTCAAAAATGTTCGATTCCTGATCAGGGATGCTTGAAACGTGCTCTCCCGTCGAAAACTCGATTTCGAATTTTCGACCCCGTCACAATACTTTCCTTATACATTATGTATATAAGGAAAGTAAAAATTATATTTAAAATATATTACTTTCCTTATATACATAACGTATAAGGAAAGTATTGTGACGGGGTCGAAAATTCGAAATCGAGTTTTCGACGGGAGAGCACGTTTCAAGCATCCCTGATCACGAATCAAACATTTTTGAAGTGATGTCTGTGTGTGTGTATGTGTGTGTGTGTGTGTGTGAAAGTATGTGTGTGTGTGTGTCAGTGAGTCTGTGGAGACGATAACTGACAAACGAATGGACCGATTCGAACCAAATTTGATACAAAAATCACAATACGTAAACACTGGAAGCCTATTGTTTTTATACGTAATCGAATGTTCAGAACCACCCTAAATTTTCGAATAAAATTTTGAAAACATCGTCAAAAAATCAAAACCACTAATAAAGTTACGCAAATAGACATTTCTTATGTAATTTTTCATTATAAAACAATTGACATAAATTTTAGAACGCTAACATGAACCGTTCTCGAGATATTGCACATTTTTCAAAAAAATTATTAAAAAGTCATATGAAATGAAAAAAAAATATATATCCTATTGAGAAACATGTTCACTTTTCATATGTAATACTATACGATAAATTGGGTGACATCATTCTCGTGGATCTAGCTCGTTCCATTCAAGAAAAAAGACACTTTGAGTAATACTTTTGTATTTGAACCCCAATAGTCATTTATCTGTTGTAAGAACAACTTATTTCTTCGTCCATAACGCTTGGCGAGATTTTGGCGACGAATGTGGCGGAATGTCGCCAACTTGGCGACTTTTTGAAATGTTGCCAAATTAACGAAAATCTCGCCAAATGGATAAAAATGAGGCTAAATCAATGAAAATGACGACTAATTGTCGAAAATTCAATATCTTGGAAAGAATATTAGTATCTGCTATAAGAAAAACCTATTTTTTTACTGTAAAAGTAGTAAATTCATTACATTATATAAGGAAAGTCATGTGTTGCCCAGATCAGATTTTTTTCCTAGAAATAGACACGAAAAAACATGTTATAATGATTTTGATATACCGTCCATACGACCGTGAGGTAGTATCAAAGCATAATATTGCTAAAGTAAATAATTACCAAGTTGCTTTTCAAAAATGAAAGTAATTGCTGAAAAGTGCAACGTATTTGATTCCCTAGACGTCTAATAGAAACTTCCTCATTAAATCTAAATTGTATATTTTCACTTTCTCATACTATAAAATATAGTATGAGAAAATATTGTTTTCACAATAATTTTCGAATTCAAGCTTTTGATACCATTATATGTTTTAGAACCTCCTTAATACGTTTTGACTGTTTTTGGAGTGACGTCCGTATGTCTGTCTGTATGTATGTCTGTATGTATGTATGTCGCTTTTGGGGTACACGGTAGCCTCCGCAAATATTAACGGATTTTTAGGAAACTTTATGTCCGGCTTTGTTATCGAATTCAGAATTAGATAGAATGTTTTTACATTCAAGCGAAAAGTTCGGAGTTTATTCGAAATTTTATATTTTTTTTAATATGGCAGCATACGACAAAATTTGACATAGTCATGCATAAGAGGAGTTATGTGAGCTCAGTGATCACGTTTCAATCATTGTAGTGAAAAAAAGCTGCGATGCCATTTTTGTTGTGTTCCTGACTTCATTAGCCACCCTTGTGGGAGGGGGGGAGGAATCCCCCCGACGGGTGTATTATCAAGTATGGTATCAGTTGCAAGATTTTTTCAAGCCTTTAAAAGTGAAGGGTAAAATGTTAAATTGTAATCATTTGGACCAACAATACAGATTTGTCAAATTTTTTCTCGCAGAAAATATGCGAAAAAAGAACGTCATAGGCTACTTAAAATTTCGAAGAACCCATTTCTTCATCCTTCCATCTCTATAACGTTTGGCGATACATTTGGCAGAATATCGCCAACTTGGTGACCTTTTCTAAATGTTACGAAATTGATTCAATTTTGCCAGATCTATAAAATATGTCGCCATGTCGATAAAAATGTCGCCAAATTAATAAAAATGATGCTAAATCAATTAAAATAAATGTGTTTTGTTAGGATATATTACTGTAATGATGTTTCGGTTGCGCTTGCCTGTCAATCCAACCGTCCCTTTTGACTACAAATTTGGCTGTTTTTTTTTAAATGTCGCCAGATGGAACAAAATATCACCATGTAAACGAAAATGTATCCAATTGATAAAATTAACTTAATTGATAAAAAAATATCGCCAAATTGATAAAAAAAATATACCAAATTTAATAAATATGACGACAAATCAATTAAATTGTGCTTTGTTAAGAGATAATATTGTAACGATGTATCGGTAGTGTTTGACTGTCGGTCTAACCGTATTTGGAAAAATATTTCTTCCAAATGATCACAATTATATCATGTTACTTGGTACGGTTGTAAAATTTGAAAAAAAAAAAATCACAAAATGGGTTCTCGTATGATAAAGTCGAGTCGAACTACACTTCAGTTAATTATAATTGAGTTATTACACGTGACTTCTATCCCCCTTCCGAGAGGTTGGTGGTAGGGGAAGGAGGGTACGGTCCCTGTGGATGCCTCCCCCACTGGGTTCCGGTCTAAATTGGGTGGCACTTCCCGGCCGTCCATACAGTTACCTTACACCTTTCTGGTAGGTCGGACGGTCTGGGTCTCAACAACAACAACGTGACTTCTATCCCGGCCGACCAGATGGCTACTCATGTCCTTGTCGACGAGTCGGTCGGTCTGGGTCTTCAACGTGACTTCTATCTCCGGCCGCCCATTTTGCTACTCCATGTCCTCGGACGAGTTGGACGGCCTGGGCTTTCGACGTGACTTCTATCTTACAATTATGATAGCACAAAATACTTTAAATAAACGGAATGTCAAGTTTAAAAAAAATATTATAAAATGCAAATTTAAACATTCGAGTCTCCTCAAACGTAAAACATATAACATATTTTCTAAACATGAACGTCGAAAGGAACAGTTCTAAATCGGAAGTGAAAAAGAACCCTAAGGTGCGACCCTTGAAGTCCCAGACCTTAAGGAATTTTGTTTCTGTATCCATATTAATTATCGTCTAAGCTCTATTCATAGATAATCTTGAGAAATAGATGTTTTAAGTAAAATGAAAATGTCTGATTTGGAAATGGGAAAAACAGCGGGAGTGAAAATCCTTAGTGAACCCCCCACTCCACGCACCTCTTACTGAATTTGATGCTGAATTTATATCAGTCATCGTCTATGCTCTTATCTATAGCAGATTCTGAAAAGTAGATGATTCAAAAACTTTTTGGGTAAAAATAACAATATAGCTAAATTCTTGTTACATATTTCAATAATGTATTTAACATTTCTTTGTTTAATTTAGAAAATGCTGATCTCGTTACTATAGCAACTATCAGATCATTACTAAATGGTCGTATAAAAAACTGTACGTTAAGCTCTTCATACCGATTAATTCTTAAATAACTCATTGAAAAATAGTTACTATATCACCACTTTAAATACGCAATTAATTTACGACACCCTAAACACCCTAACAAAACGTACCTGCCCCACAAACCGTGGAACTCACTATATTTTGAATCAAGAATATTAATTTTCCCAAAGCGGCAAGAATTATCAAACAGGTTGAACTTCATTTTCCAAGATATTGAATATTTATCAATTTGGCGTCATGTTCGTTAATTTCGTGCCATTTCTGCCAACGTTTCCGTCCATTTGGCGGTATTTTCAAGAAGTCGCCAAGTTGGTGACATTTTGTCAAATTGTTACCAAATGTATCTCCAAGCATTATAGGACGTCCACACTAACATATATACACACATACATCACTTCAAAAATGTTCAATTTGAGTTCAGGGATGCGAATTAAAATTTTTGACCCCGTCACAATACTTTCCCTATACATTATACTATGTCTATAGGTAAAGTAAAAATCTGATATCGGTAGCACGTGACTTTCCCAACTAAAATCCATGCTTTCTTTTTGGTACCAAGAACTGTATTTTGAATTTTCGGAATATGTTTGTTAAAATTTAAACCATCGAGTCATTATTATACTATCTCATTAGTTGTTACCCGAAAAAACGTCCAATAATAATGAACAATTCAACATTAACCTTTTTCTTACGGGTGGGACAGCGTCCATCCGAAAGTCATTTTAAACTAATTTTAATCAGTTTTCCCTATTCAGCGGCAATGCTATTTTTGCTGCACATGTTTTAAAAGCTTACGTTTCTGCTGTTCGAACACGATGTTTCTGTGATAAAGCATGAGATTGGCATATAATGTTACGTATTCGAAAATTCGTTTTTATCTGCGATTGCCCCGACAAATCTCGACTACGATCTAAACGCTTGATATTCCTTAGCTTCAAATTACTGCGCGAATGTGGGCACTATATATTTCGAACAAATTGATAAAACCGAAGAAATTTTAGTATAATTATTTCAACTATGGGAAACATCAGAGGCATATATTAAATTTTGGCGTGAACTGATCAATGGAAGGCTTACAATTTTTCAAACTTTTTTGTTCAAATCTCAAAAACACGTTATAAGAGCATAATTGCGTGGAAAAAAAGCTGTGGGGACGCGACAGCCCATCGGTTAGCGCACCGGGATTGAACTCCGACGATTCGAGTTCGATTCCCGCCTCTGCTCAAACTGTCGCCGTGTTCACGCGGAGTACGGGCACATTAAATATGTGAGTCCGTGAGTCTTTCCGAGAGGTTGGTGGTAGGGGAAGGAGCATAGGGTCCCTGTGGATGCCTCCTCACTGGGTTCCAGTCCAAATTGAGTGGCACTTCCATCAATTTGGACTTAACTTTGGACCATCAAAACAGATACCTTACGCCTTCGGATAGGTTGGACAATCTGGGTCGAAGAAGAAGAAAAACGCTGTGAAAATAAATATTTAATATACTATTTTTTATTTAAAAGTGAATGTCGTCATTTGTAAGACGTGAACATGCACCATTGTCGAGATATTTCATGTTTTTGATCAACATAGAAAAATTCATCAAACATGAAAAACATAAAACTCACTATTACCAAATGGCTGAATGCTTTGTAAATATATTTAACCCAAAATGAGTGGACGCCATTATTTAGAAATTATTACGACTGTTCTCGACATATTAGAAATATTATTATTTTTATTTTACACATAGAGCGCTATAGCTCTCGAACAAATTGAGAAAGTCGTATGCAATTTTGTGCGATTTTTCTAATTTATAATTGTTAGAAACTTATTTCTTATGGGGGAGCTAAAACCAGAGCAACACTTTCAAGTTTTCAAACATTCTATTTCAAAAACTGAAAAAAAAAATCTGAAAACGTAATTGTGTTAAAATGTGTTACGAAAATAGCTTTTTCATATGTAATTTGTTATTTACAAGCAAATGACACAACTTTCAGAACGTTAGTCTGAGTCGTATAGTCTTGCAATATTACAGGTGTTTGTAGTGTAATGTTATGTTTTATGATTTTCCTTATTTTTTCTAAATTAATTTACAGTGCATGAAACACAAAACCCGCCTATAAGAGGCGTTCCAAAAATAAGGAAAACACTCTCATTGCAGGTACCAGCATCTATGAACAGGTTTCGTGCTTGTTATGCGCTTGTCAGTATGTATTAGCCGATATCTGCAACGGCAGCAAGAAGACTTGCTATAAGTTACAATGTTATCGAACTTATATGGAAACTGGCTTTAGTCCTTTCACGTCGCTGACATAAAAATGCTTATTTATGCCATCCAAATGAAATAGCTGAAGTTGTCAGTTCGCATAGAAACTCGATGAAATTGTGACTTATAGCAAGTTTCTTGCCGCCGTTGCAGATATCGGCTACTTCATGCTGACGAACGCGTAACAAAAGCGAAACTGGTCCATAGATGCTGTACCTGCAATGAAAATGTCTTCGAATGTAGTTTAGTTAAATGTTTTTCGTAGTTATTTAAGGAATCCAGCTCATTCTGCTACAGAAATACGAAGTTTCTTTCACTTCCTATTTCCTTAGTATATTCAGTAACATACTAAGTTCGTAGTCATATTTATTTTAATAACTTGGTATTTATACTTATTTATTTTTCAAAATCTTTCTCAAAATTACCTTTAACTATCTCCAATTCCTTATCGCTCCAATTTTTTATTGCAAGGTTGTCTCTCATATTTCAATAAAGGATTTTGCGGAGAGAATATGTCAATCAGTCCATCTGGCACACTGCTTTGACACCATAATTTGCCCATGGACATAAAAGATCTCAATCCATTTTGGAGCCCTCGAAATTGTTCGTTCACTTTAACTTTATTGTACGTCGTTGTTTTGGTATTGAAAGGTAGCTTCCCAGTTTTTCCTTTCAATTTTCTTTTATGTTTGGCAACAACATTTTTCGTATATCACGTGTGTATTTATTTTTCTAGTAATATAAACCCCTCTACCCTTTGCTGAGGTGGCAGCTTTGACTTTTTAACCTGAAGGTTGTTTTTTGCCTTTGAAACCAGTTACTGTCTTTAAGAAGCTTTTCGAATGAATACTGTTTTTTAGTTTATTTAATTTAACATTTTGAGTGATATTTATATATTTATAATTAATATTCGTTGCATTTTATGTACACGAATTAATAAATATTTGCCTTCTGCTCTGACTCAACAAATGCACATACTGCCATGTTACGATATAGATATAAAGGGTATTAAATTCCTCTATTAATACAATTTCTTTTAAAAGAAACTTGTGGGTGAAAGCTTAAGATAATTACAGTTTGAAAAAACAACTTGTGGGTGGAATCTCATAAAATAATTACAATGTTTTAAAAATAATAACTTGTGTATGAAAGCTCATAAAATAATTACGTTTTAAAAAGAATAAGTTGTGGTTAAAAGAAAGCTTATAAAATAATTACATGTTATTTGTATGCAATGTTATTTGTATTCTAATGCTGATACCATTGAAAGCTAAACAAAATGAAATATGATTGTATGAGAAAATCCAGTGGAGCAGTACATTCCAAATATGTGATATTGTTTCCCTATACATTAAATGTTAATTTGTATCGAATTGGACACAGAGTTTTCATTTCTTTACTGTCCTCTAATGAGTGTATGTTATATCTCTAGTAATGTATAAATCTCAATTTTTGAAATCGCGTGATCCAACTATGCTAAATCCAAATATTTGAAGAATTATTGTCAAGTGTTATCGTGAGAAAACAATCTTTGACTGCGATATTAAATCTGCTGAGAAAGTATACATCACTTATCGGCTGCGTCAGTAGTTTTTATTTCTTTTTCATATTTTTGATAAGGCTCTTAAAATACCAAATCTGCATTTCACTTTGATGACTTCGGAAGGATAATAAGACAGTTTATTTCTTCAAAAAGATGCGTCAGTTTAAAAGTAAACGGATATTCTTCACTTTTTACTTTCTCTGCAATACAACGGACCTTCACATTTTACTTTCCCTGCAATACAATGGATATTCTTTACTTTTTATTTTTCCTGCAATACAACGGATATTCTTCACGTTTTACTTTCCCTGCAATACAATAGATATTCTTCACTTTTTACTTTCCCTACAATATATGTGAAGGGGAAGTAACCTGATGGGATCGAAAATCCGACTCTCGGCTATGATTTGAATTTAAAGTTTTGAGTATACCAGAATACGAATTGGCTATTTTTCAAGGAAGGCTGTGTGTCTGTCAGTGGACATGGTAACTCTCCAACACACTGAGAAAATTGAATTATATTTGGTACGAGTATTTAAATTAATCAATGTCTGAAAATTACTTTATTTTCCAAAAATTTAAAAAAAGATGTAATAAAACAGTTAGGTTTAAAAATATTATGAAATTATCTCTTTTTATACGATTTTTTTTTCAAATTGAGTCACGTATTTATTGGACTCTAACATTCTTTGATCTGGAGATATATTTTGTCTTTGATTAAAATGGAAATAAAAGAATGAATAGGATCACTGTTATTAAATGAGTGAGTGATTCTAAGTATTTATAACTCTAAATCAGTTAGTACTATGACTAGGTTTCTCACGAGCCGTTCTCGAAATATTAAATATTTCATTTTTCCATATAGAACGCCTTTTTGCTTTCAATCAAATTGAGTCATTCGAGTGAAATTTTGCACGATTATGATTATTTGAATCAATAGATGTCAAATTTATTAACTTTTGTGGAGTTTTTGGGTACCTGCAAGGATTAACCAAACTGGGCAGTTCTTTTTTCCCGAATCGCACCAAAATGTAATCAGTATCAGGGTAACTTCACAAGTGACTTATCTACCAAATTTTGTGAAATTTGGGTCAATTAGCTTTTCAGCTAGAGTGGATACATACATTGCACAGACAGACGGCTTAAATTTCTCTTGGTGTAATCTTTACTTCTGCTACCGTGCATGGTAATATATAGGAAAAGTATTGTAACCGTGTCGAAAATCGCAACTCGAGTTATCGACCGATCGACGCATTTTGAGCACTCTAAAACACGAAAAATCTACTTTAGCTCTCGCTAAAAATAGATTTCGACACGATTACAATACTTTCCCGATATATTACCATGCATGGTAGGGAAAGTAAAGATTATACCAAGAGAAATTTAAACTGGAATAAAGCCAGAGATTTCCATTCGTCTGTTATCCAACAAAAGCGTTTTGATTTAGTTTTAAAAGTGGTCCAAAAAGAAGTAAAAAATAAGGTTGACAAAAATAAAAAAAATTAATGCTGTGATTGTAGAAAGAAGTTGATTATCACAATTAACGTCTATGCTAGAAATTTTAATTAGGTGACCCATTTAAGGTTTCACTTGCAATTACGCATTCATTAAAACAATATAATTATACTGGCTTCCTGGAAAATTCATTATAAGCACTCAAATAACTTCGAATTGAAAAGGTCGATTTAAAATATAGTGATCATCACTCATTGAAGGAAAAGGATTACAGCACCTTGGTGGAAAATTGAACAACTTAGTAACAGAAACTTGACAACAAAGCGAGATAGAAGAAAAATGTTAATTATAAACTTATATAGCGTTGTTTTAAGAATAGAAATTGATATCGAGATCGTACAGAATGTGTGTATGAATGGCAATAAGTACCTGCCATACTTCAGCAGTTGCTAGATGTCTTAACATGGTGACACCTGAAATGTTTGTCAAAGTACGTGATAATATTCTTAATCCAATTCAATGGTCTATTATTACTCACGGAGGGCATTTTGAGCATTATCTATTCCTTGCATGTAAGTAGTGTTCATTGTATCATTCTATAATGTGACAAACAATCGCCTATAACCTTGTGCTAAATTAATATCTTCTATAACATATTTAACTTTGATTCCTATTCGGTAGACTATGTTCTACAACTTTGTAATTGACATTTCTCTTCTATCTTATTCTATTGCCGAGTTCGTGTGCCTAACTTCTTCAATTCTTCGCTAACGGCGATGCTATCTCTTTTATTCAATCGGAAAAAAGGGATTATTGTGAAGTTATTTGGGTGCTTCATGACTTTCTTACGAACTCTGTATATATCATGCGTTGAATTATTATGTGAAAAAAAAATATTAGTTACATATTCCCGACAGAAGTGGGAAAAAAAATTATGGGTTGTTAAAATATGTGAGAAAAAGTAGGCAGTCGGTTTCATTAGGATGAGCACAGGCCCTCTCTAGTCGCCCATAGCTTCGTCTATTAGCTTATCTACTAGCTTTATATTTCCTCTGCTGTATTATAAATGATTTCCCTATTTTTTAATGAAGGTCAATATTTTAAGCCGTTAAAATATATATCCACTCCTGAAAATCGGTTTCTTCATTTTCTGGCAAAGTATATTTGTTGATTTTAGTAAATGTTTCGTGCCATTTCTGAAGCAGGGGTGTGATATGTTTGTTGCTTGCTGCTAATGTAGTTCTCTGTTATTGAGTTCTTCTAATAAAGAGGTCAATCAAAATCAATGATGATATTATGATACTAAGTTATAAAACATCTCCTTTAGTAGGATTTTCTAACTATCAACTAAGGTCACTAGTTGTTGACTTTCCCTTTCAACCGAATGGCATTTTCTAAACCTGAATCCTGCTATACAGACTCTGTCATCAGTATTGCTGACATAAGTTTTGAAATTTCATGCAACATTTGCAATAAAATGGGCGGGCCCTCTGCTGCCCCCTGTTTTACAAGTTATTGGCACTTCTGCATAAACTGCTTATTCGGCCCGGGCCCCAATGCAATGTATCCCCCCCTCTCTGTCAAAGGCCCTGTCTGTTCTTACGTAGGTTTTAGAAAGAACCAGATTTTAGCTCAAACTAGTAGCATCCTCAGTTGCATCATCCAATTAGCAACAACCCATTAATACTTAAAGTCCATCTCCATAAACGTGTTTCTTGATGCCAAAGATAGAAATTGGCTTTCCTCCTACATTCGTCTCCCCTTTTTCATCTGTCAAGTGTCTGAGGAACCGAAATAAGTGTCGGCTGTAATCCGAGTGTCGCCCAACACGTCAGTCACGTGTCAGGGCCCTGACCCGCGGCTTGCGGGCCGAACTGACTGATGCAGGTCGGGATGGGGTTACCTCGAATAAACAAAAGTTAGACTTGAAAGAAATCACTAAATGGCTCGATTTTTTACTGACAGGGTCGAAATTAGAATCAGATCATATGTTCATGGCGTCTACAATGGTGTGAGAGATGTCAAGAACGATGTGATGATAGATTTAATATCACCCTTTTTAAAAGTTCTCATCTTTTTAAGAAAGAGGTTGTTGACCAATTACACCTGCCTACAGCGACAGTTTCTGAGAATATTCAGTCAGTTTGTCCTTTGTGATTTTTTTTTCAATAAACTCGTCAGCCAGTTTTCAACAGGTGGTTTGTAAAGAAGTTGCTGCCATAGGCCGTTCATGAGTTCCAGTCATCAATTTATCGGTAAGGGCAGGCTATTCGAATTCGGTTTTTATAATTTCGCAACATGTATAGAGGCTGTTTGCACATTTGTAGAACAAATCTAAAACAATATAATTAAGGTTTGAAGCAACAATATTTTTATCTTAAATATTCTATCTGATGGCCCTTTCTGTATGGACTATCATTCTACATCTTGATTTCCAGGTTACGAGAGCTTTCATTAAAGTTATAAGTGGTATTTTATTCTACTCCTATTTCCCAGTTTTCCATAGTCCCATCCATTCTTTAGGTTCTCTTTTTAACAATCCAAAAACACAATAATCCATTGGTGATATATATGAAGAGATTTTTAAGGAATATAAGGAAAAGATATAGCCGTAATACCAGTATATTTTGTCATTTTTTTTCAAGACATTTAGCGGTAGATTTTGATGCGTAACTAGTAGCTTTATCCTGATGCAGCTCTACTAAGACTCTGTGAATAATGGGATGGTATTTCTTTGAAGGGGTTAAAGCATTATCTTGGTCATATATTAAATTGATTGCGACATTTTTTTCGACTTTTCTAAACTTCAAAATTACCGTTGTGCGAAAAGTCAGCAATAATCAGGAACTGAAGCTTTCTTTTGATTCTTGGAACCAAGTTTTTAGGTCTTTTTCTCCTCTTTTACGGTAGTAAATCAAATTTTATTTTGTTACCGTTCTTGAAATAGATTCATGCTTCGTCAATTGTCACACTACATTTCCATCTGCCACCGGCTAAATCATTTTCATAGAGTTTTCTACAGCGTGTTCTGCGCTGAACCACATATGAAGGCAAAACGCGGTGAACATTACGCTTTTAAGCTTTAAAGATTTAAATATTTTTGCTGTGTTTTAAAACAGACAAAATATAACGATAGTAAACGATAATTTAGATTTTATAAAGGGCAGAAAATTTTTGATGTGTATAGTTTCTAGTAACACTAAATATAGGCTAAATTTTAAGTGGGCCTATTTCGAGGTTACCTACAACATTTTATGAAATTTAATGCAGCCGTTTTCCCGTGGTGATGAGGCAAACACACACACACACACACACACAAACATGCTAACAGATTTTATTAATATAGATAAATGTTACCCGTGAACGTGGCATATGAAAGCAATCATGTCCACGTGGCAAGAAAAAATGAAAATAAAAATTTTAAATTTTATTTTTATGGACAATACTGCAGTCAGCTGTGCTAAAGCTGAGCGAGCTTCTAGTAGTATGGACAACATCATTACGTCTATCTATGTTTGGGGTATTTTTAGCGCAAATCAGAGCGATACGAAAAATGTAAACAATTTGGACGCTAATATCACCGAATCTAATAGATAAAAATGTAAATGATTTTTCTTGTTTTGTCAAAAAAAAGGGAGGGGGGGGGGGGGTCCATATTATGAATATATAAAAATAATTTCAGTAATTTAATATTTTGAACATATTTTTTTTTCGAAACAATCTTATAACATCTCTTGCAATACGAACATGTTATTTGTTCCGACACCAAACCTTTCTCCTATTTTCCCTCTAGAGAATAATTTGAAAGAACTATCCTGGGTAAAAAGGTAGCCCATATCCTTTGGAATGATGCAAAAAATGTTCGAATCGATTTTGTCTCCCTGGAACGGATACACTTTGAATTGTGTCACTCTTGTCGATTAAAAAATTGCGGAACATATTTTCATGATAATCATATTATTTTGCATTTGACTTGTTTCAGTTTTTTTTTTCGAGTTATGTTACATCTGTTTTCGAGTTGTGTCACTTTCACACCTTCTCGTACGAACTCTATTGGACACTGTGAGTGATTCGATTAAAAACTGGCTCATTGCCCTAACGACACTTTTGCTCTCTGCAGGCGAGTTATAAAAATGTCACTCTGGTTGGTTATGGTTTCAATTTTCACCTCAGCAAATATGACTTTAACTTAAAATCGCCATTTCTTGAGTTGTGACGTCATTAGACCCAGCGTGTGATATCTTGTGGAAATGAAAGCTTTATTATTTGCAACATTTGAATGTGTACGAGATCAATCAGAATTGGCCAGCGTAGCTGTGAATTCTCCTTCTGCATTCCAATATTCAGGAAGGCATTAATTTTATTGGATCTTTATTTCTGCTAAATAAAATATAGACAACTTTTTAAATAAGTCCCTTTTATATTTATCTTAAGCTTTTAATGAAAGAATACTTATTTTCTAGTCATTTGCACCTCCGCTTCGTGAGACGGATTGTTATCCCTAAATGGGCTAAATGGTACATATAGTATAAACTTAATAAAAGTTCTGAATATCAAACACCGTTTTAAAACAATGCATGAAAGTGGCGCACATTTGAGAGTTCTGTGAACATGAAAATTGTTGTATGTAAAACAATATTTCATCTCTGATCACTGTATGTTGCCTTATTTTCAAGGTTTTCAGATATTTTAATCTTAAAATCAATCATTGATTAAAAAAAAAGTATTTTTAATAGTTTGATCAGAAAAATAACCTAAGAGATGTCGGTAATTTAAGCCTATCTGTGTTACCAGGGTTACAAATAGGATAAAAAAACTACATAAGAAATTGAATTATAAAATATAAAAAAATCGTCTATAAATTATGGTATCTCCAGAACGGTTAATTGTACACCAATAGAGTTAATTAAGAAAATTTAGGATATTTTTTCTGCGCATGATAGAATTAAAACAAATTGTGTGTATCTAACCGTTTTCTGTTGTTTCTTATCCCACTTGACCGACAGCAACATCGGATCAAGTCCATGAACCCGTGAGTCTTCAAAAGATGTAGAACTACTCCAGGACTGGAGTAGAGCTGACTCCTCTGGCAACCAATACATGTCAAGGCATGGGCAGGAGAGGCCTGAGCCGAATTGCACTTCGGGCAAAGGGGACAAACCTTAAAACCCAACACATGCCGAAGAGCACGAAGATGGCCGCTGCGGAGTCTGGGCAGAGCCGTCTGTTCACCCCTACTGCCTGCCCCAATCAAAGCAGCACCAGGATGGCTACAATCATACCACTCATACACGGGGGCATTTCTCCAAGTGGAGTTGATTTCAAGTTTGACTCGTGAGACAAGTTCCGAGAAAGAAAGGCAGCCACCGGCAATAGAACTCCTAAGGCTGCCCTCCTTGATCAGACCATCCGCAACCTCATTACCGTAAATGTCTACGTGAGATGGCACCCATTGAAAAAATATCCTATTATGGGCACACAAGTAACCCAAATGCTGAACATTATTCACTGTCGTTCCGTCACCATGTCTCCACCATTCAGTCAGGTGCTAAATAGAACTACGGCTATCACTTAGAATCCAGATGTCTGTATTGACTCCCTCTTTGACACAATAACTCAAGGCCTCCTCAATGGCTATGAGTTCCGCCCGAAACACTGAGCAGCAGTTGGGGTTTCTCCTACATGTCCTAATGCTATTCCCCTGCTTGATGTAGACCCCTCTACCGGAGCTGGCACCATCACTACTTCCATCGGTATAAATCTGCAACACGTCACCGGGGATTTTATAAATAGTTTCCAAAGCGAGCTGTTTAAGATAATCTGGATGCTGCGTGCCTTTGTTAGTGTATGAGCAGAGTTCAGTCCTGAAAAAGACCCGATCACGAAACGACGCATTAACCTCCAAACAGCAGGCCAGAGAGACATGTTCAACTTCGCTTTACGGCCAGCCCTCACTTTCAGCGCGACTAAGCGGACTTTCGACGATTATTGCTCCATCCACGCACATAACTAGAGGTTCTGTACTGATCCCCATAACTGATGAGCTTTGTAAAATATTTGGCCAGGAGAAACCTACTCCGAAGCCTGAGAGGTTGGAGGTCAGCTTCATACAGTACTATGTTTCTCGGACAGTTATTGCGGAGACCAGTTATAGCTCTGGCAGCAGAAAGTTGAACCCTTTCCAGTTTATCTAAGCCGTTTTCTATTTATAGCTAGAAGAATTTTGGAACCAAAAGTTCCAAAATTTGGAAATTTTTCGAACAAAATTTCAAAATTTTAGATTTTTCTCATCACTTATAGATCCACTCCCGCTTGTATGTAAAGTTTCTAGTTTCTAATTTTAGCAATTTAGGGTATGTAATCCATCCCTTGTCTTGTTATTTAAAAATATTTTGAGAAATATTTTATACTTTGAAAGTAAATTTCAATCTAAATATCGATGAAATCGTGTAACAAACAGGAGCTTCAAAACTGATAACTTATGGCCGTATGATGATGGCCGTGACAAATTGCACACACTAATGTAATTTTTTACTATAAAATTAAAAAAGAGGCGCTCATACGATCCAATACCAAACACGCGCTCAGGCGCTCGTCCAATTCTTCAAAAAAAAAAAAATTACTTTTTTACTTTCTTCTGAAACTGAAACTGCAAAAAAGTGGTTGACAGACCGCCCAACAAGCCTTAATTAGTCCGATCTCAATCATGCGGCGTCGGGCGAGATAGTAAGGCGATAGAAAATGTCACTATTGACGCCATGTTTAAAGGAAACCAGAAAGTTGTATCGTGATGTATAAAAATAATTTGGAAGGGGGACGGAAGGATTGAAGCGTGAAAAACTCGGCACTCGCCTTGTCAAGACGGGAAAACTGTTAATGGTCATTGCAACCGACAAAAATTTGGGGAGGGAGCACAAAATGCAATAAATAAATAACTCTTTAAGTAAGCGAACAATCAATGCAATTAGTATTTTTTTTAAATCTGAAAAACTTTATTAATCTGAAGTTGATTTTGTGCTAAAATTGAAAGAACTGGTGGCTCTGCCCCCATATTTCTTTATTATTTAAATCGGAAAATATTTAATAAAAACGTCTGCTGTATGAACTTATTAGATTTTATTCCTTTGCTATGCAGCATAACATATTTTTCTTTAAATAAATTTACATAAAAAATATCGTCTGTATAATGCTATTTCTATAGAAAGTTCTTTTTTATTAATATTTCGTCAACCCCTGCTCCTAATAATTCTAAATATGGATTAAATTTTAACTGAAGCTATTTCGAGGCTACCTACAACATTTTATGAAATTCAATGCAGCCGTTTTCCTGTGGTGATGAGGCAAACAAACAAACATACACACATGCTGACAGATTTTATTAATATAGATAAATGTTACCCATGAACGTGGAATATGAAAGCAGTCATGTCCACGTGGCAAGAAAAAATGAAAATAAAAATTTAAAATTTTATTTTTATGGACAATACTGTAGTCAATTGTGCTAAAGCTGAGCGAGCTTACAGTGGGATCGACAACATCATTACGTCAAAAAGAACGTCTTTTACTGCAGAAAATATTTCTGATTTTGTTAAATCTTCTTTTCTCAGAAGTCATTGGTCGGCTATGGAACCAAATAGGAGACCAGGAGATAGCAAGGAAGTAGAAAATGTCACTACTGTCTGCCTCTTTGGGTCATAATGTTCTTTCTTTCTCTTTTTATAATTAACATTATTCTGTCTAGTGATATTTGTAATTGTTTTTAATAAGTTAGTGATTTTTCTTCGCATAATTTTTGGTGTTTTAAATAAACGACGATAAAACTTTTTCGTGCAACATTTTATTAAAAAAAATTTTATTAAACCTTTTATAAAAAATAACTGCAAGAAAATTTTCACAGCTTACCACTGCGGGGCGCGGTAGCCCATTGGTTAGCGCGCTGGAGTTGCACTCGGTAGGCCCGGGTTCGATTCCAGCCACTGCCAAAACTGCCGCCGTGTTCATGCGGAGTACGATCACGTTAAACATGTGGGTCCGAAAGTCCTTCCGAGAGGTTGGTGGTAGGGGAAGGAGGGTATGGTCCCTGTGGATGCCTCCCCCACTGGGTTCCGGTCTAAATTGGGTGGCACTTCCCGACCGTCCAAACAGTTACCTTACACCTTTCTGGTAGGTCGGACGGTCTGGGTTTCAACAACAACAACAGCTTACCACTGCCAGTAACCAGTGTAGTTATCTGTTATTTGGTGCTGAAAAGTGCTGATAAATTCTAAATCTAGGTCCACAGATAACTGATCAATGCAATAAAAACATGATTCCATATTATTTCAATTCTGCATACTTTTGTGCTAAAATATTAAAGCAATTCTATATCATTACAGACGAACTGTTTCCAGATATTAGACCTTAAACTTTCTCAGAAGTGTCAATACAATCCCTCCCAAATAGCGTAACAGCGTGCCGGGTCTTATAATTGGTATGTCGAGAAATCCCCCCTGGAACAGGCACCGTAGTGTTCGAAACGTAACCCTAAACATCGACTAACTCAAATGTTTACCATCGTATGAAACATTCCATCCCAATGGGCGTAAAAAATCGTTCGGCCACGCATTTAACACTTCTAGTACGTGGGTGGCAACACGGCAGGCTCCGTGATTGACAGTGGCGACGCCACGAGACATTCTAGGAACTACTGATGCCACTGATTGAGGGCTGATAATTGCTAGTATTTTCCGCTATGTTGAGATGCTAATTGGAAGATGGATCCCGATAACACTGTCGGCCTCAAGCTGTGAAAGAGTATGAAGTTAAACGCCAATGAGTAAGGGTTTCGAATCGCCGTTCTTTGAATTCGCTATGCTTTCTTCCAAGCCAAAATATCGGCCATTTTTCACTCTTTACTTTTTCAAACATTAACTGTCGTATTTTGATGGGATAAAATAAGAATTTAATTTGTATGAAACGGTGTTACTGTCATGAACGAAGATTGATTTTCAGTAGAAATGGTTCATTACTCATTGGCTTGCAGTCCTAAAATCTCTAGGCACACGTAATCACTAGGCACACGTAATCTCTAGGCACACGTAATCTCTAGGCACACGTAATCACTAGGCACACGTAATCTCTAGGCACACGTAATCACTAGGCACACGTAATCTCTAGGCACACGTAATCACTAGGCCATGCAATTCTCTCTATCAATACAAGATGTGAAAGATGGGCCTGGTAGCACGATCCATGCTGAAGAGCGCGTGCGGAAGCATGAAACATGGCCATGAATGGTGTTGTGTCACCTGCAATGGGAGCGGCGATTTTAGTAATGCTCCCTTTAGGCGAATTCTGTGATTATATACTTAAAAGAATATATAATTTTTAAAAATGACTTGCAAACTAAAGCTCAAAAAGATTTTTTCACACTCTGATAATAAATATGATACAAATAGACGTAAAAAATGTGGAATAACCCTTTAATTTCAACTAATGCGTAATTGCGCACAACTTTATGCCACACATGCACACAAACGTCAATCATTAATCGGGGAAATAACGGAAAGGGCCCATTACTGGGGAACCCCTAACCGGAGAAAGAAGGGAATCGAAAATTTGAATTTTATGTTTTGTTTGAAAATTAACAGAAAATCAGAAAATAGAGTAATTATTATTATTATTATTATTATTTTAAAATACGAAGTTATACACCCATATTGCCAGACAACAGAATTGTGCTAATCTTCTATTTTAAGAAAATGAAATTTGATATTTCGATGCATTTAAAAGTAAATATTTACATATGAATAAATTGTTCTACGAATTCAGTTCAAAGATCGTTAGGAAGAGCGTTTTTAGATCTTTATGATATCAAAATGTAAATACTGTGATGATAATATTCTCGATCGCTAAGGAACCTATTTGTGTGAAAATCGCTCAAAATTGTGCTTTAACATAAAATAACTAAAATACTAATTCACACTTTTTTTTTAATCTCATCAAGGTGCATCCGTACGGAGGACATGAAGCACTACTGTAGCAAATTTCGATGTTATCCGAAGCTTCGATTTTCCGCTACAGACGCCATAGACAGGCAGAAACACAGGCAAACATTTTCGTTTACATAAAGTGGTAACATGTCTTTTAAATGATTTAATTAAATTAAAGACGAAGCATTTGATTCTAAAAAGTCATTTAATAGACATCTTATTGACGTACAAATAATTTAAAAAAAGGCCTGAGCGCTTTCGGGCGTCAACACACCCTTCCTCAGTGGCGTCAAGTGAAATCGTACTGCCATGCTTAAATATCATCCACATCGGTAGGCAAAATTTTCATATTACAAAATAGCATCGTTATAACAAAAATGATAAGGTATCAACATAAACCATGAGCAACAAAATTAAATTAAAGGTAATTATACTGCAAAATTAAAAAGGATAAAATTCTATATCAAGTATAGCATGTATACATGCAATAATTTCAAAATTTAAAATTTTTATCAGGGGTATTTTTAATTTTGCAGTATAATTGCCTTTAATTTAATTTTCTTGCTCATGGTTTATGTTGATGCCTTATCATGTTTGTTATAATGATGCTATTTTGTAATATGAAAAAGTTGCCTGCCGATGTGGATGATATTTAAGCATGTCAGCACGATTACACTTGACGCCACTGAGGAAAGGTGTGCGCTCTGGCCTTTTTTAAAACTATTTGTACGTGAATAGGGTGCCTATTAAATGACTTTTTAGAATCAAATGTTTCGTCTTTAATTTAATTAAATTATTTTCGTTTATTATGTACTAAAGTGAATGTATGAGAAAGTGTAGTGGGGTTTCACATGCCAAATATTTTAATCGTGCATTTGTCAACTAAAGATCCAGTGCATTTGTCAGTGATCGTTAGGTATAAACCTCTCCCATTCTGGAGTAAGATGACAAAGAGGAAAATTGACCCGTGGTTCAGAGGTTAAAGATTAGCGATCCTCCATTCGTTAAGCAGTTAACTCCGGAAAGATGGATAGTGATCAAGAAGCCTTCAACGGCTTGGCTTCTTTGAAGAATTATTCTGGAGGAATGGGATTCAAGAAAGTACTTTCTCGAGGTATTGTATGGAATGAGGAAACGGGTTACTGCCCGCATATAACGAAGTTGTAAGGGACAGGAAAAAATATTTTTTATAGCCAATATTCGCAGTAACTGATAAAATATTTAGGTATGAAATAAACAATAAGAAGGATTTATCTGACTGTGTATTGGAAAACAAAAAATCATTATGGCTGGATTGAAATATATTTCTATTTTATTTACGTCTAGAGTCATCTGTAATTTGTTTTTAAACATCTGAATTTACAAAAAACATTTGCATACCACTTTTTTCTGTTGTACCGCAATTATAACTGCATTATTATTGTCAGCTTTTAAATAGCTGGGACTTTTCACAGCAATTTTTTATGCCACCTTCTCTCTTTTAAATCCAATTTTGGTTTCTTCGGATTCGGATTCCCCAGGCGTTTTATCAGCAACTTTAGCAATAATGACAGAATGGCAAATGTGCGATGTGGAAATGTATTCTGAGAAAGATATAGATAAAATACAACTTTATTTACAAAATATAATTGAAATACACGATGCTACTTACAACAGCGCGGAGTGCGTAGCTATTGTCGTGACGAGATTTCATAATCTCGCGTTACTTGTGTAAAAATTGCAATTTATATATCATATGTTCTATATTTTTACATTAATTTAACCCTGTTTTAATTATCCCTCTTGTCTATTAAATTCGTTATTATACAAAATATTCTATACTGAAAGGAAAGCTTTTCGCCATTTTATTAATCTGTGAAAACCGCATTCAAAGAGAAGTTTCGTTATTTTTTGACCGTTACAAGTCAAGGTTCCCGGACAGAGCAGATGTCTGGTTTTGCTCGCGGCCTGGTAATGTTAGTGCAAGGCATGCGCTTTTCCACACAATGGTTTTGGAGGGCGCGGTAGCCCATTGGTTAGCGCGTTGGAGTTGCACTCGGTAGGCCCGGGTTCGATTCCAGCCACTGCCAAAAACTGCCGCCGTGTTCATGCGGAGTACGATCACGTTAAACATGTGGGTCCGAAAGTCCTTCCGAGAGGTTGGTGGTAGGGGAAGGAGGGTACGGTCCCTGTGGATGCCTCCCCCACTGGGTTCCGGTCTAAATTGGGTGGCACTTCCCGACCGTCCAAGAAGTTACCTTACACCTTTCTGGTAGGTCGGACGGTCTGGGTTTCATCAACAACAACACAATGGTTTTGGAGTGAAACTTCTGGAAATAATTTGAGACCTCGCGGAGAGGGTATGTTTCCTTTTTCGAGACCCCGCTGTAGGCTGGCGAGGCTATGTCTTGGAATTTTTTGATTGGTCAAAAACGGTAATTAGCTTACTGGCAGGTCCGGGCGATTTCTAGGCCCTGAATCCACCCTGGTGCATAAAAGCTGTTTTCAAGGAATATTCGGGGCGCACATCCCTATCTGGTTACCTAGGTCACTGAGCTAGTCCGGATCACAATTTTATTACGTTGTCTACCCCGGAGTTGGTGGCTTGACACCTCGTCGGTCTTCGATCTTCGTGGGCATGGGGAGTGTAGCCGAAGATCATCGTGGAGGAGCTCGTCAACCTGCCGAACTTCGACATTGAAGAATGATTCCGACCTGAAGTTCCTGTGCCGGGTCGAGATGCTGGATGTCGACGAAATGAAACTGAGCCCGGACCGAGCCTCGGCACATCTGATGCAAAATGGGTCCAGTTTTTCTATAAGACGGCATAACCGAGGGCTTAAGTGGATGTTGGTATGCAATCCTTTCTCCGACTCCGACTCAGGAGGTAAGGGAGTTTTCTTCGATTGTTCAATTATCTGAGAGAAGTCAACCGCGTTGATTAGTACAGTCTGAAAGAATCCAAAATTAAACTTCCTGCATTAAAGTAATATCAGTATAATTAAATATGTTAAGTTATTAAATTCGGGCATCTAAATTTATAATTTAAGAGTATCTCTGAGTGCGAGTTTTCTCCCGTTTTTGTGACCAAGCTGTTCCACTTCCTATTATGTTGTAGAAAAACTTATTATATTCATTGGTTAATTCCGTAGCAATTTGTGGTCCAGTGTACGGTGTTACAGAAGTATCTATGCTTTCGCTGATAATGATTCACTTTTTCAATTTTAAATTCTGCCTTCTTAATTACAATAGTGAATAAAGGAATTTGTTTATCTTTAAACCTGTGTGGTTATTTAACATCTTTGTCTCTTGGAATTGTGCATCTGTGTTTTCAGGTAAGTACGCCTTACAAGGTAAGGGTTTATTGCACTTTTGTATTTATTGCACTGCAGGTCATCCAGGATATTCCTGGACGAGAGAATTTTGTAATAGAACCTGGGTATAACATTTATAGGTTGTGCCTGCGAACTTCACGGCCTAACACATTCACAGCGTTATCACGGTTTTGGCACGCTTGTCACATTTTGGCACACGCGCCCCCCTTTTCTTCGTGACACTATCAAAAAACAATGTTTTGAATCGTTCTGAGCTTACTTATACACTACGTGACAGTGAAAATAAGACACCCAGAAGGAGTAGGCAGAAAGTGCTGAAAATCGGCAAACAGAGAGGGGCAGCAACGAACAAAAAGTGATGTTTATTGCAACATTATACACCTATAAACTGAGCGATAACACCTTCTGATCAGTAGGTTGTAGAACCACCGTGGGCGGCGATACAGGCAGCAAGACGTCTAGGTACAGAGTCAATGAGTGTCCTGAGGAATGGCTGCCCATTCCCTGTCAACCATTTGCCAGATTTCTGACCAGATTTTTTGACTGTGGCAACGCACGCAAGCGACGTCTAATCACATCCCAAACGTGTTCGATTGATGAGAGATCAGGGGAGACTGGTGGCCAGGGAAGCACCTGGGTACCTTTCAGGGCATGTTGGCTGATGCGTGTCGTGTGTGGTCAGGCGTTATCCTGCTGGTAAATGGCATTGGGTACCCCTGAAGAAAAGGTAGTGTCACCGGCCACAACACGTCATCCACGTATCGTTGGGCCATCATAGTGCCCTTAATACGGACCAGAGGTGACCTGCTATCGTAGGTGATAGTGCCATAATGATGCATTGTCGTCGACGCCAATGTCTGCAAAGGGGGATCGAACTGTTTGGGATAGGGTATGTCAAATACCTGTCGTTTTGAGGGGTTCTTCTTTTTGGGTTTGACGCTGTCCACCCGTAAGCAAAAAGTTAATTTTTTCAACCTCTTCCACAGTAAAAACATCGCAATATGTAATGGTATCTAATTGTTCTCTATAAGCGGTGTGTATAACATTATGAAAGTATTGCAGAACCAAGATGACAGGACAAAAATCATAATAGTCGATAATTCGCTACATTTGATTCTATTGTTACGATACATCTTCTGAACTCGCCAGTATATTTCAGGATACAAGGATAGGGCCAAAAATGTGAATAACTTAAACTATATCTAAAACAGCAGTAAGAGTAAGAAATGATAGTCAATTGACATCTAGTTATTTAGCTAGTTGTTTAAGTGTCACGTGCAATAAAACAGTTAAAAATGTTCAACTAATCTTACATAACAGAAGAAAATATGTAGGCGTCTGTGTCGTCTGTAGAGGGAAAACGAAGATTTGGACATTCGGTACTGTGCTCTAAATCCCTGGATCACACTGCTCGCCTAACTTTAAAGTCGAAAACCGGTTATTTTCACCAGTTAGTCAAATCTTTGTAAACGAATCTTTCGTGCATGTTCCAGACAGGTGTCGTCACAGTAACTAAGGTTTAAAATGCATAATTCTAACTTTACGAATTTAAAAGATATCGTTCTAATATTTTTTTTATTTAGTATTATATTATGATTATGCGTATTGTGTTAAAAAGGGGCAAAATTCTGATGAAAACTCTTTGAGGTAGCATTTAATTTTTTGAATTTTACTTCTCATGTAAAAGAACATTTTTTAACACTTTACAACAAAGTTGAAAAGTGTTAATGACTTTGTTCATTCTGTCTGTCTGTCTGTCCGTTAGCACGATAACTGCCGTAAAAATGACTTAATCAAAATGAAATTTTAATATGTTGTTTAGACGATCTGTAGGACCTATGGGAATATAAATGAATAATATCACCCAATTAGTTTTGGATTAAACCCGGGTTGAAAAAATTAAATACATTGAGCCCTATGGGACCTAATTTTTCAAACATTTTTTAAGCGGATTTAAAATTCACAAATTGCTTCGAAAATTTTAGGTAATAGTCAAATTGTTACATAAAATATATAAAAAAAAATCAGCGAAATATATTCAGTAGTTTTTTAAATAAAAATTAAAATAATAATTACACCTCTTATATGAAGCGATTACGTGACCATGATATGAAAAGATCACGTGACCCACTTCAAAATGATATATGGCATCCATCTTATCTCAAAATCGTGATTTTTAAAGTTCTTTTTAATTCATGTTGAGTGTTGTATCCGCCCTAAAACTACTTTATTTTTGCTTAAATTCTGTGCATCTACATACTAAAATAACACAATGACAATATATTTGAGTTTAAATTCTCATTCAAATTTGATTATTTCTACAATTAAGCCTATTTTTCACCTATGTAAAATGTAAACAGCAAAATATGTAGAATGAGTTGTATTAGAATTACTGTATTTCTTTAACACAAAATAATTCAGTCCATGGAGTCTGCATGGCTGATATGAATGAAATATTAATTGATTTTATAAACAGAAGGACGATTTTTTTCGATGAAGTTTTAAGCATAAAGTTTATGAATTGTAGCTCCATGGTCTTAATTTTTAAATAAAATAAATTATTATAGTATTGTCATGAATGAAATGGAGAAAGTTATGAATGAAATCCTGCTTTTATAGAGAGATTCAGGCGTGTTATTTTTTCTATGACGTCATTTGAATTTATTTCAGTTGTTTTCGATGAAGTTTTCAAATATAATAAATTATCGTAGTATTATGATAGTTTTAAAAATATTACCGTGGAATGTATTGCATTTTAGAGATATTTAAACCAGGCAATTTATATTTCAATGCCGTCATTTGAATGAAGTTCATCTTTTTCAATGAAGGTTTAAGTTTTCAAATATAATAAATCAATGTAGTATTGTGAGAAGTTTTAAAATATTACCGAGGAATGTATTGCATTTTCGACTTTTTTAAATAAACTTGCATTGAAGTTGGAAAGTGTTTCATAATCAATGCTTTAAGCATGATTGATATTTCTTGTTTCGTTTTGAATTAATCTTTGCGTCGTTTTATTTTCTCGGCGTGAAGTGCTTTGAAAGCAACATAAAATATATTAGTTTGATCATCTTTAATATCAGTTTTTATTAACACTTTACAACAAAGTTGAAAAGTGTTTATGATTTTGTTCATTCTGTCTGTCTGTCTGTCTGGCCGTTAGCACGATAACTGCCGTAAAAATGACTTAATCAAAATGAAATTTTAGTATGTTGTTCAGACGGTCTGTAGAACCTATGGGAATATAAATGAATAATATCACCCAATTAGTTTTGGATTGAACCCGGGTTGAAAATATGAAATACATTAAACCCTATGGGATCTAAATTTGTAAGCTTTTTTAAGCGGATTTAAAATTCACAAATTGCTTCGAAAATTTTAGGTAATATTCAAATTGTTCTATAAAATATATAAAAAAATTCAGTGAAATATATTCAGTAGTTTTTTAAATAAAAATTAAAATAATAATTACACCTCTTATATGAAACGATCACGTGACCATGATATGAAACGATCACATGACCCACTTCAAAATTATATATGGCATCCATCTTGTTTCAAAATCGTGATTTTTTTAAGTTCTTTTTAATTCATATTGAGTGTTGTATCCGTCCTAAAACTACTTTATTTTTGCTTAAATTCTGTGCATCTACATACTGAAACAACGCAATGACAATATATTTGAGTTTAAATGCTCATCTAAATTTGATTATTTCTACAACTCAGCCTATTTTTCACCTATGTAAAATGTAAACAGCAAAATATGTAGAATGAGTTGTATTAGAATTCCTGTATTTTTTTAACACAAAATAATTTAGTCCATGGAGTCTGCATGGCTGATATGAATGAAATATTAATTGATTTCATAAAGAGAAGGACGATTTTTTCGATGAAGTTTCAAGCATAGAGTTTAATTATTTGTAGCTCCATGGTCTTAAACAAAATGTTTAAATAAAATAAATTATTATAGTATTGTGATGAATGAAATGAATGATAGAAAGTTATGAATGAAATCCTGTTTTTATAGAGAGATCCAGGCGTGTTATTTTTTCTATGACGTCATTTGAATTAATTTCAGTTGTTTTCGATGAAGTTTTCAAATATAATAAATTATCGTAGTATTATGATTATTCTAAAACTATTACCGAGGAATGTATAACATTTTAGAGATGTTTAAACCAGGCAATTTATATTTCAATGCCGTCATTTGAATGAAGTTCATTTTTTTCGATGAAGGTTTAAGTTTTCAAATATAATAAATTAATGCAGTATTGTGATAAGTTTCAAAATATTACCGAGGAATGTATTGCATTTTAGACATGTTTAAATAAAATTGCATTGAAGTTGGAAAGTGTTTCATAATCAATGCTTTAAGCATGATTGATCTTTCTTGTTAATTATGCTAGAGTTTAGTTTTAAAGACTATATTGTTTAGCTTAATATTACGAAGACGTTGTACACGGATCGTATACAATAAGAGTAAATAAAGATAGTCAATGCACGTTTATTTAGGACGTAATACACCGCGCAGCAAATTATTTAAATTTGTTCTAAGCGGGCGTATTGTAAAAGCGTTGTTTAGTTTTAGAGAATTAGTTGTATGTTCCAGTGTCATTATAATCACAGGCTTGCATCTTAAATCACAGGCAATGCTGGGTAGATTTTTTAGTTCGCAAATAAACAGATCATATTAATAAAACACTCTCGTATTCATAATTTCACCGTGACTCGCATCACGTATTATCGCTGTCTGAAAAATGAACATTTAAAATTAAAGTGATCAGACGTTCCCAAATCGTGAGGACAGTCTCCGAATTTCACCTCTTGCCCCAAAAATTTTTAAAATTGTTTGGTTTTTTTTTTTCGGGGGTAGGGTGGGGACCAATCTGGCTTTCGAAAACACATCAGCACTATTGATGCACTTAGAGCAATCACGAGGAAAAGATTGAAAAATAAAAATGAAGTTACGGGTATGGTCTTACTTGACATTAAAAATGCTTTCAACACAGTGAGGCGGCATGATGTTAGTGAACTACTTAAAAAGTACCAGATCTCGGATTATTTAGAAAGAATCATGAATGATTTCCTAAATAATCGTACGATTCAGAACGAAAGAGATGAAACAAATTGAATATGACATAGATATCCCAATATTATGGCTACTAGTGGCTGACAAAGCATTAAAAATAAATGTTGATAATGACAAAGTTAACATCCAGGCAATCACAGATGACATTGCATTAACCTTAAATGCATCTGCTTCTCATCACTTTGGTGAAATGGATTGTTGTTGTTGAGACCCAGACCGTCTGACCTACTAGAAGGGTAGAAAGCCCAGACCACACGACCAACCCAAGGGTTTATGGTAACAAATTGTGTGGCCGGGAAGAGAGATAGCGGAAGCTAACTCACATGGTCTCCGTCCGACGATCCGGCCAACACCAATCCAGAGGAGGAGCCCCACAAGCGGCTCGCAGCGGGAAGCGAAACAGGGCACAGTTTATTAAAGATCTTAAAAAAAAATTTTTACATAGCTGGTATTTACAAGATTCCACCACTTGTTACATAAAATTTTCAGGTGGAGAGAGCATAATAGAGGGGAGTAGAAAATATTAATTCTACCAATCCTATAAATGTACACAAATGGCTCGACAAATTTCCACCGCTGTAGGCATGAATCTTCAGGTGGAGAGAGCTATTCTATGGATCTATACCAATATTATTTGAAAGCACACAAAACACAAAAGACAGATCACAAGTCACAAACATCAAAGCACACTAAACATAAAGCCCTGACAAGTACCTCAGGTTGTCGAAAAGATAGTGACAAAATTACCAAGTTAGGGGCAGAGAGAACACTGAAGTATGCAAAGCGATATGTATAAGAGAATACTGAGGTATTCAAAGCAATATGTACAAAATTATATATGTACAAAATCATATTCAAAGCAATATGTACAAAACAAAAGGGAGGGGAGCAGTAAGGGTCCCACAGACCAGAGGGTGAACAGGTTGAAATTCAGGCGATATTATTTGAAACATCCCTGGCAACAAGAATACAGTTTTTGATTTTTGAAATTGATGAAGAGTTTTTAAGGATCCTAGAAAACCAGGCCGCAGAGTTAGCATCAGTGGGGCGGGAAAGATGGAAAGGGAGGGAGTGCGGACAAGAAAAAATATAGTGATCCGCATCACCGTAAGTATTACAAGAGCAATTGGAGGACTTTTTGTGTTTGAAGAAGTATAGATAATCGAGAAAAGGGCCATGGCCCGTTAAAAATTGAGTAAGGTATGGATTAGAGATTAGGGTGTTAGGGTCCACAGAGGGGAGAAATTTTGAAATTCTGGCGGGATCATGGGTTCTGGGAGAGACATATTCGTTAAGGTAGGTTTGCCAATGGTTGATAAGTTGGTTTTTACAATATTTCTTTAAGAGGGAGTACGGGAAGGGGATGTGGAGAGGGGAGCCAGAGGTTGTAGCAAGTTTTGCATGATGGTCTGCGACCTCGTTGCCATGGATGTTCGCGTGGGCTTTTACCCATGTAAGATTTATAAGAGATTTGTGAGAGTTTGCTTTAATTTTGATATTATTCAGGTAGTTAGATTTGTTTTTAATCGATTTAAATGCCATGATAGAGGATAGACTGTCAGAAAAAATATTAATTTTGGTTTTATTTTCTATTGCCCAGGAGATGGCGAAATCAATGGCTGCTATTTCCGCCTGGAAAACTGTATTCCCGCTGCCAAGTTTAAAGGAGAAAACCCGGTCCAGGACATCATGAGTAAAAAAACAGGCAGCAAAACCTGTGTTGCCATCCAAAGATGAACCATCAGTATAAATATTAATATTGGAAAAATGAAGAGGGTCAGAAGGTTCAAAAAGTGCAATGCGGGAAGAGGGAGGAGTGCCCGAAAAAGGAGAATTAAAGTCAAACAAGGGAGGGGCGGGAAAAGCCGGATCAGAAAAGGGATTTTTGCGTTGTTTCCAAAAGGAATATTTGGAGTGTAAAGATTTAATTACAAAGTGTATGGGGGGAATCCCGGTGAGGGAAAAGAGAGAGATGTTGGAAGAAGTTCTAAAACCTGATGATACCTTAAGTAGAAATATTCTTTGAAGAGATAAAAGAGATTTAATTTGAGCCCCAGTTAATTTTTCGCCCCAGATACCCGCCCCAAAAGAGAGAACTTTCTCGATAACCGACAAGTACCAAGTTTTTAGAAATGATTTGTTGACTCCCCAATTAGAACCGGCAAGTTTTCCAAAGGTTGTAGCTATCTTAAAACATCTCTCTCTAAGGTGGAAAACATGGGCACTCCATTTAAAGTTATCATCCAGGATGACACCAAGGAATTTAAGGTTGCGGGTGATATTTATCTTGATGCCATTAATTTTGAAAGTAGGAGATTGTTTTCTTTTAGAGCGGGTTTTATTAAAAATAATGGCTTTACTAGATAATGGCCTACTAGAAGGGTGTAAGTTAACTGTTTGGACGGCCGGGAAGTGCCACCCAATGTAGACCGGAACCCAGTGGGGGAGACATCCACAGGGACCGTACCCTCCTTCCCCTACCACCAACCTCTCGGAAGGACTTACGGACCCACATGTTTAACGTGATCGTACTCCGCATGAACACAGCGGCAGTTGTGGCAGCGTGCAAATCCAGCGCGCAAACCACCGGGCTACCGCCCCCGAAATGTGCCAACAGCACGCGGTGTTCCCAGGTGGTCACCCACCCAAGTATTGGTAATATGGGTAACAAAGTGGTACTCAAACTTCAAGAATGGTCTACAAACTATGGATTAGAGTTTTGTGTGGAGAAATCCACATTTATTATGTTTCCTTTCAAAAAAACATATTACAAATATCCTTAAGATCACCCTTGCGGATGTAAGGATAAAGTATACAAAAGAGCTCCGATATTTGGGTATACTGTTGGACCACAAGTCTTACTGGACTCCCCACTTAAATGATTCTAAAAATCGAATCGCTATTTTTCATCATAAACTAGTCATATTTACCAGAACAACTTAGGGATTGAGACAGAAATTTTAAAAGAGATTTATATAGAGGCAACAGAGAAGATGATATCCTATAGGGCCGACATTTGGTACAATGACATAAGAAGAACGAATTATAAACTCAAACAGATTCAGCGAATTTCTCTCTTATCTATTACTAAATGCTGCAAAACTGTCTGAAATAATGCTATGCAAGTTTTTGCAGGATACTTACTCCTACACATAAAAATCAGAAACGAAGTTGCTATATATAAAATTATACACTGGAAAGAAAATATACTAATTCATGAAGAAGACATAAACTCCCAAGACGTAGAAGAAATAGAGTACAATAAAATGCCTAGTTGGAAAGAGTGAGACACCACGATCCCGAAAAATGAAGAGGACACAATATACACAGATGGATCCAAAATGGAAAACAACGTAAGTTGTGCTCATGTGAGGATGAAAAATAATATCATTATAACAGAAGAAAAATATAAAATAAATGAGACAACTGTGTATAATGCGGATCTGTACGCTCTATACAAAACAGTCGAATATATTATGCGATGTGAAATTAAAAAAATAAATATTTGTACAGATTCAAGATCAGTCCAAGTTTTCCCTGAGTTCGTTTGAAATAAACAGCCAGATGGTACATGAATTGAAAGATAGAATTCTTAGCTACAAAGGTGACATTAGACTGCATTGGGTAAAAGCCCATGTATTGAATGAAATTGCAGATAAATTAGCTAAAGAAGCCACGCAAATGGAAAGGATGGATTATGGTTTTAAAATGTGTAAATTACAGTTAAGAAATAAGATCAATGTCCACAAATTAAGACAGTAGCAGTAAAGTTGGGGCAACGATAACAGAGGAAGAAGTCTCTACAACCATCTACCAAGAGTCTCAATAAGAGTGGTGTTTAGGAATTTTTACATCAACCGAACACAGAGCTTTCTGAAAATATCAGAACAGGTTTTCGGAAAAGAAAGAACATGCTTCTGCGGCAAAGAAGATGGAGCTGTTGCTCATAGTATATATGAATGCTATTTATGGAATTATATAAGGAAAGGTTATTTCCTTGTAAATTTTAGAGATGTCTTCTTCTTCCTCTTCTTCTTCTTCTTTGAATAAAAGTGCAAATTTCTGTTCGATTTCTCGCAATATAATCCAGACATCGAACATAAATTTGCCCTTTCACTCATCAAAACTTGAAATAAATAGAGTCTTTAGACATTCCTTCCGTACTGCGTCTGTTTGCTCTTCTCGTGCTAAACTCTGGAGTGTTCTCAGCACCAGTCCCCATTGTGTTCCTGATATATATCTTTTATGCGACTGCCACTTTTAGACTTTTGACTGGGCACGAAGACAATCGTGCCCATCTCTTTCGTTTTAATATTGTCAATTCTCATTGTTTTATCCTTTTAATATTTTATCGTTTTAATATTGCCAATTCTCATTCGTTTTAATATTGTCAATTTCATTTTAATATTGTCAATTGTGTGTGTTTTGTGTACAACTGGACAAGACATGACCGGTGCGCACATTGACGAATGCCCTGCATTATCTTATTGTAATTGTATTCTGGAAAAATATTGGAGAGCACGAAGCCTTATGACTTAATAGTGAACAGGCTGGCATTTGATAAGAAGAAGATTTTAGAGATGTTAAACTCGTTACTCTATGTCTTTCCAAACAATCCAGACATGGAATCATTAATATTATACATAATTTACTCGAAAGAGAAATGGACCAGTGATTTTAAATGCTGTTGTTAAATGATTTACTAAGTTTTGAAATTGTATTTCTCTTAATTTCAGAACTTGTATAGTTTATTTTAAGTTTTGCATGCTTACATTTTGAAGTTTTACATTGCTAATTGCTGTATAATCAAGTTGATTTTACTCTGCTTTTAGTATTATATTGTATCTTTGACTGTATTGCATTTACTATGAATGTTTTGTGGCTGTCTCATGACTTGTTATGTTTACAATTGAGGTGAAAGGTTTGGTGAACTGACTAAAGCAACGATTCATTTGTACACTCTAAGAAGGCATGTATGCATTTAGAAGATTTACCTTAAGAATATATGTATTCTATTCTGAGAATAAGTACTTCTCATGATTATTTGTATTTTCCTTCGTTGTTAACCTAATAAAGTGTTAGGGTTCCAGTCACAGAGGAGGACTCTCAACCGATATCTCTTATAGCGGCTGTCGGTGTCTGTCATCCCTCGCGATTTTTGTGCTGCTTGGTGCTTTGTCTCGTTTGTGTTGTTTTGGGCTTTTTGCCGGTTGGCGATGTTCCCTCTTTCGGGTCTGGACCTGCGGTTTGACCAGCGCAGAACCACTTGTCCTGGGTGCACTATCGCAGCGACCTCTTCTACAACCGTATACCTTCGACTTCGGCTGTGTCTTCCTTTTAATCCTGTCTTTCGACGGTGTCTTTCTTGTCTTTCTTTTGACTGAGTGCCGAAAGCGGCCAAGGGCACTCCTAAGTAGGAGACACGAGGACCCGTACTTACGTGCCAAACGCAGGCCCAGTACCCAAGACTTGTAGCATCTTTATACTATCCCATATATTTTTGCTGGTCATAAATTTTTCAAGTTGAGTTGTATCCCTAGCATTCGGAGGATATCGCGACGTAACTCGCCTACACCATACTGATCACCAATTAAGGAACCATTATTCTTTTTCCCTCCCTATCTTCGCCGTCCATTTTTATATCACAGCACTTTTCTAAATTTATAATTAGACTCTAGATTTTTCTAATGCAGTAATTTCTCTGATCACTCATTTCTCCTCCAAATTCTACTTTCAAAAATTGCAGGAAGCAAAAGTTGGAATTTTCCCTATCTTACGGACTCCAATAAGCTGAAATTCTTGATCCTTGAGGGTAAAAATAAGTTCAAGGTACTTATTACCTTTAAATGTACTGTAATAAAATAATAATAATAATATAACAGATAATAATAAAACAGAATAACCTGTTTTACCAAATACCGCATAATCGCTGTTGATTGTGAATTTCTCGAAAAATGGTTTGGTATTGCTCTAGTGATGATCATTCTGACGGTTGATCGATCGTAAATAAGTATTCATCTAACCACAGAATATTTGTCTGTCACAGACTGTCTTATTCATCCTATCTTTGCACCACGTGTAAGTAGGCTTATTTTATTATTAGAAATTTCTCTTACTTTTTCCATTATTCATAGTTCCTAGAGGTGTAGTATAATCTTTTTGTTCAAAGTAACAAGGCTGTTCAATGAAAAGAACTGTTAGAAAGCATGATTTGTATACATCTCCTGACAATTTTACAATCTCATTACCTTTAATACATTGTTATTCATTCTCTTCTTTAATCAGTTTTAATTCATACAGTTTGTTTTTCTGTTTACCCCGTCTAATTTTCATTTTGCGGACTTGAATTCCCTTGATTTATTATCAAGTAATAATTTCGGTTCCATTGTTTGGTTTTAGGTGCTATACTATGTCTCTTTTAGTTCTACTGAATTTCATTTTATGATTGTACCACGACGTTTAGATTTTCTACTACAGACTGCACAAACAGACATACATATACAGACATTTTCCTTTATTAAGTGACATATATAATATATATATATATATATTAATATATATATATATATATATTAATATATATATATATATATATATATATTAATATATATATATATATATATATATATATATATATATATTAATTTTTAAAAGTTTATTTCACTTGTATTATAAATACCGACGACTTATATTTTTTTAAATTATATATATACCCTATTCAAGTGAAGTATATAAGGAAAACAAAGAGAAAAACATGTTTTGGAAATGTTGGCGCTAAGCTGCCTTACCCCTTCGAACACTAGTATATTTATCCAAATGGAAAAAATGGAAATACAATACAAGAGTAAGTAAAGTATCACAAATTGGCCGTGGGGGGTTGTGACTCCCACTACTCGGTTAAGCATACTTTACACCGCGGCCACACTCCCGAGAGCCCGTACTTCACCTGCCAATTATCATTGACTAAAAACAACCATACAGCAATAAATGCACTTGAAAAGAAATTCCAACAGGAATTCCAAAACACTAGATCAAAACTATACTAAAACAAAAACCATACCTAATACCAAATTTCATTTCATGGTCCTTCGACGTTTAGATTTACCGCCGCTATAGACTGCACAGATAGACACATAGACATACAACCATCTTCCTTCATAAGATATATATATATATATATATATATATATATATATAAACTATTCTGCTAAAAAGGGTTGAAATCTGCCGAAAAGCTGACTTTAACAAATCCCTGTAAGTAAATACCCTTGACACGGTGTCGGAGGTCCTCCTCCTAATGAGCGACCACCCGCATGATGGCGGTATTTTTGAAGGAAAGGGGGAGAACTTGAAGCTCCTCTAAAAGTTCGTCACGCATAATCCGCAGTAATCGAAGTGTGAACATCCAAACATGAACTTTAGCGCAGATTTGATGTATTAGATTTTAAGTGGCGAGAATAGTAACCGAGGCAACTGGAAAAATTAGCCTGACAAGTATATCTATCTGTTCTAAAAAATATATATTAATGTGGTTTTAGTGCACGAGTATGAATTGCTGCCCAGAGTGTCCGGAGGCGAACTCGAGTTTGTAGTTTCTTGATCTCGACACTTGTATTCTAATGGCGTATACAGGGGGATGTCATAATCCATATTAGAAAACGAAATCCAGCACTCTAAGCCACCAAACCCCTTCTGTTTCGAGTTTCTGTCTACACTTGTGTAGTATTTTTCCGACTGAGATATCGAATATCCGGAACGGACATTACACAACTTAAAATGTTGGACGTGGTCAGGTGACTGACTTCTCCTTTCTAATGCAATGATTTTACATTTTGTAAAGAATCATATCATGTGGTCTAATAACACGGGTCAACGTGAAAGACGTTATGAACTCCAAACTAACCAATATTTCCCAATTTTAGAGTTCTGAAAACGAAAATAGCATCTAAAATGGCCGGTCGGCACTCATTTGTATAAAATACCCAGGTCTATAATGGTCCGTAATTTACATTGTAGACCCATGGATGTTATATAAAAATGATTATTTAAAAAATGAGTTATATAAAAGTGAGGTATCTGTGAATACCTTATTTGAAAATGCATTAAAAAATATTTTTTAAAAAGAGCCAATTAAATCGTTATTTTCATAATTAGAAGTCAAAATAAAGAAATAATAATATGGTAACTAAAACCGAAAAAATAAATTAAGAATCACGTATAGGGTTCGTTTTTGTTTCACACGGAAAGTAGAAGTAACATAATTGGAGAATAAAAGTATGCACTATGCTTTATTCCTTTTTATGCACTGACAGGAGACATAGTATTTTTAAATGTGCATTCATATAAGAACTAAATGCTTGTCAGAAATGACAGGTAATAAATAGAGTCATCAAAAATGAGTTATATAATTGTGTCTTTCACTTACTTGTTAAAGCGAAAAAAGGTCCAAAGCATCCAACTGATGTGGAACAAAACTCTAAATAGTGATCTTCAACTGACTTTAAATCACTGCTGTCCCCATCTAATGAATAAAATGGACTATTTTGGGAACAATATCGTAGTGACGCCGTTTGTCCGGGAAAAAGCATATCGGCAATTTGGCAAGATTGCATCATTCAAAATTTTATAAATAAGGATATTTTTGCAAGTTAAAATCTTAATTTCTTAAACTTCACCCATTTATATCCGTTATTAATATTTTTTACTTCCCCTACAATACATGGTAATGTATAGGGAAAATATTGGAATCATGTCAAAAATCGCAACTCGAGTTTTCGTCGGATCTACACGTTTCGAGACCTCTAGAATACGAAAAAACTATTTTTAGCGTGACGTCTGTGTGTGTGTGTGTCTGCTATCTGTGTGTCTGTCAGTCTGTGTGTCTGTCTGTCTGTCTGTCTGTCTGTGTGTTTGTTTGTGAGTCTGTGTATCTGTGCAATGTATGTATCCACTCTAACTGAAAAACTAATGGCCCGAATTTCATAAAATTTGGTAGGTAAGTCACTTGAATGTGACCCTGGTGCTAATTAGTTTTTGGTACGATTCGTAGAAACAGAACCGCCTTTTTTTGCGAAATGGCCGGTAAAAATTGCATTTATCCGCTCTAGCTAAAATACTAATTGACCAAATTTCACAAAATTTGGTAGATAAGTTACTTGTGGGACACTCTGGTGCTGATTAGATTTTGGTACGATTCGGAAAAAAAGAACCCGTCTTTTGTTTTACGAAATGGACCGCAAAAATTTCATGTATCAACCCTAGCTAAAATACTAATTGACCAAATTTCACAATATTTGGTAGATAAGTTACTTGTGGGACACTCTGGTGCTGATTAGATTTTGGTACGATTCGGAAAACAAAACCTACTCTTTTATGCAAAATTGTCCTCAAAAGTCATTAAAATCTAAAATAAAAGACTGCGTATGTTCAAGTATCCATTAAATTTTTGTTTTATACGTAATTTTTGACAATAAAAAGATTAGGACCAACTCTATTACTCTAGGATTAGCCGTTCTCGAGATATTTTAGTTTTTTTCGCATTTTTGCTACGCCGCCTTTGAAAATACGTGCAGTTACCCAATGTAAACGAAAATTGAATTAAAAGGGCAAATTCAGTGTCATTTCATATAAGTATACGTGTTATTTTGTTCAATAAAACTCAATTTAATGAATTATTAAAAAAATAAAGAGAATATGAATTTAAGTCTGTAGTGAAAGTCATGTGCCACCCATATCAAATTTTTATGGATAACTTTAGGGGGTGAAAACTCGATTCACTACAGGGGGATATTGACCGAAGCGACAAGTTTGCATTTTTATGAAGTCAAATCTGCATTCAGTGTTATTGAAAAATACCTTTTTGTTGAAAAATGTGTAGAACATTTTATCATAAGCAAATGCTGAAAAAAATTGATCCTATTTATTATTATTTTTATGCTCAAGAGACACAAAATTGACAACTATCAGATATTGGACCTAAGTATAACTAAGATTTATCAGAAATGTTTGCGATATTATTCTGTTTTAAATCCGTTTCTCTGAAGTATAAAAAAAAATCTATTTAGAGCAGTTGAGATTGCAATTCCAGATTTGTTTTTTACAATTCCTTGATCCGGGTATTTCGAGATTAAGAATTTCCTAATCCCGGAATTAAGAACTTGATTTTATTTCATTTAAAAGAAGCCTTTTTTTTTCTTTAACAAAGACGAATGAGAAATGTTTCGTGAAAATACATTAATATTTGTGGCAGGTATCGTGTATACAAGAAATCGACCTCAGACAGACAGAATGACATCACTCGAAAAATATTCGAAACGTGTTCAGGAGGTCCTGAAACATATATCGGCATCAAAAGTTCAAACCGAAAATTTTCATTAAAACAATACTTTCTCTATACTATATTCTATAGAATGAGAAAGTAATAAACGGCACTAACTTTATAATGATAGCATGAACTATTTTCGAGATATTGCACGTTTTTCAAATAAAGTAATAAAAGAATTACATTAAATTAAAACAGTGGTAAGTATCATTCAATGCATTCACTCTTCATAAAAAAAATTGCATTAAATTGAAATAGTGGTAAGTATCATCCAATACATTCATTCTTCATGAAAAAATTACATTAAATTGAAAAAGTGGTAAGTATCATCCAATACATTCACTCTTCACAAAAAAATTACATTAAATTGAAACAATGGTAAGTTTCATCCAATGCATTCACTCTTCATAAAAAAAATTACATTAAATGGAAATAGTGGTAAATATCATCCAATACATTCACTCTTCATAAAAAAAAATTACATTAAATTGAAATAGTAGTAAGTATCATCCAATACATTCACCCTTCATAAAAAAAAAATACATTAAATTGAAACAATGGTAAGTATCATCCAATACATTCACTCTTCATATGCAATATTATGCAACAAATATGATAACATCATTCTCGTGGATCTAGTTTATTTCATTCACGGGTTATTTTCATGATCAGACACTTTTGATGTGAATAGCATGTACGGTTGAGTATCTCTGAAATCGGAGTCTTACAAGATGCTTAAATTTCCGAACCTAATAGATGAAAATATAAATAGTTTTTACTCCTTTCGTCGGATATAAGGTAGAGTTTATGAATATATAAAAATAACTTCAATATTTTAATATTTTGAACTTTGTTTTTCTCCGAGCCGGTTTTTGCCCCACTTTACGTACTTTGCTTAGTGTATGTATATTAGTGTGTGTCTGCATGTTAGCTTGTATGGGCATATATTAGTGTGTGTCTGTATGTTAGCTTGTATAGGCATATATTAGTGTGCGTGTTTTAACATGTGTGTCGAGTGTGTATGTTAGTGTGTCTATGAGTGACTTTATGAAGGTGATATCTCCCGAACGAATGAAGCGATTCGAAAAATATTTAGTACGATTATTACAATTAGTGAATATTGGAACCCTATTGATTTCATTGGAATGTTCAGGAGAGTATTCCACCCCCCCCCCTTCCAATTTTCAAATGAAATTTTGATAAAGTTTATAAAATATCAGGACTATTAATAATGTAATTAAATAATTATTTCTTGCGCAATTTTTCATTACAAAACGAATGGCAATAACTTTAGGACGCTAATACGAGCCGTTTTCGAGATATATCACGTTTTCTAATAAATTTATCGAAAAAATTATATAAAATTTAATAATAGTTTAAATATCTTTGAATAGGTTAGCCTCAGCGATAAGTATGACCAAATATCGCCAACTTGGCGACTTTTTAAATGTTGCCAAATTAACGACAATAACGCTTAATTAAATAAAATGACTCCAAAATTGATGAAAATTTGATATTCTTTAATGATTAAAACTGTTTAATATATGTATATGGTCTATATTACTTAGTGGATGCTACCAATATTTCTAATTGTCAATTTGCGCGAAATATAAGTTTAGTAGGTACTCCGAAATAGTTTTATAAGTTGTGATTCAGAAAAACGCCCAATGTTAATGTATAATTCAACATTGAAAACACTGTACATGATTAGTTTGCTATGAAAGAAGTGGAGTCATGCATTATGTAGAGAAAGTCATGTGCTGCCCACATCAAATTTTTATTTTTTGTAGTTACTAGCTAAATAGAAAATGTGTCAAGTCTGTCTGTAAGATGTATTCCAATAGCACTTAACTTGATATAGTTTTTGATGATAATTTGTTAGGGCTTTCTAAACTGTAATCAATATCCGATCATTAGACTGAATTCTAACATTTTCCATTTGTTCCTGACATTTGCTCGGTGCCAATAAGTGCTAAGCTTTCAGAATTCCCGACATTACGTCATAATAAGTTTCATATTTCCCGCGGGTGGCAACCTGGATGAGCCCGCAGCCAATGGTAGGCGACGACTCCGTCTAGACACGCCCCCCATATTTTGGAAGATTAGTTCCCACTTTTTTATGCAAGTGTCAAATCCAGAGAGAAATATATAAATCACGTCTTTTTCTGGGGGTTTTTAAACTCGGACCTTTTTGCAAAGTTACTTTTCTCGAACGAGCACTTACTTTTGCACGGTAGTTCTTGGAGGGATTTCATTGTTTTCACCGCCCCGTTCTGGAAGTAAGTGTGAGTTGCTGAAATTTCACTTTTAAATTCAAAATATAATGTTTTGTATTTTGTTTTGCTAGATGTATATAATTTTATTACTTTCCAACATAGTTGAGAAGTGTTTATGACTTTGGTCATTCTGTCTGTCTGTCTGTTCGCACGATAATTGTCATTGAAATGACTTTATCAAAATAAAATTTTAGGATGCTATTAAGACGATCTGTGGGATGTCTTGGAATAAAAATGAATAATATCAAACACGTAGTGTCGGATTTAACTCGGGTTAAAAAAAATGAAATGCATTGAACCCTATGGGACATAATTTTTCAAACATTTTTTAAGCAAATTACTTCAAAAATTTTAGAAAATAATCAAATTTTCACGTAAATTGTGTAAAAAAAAATTCAGCAAATTATCTTTGGTAGTTTTTAAAATAAAAATTGAAATATTAATTACACCCATATTATTTGAAGAGATCACGTGGCTCATTTCAAAATAAAATGTGGCACCCATTTATTTTCACTGTGTAAAGACCATGATGTTTAAAGTAATTTAAATTTATAGTGTTGCATCCTTCATAAAACCGCTTTATTTTTTCGTATTACCTGTGTGTCTAAATCCTGTGCCAGCACAATTACAATACTTTTTATTTTAAATGATCACTAAACTTTGATTATTTCTACAACGAAGCCTAATTTCTATAGCATGTAGAATGTAAACAAATCAAGCGATTGTAAGATGAGTTGTATAAGAATTGTTGAATTTTTTTCACGCAAAATTATTTAATTCTGGAGTCTGGAATATAAGTGATATGAATGAAATATTTCTTGATTTTGCATTGAGAGGCAGACGATTTATATTTCGATGATGTCATTTGAATATAGTTCATTTTGTGTGACTAGCATTATCTTTTACAATGAAGTTTTAAATTTCCAAGTATAATAAATAACTGTAGTATACTGTGATAATTTAAAAAATATCAGCTCTCAATATATCACATTTTAGAAATTTTTAAATAAAATTGCATTTCAACTGGAAAGTGTTTCATAATCAATGCTTTATTCATGATTGATCTTTCTTGTTAAATATTAAATTGATATTTTATAAATATTTTGTGAAACTGCCGATCACTGCAAAAATCAATGGAATTTAATGTTTGTACCACTCATTTATAAGAAAGTTAAAGTCTTATTCGTAGAAAAACTATAAACTTATTTTTAACACTTCCCAACATAGTTGAAAAGCGTTTATGGCTTTGGTCATTCTGTCTGTCTGTCTGTCTGTCCGTTAGCAAGATTACTGCTGTTAAAATGAAATTTTAGTATGCTATTCAGACGATCTGTGGGACATATGTAAATGTGAATTAATAATATCACCCAATTAGTGTTGGATTGAACTCGGGTAGAAAAAGTGAAATTCATTGAACCCTATCGGACCCAATTTTTCAAACATTTTTTAAGCAAAGTTAAAATTCGCAAATTGCTTTGAAAATTTTTGGAAATATTCAAATTATCTCATAATATATTTTTAAAAAATTTAACAAAATATGTTCGGTAGTTTCCTAAATAAAAAATAAAATAATAATTACACCCATATTATTTGGGCCAACGGCCCTACCGTTGTTGTTGTTGTTACCCAGACCGTCCGACCTACCAGAAAGGTGTAAGGTAACTGTTTGGACGGCCGGGAAGTGCCACCCAATTTAGACCGGAACCCAGTGGGGGAGGCATCCACAGGGACCGTACCCTTCTTCCCCTACCACCAACCTCTCGGAAGGACTTACGGACCCACATGTTTAACGTGATCGTACTCCGCGTGAACACGGCGGCAGTTTTGGCAGTGGCTGGAATCGAACCCGGGCCTACCGAGTCCAACTCCAGCGCGCTAACCAATGGGCTACCGCGCCCCTACGGCCCTACCGTGCTGAAAACACCGGTTCTCGTTAGATCACCGAAGTCAAGCAGCATCGGGCGCGGTTACTACTTGGGTGGGTGACCACCTGGGAACACCGCGTGCTGTTGGCAAATTTCGGGCGCGGCAGCCCGGTGGTTTGCACGCTGGATTTGCACGCTGCCACAACTGCCATCGTGTTCATGCGGAGTGCGATCACGTTAAACATGTGGGTCCGTATGTCCTTCCGAGAGGTTGGTGGTAGGGGAAGGAGGGTACGGTCCCTGTGAATGCCTCCCCCACTGGGTTCCGGTCTAAATTGGGTGGCACTTCCCGGCCGTCCTAAAGGTTACCTTACACCTTTCTGGTAGGTCGGACGGTCTGGGTCTCAACAACAATAACAACAACCCATACTATTTGAAGAGATCACGTGACCCACTTCAAAATAAAATATGACATCCATCTTTTTTCCCAGAGTAAAAATGATTTTTGAAGTTCTTTTAAATTTAGATTTAATGTTGCATCCGTCCTAAAACCGCTTTATTTTTTTTTTATTAATTTCTGTACATCTATATTCTGCGCCAACGCAGTTATAATACTTTTTAATTTATATGATCATCAAACTTTGATTATTTCTACAACGAAGCCTAATTTTAATAAATGCAGAATGTAAACAAATCAAGCTGTAAGATGAGTTGTATAAGAATTGCTAAATTTTTTTTAACGCAAGATTATTTTGCTCTAGAATCTGGGATATAGGTGATATGAATGAAATATTCATTGATTTTACATAGAGAAGCAGACGATTTTATAGCATTGCCTTTTTCGATGAAGTTTTATGCATGGAGTTAGAAAGTACTTTTATCTCCACGGTTTTAAGTTTTAAGTAAAATAAATTATTGTAGTACTGTGATAGTTTAAAAAATATATGACCGCTGAATGTATCGCATTTTAGAGATGTTTAAAAAATTGCATTGCAGTTGGAAAGTGTTTTATAATCAATATTTTATGCATGACGGATCTTTCTTGCTTTTAATTATATGAGTAATTATAGTAAACAATAAAATTTTTATAAAGTATAAATAAAATACGACAACTTTCTCATGCATACATAACTATTTAGTTCTACCAGTATCTCAACCATGATCTCAATCACGATGAAGCAATAGATGCATATTTTTCAGTTTTAGTAATCAAAGTTTTTTTTTAATATTTAATAAAAATTCTCCAAAAGATTCTGTTTCCATGTTAGCAACAGCTTAACGATATGTCAATGACATCCTTCGACATCGAAGGATGTCATCGGCATATCTGCGTTAATATAAATAAGTTTTATTCCATTGGCATACATGTCGTAGTTCGAATGATATGATTCACCCATATAATATATGCACTATCTTTATTGTTCCGGGAATTGTCATTGTTTTCCATAAGAAATAATGCTATAAAAATCTTAAAATTCAAATCATTCACGTTCTAATCATGAAATTAACTAAACATTTTATCTAGTTCTAGTTCTTAATATAATGTATCTACACATAAAATTTTATAGTGGAATGTATCATTTATTCTTAAATTATTGTGTCCGCCCCTATAAACATACACAAACATCTACACACATATACGCACATACACACAAAGAAAAGGACCTGCATGTGTTTTTCTCAAATATATTCGAAATGGGTTCAGGAAGTTTTAAACGTATTTATCCTCCAAAATTTCGAATTTTAAAATTTTCTGGAAAACAAAATTTTTTTTTTTGTATAATAGTATGGAAAAGTAAAAATTAAGAATTGCGTACATTTTAGTTATTCTATTATGTGAAGCAATTTGTTTCATTTATTTTCGCATACCATTGTTCCGGGAACGCAATACTTTCCCCACATATAGGGAAAGTATTGTTTCCCCGAAAATTTTCGAATTCGAGAATTTGAATCATAAGCACGTTTAAGATCTCTCGAACCCATTTCGAACACTTTTGGGGAGTTAGCCTAGCGTGTGTGTGTGTGGGGGGGGGGATAACTTATAAACGAATGTACGTACCACCATGACATTTATGAGTGGATACATTGTGTAAAATACTAAAACTATATAGAATTTTTAAGCAACTTTTGCACAAAAATAAAGTTTAAGTAACGTTTATACAAACTTCTTTACTATATAGGGAATTGCAATGTCTGCTCAAATGTTCAAAATGGTTAACAACGACTTTAGTATTTTTAAAGAGTATAAGCGTCGCTACGGGTAGAAATGCAGATATGTTAATAGTTTGGGGATCTTTCTTGTAATTTTATATACACTATGGAGAATTGGGATAATTACAGTTTGCTTGTGCGCACTTAAATATAACCGTTTCTTCCCAATGGAGAGAATGACCAAGAAATGGAATTTACCATATGAAGTCGTGGAAAGAAAGGTTTAAAACCCTCTTGCTCTCACACCCCTGGAAAAGATTCGAACCCCCCAATCCCTGTTTTGGACAATCTTAGAAATCTCATTTAGGATACTAAATGCTTTAAACTTTATCTGGGCTTATTTCAAACGACTAGATTTAAGTTTAATTTTTTCGGACTTTATGAGAAAATACATTTCAGTTACGATCTTCATATTTAAAAGATTCGACACCAGTGCATTTGCCCTATCTAACACTCTCCATAAGTCTGCTCTAGAATGTGGCAGAACCTACTACAATCAGTGGATCAGCACACAGAATCAATCTGTATGTAAAAACCATACCAATCAAAAATCAATTTGTATGTAAAAACCATACCAATCAAAAATCAATTTGTATGTAAAAACCATACCAATCAAAAATCAATTTGTATGTAAAAACCATACCAATCAAAAATCAATTTGTATGTAAAAACCATACCAATCAAAAATCAATTTGTATGTAAAAACCATACCAAATTAATATGCTAGTTTCGTTACATTATGCTCACAATTTATGATCAATATACAATTGTACATTTATGACTTACATATACACCTCCACTCAACACTTCCTCACTCCCATTTGTCGTGGTACACACACAGACCACGACAATAGGGCTATCATAATTGTCAACTTTATGGGCGTTTTGGACATCAGCTGGTGTAGGGAGAAAGATAAGCACACTTACTAGCACCGTTACTAACAACAAAATATTCGTAACGTTAACAATTATAATGTCCTGTTGTCATGACCTAAGTATGGTCATGACAACAGGACATTGTCATGACTAATGGAATAACACTGCTGCATGCTTTGATTTCGCAGTAGGATCGGTCAATGGAGAACGGTATTGTTATGAGATTATGGAGGGACATGTTCATTTATTTCTTGGAGCAATTGAACCAGACTTTTAATCAAGGATGATAATAACTGGCCAGGTGGGATAGATCGAATTTTCAGTTACTAGAAAAAGATGATATCAAACGCTTGAAATGACCTGCATCTTCTTTGAACTTTTACCCAATAGAACATGCCTATCACGCTCTCTAAAGACTTTTTTCACAGAGGGCGCTTCTACTAGACTCTTCAGAACTTTAAAACTGCCTTGAAAGAAAAATCCCGACCACACTCCCAAACAGCCTTGTGCAGAGTAGGTGCAAATCGGGTAGTATGTCGAGTAGGTGCAATTCGGGCATTGGTGTTTGAAGCAGTTACCGTACAAATTCCACCAGATTGGTTGGTATTCATGTGGGATGCTATCATACCCTGTGTTATTGTTATCATACCATGATGTCCTTATTTTAATTATCCTATTTCTTTCCTTGGCTGAGTATTCATATCATATGATGGGAATAAAGAGATCCTATTGATTCTAATTTCATGTAATGTATTCCTTGTTCTGGGATGGAGTCCAGCAATAGATATCACGATAAATGTCCCTGTTCTCGAAGAGTTATCAATCAGTGCAAATGCATATAAGTTATAATATAGATATAAATGTAAAAATTTTCTAAAGAAAGACAAATGCTTGTACAGTTCTAAAGCAAAAGAATCTTACATTTGTATATACAGAGTTATCTCATAAGTCCTTGTGCATCCCTGTAACTTTCGATTGAAGTTTTCTAGAGCAGGATTTACTCTAAAAAATGACTATACACTATCGATTGTAAAAGTTTACAGCGCCTCTAGCGACGAATTGAAGAAGTTAGAATTCCCATCTGGAAAACGAAGGAAACAACATAGACGAAAATGTTCAATTACAATGTTGTAGAGAGTTCTATATTTAGTATGTAAAGACGTGCGATTTGTACATGACATATACACAGATGATGAAAAATGAGGGCAATGAAAAGGGATAATTGCATTATATTATTTGTCTGTAATTTTTATACAACATTCTTTCTACTACTAAAAGGATAATTCTAAATAAAATAAAATTAGCTTATTACGCGTATTATTATTTTTTCCATGTGTGTTTCTTGTGCCATTTTCTTCAGAAGACCTTTGGTATAAACAGATACATTTGCATAATTATCGCTTTTAGTTGACCTCATCTTGTATCATCCGTACATAAACCACACATCTACCTAAATATTACCTACTATATTTAGGTAGATATATATATACCTACTATATTTAGGTAATACTTCACAATATTACCTAAAGCATTATTCTTTCGAATGAACTGATTTTAAAACTATATTGAAGCACAAAGTTTATCTGAAACGAAAACAACCCTAAAAGGAATTATTGAATCAATCTGGAATACTTTTAATACAGGTATTAAAAATTTTAAAAAGTTGCAAAATATTTAGAGTGTGAATCTCCATTCGAATTTCTCAAACATTCATGTTTCATTTTTCTTCTTACGTTCATTTATACTTTAATAAGTAGAAAATAAACTGGCAACAGGTCAGTTAAGCCGATGTATTTGGTGCATGCAGAAGATTCATGTTAAGACATATTTTAATTGCTTCTAAATTCATGACGAATTTCATATTGTCCTATATAGAGGGTGTTCCAAAAAGATTGAAACGCGCTTTAATTCTTTACCTGTTGGAGATAAGTGGGCAATGTAAATTGCAAAAATGTTGAAAGTAAGGTAGGAAAAAAGACTACGTTAATGAAATAGTCACCCCATTCATTTTCAAAAAGTTACACTTTTTAAATTTTTATACGACCCCCTTAGACAAATTGGGTCAACCAGAAAATTTTTATTTTTAATGCAACAAAATCATTAAAGAAAACCGCATATCTGTATCTTTAAAATTGAGCGATTTATATTTAATTAAAAATTGAACATTGTGAATGGAGACCCTATATCAAATTAGAAATGTACATTTGTGACACAAAAAAGATAAAACTGGGTGATAATACATAGGATACCCAACCGCGTAGTGAGTACCACTACTTTATATGATCTCTGTCTATGTAATGCTTTATTTAGATGCATTTGTGATAAAAGAAATTTGACACATATTAACTTATTTTTGATCTAAACAATTTCCACCGTCAATTTGTTTATGATCCCTATTTTCACTGATGAAACAGCCTTTCACATGGTACGGAATAGTGACATAAAGAAGGTTTTTCCTTCAATCCAAGATCATTAAAAAAACAGCATATCTCTATCTTTAAAATTGAGAAAGTTATATTTAATTGAAAATTGAGCATTGTGAATGGGGACCCTATATAGAATTAGAAGCGTAAATTTGTGACATATCACAAAAAAAGATAAAACTGGATGATAATACATAGGATACCCAACCGTGTAGTGAGTACCACTGCTTTATAGGCTCTCTGTCTGTGTAATGCTTTATTTATATGCATTTGTGATAAAAAATTTTGACATATATTAACTTATTTTTGATCTAAACAATTTCCACCATCAATTTGTTTATGATCCCAATTTTCACTGATGAAACAGCCTTTCACATGGTACGGAAAAGTGACATAAAGAAGGTTTTTCCCTTTATCATAATTCAGTTGATTTTAAAGATACAGATATGCGATTTTTTAACATTTTACAACATAGTTGAAAAGTGTTTATGACTTTGTTCGTTCTGTCTGTCTGTCCGTTAGCACGATAACTGCCGTAAAAATGACTTTATCAAAATTAAATTTTAGTATGTTATTCAGACGGTCTGTGGAACCTATGGGAATATAGATGAATAATATCACCCAATTAGTTTTGGATTGAACCCGGGTTGAAAAAAATGAAATACATTAAACCCTATGAGATCTAATTTTTCAAACATTTTTTAAGCAGATTTAAAATTCACAAATTGCTTCGAAAGTTTTAGGAAATATTCAAATTATCCCATTAAATATATAAAAAAAATTCAGCAAAACATATTAAGTTGTTTTTAAATAAAAATTAAAATAATAATTACACCCATATTATTTGATGAGATCACGTGACTCACTTCAAAATAAGATATGGCATCCATTTTGTGTCAAAATTGTGATTTTTAAAGTTCTTTTTAATTTATATCAAGTGTTGTATGCGTCCTTAAACCGCTTAATTTTTGTGCATCTACATTCTGAAACAACGCAATTACAATATATTTGAGTTTAAATGATTATCCAATTTTGATTATTTCTACAACGAAGCCTAATTTTTACTTATGGAGAATGTAAGTACCAAAAGATGTAGAATGAGTTGTATAAGAATCGCTGCATTTCTTTAATGCAAAATTATTTAGCTCATAGAGTCTGCAATAGCTGATATGAGTGAAATGAGAGCTGATATGAATGAAATATTCATTGATTTTACACAGAGAAGCAGACGATTTTTTCGATGAAGTTTTAAGCATAGAGTTTAATTACTTGCACCTCCATGGTCTTAAGATTTTGAATAAAATAAATTATTATAGTTTTGTGATGAATGAAATGCTTCTTTTATAGAGAGAGCCAGGCGTGTTATATTTCGATGACGTCATTTGAATAAATTTCATTTGTTTTCGATGAAGTTTTCAAATATAATAATTTATTTTAGTATTACGATAATTTTAAAAATATTACCGAGGAATGTATTGCATTTTAGAGATGTTTAAACCAGGCAATTTATATTTCAATACCGTCATTTGAATGAAGTTCATTTTTTTAGATGAAGTTTCAAGTTCTCAAATAAAATAAATTAATCTAGTATTGTGATAATTTTAAAAATATTACCGAGGAATGTATCGCTTTTTAGAGATGTTTAAATAAAATTGCATTGAAGTTGGAAAGTGTTTCATAATCAATGCTTTATGCATGATTGATCTTTCTTGTTTAATGATCTTGTTGCATTAAAAATAAAAATTTTCTGTTTGACCCAATTTGTCTAAGGGGATCGTATAAAAATTTAAAAAGTGTAACTTTTTGAAAATAAATGGGAGGACTATTTCATTAACGTAGTCTTGGTTTCTACCTTGCTTTCAACATTTTTGCAATTTACATTGCCCACTTATCTCCAACAAGTAAAGAATTAAAGCGCGTTTCAATCTTTTTGGGACACCCTGTGTACTTTTATTACTACTAAAGTTTCATGAATTATCTTTGGAATCATAGAATATAATTGTATCAAAAGCTTAAGTTTCGAATCATACAATCATAAAGAACTAGTATTTAAGCCACTCAAGAAGTGGTAAATAACACATTTAAAAAATTAAGTTTCAACTTTTTTAATACATTTTATTTTGTTTAACAATATAAGACGCTTAGCGTCGAAAATAGTTATCTTAATCTAATATGGGCTCAGTTAGGTTTTGTCTTGTGGTTGATACTCTAAGTGTGCAAAGTTTCAGCCTTATAGGTCAACAGGAGAGGGTCTAGAATGTATTTTCAACCCCCCCCCCCTCCCCATTTTATCCACTCCCAAAAAAGAAGTCGAAAATCCGGTATTTTTTGTCACGGGGACGATACTACTATATATGTGCAAAGATTCAGTTTTCTAGGTCACTGGGAGGCATCTAAGGGGACTTGAAAGAACTTTTAAAACCCTCTGCCCCCCCCCCTCCTGTAGCAGGAATCGAAAATTCGGTTTGGTTATATTCTGCTCCGTGATTGATACTAAAAGAGTGTAAAGATTTAGCCTTTTAGGTCACCCTGGGGCTTCAAGAAGGTCTGGAGATATTTAACCGATTTTCTTCGCCTCCAGAGGATAAACCGGAAATCCGATTCCATTAGGTTCTGTCCTGTGGTCAGTACTACAAATGTGAAAAAATTCAACATTCTAGGTTATAGGGGGGGGCGGGTCTGGAGGATCGTAAGGACAAAAACACGTTAGCCAATTATTATATAGATTCTATCTAGTTCTCTTCCAACCCTCTGTTTTCTCCCCCCTCCCCCTCCTGTAGAAGGAATCGAAAATTCGGTTCAGTTATAAGTTCAGCTCCGTGATTGATACTATAAGAGTTTAAAGATGGGGTCACCCTGGGGCTTCAAGAAAGTCTGGAGATATTTAACCGATTTTCTTCGCCTCCAGAGGATAAATCGGAAATCCGATTCCATTAGGTTCTCTCCCGTGGTCGAAATTACAAGTATGCAAAAATTCAGCATTCTAGGTTATAGGGTTCGGATCTGGAGGATCGTAAGGACAAAAAACGTTAGCCAATTATTATATAGATTCTATCTAGTTCTACTTTTTATATAATCTACACATAAAGTTTCATAGCATTTGTTCTAGAGTTATCAAATCTACCCCTCACATACCCACACAGAAAGAGGGAGATGGATATATTTTCGAAAATGTTCGGAAGCACTTTAAAGGCTTGTTTTTCAAAAATTCTCTGTGAAAAACGGTACATTACAATAATATGAAATTTTTATAAAATATTTATTAAAAGTATTTATCAGAAAGCTTATGGTTCTCATTCTGGCACCTATTTCACATTAAAACATGTATGAAAAAATTCTTCTTTTATTTCTTTTAACAAGTCCTTTATTGACAAATACACAAACGATTTCTCTTTATTGAGCTCGTTTTACTTACCTAAATACATTGCAGTTTGTAGAGAGCTTGTCTCTAGATCAAGAGGTCTCATCAGATTTGATACAATTTTTACAATTTGTGAATAGTGGAATGCCATTGATATTGAAACGTCGTCGAACATTCAAAAACTCTCATTTTTTGGAAAAGTAAACAAGGTAAACAATATTTTTTTTGTAACTTTTCATTAAAAACAAATTACACTTTTTTTGAAAAGCTGTCATGAATTTTGTAGAAGTATATTGCACGTTTTTTATTTTGTTTTTAAATCGCATATAATCTTAATATTTTACTATTATTAAGCGAATTGGCTTTTTATGTGAAACATTAAACAACAATTGTAAAGTAAAAACTTTATTTTTAAAAATACAGCATATAACTAATAAGTGGATATTAGCCGGTTTCGGAGGCAAAAACAGGCTCCTTAAATTTGAATTAAAAAAAAACGGAGCAACCACACCAGCAAAGCTGAAAATGGCAGTCAATAAAATCTCGCCCTCTATAGTTCTTGTAACTATACATAACAAAAATTATTTATTCTTTTCCTCTTGTTGGTGTTGTTACTCTGTCTTTCTTATCCTGAGGAAGGATCTGTCTTTTACCTCCGAAACCAGTTGATATCATTGCTAATTATTTATCTACTGTATTTTAATGAATATTTACTTACTTTTGCAGCAGTTTCATCTATTTAATTGACATTAAACAACAAATTAGATGGAGATCGTTTCCACTACCTATTGCCATTCTCGTGTTGCAACACTTGTTGTAGTAATGTTAAATATAGAAGACGTCAAAAAGTAAGCAGAGACGTCAGAAACAATTACAAGTAATAAAATCAATATCAGATTTCAAATATCACTGTTGTACGTACACATAAATGGGTTCAGTTTTGGGGTGAATAAAAGCACTTCGAAACAGCTTTGCCCGACATCCCAAACAAATGAGATTTTGATTTAACTCGAAAAATGATTATTCCTTGGATTTTGTTCATGATTTTTCGATTGCGATAAAAGTAAAACTCTATGTGTTGTGTAGGGAACTCATACGCTGTTTTAAATCAGACTTTTGTTTTTCATAGTATTGTGTGTTGCAAAAGTGTCGATTCACTGATATATTGCTCTCTCTCTCTTTTTTTTTTGAGAAAATCAGTTGATAAATTTTAATTGTATATATTGTTTACAAGCAAAACTCTTAAATGTATGCTTTTGAAAGCCCACGTTTTTTGAAATGAAAACGTAATTTCGGATTCGAATGATAACCAGGGAATTATATGAGTGCTTCATTGCTAAACACTCTGGGTTTTCCCTAAATCTTTTAATCGCGTTATGCCAACAAGCATCGGTAGACAACAGCATGTTATCGTCTCAGTATCGGTGGACAAGTTTCGCTTTTTTATATACTTTTAAACACCGAATAGTCGTAGCTGCACTCTTAGCAGGAAAACGTATTATTATCTTAATTTTGCGAAGCTGTATAGTGAGACAGACAAAGTCAGTTATGCCCCATAACTAACTTCAGATTAGTCAAGAAAGATCAATCATGCATAAAGCATTGATTATGAAACACTTTCCAACTGAAATGCAATTTTCTTTAAACATCTCTAAAATGCGATACATTCAGCTGTGATATTTTTAAAATTATGCCAATATTACAATAATTGACTATATTTGAAAACTTCATCGAAAACAAATGAACTTTATTCAAATAATGTCATGGAAATATAAATCGCCTGGCTCTCTATATAAAAGCAGCGAATATTTCATTCATAAACTTCCTTTCATTCAGCGGCGATATTTTCAAAACTATCACAATACTACAATAATTTATTTTACTTAAAATCTTAAAACCATGGTGGTAAAAATACTTTCTAACTCCATGCTTAAAACTTCATCAAAAAAATCAATACAATAGAATCGTCTGCTTCTCTATGTAAAATCAATGAATGTTTCATTTATATCAGTTATATTGCAGACTCCAGAGCTAAATAATTTTAAAGAAATTCAGCAATTCTTATACAACTCATCTGATATGTTTACATGCTCCATACAAGAAAATTGCGCTTCGTTGTACAAATAAACAAAATTTAATGATCATTTAAACTAAAAAATATTGTAATTGAGTTGGCGCAGTATATAGATGCACAGAAAAATAATAAAACATAAAACGATTTTAGGACGGATGCAACACTAAATATAAATTTTAAAAACTTTAAAAACCACGATTTTGACACAAGATGGATGCCATATTTTATTTTGAAGTGGGTCACGTGATCTCTTCACGCAATATGGGTGCAATTATTATTTTAGTTTTTATTTGAAAAACTACCGAACTTATTTTGCTGCATTTTTTTTTATATATTTTCTGGGATAATTTGAACATTTCCTAAAATTTTCGAAGCAATTTATGAATTTTAAATTCGCTTAAAAAATGTTTGAAAAATTAGATCCCATAGGGTATTTCATTTTTTCAACCCGGGTTCAATCCAAAATTAACTGGGTGATATTATTCATTTACATTTACATATGTCCCGCAGACCGTCTCAACATACTAAAATTTCCTTTTGATAAAGTCATTTTTACGGCAGTTATCGTGCGAACGGACAGACAGACAGGATGACCAAAGTCATAAACACTTTTCAACTCTGTTGTAAAATTATTGAACCTACCAAATATCGCTTAAAGAGTGCTATCAAGTATGAAATCGGTCTATCATTGCAGTGGTAGCACGATTCGATACGATAAAAGTCTGAGTTTTTAAGATTGTATACATCACTATGATCTTCTTCATCTTTCCCTAAAATGGTTATAAAAAGTTGGGCTTCATGAACTGGTTTTATTACGCAGAGTTCGAGTTTGAATTGCTTACTGCAGACTTTTTCTGGTGAAACATCTTTTTTAATACAAACCAGTCATTTCACAAGTCAGTTGTATTTCTAGATTATGACAATCCATTGGCGTAAAAGCAAAGTTTACAACACACACCTACCATGTGCAAATTCCTTACTCTGAGTAGCAAGTATATAGTCAGCTTGAATTCACTACAAAGAAATGAATTCAGTAAAAATTAGTGACATCTTTGAATTCTGCAACATACCATTCTTTCAGATAATGTAAATTTCACTATAGGTACTATGTTCAGAAGAGAAATGTGAAATAACTAAATAATTCTCGAATAGCAGTGGCTTACAATATCGTGTTGTTCTAAGAAAAATAATTTCGATGAACATGTTTTAAGACCTTTCGAACTCATTTAGAACATTTTTAAAACTATATCAATGTTCAAGTATGTAGAGGGGAGGGGTTATCGATACTTTGAATTACTCTATGAATATTAACTGATATCAAAACGTTGCTATAATCGCGTTGCATGTACCCATGCATATATGTACATATGTATGCCTCCCTCATTTTAAAACCAACAACTGGCCTAGCACCTCGCTTTTTTTGTTTTGTTTTCTTAATGTAGCATTTAATCCGAGAAGTTGCAGAAAATTTTCGAAAATTCAAGAAATTGCATAGATTTTTAAATATTTTCATTAAAACCTTTAAAAAGAAGGGATGGGGAGTTGGCCCCGTCCTGAAAAACGTATCTTCTTCCTCCATTTTCGTTCTGCGATCTCGAATTTTTTAAACGGGAGCCAAAAGTGTTTCAAAGGGGGATGAATAGCCGGAATTTCTAAAAAATCGATAGTGTTTTTCTACAGATTTTTAAAAGATTGACAAATTTCAAAAATCTCGGGAAAAGGGAGACCGGGAAACCCATTTTAAAAATCTAACTCAGACCTCAATTTTAGCTTCATTTTTAAACTGAAGTTAAAAGTTTCACTTTTGCTGCTCAAGTGTCGAAAATTTATAAAAATTGATAGTTTCTTTGTTACAGAATTTTTAATTTCGGAGCGATGATAGAACGTTTTAAAATGAGATCGCCATCTAGAAAATCTATCTCCTAATACAATTTTTGTGTTAGGATCTCCATTTTTATTAAACGACAGCTAAATGTATTTCAAACGACCCAAAAATTTTGAATTATTTCAAGATTTTGAAAAGTGTATCAGGTTTTATTTTTTTTTTTTTTTTTTTTACGAATTATCAAAGCTTTTTTTTGTACAATTTTGAAAATAAAATTTTATTTTTTTCACCATTTATCTTCAAAATCTAACCTTTCATTGCTGCAAACGTTGTCGCCATTTCAAAAGAATTAATATTTAAATGATTTAAACGATTAATAACAATTTTATTATTCAGAGCTCTGATACTTAAACTATCTTTGAGAAATTCATTATCATTGTCGTTGGATTTTACATGTCATATTGTTTTAAATATGAAACTGAAATTTACATAAAATAGAATGGATACACATCAACTAATTAAAACTCTAAAATGAAAGACAACCAAAAAATAGGTTTAACAGTTCTTTAATAAAATCTCCTTTCCGCGACGTACAAAATTACACGGCCAAAGCGCTTTCAGACATCACTATACCCTTCATCAGTGGTATAGTGATGTCCGAAAGTGCTTTGGTCGTGTAATTTTGGACGTTGTGAAAAGGAAATTTTATTAAAGGACTGTTAAACCTATTTTTTGGTTGTTTTTCATTTTAAAGTTGACATTTACGTATTTACACTTGGCAAGAATTCGCTGGAAAAAATAAGATACTTCTAAACCGTTTTAATCGATTAAACTGTGGACTCCACAGATTAAAGTGTTATTAATTTTACGTATTGGACCTACGTGATTGCCTTTTGGGCTTGCTGATTTATGACAAATTGTACTTTCTACTCTACAATGGACTCGACCTCAGACGTTTTTCGCTATTATTTTTCTTATATACATATAATGTATAAGGAAAGTATTGTGACGGGGTCGAAAATTCGAATTCGAGTTTTCGACGGGGAAGTTCGTTTCAAGCATCCCTGATCACGAATCGAACATTTTTGAGGTGATATCTATGTGTGTGTGTCAGTGAGTCTGTGGAGACAATATCTGTCGAACAAATAGAGCGATTCGAATGAAAGTTGGTACAAAAATTACAATCCGTGAATACTAGAAGCCTATTGTTTTTAAACATAATCGAATGTTCAGAACCACCCTAAATATTCGAGTGAAATTTTGAAAAAATCATCAAAAAATCAAAACCTTTAATAAAGTTACGCAAATAAACGTTTCTTATGTAATTTTTCCTTAGAAAACCATTGACATAAACTTTAGAACGCTAGCATAAACCGTTCTCGACATATTGCCTATTTTTCAAATAAATTTTTAAAAAGATCCCATAAATTAAAAAAAACATTAACTGTTAAGAATCCTGTTCACTTTTCATATGTAATATTATGCGATAAATTCGGTGACATCATTCTCGTGGATCTAGCTCGTTCCATTCACAAGGAAAGATACTTTGAGTAATACTTTTGTATTTGAACGGCAATCTGCTATAAGAATAACTTATTTCTTCATTCATAACGCTTGACGAGATTTTGACGACAAGTTTGGCGGAATGTCGCCGACTTTTTAAATGTTGCCAAATTAACGAAAATCTCGTGAAATGGATAAAAATGACGCTAAATCAATGAAAATGACGACTCATTGACAAAATGTCAATATCTTGGAAAGAATATAAGTATCCACTATAAGAATAACCTATTTTCTTTTACTGCAAAAATAGTAAATTCATTGCATTATATAAGGAAAGTCATGTGCTGCCCACATCCTTTTTCATTTTTGTTGTTGTTGTAGTTTATTTCATACACTAATTGCTAAAAAATTGATTGCTATGGAAACTCGTTTCTGTATTTAGTCACCGCAGCTAATAGTTCATATTGGCACAGAAAACCCAAAGGCATTAACAAACTTCACTAAGCTGTTATCAACTTTAAAAAAAGAAAAGTTTAAAACAATTTTACTAAATACTTTCAAATAATAATTTCTATGTGAATTCTGAAAAGGATAGATCTTATTTTCATTCTGATGGGATACAAGTAAAACTGAATATGAAAGTTAAGAATGTATAGCTCGTTTAAATTAATGATAGATCTATCCATGGTATGAGTTGAAAAAATTATTAGATAAAAGTCTGTTATTCGTTTCATAGTAATTTTGTTTTAATCTGGATATTTTCCATTTGTAATTGAAAAGTAGGGGCAAAGTATGTTGATCTTTTATGGATTGTTTTCTTAGTAGTAGCCAAACAGTACGTTGGACTTCCCTATTGCATAAACAAGAAAGATCAATTAAACCATTGATTATGAAACACTTTCTAACTGCAATGCAATTTTATTTAAACATCTTTAAAATGCGATACATTCAGCTGTGATATTTTTTAAATTATCGCAGTACTACGATAATTTATTTTACTTAAAATCTTAAAACCATGGAGGTAAACGTACTTTCTAACTCCATGCTTAAAACTTCATCGAAAAGGTCAATGCTATAAAATTGTCTGCTTCTCTATAAAAAAATCAATGAATATTTCAATTCATATCACCTATATTCCAGACTCTAGAGCTAAATAATTTTGCGTTAAAAAAATCAGCAATTTTTATACAACTAATTTTACAGTTTGATGTTTTAACATCCTGCATACGTTAAAATTAGGCTTTGTTGTAGAATTAATCAAGGTTTGATGATCATTTAAACTCAAAAATATTGTATTTGCGTTGGCGCACAGTAAATATAAATTTAAAAAAACTTTAAAAGTCATGATTTTTACACTGAGAAAAAAAAGATGGATGCCATGATTTATTTTAAAGTGGGTCATGTGATCTCTTCATATAATGTGGGTGTAATTATTATTTTAATTTTTATTTAAAAACTACCGAACTTGTTATGTTCAATTTTTTTTATAAATTTTATGGGATAATTTAAATATTTCCTAAAATTTTGAAAGCAATTTGCGAATTTTAAATTCGCTTAAAAAATATTTGAATAATTAGATCCCGTGGGATTCAGTGTATTTCACTTTTTCAACTCGGCTTCAATCCAAAACTAATTGGGTGATATTATTCATTTACATTGCCATAAGTTCCACAGACCGACCGTCTCAACAACATGCTAAAATTTCATTTTGATAAAATAATTTTTACGGCAGTTATCGTACGAACGGACAGACAGACAGATAGAATGAACTAAGTCATAAACACTTTTCAACTATGTTGTAAAGTGTTAGAATATTTTTTTTCTTTTTTTAACTATGGTGTTTTAAATTTTTTACTACAATTGTTGCTTTCATTATATAGATTTTGCTATTTTTCGTTTATAGAATGACTCGCTTAATACCTTTTTGAAATTATTTCTCTCCTCCTGTAGGTTAGATGGTTCCGCCCATTTTAAAAAGTTTTGCTACCACTTCAACTCCAGTCAGTGCGGGCAAAAGAGCCAGAAGGTTGAAATCTTCCAAAAAGCATCAAAACACCGAAGGTAAGACGCCGTCATTCTCTGTAACAGAAGAACAAATCTGTTGTATTTCTCATAACAGTAGAACTTAAAGTTATCTCTTTTTGCTATGCGAAAATATGTATCAAAGAAAAGTACTGTAAAGAGGTCAAAAATAAATGCAATTCTCGCATTTGAATGGATTTCTATACAGGATGCGCATTAAAATTGTAAGTAGGTCAAATACGTTTTGAACAATGGTAGCTAGAGCTATGAAAGTGAGGTATCGGTATGGTAAAGTGACCATGCGCTATCAGATATAGCTGACGACAGCGTCCTTTAGCGAGAAAATTTGGAAGTTAGCACTTCCATCTCGGAAACCACGAGAGATAAAGAAAAGTCATTTAGAATGTTGCAGAGCATGGCCAAATTAGTACCCTAACAGCATTTTTTTCCACAGTGACGTAAGATTTACGTCACATTGTGACTTTGGGACGTCACAGGACGTCGCAGTACATCTCGGCAATGTCATATTGAGGTCACAGCGAAGTCATTTTAGTCATTTTCAAGGTCGTTTGTGACGTCGCATATTAACTTGTTTCTGACTTCACATTGTAATTGCCATTGTAATGTCGTCACATTGTTACGTGTTAATTAAATTGTGGAAACGTCACAGAATATAGTCACAATGAAGTTACAAAGTTACTAATATGTAACGTCGCATAGAAGTCACAAATATGATGTCACATTGTGACCCAGGTGTCACGTGACTACAACGTCACTGTCACACATGTGACGATCTTTGCTGTGAGGGTAGGGAACGTTATTTCATTTAATACAAAAGCGCTGTTTACATAATGTACAATTTATTATAAAGTATGTTCAATAGACCCACCATCTGCAACAATGCACATGTTTGTACATGCAGGAAATGACTTCCTGTTGCACGTTTACCGGCATGACGAGTGAACGTAGAGCAGTAGAAAAGCGTAAGACATACTGCTGTGCAATTTTTACAGTATTTAGTGTGAATACGCCGTATAGCAGTACCATCACGCAATAATCGTCATTCAAATAGCCTGTCATAAACCTTTTCTTGACACAATGCTCATAAAAGTACACACATCTGATGATAGACGATCGTTAAAAAAAGTTCGCATATTTTATTTGTAGGCATATGTATTTTATATGCGTGTCACAGCCATCCATCATTTGCTTACGATACTCGTAGTAATACTTAGAACTTTCTATTTGCACTATTTGTTTCTACAAAATATAATTTCTTACGAATTGGATAATGACCTACAACTGTGTAATTACTACTAGAGGCTCTGTTTTGCCACTAGGGGCGCTTCCGTCAGTTTTATATGGTAGCGCATGGTCACTTTCTATATCGACACATCACTATAGGTCAAGCTGCCATCGTTCAAAACTTAATTAATTTTAATCTTTTTTATTAACACTTTACAACATAGTTGAAAAATGTTTATGACTTTGTTCATTCTGTCTGCCTGTCTGTCTGTCCGTTAGCACGATAACTGCCGTAAAAATGACTTTATCAAAATGAAATTTTAGTATGTTGTTCAGACGATCTGTGGGACATATGGGAATATAAATGAATAATATCACCCAATTAGTTTTGGGCTGAACCCGGGTTCAAAAATGAAATACATTGAACAATATGGGACTTAATTATTCAAATATTTTTTAAGCGAATTTAAAATTCACAAATTGCTTTAAAGAGTTAGGTAATGTTCAAATTATCCCATAAAAAATATGAAAACAATTTCAGCAAAATATATTCGGTAGTATTTTAAATAAAAATTAAAATAATAATTACACCCATATTATTTGATAAGATCACGTGACTCACTTCAAAATAAGATATGGCATCCATCTTGTGTCAAAATTGTGATTTTTAAAGATCTTTTTAATTCATATTTAGTGTTGTATACGTCCTTAAACCGCTTTTTTTTTTTGCTTAATTTTTTGTGCATCTACATTCTGAAACAACGCAATTACAATATATTTGAGTTTAAATGATCATCAAACTTTGATTATTTGTACAACGAAGTGTAATTTCCACGTATGGAGAATGTAAATACATAAAGATGTAGGATGAGTTGTATAAGAAATGCTGCATTTCTTTAACACAAAATTATTTAGCTCTTTGAGTCTGAAATATAGATGATACGAATGAAATATTCATTGATTTTACATAGAGAACAGAAGATTTTATAGCAGACTTTTTCGATGAAATTTTAAGCATAGATTTAAATTACGTTTACCTCCATGGTTTTAAGTTTTTAAATAAAATAAATTATTGTAGTATTGTGATGAATGAAAGGAATGGAATAAAAGTGTATAACTTAAATATTTACAGTTTTTACATAGAGAGCCAGGCGATTTATATTTCAATGACGTTATTTGTATAAAGTTAATTTTTTTTTTTAAAGTTTTAAGTTTTCAAATATAATAAATTAATGTAGTATTGTGATAATTTTAAAAATATTACCGCTGAATGTATCGCATTTTAAAGATGTTTAAATAAAATTGCAATTTAGTTAGAAAGTGTTTCATAATCAATGCGTTATGCATGATTGATCTTTCTTGTTATTTATGCATTGTTATTTTTGTTTTGTTTTTCGTTTAAAAGCGAATGACATATTTATAAGACGCTAGCATGCGTAATGTATTAGACATGTTTATTTGCCCACAAGAAGTCTCTCAAAAATTAAGTATGAAATTTGATATGCTTATTTTAATTGCTTACTGCAAATAGACCACGAATTAACTATTTTTAGAACGATGTGTGTGGCTGTTGAGACCCAGATCGTCCGACCTACCAGAAAGGTGTAAGGTAACTGTTTGGACGGCCGGATGTGTGTGGATGTGAATTTTTTAGAAGAAAACGAATGTCTTTACTCCCGATGTGTTATAAATAGTCATTTACACCCAAGCATCGCGTGGGCTAAATGGCTAGTGGTCACTCATGAATCACATACACATTTAATAAAAGATTCGAATGTCAAATATCGTCAATAAGTAAAAAACACTTTGCAAAGGATAAGGAAAGCTTCAGCAACTTATTTGTGCTTAAATAAGTTGCTCAAGTTTTCCTTGTCAAATATCGTTTTAAATTGAAGTATAGAAACAGCGCACGTTTTATAGTTCCACTAACATGAACGTTTTTATATGTAAAACAATATATATTATCATCAATCACTGTATTTTGCATTATTTTCAACGTTTTCAGACATTTTAATCCAAAAATCAATTCATCATAACATTATTTTTAATAGTGTGATTGGAATAACAGCCAGCAGATGATTTCGATATTTGAAGCATAACTCTGTTACTATGGTTACAAATGGAATCAAAGACTGCATGAAAATGGAATTATAAAATATAAAAAATCCTTCACTATTCCATAACTATAAATTAAAATACGTTATTGATTGTACATTAATAAAATTAATTAAGAAAATTTTGGATATGAAATTTTATTTTTCTGCTCATGATAGTATGATAACGAATTTTGTGCGTCTAGCCGTACCTCAGATGATAGATAACTGGAAGCATGTTGGAGCAAAACATTCGAGATTTATAAATTTTTCAAACAAAATTCCAAATTTTTAAATTTTTTTTTCTCGCTACTTATAAGTCTCACATGTATGCAAAATTTCAAATTTCTAACTTCAGCGGCGAGCTGTAAATTGATTACTTCAGTGTCACTAAGCATAATCAATGTCACTAAGCTATGCATTGGTGTCCAAAAATTAAGCATAATCGATATACCTGTGATTGCTATTTCCCGCACCAAAAGTCGAAATGGAACGAAACTGGGTAGGCGTGTGTAATAAGGTACAACAATAGATAAAACAAGAATAAAAAATAATTTTATGCAAGAATTATGCAATTTTTAAAAAAGATGATAAAAACGTGATATTCGTTTATCTTAGGAAAAGAACTGAGACAACTCTGGTACATGAACATTATTAAGAAATGGGGGGGTGTCACCTCTTGCAGCCACGCACGCCTCATATCGATTTTTTATGCTTTCTAAGAAGTTTTGCCATGAGCTGCAATGGGAAAAATTCTCACTTCTGGAGTAGAGCTGTTTTCAATAACTGAATAACTATGGATGGGGTTCGCTTGCTTAGTATATCCCACGCATGCTCAATGGGACTCATATCAAGAAATTTCAATTAGCCACTGCATTCGAAGGATATCTTTACTTTGGAGAAAATTATCGACCGATTGAAAACAGTACTGCGCGCCTTTTTGTCCATGAATACGAATTGTGGACCCACAGCAACTCGGAAAACCGCAAACATGATGTTCCAGTAAGTTGTCTCTGTAGCATTTACCAGCAAGAGATCCTCTGTCGAATGTGTGGAGTTCTGTGTGTCCGTGCATTATGTCTGCCTGTATCAAGACTCTACCACCTCCAAATGGGTCTCTTTCCGTGATGTTGAAAGGATGGCTGTGTTCCCCGTTCTCTCCATGCAGTTATAGGATGAAAATCATTCTGCAAACTCAATCATGGCTCATCCGTGAAGAATACTTTGCCCAACGAATTCAGAGTTCAATTTCGATATTCCTGATTCCACTGTAAACGCGTAGGGATGAACCGTAGACAAACTCTTGGACGTCTGACATACAGACCATTTTCTCTGAGCTTCTTGTGACAGTTTGTCTGGAAACACTTGTTCCTGTGACGACTGCAGCTCACGAGAGTTGCTTTGCAGACATCACCCTATGGCGTCGCGCAGTTAATACCAGATACCGGTCCTAACGAGAAGTTGTAACTCCTAGACGTCCTTGCACTGGTTGGCGTGTAACATTTCCAGTGTTTTGGAACCTTCCCTACTGGATGAAGGTTATATGTTGGGGCGCATTCAGTTCTCTGGAAACGTGTGTCTGTGACTGTCCTGATTCTATCATTCTGATGATTCTACTCTTCCAAATAAAAAGATCAATTTAGCTTCTTTGTGTCACAATCGGTTTCTGTTCAATATCAACACCACTTGTTACGGGGGTTTCAAGAAAGTGTAATACGCCATCTACGTTATGGCCAGTTGTATTTATGAAGTTACGACATGCGCGTCTTATTTACGCGTATACCTTCAAATGATAAAGTTTGTATGTGTACAGAGATTAGTTTGAGTCAGTAGATAACCGCATGCAGATTTCTGTCGCTTTGTTTACTTTAACACCTTATTTTGTACTTTTTGCGAATAGTGCTTAACTTTTGGACAGTCGTGCAGATAAGCAGTTCTCCCAGAATTACCATTTTCTGATAAATAGCGTAAATAAATGAAGCAGCACCGTCGTTAGATGAAAATTGAAATGAGTGAAAGGCTATACGTAATTTTAAGTTTCCATTTCACGCGTTCTTTTGCAAGATAAAATGAAAAAAATATATACAGTTTTGATGAATTCAAATACCAAAAGGGAAGGGAACACATTTGAGGTTATGCAAAAAGTCGTGTACATCATTTTTTTTCTCCCATTCTAAAAAATATGGATCGACAGTGAGTCCGTTTATCTTATGTTCCCGAGCGATCCGTTTATTTTATTTTTTCGAGCGATCCGTTTTATTTTCAACCGCTTGTCAGATGTGCGCAAGAAGTCTGTAACGCGATTCATCTGAAGCAAGAGGTTGCTGACAGGTCGTACAACATGACTGATGGCGCGAACGGGGTAATCTTAACTGAAGCGCCGTCCGTCCGATGGCCGCCCTCGTGGCACGACAAACGTACGAGTCTGCGTTTACGGAGAAGCGGAAATTGGAGACACCGTGTTTCTGTTCCTCTCGTTTGGATTTATACATAGTTTGTATCGAGAGATACATTGAACTTGAACTGTACTACGTGTCTAAATCATATTTATTTTTCCATCCTGTCTAAATTATGATACTACACACGGTTGAATTATCTTACATAATAAAATATGTCTGCTTGTCTTTCTTTCAGACCGTCCGACTTACCCGAAAATGTAAGGTAACTATTTGGACGTCCGGACGGAACACAGTTGGGCAATGTCTGTATGTATCGCCTGTAGTGTAAAATCAAAGCTTTAGACAGCCATGAAATTTGGTGCAGAACTGAACTCCCGGGATAATACTACTCTTGGAGATTTTTCTTAATATTCGAATTAATTTAAAGGATTTGAACTTGAAAGTTAAAATTTAGTCAAAACTTCTCGCATGAGATATGCACGGTCATTGAAAAACGACAGTCTGTTGTGGCAGCTTTAAAAGTACTTAGCTTTAAAATTCAGCATTGCAGTCTCTTGAATTTTGTATATACCGTTTAGCTTTGTTAAATGTGCCATTAATTTTTTGTTATATGTATCACACTAAAATTTCAGAAAAATCCAATGAAAAATTTGTTTTTTCACATTTAATTCTTAAATATTACTTTTGTCGGTAAAAGAACTTTTTTATTTTTAGAAAAAGTTTTTATTAGCAAATTGTGATCGGATAATGAAGGAATTTGCAGTTTGTTTGTTTTTATCTGGTTTAAAATATTATTACCTAATTTTCAATGCATATGTTAGCTTTTCTTTATAAAACTGTCAGTTTAATTCATAGTTTGCCTTATCCATCTATTGTGCTTCTTTCACTAATTTGATCCTATATCAGTTTCAAATTATACTAGAGCATATCTTTAACAAGAAAGATCAATCATGCTTAAAGCATTGATTATGAAACACTTTCCAACTTCAATGCAATTTTATTTAAACAAGTCTAAAATGCAATACATTCCTCGGTAATATTTTGAAACTTATCACAATACTGCATTAATTTATTATATTTGAAAACTTAAACCTTCATCGAAAAAAATGAACTTCATTCAAATGACGGCATTGAAATATAAATTGCCTGGTTTAAACATCTCTAAAATGTTATACGTTCCTCGGTAATAGTTTTAGAATTATCATAATACTACGATAATTTATTATATTTGAAAACTTCATCGAAAACAACTGAAATTAATTCAAATGACGTCATAGAAAAAATAACACGCCTGGATCTCTCTATAAAAACAGGATTTCATTCATAACTTTTTACCATTCATTTCATTCATCACAATACTATAATAATTTATTTTATTTAAACATTTTATTTAAGACCATGGAGCTACAAATAATTAAACTCTATGCTTAAAACTTCATCGAAAGAAATCGTCCTTCTCTTTATAAAATCAATTAATATTTCATTCATATCAGCCATGCAGACTCCATGGACTAAATTATTTTGTGTTAAAAAAATACAGGAATTCAAATACAACTCATTCTACATATTTTGCTGTTTACATTTTACATAGGTGAAAAATAGGCTTAGTTGTAGAAATAATCAAATTTAGATGAGCGTTTAAACTCAAATATATTGTCATTGCGTTGTTTCAGTATGTAGATGCACAGAATTTAAGCAAAAATAAAGTAGTTTTAGGACGGATACAACACTCAATATGAATTAAAAAGAACTTTAAAAAATCACGATTTTGAAAAAAGATGGATGCCATATATCATTTTGAAGTGGGTCATGTGATCGTTTCATATCATGGTCACGTGATCGTTTCATATAAGAGGTGTAATTATTATTTTAATTTTTATTTAAAAAACTACTGAATATATTTTGCTGATTTTTTTTTTATATATTTTATGGAACAATTTGAATATTATCTAAAATTTTCGAAGCAATTCGAATTCATTCGAAGCATTTTCGAATCTAAAAAATGTTTGAAAAATTTGGTCCCATAGGGCTCAATGTATTTCATTTTTTCAACCGGGTTCAATCCAAAACTAATTGGGTGATAATATTCATTTATATTCCCATAGGTCCTACAGACCTTCTGAACAACATACTATAATTTCATTTTGATTAAGTCATTTTTACGGCAGTTATCGTGCTAGCGGACAGACAGACAGACAGAATGAACAAAGTCATAAACACTTTTGAACTTTGTTGTAAAGTGTTAAAAACTATCCCTTTTAGCTCGAGTCTACAAAAGTTATGCACCCAGATTGTACTCCGCACGTTTATTTAGGGCATTTTACACCCGTGCAGAGGACGAAACATGTTAAAGCACTTATTTAGGACATATTTGACACTCAAGGCAAATTATTTATATTTGTGTTCTAAGCGGACATATTATTAAATCGTTGTTTGGTTTGCAAAAACTCACTTCGGTGTAATTTTAACGACAGGTTTGTATCTTAAATCCTAAGTAACGCCGAGAATTTATGCTAGTTAGAAATATTTTCTCATTTGATGAAAAGAAAACTGTAAAATAATTTGAAGGAATACCTTACATGACTGGGGTGATGTAACTGGTAGCATGCTATGACGCAATCTAAATGTTGTGGTTCAATTTCAGATGTGTTTGAGTGTTGTCTTGATATTAAGTTCAATGCTCTACAAAAATGTTTCCCAAACTTTTATATCAATACCATCAAAACTTCTGAATTGAATGTTTGTTCTGCAATTATATACTTCAAGAGAAAATAGGGGTGAATCTTTTATTAGGCAACAGTTACATATGTCAATAGTACCAAGGAAAAAATGTCTTTGGAGAGGAAATCTCTAAAGATGGTTGATTGGTTAGTTTGGTTTTTATACCAAAGCACTACAGCACAATATTATTTGTAGAACCAGATCAACTTATATCCTTGAGCTTAATGTGTTACCTTGTGAAGATTGTGTTGCAAATTTTGATATACCTGGTGTTCCATACATTCATAAATACTTTAAATTTCATAACTATTGAAGGAATTGGTATATTTGAATGCGGTTTGCGACAGACATATTTTCATGAAAGGGAATTGTTTTTTTGGTAGAAAAAATTGTTCATATTTCCGTTGATAGGGGGCGCTGCATGCATTCAAATCACAAAACTCCGTTAAAAAACTACATTTATTCGCATTCATGCAAATATTTACAGGCATATCACAGCAATAATTGCTCTGTGTGTCCGCCAGCACAAGAGATTACACTTTGCAAGCGAGAAAGAACAGCGTTAACTGAAGCATGTATCATATCCGTATGGATGCCAAAATTTTCGTGGCGAATGGCATCCTTTGATTTCGCTGAAGAAGACGAGCTACTGCGGTACACTCGGGACTTAACATAACCCCAGAGCCAAAAATCAACTGGTGTCAAGTTCGGTGAGCGAGAGGAACATTCCTTCTTACAGTTACGGCTGATTAGTCGTTCATTACCAAACGTGCTGGTCATGAACTGCTGCACTGCATATGCGATATGAGGTGGTGCCCCATCTTGCATGAACATCCCTGTATGAAGGACATTACGTTTCAATAAGCAAGGTATCACTTTCTCCTGTAGCATTTGCAAGTAGCGTTTTGAATTCACTGAGCACGTCCTTCAGTTTGCTGAATCTGATGTAGGCAGCAATCTGATGCAAAAATCTGATGTAGGCAGCACATGACTTTCCTTATATAATGCAATGAATTTACTACTTTTACAGTAAAAAAATATAGTTTATTTTTATAGTAGCTATTTATATTCTTTCCAAGATATTGAATTTTCGTCAATGAGTCGTCATTTTCCATGTCGTCATCATCAATGAGTAGTCATTGATTTAGCGTCATTTTTATCCATTTGGCGAGTTTTCCGTTAATTTAGCAACATTTAAAAAAGTCGCCAATTTGGCGACATTCCACCAAATTCGTCGCCAAAATCTCGCCAAGAGTTACAGCAGAAAAATGACTATTGGTGTTCAAATACAAAAGTATTACTCAAAGTATCTTTTTCCATGAATGGAACGAGCTAGATCCACGAGAATGATGTCACCCAATTTATCGAATGGTATTACATATGAAAAGTGAACATGTTTCTCAATAGGAAATATTTTTTTTTATTTTATATGACTTTTTGATAATTTTTTTGAAAAATGTGCAATATCTCGAGAACGGTTCAAGTTAGCGTTCTAAAATTTATGTCAATCGTTTTCTAATGAAAAATTACATAAGAAATGTCTATTTACGTAACTTTATTGGCGGTTTTGATTTTTTGATGATTTTTTCAAAATTTCACTGGAAAATTTACGGGGGTTCTGAACATTCGATTACGTATAAAAACAATAGACTTCCAGTGTTTACGGATTGTGATTTTTGTACCAAATTTCGTTCGAATCGGTCCATTCGTTCGTCAGTTATAGTCTCCACAGACTCACTGACACACACACACATACATCACTTCAAAAATGTTTGATTCGTGATCAGGGATGCTTGAAACGTGCTCTCCTGTCGAAAACCCGAATTCGAAATTTCGACCCGTCACAATACTTTCCTTATACATTATGTATATAAGGAAAGTAAAAATGATCCACCATAATGAACGCAATGAAGCCACACCAATGAGAAACACACGCCTGCGCCAGTAACAGGAAAAGTGAGATATGAGCTCGTCGTACACCCTGCATTTTATAAGACTCTGGTTTGTATATTTACTATGATTGGAATGCCTGCAACGTCCCCTGTCAATGAAAATTTGGTCTATATTTTTTCCTACCGAAAAAAATTAATCCCCCTTCATGAAAATATGTTTGTCGCAAACCGCATTCTAATATACCAATTTCTTCGATTTTTATGAATTTTTAAAGCATTTATGAATTTATGGGACACCCGGTATTTCGAGTCTTTATAAACTTTAAATCTAATCCACATTATGTATAAATCTCTATATTAGTATACGAATTCTTTGTACTTCCTTGATAGATGACATGTGAACATATTAGGTGATTATACAATTGCTTTGCTTCAAGGGAATTGTGATTCTTCTTCATTAGGTTCAAAGCGCGATAAGCCCAAAGGTATACCAATTCAGAAAGCTTCTCTCACATCACACGCCAAACGTCGTTTTATCGCCAGTTCTGGTACACTATTTTTGCAACTCCTGCAAAAGCGGAGAGAAAGACGATTGTTTTTAATCCGCGATATTGTTCATGAAGACCGATTAGATACATTTGTTTCCCATTATTTAAATCACGTTTTATGTGCATTTTGGTTTTAAAGTAATACTATGAAAATACATGTATTTAAGACCTTTTTGTACTGCACACAGATTGTTTGCAATGAGTGTAAGAAATGTTCCACCCACATATATAATTTATTATTTGAATAAAACCTTTAAATGCGAGATTTTGGAGTAAATATATGTGTAGGATCCGTATGTTGTCCAATACTTATATAGTACAAGAATCAGTGACGAAAATTGAAGATTATTTGAAAGGAAGAAATATTTGTCATTTTAAAAATGCAAAATTTGTGACATTTTAAGGAAATTTGCTTGACATTTTCGGTTTGTTGGAGCAATAAATGTTACTTTTCTGACATACCTAGAATAATGCATCGTTTTTCAAGGTGGACTTTTCAAGGTTTTCGGAACCCTTGGGATTCGCGACGTGCTAATTTCATGCAAATTGTCTTAAATTTAAAAACGTGTAAAATTTTGATGCATAATTTGGACAAATGGGGATATTTCTTATTTTGGGGTTCTACCATCAAATTAAATTTCAAAAGGGTTTCGTGAGAAAATAAATTTGTAAAACACTGATATAATGTATAGGGAAAATATTATGACGAGGTTGAAAACTCAAATTCTACTGAATGTTTTCGAGTACAGCTTGTTTCGGTAGAGCTTGTTTCAAACATTCCTGAAATCGAATTGAATGTTTTTAAAGTGATATCTGTGTGTGTGTGTGTGTCTGTATATTAATGTATGTAGTATGTGCATGTATATTAATGTGTGTGTATGTATATTAGTGTGTGTGTATGTATATTAGTGTGTGCGTCCTTGAGTCAGTGGATGCAATATCTAACGAACGGATGGAACGTTTCAAACAAAAAAAATTCGATTATTACAATCTGTGAATACTGGAAGTCTATTGATTTTATAAGCAATCGAATATTTGGAAACTAGCTCCAAACTTCCGAATGAAATTTTGAAAAAAAATCATAAAAAATCAGAACCTTTAATATTGTTACATAAAATATCATTTTTTATTTAATTTTTTATTAGAAAATGAATAACATAAACTTTGGGATAATAGCATGAACCGTTCTTGATATATTGTACGTTTTTCAAATAAATTTTAAAAAATACATGAAATTAAAACAGTGCTAACTACCGTAATATGTTTCCATTCCATGTACAATATTATGTGACAACGGTGTTAGCATCATTCTGGTAGATTTTATTCACGAAACACTGTTTTACAATAGTTTTGTATTTTGACATCAAACAATTTGTCAAATGTAATTTATTAGTTTGTCTGTCTGTAATGCTTATCGATAAATTAACAAAATATCGTCAACTTGACATTTTATTTAAAATGTTTCCAAATTGACAAAAATGACACTAAAATTAATAAAAATGATGTCAAATTGATGAATAGTCAATATCTTGGAAAATGAAGTTTAATTTATTTGATAATTCCTGTCCCTTTGGGGAAATTAATATTCTTGATTTAAGATATGTTGAGTTTCGCGGTTATAATCGTTTCAAATACAATATTTGCACAAAATAAAAGTTAATTCGGTTAAGCTGTGAAGGACTCAAAGTCATTGATTGATAAAGTCTTTTTGACACTCCCACCCATTTTATTCGCCCTCGAGTGAGAAACAAAAATATTAAGCTCCGTTAGATTTTGTCCTGTTGTCGATACTATAAGCATGGGCGCCCATAGCACTTTTTAGAAGTTAAACGCAATGATATGTACAATATCGACTACCTTGATCCCCACATTTGGGAACCTGAATGTCCAGGGAAGCGGAAGTGCCTCCTTTCCCTCCCCTATGGGCACTCATTGAAAAAACTCCCTGCTTATACTAGTTACCTCAGGACAGAACCTAACGGAGTTGAGTTTCGATTTCCCAAGAGGTGGAAAAGGGAGTCTTTCCAGACCCCACAAAAGTTTCCGTGAAGTCTAAAACTTTACACACTTAAGCCACGCCACGTCGTTAGATCACCGAAGTCAAGCAGCATCGGGCGCGGTTAGTACTTGGGTGGGTGACCATCTGGGAACACCGCGTGCTGTTGGCAGCTGTCGGGCGCGGTAGCCCGGTGGTTTGCGCGCTGGATTTGCACGCTGCCACAACTGCCGCCGTGTTCATGCGGAGTACGATCACGTTAAACATGTGGGTCCGTAAGTCCTTCCGAGAGGTTGGTGGTAGGGGAAGGAGGGTACGGTCCCTGTGGATGCCTCCCCCACTGGGTTCCGGTCTAAATTGGGTGGCACTTCCCGGCCGTCCAAACATTTACCTTACACCTTTCTGGTAGGTCGGACGGTCTGGGTCTCAACAACACTTATAGCCACGCCGGCCACTCAAACAGCTGCTGTAAGCCCTCTGGGTCAGTCGAGTGGTTTGGGTCTGAAACACTTATAGCCACAGAATACTATATTAGTCTGTACTTATAGCCATCTCTTCCGGCCACTCAAACAGCTGCTGTAAGCCCTATAGGGCTAGTCAAATGGTCTGGGTCTTCAACACTTATAGCCATGGGTGCCCATAGGGGTGTTCAAAGTCACAAATGTAGGTATCAAACTATAATATATTGTACTTCTCATCCATGAGTTTACCCTCTGGAAAATGTTCTATGGGCACCCATAGGGGAGCACGAGGGGGCACTTTCGCTCCCTCGAACGTTCAAGGTCAAAAATGTAGGTATTAAGTTAATAGGTATTTACCTCCCATCCTTGAGTTTGGCTATCTCAGGAATAAGTTTTATGGGCGCCTTTGAAGTCTACTCGTTCGAAACAAGGTCGACCTCTCCTGCAGTTATCACACTATATTTTGACCGTTCTATATTTTGACACACACACAACCACACTCTTTCTCTCTCGCTCTCTGTGTCTCCCTCCCTTTTACCCGTATTCTAATCACGTTAATTACATGATGATGTACCTAATTCTAATTTTTTCAGAATGTAGCTACATATAGAATTTCGTGGCTGTACGTACTCTCTCTAATTTAAAATCTCTAATTTCGAATAATGTTTTAATCCCATTTATTATAAAATATTCCACCTGTTTCTAATTTTCTACAGAATGCATCTACATATAAATTGCCATAGTGATACGTGCATTCGGACCCTACAGATACACACACACACTGGTGGAAATATTTCCCAAAATGTTCGAAATGTGTTCATGGTGTCTTTAAGTGGAAACCCCAGGCCGTCCGACTCGTCCAGAGGACTTGAGTAACAATTTGGAGTGTATTTTTTCGTCTAAATGTCGTGATATTATCCGTGAACTTCCTCTATACAATAGCATTAGAAAATATTAAAATGATTCTTTAATTGAGTCAATACTGAATTAATTTAATTCCAATCTAAGAGATAATGCATTTAAAAAGTGTCTATATTGCTTAATTGTAAGTTATATATCGGCGATAAGCCCATATTGCTTAATTGTAAGTTATATATCGGCTTCTTTAATCTAATCAGTATTGAATTAATTTAATTCCAATCTAAGAGACAATCCATTTAAAACGTGTCTCTATTGCTAAATTGTAAGTTATACATATATATATATATATATCCTATAAAAGATAAACCAAATTGCGAGAGTCCTTTCTCTTGATATGGCTGCTATAGTAACCTTGACAGAGAGAGAGAGCACTCCTTCCACGCTGGCGATAAAACGAAGTTTGGCGTCTGATTTCAAAGAAGGCTTTCTGGCTTAGTATACTTTTGGGCCTTCCGCGTTCAAAGCAGTGCTTACTAATCGAAAGATTAAATACTACTGCAAGATAATAAGCAAAAAAGAAAAATGATTAGGACGAAAGCAACCAAAGAGACTGATTGGCTATTGAAATCGAAACCGCGGCTATAAATACAGCTTAAACTGACAAAGGAGATTTACGCCCACATATCCCGCTACATAAGGAAAAATAATGAACTCATATGAAATTTAAAATGAACATGTAAAAAAAATATCAATAGATATCCTAAAATTGCTAAATCACTAGCAAATGTAAGGAAATGATGAGAAATTAGAGGGAGAAATATCTAGATAAAGACTAGTAAGAAAAATAACAAACTACTGAAAATATAAACTAAATAGGGTGAAAGTATAAGAAGCATAAAAGTAAGGGCAGCTATATACAATTGCCGACGGTGGTTACAATGCTATGGAGCCAAAATGGTTTTGCATCGAAATGGTTTAACGTTTTGTAAAATTAGAAGTACTTTATGAAAATAGTTTGAAAAAATAAAATATCGAAGTATTTCAAAACTAAAATCCCGATTCACAATCCAATTATGTGTCCTCGTAAAGCTTTCAAAGGGCTATAAATTGCTCACTTAATGTTTACAGCTAGCTTTAAATATCGAAGTTGCAGTCACCTTTTCAAAATGGTTTATAATATTAAAATATCGAGATTATAACCACTTTATTCCGAAAACTATGAAGCCGATCCTAAATCAAATTATATATCCTTGAAGGGTTTTCCAAAGGCCACAAATGACTCTCTTACTGTTTATAGCTATCGCTTAGTTTAAGCGATATAAGCATTGCAAACTTTTAAAACTGAAAAATATTTGGACTTTTTCAACTTAACCTAATGATTGCTCGGAAACTATAAGAATATAAAAATAAATTATTAATGTAGAAACTGGATTTCGAGTGAAAGTAAACAGAGTAAAGCAAAAACTCTTTCTGACAAAATAAAAAATATTTTTTTATTATTACTTATTTTCTTCGAAAAGAAGCATAGTTCAAAATAGCAAAATCTTGAAATCATTTTTGTATATTCATAGGTGGTACCCTATTGACGACGAAGCAAGTATAAAATGTTTCTAGTTTTATCTATTTGTTTTGGAGATATTGTACAGTCCACTTCAACATGAACTTGCAATTCCGTCCCGGTAGCTCAACGGCAGAGCTTCGGCTGGCCAGTGCGAAGATCCGTGGTTCGATTCCCGGTTGGGGCAGCAAATTATCTTACAGTATAAGCGGCCAAAAATTTTACATTTTTCATAACGCTCCAATTTCAGTCGCATACCTCGATCATAGCTGTTATGCACGTTCAAAAAACTTGGAACAATTGCAATCATCCCATTTATGCTTCTATCAAGGAAGTAAAAAGAATTTGTTTTCTCCCAATCAGCACTTTTAATCATTGTACTCTATATTAATTTTAAATACCCTAACATTTCGCCCATTATATCTCATATTTCTACTTCATCAGAGAACAATCAGACTGGGATGTCGCGCAACGCAGCCAGAGAACGCTACAGAGTGAAGAGTCTCCGCAATGCCTTCCAGAAACTGCAAAAGTGCCTGCCCTCTGTTCCGCCCAACACGAAGCTGTCGAAGCTGGATGTCCTCATACTAGCCACGACCTACATATCGCATCTGAGCAGAATCCTCACCGAGGACGACCTTTTGCACGTGAGTAATATTTGGATCGTGTTCCGTGAGGAACGTTTTTTCAGAATGTAAAAGAATCGAACTACGGGTGGATTTTCTGAACCCTTGGGGCTCCTGGATTTTCTACAATGTTTTTTGAATGAAATTTACCGTCGATGTTTTTATTAAATAATTTCCTGAAGCATCCTTTTCTAAGGCTCTGCCGTTGATAGAGCTTAGGTGATAACTGGTCATCAAGCTTCGAAGGAGTAGAGGTTCACTAAGGATTTCCACTTCTGGTTCTTTTTCCATTTCCAATTCAAAAAATTTTCCTTTTCTTTAAAACATGTTTTTTTAGATTGGTTATAAATAGAGCTTAGATGATAACTGATATGGATTTGGCATTCAATTCTGGAGTAGGTTGCGCGGTTCACTAGGAATTTCTTTTCCACTTTCGCTTCGAAAAATTTCCATGAAACATCTATTTTTCAGGATTGGCTATAGATAGAGCTTAAGTAATAAATGATACAGATTCAGCATTAAATCTCGGAGGGGGCAGAATGATTCACTATGGATTTTCGCTTCCTGTTCTTGAAATGCTACCTTCGATTTAAAAATTTACATTTTTCTTGAACCATCTATTTCTTAGAATCGGCTATAATGAGTTTGAATGATGACTGATATGGATTAAGTTTTTAACGGGGTTGGGGATTGACTAAGGATTTCAACTACCGGCCTTTTTTCTACTTCCGGTTAAAACAATTTTCTTGAAATCTGTTTTTTTTTTTTTTTTTTTTTTTTTACAGAATCGGCTATGGATAGAGCTTATATGATGATTGATATAGATTCAGTATTAAATTCTAGTGGGAGTAGAGGTTTTACTAAGCATTTTCACTTCCGATTCTAGAGATGTCAGTTCCTATTTTAAAAAAATTACATTTTCCTTCCTACATTTATTTTTTATAATTGGCTATAGATAGGGCTTAGATGATGACTGATATGAATTCAGCATATAATTTCGGAGAGTGTTGGAATATTCACTAAGGATTTCTCTCTTTATTCTTTCGGATTTTCGCTTTCGAAAATTCGTATGACTGTGAAATCCTTACACACCTATACATATAGGTGTGCAAAAGAGAATAAAAATAGGTGCGTCGAAAAATAGCTCCAAATAAAATAGCTCCGTCGAAAATAAAATGCTTGCCACCACCAAAAGTTTCTCACAATCCCTAATTATCCGTTGAAAACATTAATAAATGATATCAAGACATTTTGATCGTATGATAATGGAGCTTTCTTTGCTCGATTCATTAAGCTGTTTTTGTAATTGCTAAAATTATTTTTGTAATTGCATTTTTGTTTTCTAGTGTGCTCGTATAAGCATTTTCTGTTTATTTACTAAAAGGTGTCACATGATTAAAATTTGCATACGATGAAATTCTATCTTAACTAAGCGTTTCTTAAATTGTAACGATGGGTCTTCGAATGAATAGAGAGTTATCGTGTCGTGCAATCGTTTTGAAACGCCCTGTATATTTAAAGAGTGGAATGTTACTTTGCCTGAAAAGCAGTGCATTGAAAAGCAGTGAAAGCAGTTTGCATTTTTTTAATTGTATCATAAAATACTAAATATCTAGAAAATAATACTTAACTGCGACACCGTAATGGCTGCATTCGATTCCTTGTGAAAAATAACATAAGAAAAAAAGTCCTCTCCTTTATTGTCCGAATCTATTTTTTTTTCTCAAAGGATTTCATCATAAAATACTAAATATCTCAAAAATGGTACGTGCTAGCTACACTGGAATAGGCGCATTCGATTTCTCGTGTAAAACTATGTTAAAAATGTTCCAGCATTCGACGTTATCGTGCAAACTGTATTTTTCACGTGTTTCCGACTGTCCGAAAACGAACACCCGAATTTCCGATTTTAATTTTTGACATAAATGAAAAGTTTGTATTTTGAGACACGCTTCTCGGCGCAGCGATTAAGTTTTACTGTTCGACAATTGGTTCTGTCCATTAGGGGGGTTCGACGAATTTGAACTTATTTTTTCAAAAGAGTATAACTAGGAGTATTTCAATAATTTTGTCTATGATAGCATTAAAGTGGCTATATAGACACTCTAGGTAGCAATAGTCTGCAGTGCTTTGAATAACTCAACTCAAATCATGTGTGTTACGAAGTCTGATTTAGTGCTACTGTTGCTCATTAGCATTGTTTTCATGGCGACATTTTTTATTTATTTATCGACCGAGAAATACTAACAGAAAGCTTTTTTGCGTACAGCAAGAACATTTATAAAATTAGGATCGTGTTCCCATTACAGATAACAGCCTCGAGGGACCAGTATCGCACTCTTTATTAATTCATCAGCAGTACTCAATAAATGCAATGGCAGAAGACCCAGACCGGCCGACTCATCCGAAGATTTGAATAAATGCAATGTCAGAAAGAAATTATTACTACGTGCCACAATTTTACGAAAACCTGTGGAAACAAATTCAGTTCTATTACGAATTTCAGTAGCCAGCTGCGTGAATGAGCATAATCTTAGTCAGCTATGCAGCTGGCTTCAATTGAGCTCATTCTTAACTATATTTTAATTGTTAATGTCAACTTTTTATCTTTTCAGGAGAGTTGTTTCAACACCAGTGACTTTTTCCAAATGGATAATCCCTGCCTTCCGTTGGTGGAGCCAGAGGTGAGAAATCCAAGTTGGGAAAAAAGTTACCTGCATCCTGTTAGGGTAAGATACATTTTTTCACGCTTCAAAATATTCATATAAAAGTCAGACATTCAGTTACTTAGGGCTGGTTAACTACCCACCAGGACTTCGATTTTGGAACTACAGGTCCGGGCAATCAGAAATTTCAGACTTTTTCCGTGACCTTGCATTATACCTTCGATACTAATTTCACTGAGTGCATGATTTATTTTTTTTTTAATTTCAATCATATAAAAATTGATGTTTCATAAAATTAACTTTTACACAAATTTTCAGAACAAAAATAAATTACAAACTTATGTTTTTCACACATCTGCATAAACATTGTTCCAGATATACCCGGAACAATTTGTTTAGGATAGCTAGGGAGTTAATATTTGCATTAACACTTATTGTTGCTGTGATTAAAGCCAAAGTAGATCTTTAAAATTGTTCTTGTAGCTTGAAACTACACTCGCCCATGCCAAAAAATTTTTATTCGAATATATTATCTTCATCAAGATCAAATAGGAGCCTGCACAAAACCATTAAAAGTAACGAGAAGGTTGAAAAACACTGTGGCGTAACAGTATTTTTGATATCCCGAAACAGCCTGCACATGAAGTTATGAAACTGTAGTATGTGCTTTGTGAAAGGTATTTTATTCACAACAAAAGTTCCTCAGACCGCACTTTTATTTATAACCTACAAAAACGCTTGTTTGCTTCGTTGAAATAACTGTGAACATTATAAAATGTTATGTTACTAAATACTATGTCTTCTCCATTGATAGAAATGGCCCATGCGATCGCGGCTTTATGCTGGCGTCGAGGACAGCGATGGGGTCAGTGAGTGTGCCACTTCCACTCTGAGGCAAAGACAATGGTTTTGAAGAATGCTTCACGTCCTGATCGAAATCTTTCGTGCCCATCAGTGCAGCCGTCCTTTTATTGTATTTTTGATGTAAATAGTTTTATGTTGAAGAACCGTATGAAATATTTCTGTATTCAAGCCAAAGATTGTATAGAGTATATTAGCATCAAAGTCAAAAATGAATCTGCGGACAGCATTGAAAAAAAACCCGAAAAGTTTTATTTATAATATTGTTACGAGACGCATATTAAGCAAAATTATTTATTAGCTTTCGAAGATTTAAAAAATATTTTACTGTATAGGAAAACATTGAAAAGCTGAAAAAATAAAAAAATAATTATTAAAAGATACGTTAAATATCGCATGCATCTTTTAGAAAATCAAAGTGACAGAGAAGGATAACTGGAACACGCAGATGATCATTGACCGACTTCGTACAGCGCGTGAGCGTCTGACGCGTACAACGCATGGAAATCAAGGCATAAGATTAATAAATATAAAGAATAATTATAATTACTATTACGCAATAGACATTGGCTATTGTAATTAAATGTAATCGTGAATAATTTTTTTAACTTTTTGTTATAATTACATCACGTTCTATATAATATTCGCTGAACTGGCTGATTGGGTGACATATCAAAATTATCGAGCGCTTTTACTTTAGCTACTTCTACTATAGCTTCTTCTATAGCTCCACTTCCACTATGGAATATTGGTTTTAGTGTCATTCGATTTGTCTCAGCTTCAAGACCATAGAAAAAATCGAAAATCTCGAAAATTCAAATAGGGTTTAATGGTATGAAGAGATTATAGAAACACTCAAAATAATCGAGTGCTTCTATCCAGGCTAGAATCTCGTAGTCTCATTCAATCCGTCTCAATTTCCGCATTAATAGAAAAATCTAATATTTCGAATTAGGCGCGACGACGCGAAGAGATATCAAAATTTTTTAATACTTAGCGAAAATCTTGGTTTTGGTTTCATTCGATTCGTCTCAGTTCCTAAATGAAAAAAACTGAAAATTCGAATTAAGGGGTGCGATAGAATTTAAAAATGTGCTTTTTGAATTTCTTACAAATTACAAAATGAAATATTGTTATTTATAATCGGCGTTTATATGCATCCTGGAATATACAAAACCCACTTTCATATATGTATTTATACGTTCATTTTGACTTGTATATTTCCATACGTTGTCATTCCATACTTGTAAGAGTGTTTTATATTTTAAAGTTTTTTATATATTTTTCTTGTAAATAAATGCACAATACTTAATAAAATGTGAAATGTTGGTTTATTTATGGAAATTAGAGATATATTGTTAGAATTTTCACTCGCACACGTTGCTTTTCCAAAAGAAAGCCAAGAAATTCATGAAGGTGCCTTCGTAAATTAACGAAGAAACTATTAAGCATATTTATACTTTTTGCAATCTTATTTCGTACAATCATACGAATTTTCGGAAAAATCGGAAATATCATTTCCAGAACTGGAAATAAAACCTCACCTAGACTCCTCCTGAATTGAATACGGAATCCGCATCAGTCACCGTCTGAGCTCTATTTACCAATATGGGGAAATAGAAGTTTCAAGGAAATAATTTGAATCAGAAGTGTCTGGAAGTGAAAATTCATAGTAAACCACCCTAACTCCTTTGAAATTTGATACTGAATCTATATCAGTTATCATATAAGCCAGTCTTAAGAAATAGATGTTTCGGTTAAAATAAAAATGTTTGATACGGAAATGGAAAAAGAAACTTAACCGGGAATCCTTAGTAAATCCCATATTCCCTTCAGAATTGAATGTTGAAACCACATCATTCATCGTATAAGCTATCTATAGCAGATCTTGAGAAATATGTAAGTTAATTGTAGTAATTGTACGCGCCAACCGCAACCGAGAACTATTTTCTTGTAACCTTGCGTTAGCAGCACTCAGTTCAGTGAATCTCGTGATAATATATATATTCGACGTTTGATGTCCGCATACGATATAACACGATGTTCGACGCACTCTATGTACTATATATTTTGGTTTGTTACGATGCGATGACGACGATGTAATTTAATAAACCTTTACTAATTTATGCTAGAAGGTTGTTCTTTATAAGTTCTTCTGGCTGATTCATTTCCCTTGCAATTCAGAAGTGGGATAGACATCGATGACTTGTTTGAACTGGTATGTCGTTCTACGCTTTTTCGACCAACGTTCGTGTTTATAAAAACAAATCGGCGAGACAAGCAGACGGCTAGTCTACGACGGCGAAGAAAACTTTTATTGCACCAGGTAAATAAATGCTTTCGAATAATTTTGATTTGAATGTATTGCGATGTTGATGTAGTTTAAAATGCAGTATTCTGATGCTCAGTTTTGATTAAGAAAGTAATTTTATTTGATACTGTATAATACATTGATATAATAAGTACTGAAAATGGACGTATTTAGCTAGAGGAAGAAAGGCCGATTTAATGTTGTTAGCACGCGAAGTTGGGGAAACTATTCTCCCAGAAGATACAATTTTAGAGTTAAAAGCAAAAATATTAAGTAGTAAAGAATACGATGAAGATTTTGTAAAACAAATGTTAGAAACTATAATTTTTGATAGAAAAGAAGCAGAAAAAGAAAAATTAGCGAAAGAAAAATTAGCGCATGATAAGGAAATGGAAATGGATAGGGAAAAATTAAAGTATGAGTTTGAACTGGAAAAATTAAAGATTGAAACTTCGAACAAAATGAACATTGATGAGTTGAATTTAAGTTCGCGTAATGTTGAAAATTCTGAAAATAAAGGCAAGCGTTGTGGTTTACAACTTTTGATGCAGAAATTTGAAATGAAAGAAAGTGATATTAGTGTTTATTTAACGTTATTTGAAAGACAGGCGCGTAAAGCAAACATACATGAAGATGATTTAGTAGCTCATTTACTAGCGCTATTACCCTATGAAATATCACAATTAGTTGCACGTGAATCCGATGAAGTAGCAAATAACTATTAGCATGTCAAGAATTTATTATTAAAGAGGTTTAGGTTAAGCCCGGAGAAATTTCGCCAAAAGTTTGTATATCATCAAAAATCACCTAAAGACACTTTGCGCGATTTTACTTTCGAATTGAAAAATTATTTTGAAGAATGGATCAAAGGATTGGATATAAACAATTTTGAAAAACTTAAAGATTTGATTATAATAGATCAATTAAAGAGGAAGGTTCCACATGATATTAAAGATCATTTTTTGGATGATTGGTCGAAATTTGTATCTTTCAGTGAACTTGCAGACAAATTAGATGAATACGAAAGTGTTAGGGGCGGTAGAAGAATTGCGCGGTCAGTTGAACCCCATCAGTATTTTGAGTATGCGAGGAAAAACAATCAAATAAATAAGTTCCACGTACCAAAAGAAATAAAAGCAGAAGTTCAAACCGTAAGAGAATGGGATAGAAAAAAACTTGCTGGTCCTGATACTTGTTATAACTACTATGAAAAGGGTCATTTTTCGCGTGATTGTGGAAAACCTAAACGTCAAAAATATTGCACAAAGTGTAAAAAGGAAAGTCATGGTACTAAAGATTGCATTGAAGTCAAACATTCAACTTCTTTATGTGTTTCGAATATTATACCTCTACATCAGTCATATAAATTTATAAATGTTGACGGGTTAAATTCAATTTCATCTATTATCGACACAGGTTCGAATGTGAGTTTAATGAAACTTAAATTGGTACCAGCTCTTAATAAAACTATTGAAAAAGAAGCACCAGAAAACTTGAAAGGTATTGGGGGTAGTTTGACACCCTTTGGTGTTGTTTATTGCAATATTGTTATTGATGAGATAAAGTTAAGATCGATTCGCTTTCTTGTTCCTGATGATAGTTTCAAAGGACCTGATGTACTTATAGGGACAAATGTTATTGATCTTCCAAATGTAGCATTAGTATAAGGAAATTCTAACAACAAGGAAATTCTATGTTAGTAGATGAAAACAATTCCGATTTATTAGAAAATTTTGATCTTGAAAATGATTTGATTTGCAAAGCAGTACTTAAAAGTGAAAAAGCTGAGATTGTAGAACCTCATAGTATACAGTTGGTTAATTCTGTAAATGATAGTATAAATTTAAAATCCTTTATTATTGAAGAGCAGAACTCTCAAAGTAATGAAATATATGTTCAAAATGGAGTAGCGTGTGTTCCAGTCGTAAATTTTACCAATAGTAAAATTATGTTAAGTCAAATTAAAGTCGGATCTCAGCTCACAGAATCAGAAGCACAAAAGGTGTGCGATCTTTTAAATTAATTCAGAGATTGTATTGCAGTGAAAACCAATGAGTTGGGATGCATCAAAACCACAACTATGAAAATTACGGAAGTTTATGGAAGCAAGCCGGTTTCGCATGCTCCATACCGTACGTCATATCACGAACGTGAAATTTTACGAAAAATTATTGCCGAACTGAAAAGAACAAGGAGTCATTCAAAATAGTACTTCGGATTATAGTAGCCTTGTATTATTAGTAAAGAAGAAAACAGGAGATTACCGTATGGTCATAGATTATAGGCGTTTAAATGCACAGACGGTAAAAGATAAATTTCCTTTGCCACACATTGATGACTTACTTGATAGATTGACTGGATATATTCTTTTCTGTATTCTCGATGCTGCACAAGGTTTCAACCAGATTCCTATTCCTGCAGATTCAAGACACAAGGCAGCATTTGTTACACCCGATGGCCATTATGAACCAAAAAGATTAATTTTTGGATTAACAAATGGACCTGCTGTTTTTCAAAGAGCCATGACAGTGGCGGTGGGCGATCTCTTGCGGAATGTCGTAACTTGCTTTATCGATGATATGCTCATAGCAGCTAAAACAGTTGAAGATTTGATAACTAGATTACGTAAGGTTCTGACGAAACTTCGTGAAGTAGGAATAACGCTCAAACTATCGAAATGTGAATTTGCGATGGAAGAAATAGACTATTTGGGTTTCTCAATATCAAAGAAAGGAATAAAACCTGGATCTCGAAAACTTGCTGCAATTTCAGAAATTCCACCACCAAGAAATGTAAGAGAATTGAGAAGATTTTTAGGACTTTCTAGTTTCTTTCGCAGATTTACAGAACGCTGTGCTTTATTAGCATCTCCGTTAACCCAATTGTTGAAGAAAAATTCTACATTTGAATGGACTGCGGATCACCAGAAAGTATTCGATGAATTAAAGTTACGTTTAACTTCTAAACCAGTACTAAAACTTTATGACAACCGTGATGAAACTGAACTCCACACCGATGCAAGTTCAGTCGGATTGTCTGGAATGCTCCTGCAATACGATAAAGATAAAAGATTACGTCTAGTATACTGCGTAAGCCGTCGAACGAGTCCCGATGAAGCAGTGTACCACTCAACTCGTTTAGAGTTGATTGCTACTGTTTGGTCAATGACACGATTGCGACCATTTCTTATTGGAAAACATTTTACTCTAGTAACGGACGGTCCGCGCCAACCGCAACCGAGAACTATTTTCTTGTAACCTTCCGCTAGCAGCACTCGGTTCAGTGAATCTCGTGATGATATATATATTCGACGTTTGATGCTCGCCTATGATGTACGATTGATGCCCGCATATGATGTACGATTGATGTCCGCATACGATGTAACACGATGTTCGACGCACTCTATGTACTATATATTTTGGTATCTTTATAAGTTCTTCTGGCTGATTCATTTCCCTTACAAATAGATGTTTCAAGGCATTTTATTTCCAAAACACAATAGTGTGATGAAATTTTTATTCCACCCAAAATTTAATTTTCTAACATTAATTCAAGTAAAAGACCTTTGAGTTTCATTTTTATTACTTTCCCTGCAATACATGGTAATGTATAGGGAAAGTATTGGAATCATGCCGAAAATCGCAATTCGAGTTTTCGATGGATCTACACATTTCGGGACCTCTGGAATGCGAAAAAACTATTTTTAGCGTGACGCGTGTCTGTCTGTCTGTGCAATGTATGTATTCACTCTGACTCAAAAACTGGACTGAATTTCATACAGTTGGTAAGAAAGTCACTTGGGCATGACCCTGATGCTGATTAGTTTTTGGTACAATTCGGGATAAAAGAACCTGTCTTTTCTTGCGAAATAGCTCGAAAAAATTGCCTGTATCCACTCTAGCTGAAAAACTACTGGACCGAATTTCACAAAATTCAGTAGATAAGTCGCCTGTGGGTCACCCTGGTGCTGATTAGATTTTGGTATGATTCGGAAAAAAACCTCCCTTTTTTTGCGAAATGGCCCTCAAAAATCGTCAAAATCTAAATTAAAAACTACGTATGCTCAAATATATTAAATGCTTGTTTTATACGTAATTTTTAACGAAGAAAAGAATAAGATCAACCCCATTACATTAGGACTAGCCGTTCTCGAGATATTTTAGTTTTTTCGTATTTTCTCTACGTCACCTTTGAAAATAAGTCCAGTTACCAAATGAGAACGAAAAATGAATTAAATTTTATTAAAGTAAAGAGAACGTGGATATCAGTCTGCAGGGAAAGACATGTGCTGCCCATATCAGATTTTTTTGCTGTAGACAGGAGGTCCTCAAAATGCTTCTAGCGAGCACCAATATTCCACTGAGAATACATATGTCTATCATTTACTGTATTATTTCCTTCATTGGGTGTCATCTTAAAAGTTCTAGCATATTCCTAGGCTCGATAACAATAAGAGGTTACGGAGCCTTGCTGCAGACATTTCAAAAATAAGTCCTAAGCAACATTATGCTTCCAGCAAAGCTAACTTACTTAACAGTACAGAGATATAGGAAACACTGTAAGCCTGAGCTGTACCGGATGTTTCAAAAAGAGTGAACGGCAGAAGTTTTTTTTAACAGTTGGTTGTACACACATTTCAATTGCAAGAACGTTTTAAATTAGGTAAGACGCTATGAAATAGTAACTTACATGATGTTCAATATTTTTGAAAAAAAAAAAATTACCTTTTCATACAACCCTTCTAACAAGAGAAAAAAATCTGATGTGGGCAGCACATGACTTTCCTGCCTACTCATATTCATGTTCTCTCCATTTCTTTTATAATTCATTAAACTGAGTTTATTGCACAATATAACACTAAATTTGCATTTATAATTCCTTTTTTGTATTTATTTGGATATTGGATTATTTATAATTCCTTTTTTGTATCGATTTTTCCAAAATCGGCGTAACAAAAATGCAAGAAATCTCAAATATCTTGAACGATTAGCCTAAAGTATAATGGAATATGTTATATTCTTTTTCTAGTCAAAAATTGTGTATAAAACAAAAATTTAATTAATACATTTGAGCATACACTACTTAGTCTCTTTTTTAGATTTTTGTGATTTTAGCGGACCATTTCGTAAAAAAAGGCGGGTTGTTCTTTTCCAAATCGTACCAAAATCTAATCAGCACCAAAGTATCCCACAAGTAACTTATCTACCAAATTTTGTGAAATTTGGTCAATTAGTATTTTAGCTAGAGTGGATACATGAAATTTTTACGGACCATTTCGCAAAAAAAAGGAATGTTATGTTTTTACGAATCCTAACAAAAACTAATCAGCACCAGGGTCTCACCCAAGTGACTTACCTGCCAAATTTTATGAAATTCGGTGCATTAGTTTTTTAGTTATAGTGGATACATACATTGCACAGACAGACAGACAGATACACACACAGACGTCACGCTAAAAATAATTTTTTCGTATTCTAGAGGTCGCGAAACGCGTAGATCCGTCGAAAACTCGAGTTGTGATGTTCGGAATGATTCCAATACTTTCCCTATACATTACCATGTATTGCAGGGAAAGTAAAAAGATTAAATTACAAAAATGTTACCCAAACCGTATTTAGTAAAACTGACAAAAATTTGACTGTAATGCGATCATTTTGACATAGTTATCCTTGATTAAAATGTTTATCGAGAAATAAAGTGGCATCCACCAAGTAACTTATGTTGCAAATAGTTACTTTTACTACTTATTCAAATTTATTTCAGGCAAATATTTCAGTAAAGCTATTACGCCGATCCTTAGTTTGTACTAGAGATCTAAGTAATAGCCAACTAGAGTTTGAATTATGGCGCTGTTCTGTAATGCCGAACTCAGTGAGATGATTATGATTTACAGCGAACGCAACCGATTTCAAAAGTTAAGACTTGTTTATTTTTTCATACATTTTGTTAGGAAAACTCTTGACAGACCAAGAAAATCATAATTATCATGTTTTAATTATCATGATTTCCCTTGAATTAACGCAATAATTTTAACTAGAATAATCTGTCTGTCTTTAATACTTTTAAAGACAAAAAACTGAAAAAAAGAATTGTTTTGCGAAAATTTCTATTTGATTATTAGTTTGTTTATTGGTCTGTTTGTTAGTTTACTCGTTTCTTTTTCTTGTGTTGGCGGCGTAGGCGGAAAATCTAGGCGACCCACAGGTTTGAAATTCGGTACAGTCATAGTCCATGTTAGGGACTTAGATACGACGAAGCTTTTTCTTTTATGTGAATAACATCTATGCTTGTGATTTCTGTGGTGAAAGACGGAATGTTACGAAACATGTAAACATTTTAGACGCTTATAACCCCCCACCCCCCAAACCTACCAAATGAAAATGTAAATAAGTTTTCTTGCTTTGTCGAAAATAGGGTTCAGATTATGACTATAAGAATAATTTTAATATTTTGAACTCTTTTTGAAAAGGATCAAAAAAATATCTGTCCAGCGAGTGTTTTTCCCCCTCTTTTTCTTACTTTCATTCGAAATATCTTCGAAAGTATAAAAGATATATATAAATAGTAAGCGACAATAATATGCACTAGGAAATTTAGTATCAAAATCTATATTTATTTTTTTTAAAAAAGCTCTTATTTTCTTATATGGTATTTGAGTAATGATCTTAGCAAGTTGAAGGCGGTTCAAAATTTTCAGTTTATCAAAGTTTTAATACGTATATCTCAAAAACTAAAAGTGCTAACCCTGAACAATAAACAAGTTCTTCGATAGCCCTACAAGTGTATACAATTGGATTTTGGATCGAGCACTTTCTTGTTTCTAAAAAATTTTAGAAAGTATCTGTCCAAACAAGTTTTTCTTTTCATTTTCCTTACTTTCACTAGAAATGTCTTCAAAACTATAAAAGGTAAATATAACTAGTAAACAACAAGAATATGCATGAGAAAGTTTTGTTTCTAAATCTATATTTATTTTAAAAATATACTTTTATAGTTTTCGAATAATCTTATCAATTTGAAGGAGATTGAAAATTTTCCGTTTTTTAAGTTTGTAATGCTTATATATTAAAAACTAAAAGTACTAGATACAAACAATAAGCAAGAATTTATAGCTCTTTAAAAACCTACAAGTGTATAGAATTAGATTTTAGATCAAGCTCTTATTTTCGCTATTTCTGAATTTTTAATAAATTTTTAAATGAGTCTATAAAAGTAGCGATTTTTCATTCAAACTCTCGTTCTGAAAGAAGTTCTCTTGTATCTACACGACGGTTGTTATGAGGATCACATAAGGCTCCTATATATGCTATCTATATAATAAAAAAGAAAAGTATATATGTATGTATGTATGTATGATCCAACATTACGGGAGAACGGCTGAAACGAATTTAATGAAATTTGGTGGGTTGTCTTAAAGTAGCTCCACTTAAAATTTAGTCTATGTTTTGAGTTTCTAACACCAGGGATTGTCTCGATATTAATGAAAAATAAAACTTTCGTTTGTCTCATCATCACGAGAGAACAGCTGCACTGAATTTAATGAAATTTTGCGGGTAGCTTTAAAATAGTCCCTCATAAATTTAGTCCAAATTTCGAGTTTCTAAGACCAGGGATTGTCTAGATATTAATGGAAAACGAAACTTTTTTCTAGGAGTTCAACTCTAACTTTATGATTCCCAACGAAAAAGGTTGGAAATTTTTGGTTTAAAACGTGAAAGTCAATTAAATCTCTGAGTTTTGTGGGAGTATATTGAACGTATTAGTCACTTTTGAAAATCGCAGGTTTGAAATATGAATTTAAATGGAAACTCTATCACCATGGTTTACTTTTCACTGGCTTACTCAACAACGAAAAGTATTAAGAAATTATGCCAGAAAAAATATAGAAACTATTAAGAGAAACAGCCTCTTACTTTTAGCATAGACATTCAAATACCTTCCCTAGCTCAAGTATAGTGTGAGCATTTTCCGTCAGTTAAATTTCCAATGGAATATCTTCTGACGTGAGTAAATGGAGAGAAATTCTTCTTTCCTGAAAATCCCGCCTGGCGGGAATCTTAGAGGAAACAAGAATGGTAACTGCATTGAGCTCTACACCAGATGAGGCAAAAATATTTTGCTTATTTACACAGAAAATATTTTATCCTTTTATTTCAGATAATATAAAATTACAATAAAAGTTATTTAATTGCAAATTGGTTGGATAGACTTTGTTTCCCCTGAGGCTTCACCACTGATTTCAGTTGGAATCTGGCCAGCAGAATTTTTAGAAATAAAAATTCAAGGATTTTTTTCAGTACTTACTTCTTGTGTGGCTCATGAAAACGAGAACTAAACGCAAGTACTTCTTAAGGACAATCAAGGCCCATAAGAACCTTGTCTTAGTTCATCATAGAAAAGCAAAATTTTAAACATTGTCAGCCGTGAAATCCAAATAATTTACAAATCAAATAAATAAAAAATTGCTCCGAAAACATCACTTCCTTATAAAAATATAAAACGAAATACTAACATGGTACATATATAAACATACGAGGTTATCGGAATGATTTTTAAATGAAATGGCGATAAAATCTAATTAAAACTGATAATATTTGGAGCATCTTTGAAAAGTATCTTTCGGTTATGGCCGGTGGTCATCAGTCATGATCAGAGGGTTTGAAAACTAGTTCATAACCACTGTCATTCGTAAACTTGTTACGATCACGGTCCAGTTATAACCAGAATGACCAAAAATATTTTCCAGTCATCGATATTATGTGGTTCTATGATACACAGAATATTTGTTTTGCTGGAAATGCTGTCTAGAACAGTGCAGAATAATCATATTCTGTTTTTCTCTGGTAAGTAACTGTATAACCGATAAACAAGTTACATTGCTGGGATGACCAATCAATTGACTTTTCAAACACGTGCTTGATGTGTGCAAAAAGTCGTACAATAAAACCAATGTGTGACTGACTCAATGTTTCAAAGCAGAACCAAGGCTTGTTCAATATGAATGATAACAAAAATTAAAATCGGAACAAAATTACAAATTTACAATCAGAAAGTAAATAAGGATTCTTAAGATTTAAAAACATTTTCTTCCGATTTTATTAATAAAATATTTGAACGATTCCACTTTTTAAATGTTTCTATCATATGTTGTATAAAACTAAATTATTGGTGATATGAAATTTTTTTTACAACTACTGCTCTGTTAGCTAAGTAACATGTACCTGATGATTATTCGATGAAAATAGAAATTAGTATTCAAATACATACATATGAAAATAACATTTTAATGCAAACTTTTGAATGCATCGCTAACAATTAAGGGATTAACAGAAAACACTGTTAAATGAAAGTTTGTCCAAAAGTATCTACAAAATTAGTTAAAATTTATAAAGTATCTACATGTGTCATGTGTGTATGCCTATATTTTATAACTAATATCAAGCATGGGTGGTTTGAGTAAAAAGGTAAAAAGATGCTGGTATACATGGATATAAAGATTAGCAAACAAATGATTCATTACACATACAATATATGATGATTCTAAATTTTTACATAGAGGGTGGTTGTTCGGAGCACTGTAGAGAAAAAACAGTGGTCATAAGAACGCCAAATCTGCGTAATATACATTTCAAAACATACTAAGACGAATGACTCAAAAAAAAAAAAAAATTAGTTCAGAAAATGACAAATAGAGGAAAATATGGCGCTGTGAACAGTCCCTAGTAAATACATAATAAAACGGCTTGGCAGTCGTGATACATATTAATTACGAATTATAAGTGATTAAGTGATATAAGCGACAATCAACTGTCATAAACCTTGAATATGAAATTTAGGAAAGCATTTTGCAAATGTTCCATACGACATCAACAAAAGAAGAAGACGTCGCTTTATGCAAATTGTTTAAATACAATTTGCTGTAAAAGCATTTTCAAAACTTTGTGGAAACATTCGACGATCGCTATGGAACTCCCATTGCCTGACCGTGTTTTATTATTAAAATTGTTTTACAAGAATGACGAAAACGTTGCTGGCGCTCTTCGCGAGTACAGACGTTTGAAATCATTATGTACAGGTCCTCTGACAGCATGTGGCATCCGGAAAATGGTTCAACGCTTCGAGGAGACTGGAAACTTTTCAGTTCGACCAGGACGATGCCGAAAACCTGTGACAACGCAAGTAGTTGGAAGAGATAGCAAAGGCTGTTGTTGAGCAGACCAGTCACAATGATGCAGGAATCAATAGTGCTCAAACTGTAGCAAGACAATTGGATTTGCCCAACGTAGCAGTACGGAAGTGTTTGCGGAAAACTGTAGAAAGTTATCCGTATAAGATCCGTCACCAAGCATTACCAGGTTCTGATACAGATATCCTTGAAACGTTTGTTTTGACATTCCTTGCACGCATGCAGGTAGACTCCAACTGGCCCTGGATCATCTTGTGGAGTGATAAGGCACATTTTTCTTTGTGTGGAGTAGTAAACACCCAAAACAACTGCATCTGAGCAATAAAAATCCCCACCAGTTTCAACAGATCTCCTTACATTCTCCAAAGCTAACCGTTTGAATAGGGTTTACAGCAACATTTCTGATTGATCCCAATTTTTTTTTTTTACTAATTCCATCCACACGGACCAAAGATCTGTTCAGTTACTGCACAGTGTTATAGGGACATCTTGCAGAACTTCGGTATTCCTCATATCCAACAACTAGGGTGCCTCAGCGCCACCATATTTTAACAAGATGGAGCACCTCCTCACATTTGCGTCCTGTTCAACAGTTGTTGTGACAGCATTTTACAGAAAATCGAGTAATGAGTCGCGCATTTCCAACTTTATGGCCAACACGTTCGCCAGATCTGAACCCTTGTGACTTTGGGCTGTGGGGTTACCTGAAAAGCTTGGTTTATCAGGGAGATATTCGTAACCTTTCAGATTTGAAGGACAGCGTCATCTTGTAAACGCGCAACAACACAACAGAGCAGTTATGTGTAGCTGCCGAGCATGCTGCCACACGGTACCAGTTGTTGCTTCCTCAACATGGTGGGCACATTGAACAGTACCAATGACTTGTCTTTCTACAGACTTCTTCCCGTCTGCGTTCCATGTGTAACATATTCTAGATGCATTAACTAAATTGAGATTTGGATATTTATGACTATGGTCAGTATTTATCGCACGCTGATACCACTTACAATTCGCAATATGCATCACGACTGCGAAGTCGCTTCATTGAATAATGTTTTTACTAGGGACTATTCGTAGCGCCATCTCTTTCTTCTCCTATCGGTCATTTTTTTAACTATTTTTTGCAGCATTCGTTTCCCCACATATCTTACGTGTCCGCTACTAAGCGTGAATACGGAGACTGGATGGGCAAAGCCGGGAATAGAACTCGGGTCATCCGAATGCAATCTCCGCGCGCTAACCACTGGGCTGTCCCATTCCCATCCCCATTATATACGAAATTGTTTGATGCTGCCTGAGCTTAATTTTTTTATGAAATGTGATAAGTTGCGTGGTGGGAGTGAATTTGTCTCTTTCAACAGAGGTACGTCTCTTTCAACAGAGGTACGTCTCTTTCAACAGAGGTACGTCTCTTTCAACAGAGGTACGTCTCTTTCAACAGAGGTACGTCTCTTTCAACAGAGGTACGTCTCTTTCAACAGAGGTACGTCTCTTTCAACAGAGGTACGTCTCTTTCAACAGAGGTACGTCTCTTTCAACAGAGGTACGTCTCTTTCAACAGAGGTACGTCTCTTTCAACAGAGGTACGTCTCTTTCAACAGAGGTACGTCTCTTTCAACAGAGGTACGTCTCTTTCAACAGAGGTACGTCTCTTTCAACAGAGGTACGTCTCTTTCAACAGAGGTACGTCTCTTTCAACAGAGGTACGTCTCTTTCAACAGAGGTACGTCTCTTTCAACAGAGGTACGTCTCTTTCAACAGAGGTACGTCTCTTTCAACAGAGGTACGTCTCTTTCAACAGAGGTACGTCTCTTTCAACAGAGGTACGTCTCTTTCAACAGAGGTACGTCTCTTTCAACAGAGGTACGTCTCTTTCAACAGAGGTACGTCTCTTTCAACAGAGGTCCGCCAAATTGTGCTACGTAGGTAGTTTATTTTTATTATTATTATTTTTTTTTTTTTGCTATCAATGTAGATATCGGATATTTCATCCTGAAGAGCACATGAAAACGCAAAACCGGTTCATAGGTGCTGTTATCTGCAATAGGAGCATATTCTTCGGCCTTTTTATGGCAGAAGAATGTATTTCAAGATAAGTGGATTTGCTTTTACAAGGTTGGTTGGCTTTATTTTGTTGATGCTATGATATTTTTGTTGAACGTGCGCTTGTTAAAAATGTAATGTTATATAAAAATGCATTATGTTGTTGAAAACGTTCTCTTCCTCTATCATCAATCTCTCGGAAGGACTTACGGACTCACATATTTAACGTGTCCGTACTCCACGTGAACACGGGGATAGTTTAGGTAGAGCTGGGAATCACAAACTCGGGTCATCTGAGTGCAATCTCCGTGCGCTAACAAATGGGCTGTACCATCACCCGGGAGGCTTGCAGCTCCTCATGTCGCCTAAACAGCTCATGAAATAAAGGTCAATAATATATAAAATAAGAAGGGGTGCTCATTTGTTACATAGGGGGTCCAAAATTTCTGTCGGCGGCTATGTTCAGATCCATTCAGCTATACTGAGGTACATTTATTGTAATAGACTAAATGCCTTGGTATGCAGATTTCTGTTTATTGAAGTTTACCTTATATTTAAATGGTTTCCAAATAGTGTGTAGTGTAATTCAGTCTGTATAATACTTTTGGAAAAATATATATTTATTGCTCAATATTTCGTTTTAAATTAATTTTTTTTCAGTTTTTACCCCATTTTAGTTCGACATCTGATAATACGGCATCACTTATGTCCTAAACGTAACATAGCTAAAATATATATCAGATTTTGGACCCCAATTTTTTGTCTCCCTAAATTATTTTATCTTCGCCATTGATCTCGTACTCCTCAAAATTAAAAAACTAAAAATCATAGACTTTTAAAGTTATTTGCTTTTCAGAATGCAGTGTGAAAAGATTTAATTTTCAAATCTTTTAAAATGAAAAAAAAGTGGAAAATTTACCGACACACATCTCTGTCTTAAATACTATGTCTTAAAAGATTTAGTATGAAATTGATATGCTTTTTTTAAATGGCAATCTCAGTATACATATAATTTTTTTTTAAATAATCATACATGTAAATGTTTAGTGTAGTTTAAAAAAACATTCGATTTCTAACTTTCTTCGATTCACACGTTTTAGTTATCTCTATATACAGAAGGTCGTTCGCACTTTATGGAAACGATTTTGATAATTAATTTTTATGCATAAAAGGCGTATTTTTTGCGGCGATTTGCTTCTATCTGATAGCCTTGATTCTTGACTATAGCTCTAGCTCGAATTTCCCGTGAAAGTAAACTTTTTCTTAGCACCGTCATACCAATTTTATACCACTCCTCTTGAGTCGTTTTCGAAAGTCCGTTCAGCGTTCTTGGATGCCGTTTCCCTAAGGCTCGATTTAACAAGCCGAAAGCGGAAGTCCATAGGAAAAGCGTCAGGTCATTTTACAGGTATTTCATTAAATGGGATACATTTTTTTCCCGTTTCTGATTCTTTCTTTGTTAAATATGCGGCAGTTGACTTAGAAGTGTGACTTAGAGGCTTTGTCTATATGAAGCTCGACTTTATTAATATCCTTTCCATATAAGGCTGGAATTTCTTCTTCAAAAATTCGTTCTAAAATATTCTGCTGATAGTAGAGTGAATTATTTTTAGCTTTACTTGAGACTTTTTTGAGTTTTAAACCGTTGTAACAAAATCCTGCAACTATCATGAATGCCTTTGGGAACTTTTCTGTACATTGACGAAGACATTTCGTACGGTCATTTTCGTCAGTTGAGCAATAGAAAATTGCTCTTTTTTTATTTCAGTCATTTAAATACACCCATGCCTCGAGTGTTACCACAAATTTCCATTTATCAGCAGCTAGGTGTTTTTCATATAATTTTCTACAATTCGTTTTACTTTCCGCAGTATGCTTTGGCAAAAGCAGAAGAACTTTAGATTCAAACATCTTTTTTAACTTCAAATCTTTATGAATGATTTTACTTACAGTGCCAGAAGACATTTCCAGTTTCAACCAACGGATCTTTGAGTTGGTTGATTTTCTTTTAGGATCAGAGACTTCACTATCTTGATATTTACCCGTGTTCGAACAGTCTTAGAATGCAATTTTGTGGCCATTTTTTCATTTTTACTTTCACCTAGACGCTTTTTCCCTTTCAAATATAATATATTAAAAGTATCTTTCTTTAAAATGCAATAACCTCTATTTTTACACCGCTTTACAATTTGTTGATACGAATATTTTTCCTCGTAAAGCGCATTTACGTCCTTCGAGACATCTATCAATTTTAGGAGCCATTTTCAAAATAAATCTTTTATTCTACATTCCAATCAAAACGAAACAGTAGCAGACGATTTTATTGAAAGTGCCAAATCTTTATCTCAAAATGCTAACGAGAAACATAAATACAAAATCGTTTCCATAAAGTGCGAACGACCTCTGTACAATTCACAGTTTTTAAATCATTTCTGAACAAATATTTTTATACATCTTAAACATTCTAGGTACTCATTCATTTAACGCAATAGAGCATGGGCACGTAACGTCACACGAACAATTTTGCCCTTACCTTTCGTGACATCTCCATAATAAATACTCGTTTGTTTAGCAGTATAAAAATTTTCATTATTTCTGTATTAAAAACGGTTACTTTAGAAACTTACAATCGTTTAACCTCTAATTCTGCTAAATTTATCTTGTTTGACTGATATTTTTAATTAACCAGAAAATAAAATATTCACTTAAAATAAAAACTCATGTATATATTTTAATTAGAGAAAAATCGTTACATACCTTTTCCTTTACTCTCAAGTATATATTGCAGAATTTGCTAGTAAATGTATACATATTTAAAACGCTAGTTAGTGACCACAGTAAAAATGAGATAGTGTACATTCACTTAAAATCACTTTAAGTGCACTTTAGCAAATGAAATCTTGAAATATATGTTGTTATTCAAGTATTATAAATAACTAATTTTCATCATAAAGATAAATTTCGATGTTTAATGGGTTTAGTTTCAATTTTTATTGCCATCATGTCGTCCGTTTACCATTACACGTTATGGTAAAAATAATGCCCTTTTGCCCTTATGTTTCTGCGCAATCTACCACGCAGGTTGTTTATTTACACTAGTGCCCATGCTCTATATGATGTGAATGTGAGAGATACGTTTATTTCGTTTTTAAAAACAGGTTATACACTTGCCAACATGAAATAGTTAAAACCTGCAATGGCAACAAGAAAACTTGCTATATGCCACAATGTGTACTTCTATGGGGACTGATATATTAATTTGCTACCATGTTTGCTACCAAAGTTTGAATCAGGCTCTCATTGCAGATATAATAACTGCATCCATGAACATATAAAGCTGACTTAAAAGTTTAAATCAGAGCTTAGATTCATAACAACATCCCTATGAAGTAATTTAGATTATCAATGCTTTAAATGGCATATCTATCAATGCTGTAATGGTATATTATATTAAATATTTTGGAGTGTACTACAAACAATAGATTAATAGGTCATATGGGGTCCATTGTTTATAAAATACAGTAGGAGATATATTAGGTAAAGTTGTGACACTTGTGACTACATAAGTCATGCAATACAATTTATTAATTGTCATTTGTAATTGTAGCAAGAAAACATTATAAACGGAATCAAAATAGACAAAAAAAAAGTCCAATCTCAGTGTTTTAGAACACAAAAATAAAATACATCAGCAAATAACTTTTCGCATGCTTTTTTTAAATTGAAAATCGAGTAGCCGTGCAAACATAGATACTGTCAGAAACACCGTAGAAATTTACCCAATTTCATGCGTTTCAATTCAATATTTACTAAAATAATTATAAAGCTTAACAATCCAAACGTACAGCTCGTTCATCTGACCCCGCAAAAAAAAAAAAAAAAAATCCGAGGCTGTTGCCATAGCACAATTACAAAAATATGGTGTTGCCATTGCAAGAACTAAACATAAACAAATTCACAATAAAAACAATTTTAAATGTAAAATGAATAACGAAATTAATATGCGTTACTTAACATTCTCCCACCTTTTGATTTAAACATTATAATCAAAACTTACATTAGAATGTTATGAACTTTCTAAAGATAAATTAGTAGTATGTAACTGGAAATTAAACTTTTTCTACATTTATCTAAACCTATATGGGAGTCTAATTGTTCTGCCACTTCTAGTAATAACAGTCTTTCGTAGACCAGGGGGTGAAGTGATCATAACACTTTTATCACTAGCTACAGTATCAGTTTCTGGTTCTCGGAATGGACATTCAATTTCAAGAGGGAAAATTCTCTGAACTAGTCGAATTAGTTCTAGTTCCCCCGTTGCTGTTTTTAATTTCACAACTCTATTGTTGCCATCTTTTCCAGGATAAGCTTCGATTATTTTTGCTATTGGCCAGAAAGTTCTCTTATTCTCGCATTCAATGAGAACTATATCCCCAATTTTGACATTCAGCATTCTCATTTTTCCCCTATGTTGCACTAATTGGCCAAGATACTTTACTCTAAATCTTTTCCTCAGCTAATCCTTTAATGTCTGCTTATATCTCAGTCTTTTTGTGAGATACACTTGGTCCAAAGGTCCAAATCTGGCACTCCCACCGTCTGCATATCCTGCAAGAACATGGCCTGAGTCAAAGGAGTTAGGTTTTCAGGATCTTCGGAAATGTAAGTCAGTTGTCTGGCATTCACTATTGCTTCACAATCGCATAGAATGCTCCTCATTTCTTCATAGCCCAAAGAAGCTGTTCCCAAGACACGTCTCAACAATCTCTTAACCATCTGCACAAGACGTTCCCCAAACCCTCCCCACCAAGCAGCATGGGGTGGATTGAACTTCCAAGTAATTCGTTTGGCAGATGCTTCTATTTGAATGGCTTTCCAATCAATTCTTTGTGGAAAATTGTCAGCTCCGACAAAATTACTTCCATTATCACTGTAGATGGTATTATGCCTTCCACGACGTGGTATGAACCGTCTGAAACTGGGCAGAAAAGCTTTAGTAGATAATGATGTTATGAGTTCCAAATGAATAGCCTATATACAGCACACATGTAGAGGACAACCCAACTCTTCACACCTCTCCTAAATATTAGGGGTCCAGCCAGATCTACTCCAGTAATTTCAAAAACTGACACTTGTCTCATTCTGTCTTCTGGAAGCGGAACTGTTTGTATGCATTTTGCATTGTGTCTCTTGCATCTAACACATTTCGAAATCACACGGCGTACTGTTTTCCTTTCATTAAGTATCCAGAATTTTCAGGCAAATCTGACAATAAAGAATGTAATCCGGCATGAAGTCTTATTGCATGGTGTTCTTGAATAATGAGTTCTACCAGTTTATGTTCTCCTGGCAATAGGATTGGATACTTGAAATTCTCTTCATCTTTACTCTCCGTCAACTTTGTTTCCACTCGAATTAAATCATCACGGTCTTTAAATAGACACAAGAATTTCAAACTATTTAACCATTCTTTAGTAAATGCATCTCTTTGAACAGTTTTGATAATTGCCTTTTCAGCTTTATTCAACTTACCAGCAGATAATTTTCCAGTGTTTCGATCATGAATGTTCTTTTGAGCATTATGAAGAAATCTCAAAATCCATCCTACCATTCTTGCAATTTTTGTATACTTGAAAAAATATGATAGAAACCATGTATGACTCTTTAAAAGTTTTACTCAGCAGAACCGTAGAAATATTTTTTTTTCTTTCTTGCAGCACGTCTACTTTATTAACAGCTCATTCAGAGTGTAGCCAATGTTTTTATTTCTGTTTCAGTCAAAGGGGGGCTCCTTCCACCATCTGGATTCAATCAATTTCTTCACTGAGCATCCTCTGGAGGGCAGATCAGCAGGATTGTTTTGGCTATTAACATGTCTCCACTAATCAATATTTGATAAATTTTGGATTTCATTTACTCTATTTTTGACAAATGCTCCCCACAGCTCATTTCTTTTAATCCAGTGTAGGGCAGTAGAAGAATCAGTCCAGAAATATTCCCTAACATAATTAAATTTCAAGCTTTTCTTCACAAAGTCTGCCAGACGTGCACCAATACAACAAGCTAAAAGTTCTAATCTTGGAATATAAACGTTTTAATGGTACAACTCTTAACTTTGCCATGGGTAGCTGCACGAAAATCTTAGTATCTGTTTCACACCGCAAATATACAACAGCTGCACATGAAATCCCAGATGCATCACAAAAACGCATGTAAACTCAATGTTGAGTTACCATTGGTAAAAGCATATCTAGGAATCCTCACGACATTCAGCATTTGTAGTTCAGCTATCCACTTCAAATATTTATTTGAAACATCTTCAGCATCACGATACTTCAGCATCCCAACTCAATTTGGATTTTCAACTATTTTGTAACAACAACTTAGGATACAATGCAACTGGGCAAGTGAAACCTATAGGGTTAAATATTGTTTGTGCAATGAATAAAATAGTCCTTCTAGTGATAGTCCCTTCAGGTTTGCTTATCGAAGTGATGTCACAAAACAATACATCTTCTTGTTTGTCCCACAACAATCCCAGGATTGATGGCGGATTAGACTTGACACAAGTATCCGTTATTTCGGTATGTTCCCATTCTCTTAACTAAAATTTCCTTCCACCATCACCTCTGTGGATATTTGGACAAATTTCAGCAATTCCATTTCAGAGTTTACAGTTTGGTGCGTAGTTACAAAACACTTTTATGGGTCGGTACGGAGTGTCCATTTTGTGTAGTTGACCTGCCATCTCAGGTGCGTGACAAAAGGAAACGTCAACCACGTATGACTTAGAATACTTGAGAACAGTTGCGTGAGTTGCTGGATGCTCTTTCTCATACAAAGAAACTCTACACGTTTAAAAACTTAACATTTTAATAACAATAAACTTTAACACAACAAGTTAGAGATTACATTACATGCTGGACTCAAACTGCCACGACGTAATTCATCTAAGCTAATGTATGCATGTTACAGTTGAGTTAAGAGTTGGCCGAGACGTAACCAAAGTCACGGCGAGACTCAAGACTGAAATCGTGGCGGTTGTAGAGTCCTAAATAGAGGACTGCAGACATGCGCATTACCGCATTTACAGGATAGCAGAATCTGTAGTTCCGCAGCAACGGTGACACCACAGTACTCCCCTCTAGGATTAAACCCCGACCTGAAAATGAACCACAGGCTTAGACCTCCAGTCAGACCTAGAGGCACTATGGTCCCCAGAACTGGGAGTTTCCCAAAAACTTGTGCGCTCATCTGCGCCAGGATCCACCACATACGCTGGCTTTACCTTGTCTAATGACACATCCTGCTTTTGGTCATTGTACAGGATTGTGATTACCTTGTCTGTCCTCGACAGCACAAGAAACGGTCCTTGATACGGCGGCACTAATGGTCTCCTGACTGCATCTATTAGGAGAAAAACATGAGAACAGCTCTTTAAATCAGTAGAAACATACACTTTCTGTGTAGAATGGTCGGTTGCCGGGATCTGCCTCTGCTTGGCCATCTGTTCTCTCAGATTTTGTACGAACTGCATTGGAGCCATGACCTCTCGATCCGATCTCTGAATCATGTCTCCTGGCAAGCGAAGGATTGTACCGTAAACCAACTCTGTTGGTGTAGCCTGTAACTCCTCTCGCACTGCCGATCTCAGTGACAGTAACGCCAATGGCAAAGCCTCACTCCAATGAACAGAATCCGCCCCATTAAAGCTGACTTAAGGGTTCTGTGAAATCGCTCTACCTACGGCCCTTGAGGGTGATATGCGGTGGTACGACATTTGTGTATCCCCAAGATTCTAGATAAGCACATTGGAACAGTCGATACTCAAAATTTGCTCTTCGATCTGTCGTGATAACTTCCGGTACTCCAAAGCGCGCAATCCAATTCCTGAGAAAAACCTCAGCAATCTTTTCCGCGGTCTGCTCTTACATCGGAACTACTTCCGGCCAGCGTGTATACCTGTCGATGCATGTCAAGAAATATCTGTTCCCTTTAGACGGCAAAAGCGGTCCTACTATGTCCAAATGAAGATTATGCATTTTATCAGACACTATCATCCTCCATATAGCTGGAATGAAAAGTCTAGGCACATTTTTAAACATATCACCACACATGGAACTATTACAAGCAGGGAAAGACATAAGACGCAAATCAAGACCTGTATGCGTTTCTAACACCTGTTCCTGTAACTGAACTACAGCAATACTCTCAAAATCAATCGAAGCAGTTAAACTTATCGTATCGATTCTAGACAAAGCATCAGCGATCACGTTTTCGTCCCCCGGAATATACCTAATATCGGTTGTATAATGACTGACCAATTCCAATATCAAATCTGTCGAGTAGAAGCATCAACCATTAACACCTTCGGTACCTCCGGAGCAGGAAATATAAGAAAAGTTGCATCGGAAATTGCTTTTTTACAACGCTCAAATACCTCCCTAGCCTCGTCAGTCCGCATAAGTGTTTTATCATTTTACGTTTATTCCTGACAAGTTCGTTCAACAGCGATTGTTTCTCTGCTGAGCCTTTCAAAAACCGACGGCAAAAATTTAACACCTTCAAAATAGTTCTTAGCTCACGATTAGACCCTTTAAATTCCTTTGTTAATGCTATTAATTTCTCTGGATTGAACCTCCTAGGTCTAGAAAAAGTCGGCAGACCAGTAGTATCAATACAATGCGTAACTAAACAACTCTCACTGTTTATACGTTTTTGAGGATTGGAGCCAAACACCTGTGGCAAATCAGAAATTATTGAATCGTACCGATACTTCCCCTAGTCAACTATAAGCTTCCATACGATCCAAATGTGAACGAACCGCGAGTAAATAACTTTATTTGAGTATCACAAATAATCCGGTTCTTTAAATCGACCAAAAACCCGAACCTTCCTAGGAAATCCGCGCCCCAAAATGAGCAGAGAAATATCAGCTATTGTTAAATTCCAATTAAATTCCATCCAAAGTCCGAACGCCCCTCCACCTTAAGGCGGACTTCGACTTTTTTCCACCCATGTTAAAGTATAGGGCATTCTTACGCACACAACTGTGAAATAACCAGTGCTCAGATCTTTATGAAATTTGTCGCGATACATAGAAGGGAATATCTAGTTTGCTCAGTGGAACGCATTTTTGCAAAATATTAATAAATTAAAAAGATATAAATAAAAAACTCAAACAAACTAATTAATTTTTGGTTTTGCAATTCTGCAATAGGTGGCGCTGTAGAGCCGTCGAATGACTCTGAGGGTATATTATTAACCGTTTTCTTATTTCTTACGCTGAATATTTTAAATTTGGCTTCCACTGAGCAAACTAGAACTATAGCTTTACAATTTAAACATAAATTTATTACATATTATTTAGTAATAAGCTCACAATTGTGTGCGTCGCATTTACAATGACAGGTGATTTTTGCAGCCAATGCTTGGCAAAATTGGCGCAAAGCTAGTGCACAGTAAACCTAAAGTCAATCAAGTCAATATCCAAAACAAGTTTATTGTCGGAGCGTGATTATTTTACGTTACATAAAAATAAACAATTTTCACTTTACTATATAAATTGCGCAACCTTTTTATCGCCGTCATCTTTTGCCTTATGGAAGAAAAAGTTAAAAAACACTTCAAAAATTTATAAAGGTAAATATTATATTTAGTACATTTTGGTTCAAAACGCCAATATTGCTGCAATCTAGTCTGGAATTTAAAGATTAAAAATTATAAATCTTGTAACTACAGTTAATCATTTCAAATATATTTTCTGTTTTATAAAAGTGAAGTTTAATGTCAGATCTAGGACTGGTCTTTTTGTATTTAACTGAAGTTCATATTTAAAATATATATCTAAAGCGGTAATATTAAAATATGCTACTTCACTGAGAAAAATTCGTACTGATACCTCTGTAACAATTAGCTGATATAGCCCTATGAGAATTTGTTGTAAATGAATACAAAAAATATAAAAAGTTTTCTCTTTTTCTTTAAAATCTTTGATGAATCACTTTTTATGCAGCATTTTGCTTTTTGGCTGTTTAAGACAAAAATTCTAACGAGATTCTAACTCATGATACAATTGAGCTGTATTTGCTTTGGATTGTAAAGACATTGCATATTTAATCACCAGTCCAAGCAATTCCCTGACATTGAACTCTATGAGTAGCTCTTCTCTTCCAAATCTAATTGTAATGCTTTCAACAGCTTTTAAATAATTTTCTGCAGTAGGAGGAAAGCGGCCTACTATTTCTCTTGCTCTAGTACCAACGATCATAGACTGGATTAAATATTAAAATTTATCTTTTTCTTCCATCAATTTATCTTCATGGATTCTCTTGAATAGACTCCAAAATACTAGCCACTCTTATTTCACCACCGAATTTCAAAAATTCAATTTTAGGAAGCTTCAATTTCGTTTTCTCTTGAACATGGGTGAAAACCGCACTTTGGTTGCGTTGATCTCGTAAAAAAAAAAAATAATCCGAGACTATTGCCATAGCACAATTACAAAAATATGCTATTGCCATTGCGAGAACTAAATATAAATAAATTCACAATAAAAACAGTTTTAAATATGAAATGAATAACGAAATTTATACAGCTTGAATGACAGCGTTTGCAACTGAGTAGGGAAAACAAAAGGTTCTTGATTGACGTGTGACGTATAACGTTGGCCTCGCCCATATTCGACTGATAGATACATTTTCAATATAGACGAGTAGCATGTGACGTAACAATCGTTTTTCGCGTCGTTTGCTCTTTCAATATGAAGTACTGCGGCTATGTTTTCAACATGGTGTTTGTTCTGTGCTATTTTCGGTTGTTTTCATCGTACTGAACGGGATAAGCAATTTTCATTTTATAAAATCCCGTCTGTAAAGTCACTTGGTCATCAGAACTCAAAGCTTTGCAAAAAAGAAAAAAAAGTCCCAGAAGATATTTGTGTATTCGGAGATTAAACTAGAAAGAATTCACCAACACGTGACTTTAGTATCAGTCAATACAAAACTTTTGAAAAGAATGAAAATGTAACTTATAACACTAAGGAGTGACTATACTCACAACACGTCTAAACACGTTTAAAATCCCGTCTGTAAAGTCACTTGGTCATCAGAACTCAAAGCTTTGCAAAAAAGAAAAAAAAGTCCCAGAAGATATTTGTGTATTCGGAGATTAAACTAGAAAGAATTCACCAACACGTGACTTTAGTATCAGTCAATACAAAACTTTTGAAAAGAATGAAAATGTAACTTATAACACTAAGGAGTGACTATACTCACAACACGGCCCCTCCCCCTTAATGGAGATTTGTGGCTTCATCACTGATTTTATTATTTACTTCACAACTGAACATTTAATCTAATTATTGAACTGAATCAATGTTTAGATTCATCATTATGTAATTCGTGTTTCTTATTTTTTTAACTCCTAGTGAAAATGTTAGATTAAACCCCCTGGCTACAGTATGGCCTTGCATCTAGATGAATAAATTATTCACTTGTTAAATAGCTATGGCTTCCCAGTGAGTTTTATATGCTTTCCTTTATGCAAAACGATAAAATATGTTCAACGTCCCAAATGGCGCTATCCCTATGCCCCTATCCAAGTACCAAATAGTAATATCCTTATGCCCTACTTTAGAAAAAAGTTCCGGTCTTTTTCGTAGGGTTGTAATAATAATCGCGATTCACCGCAGATAAATTCACTACAATGAAGCAGGGCCCCTCACAAAGGGGGGGGGGGTCAGTTGGTACTACAGTACTGGGGCCCACTGACTATTAGGAGCCCGTGAATATTGCTGAGGATAAAATATTTATACATTTGTTTATGAATATATAATTTTTTTCTAAATTAATTGATGGTTTTGAAATTACGTATTATGTGTAATTATAAAATTACAAATATAAATTATATGTAAAGCCTAAACACAACCTGTAAGTTTGAATGAAAGAGAAGTATAAAACATTTTGTAAACATCTGTTTGGATTCTGTGTTTCATTTCTGAAATAGTCAAAAAAGCCTCAAAGAAGGGCCCCTTAGTTCAATACAAGCCGCCTGGGTACAGATAGCTCCAGTGTCATTGTGTTCAGAGGCAATAAAAACCGATCAGGGAGAAATTTTCTAGAATTACACCTAAATAGATACGTTTATGACCCGAGTGGGTTGCTCTTGCTCATTCATGTTTACAGCTCATATCAATCACAACCAGCTAACTACTGAGACCACAGTGACTGAGACAACCCGTCTACAAATTTCTTTTGTGAAATTATCAGTTTGGAAAGAGGGCGATCCTGCTTTTCGAGGTCGTAAACCAATTAACGCGACGGAGTATCCATCGTGTTGGACTGAATGCAAGGATGTAGAAAAAAATATTCTTGGTTCTCCCTCCTGGCATGAACTTGCTTCCCACGTTGATTTCAAAGATAGCCGATATTAGAAAGCACAAAAAGCAGGTTTATTTTAATTTCTCATGCAATTATATGGTAATCTCATATGTGTTATCAGTGCTAGTTGCTAGTGCATCTCTCAACATGTGACTAAATGTTATAAAAATATTATTCGCTGAAACAAATCCCAATGCTACCATCTAAGATTTAAGGTATGTTCAAAATAATTTTCTTATAGTTTTCAAATATTATTTTCAGATATATTAATCTTAAAAAAAAAGTTAATTTTAGAATTAATTAACTTTATAAAATTTTTTACTGTTTTGTAAATTCAATCCCCTAAAATAACTATAATTAAATATGTACAATACTTGAGAGAAAATATTGCATTATGAAAGGATGCTTTTGTGTTTATAATGCTTTTTTAAACGTTCACTTTATATTGTATGATTTTATGTTGAACTTGGTAATTACTAGAAATTGTGCTCGTTGAAAGAGAAAATTCACAGTCTTTATTATATATTTATTACTTTTCGCCGAGGAATATTCAGGGAATTCAGCATCAAATTCTGGATTCAAAAATAATTTTTATTTCCTATTTTTTCCCACTTCCGGTTAAAAAATTTCCCTTGCGTCATCTATTTCTTGGAATTGGCTAAGGATATAGCTTAGACGATGATTTATGCAGTATCGAATTTCGAAGGAGATCGAGGAATTGACTAAGAATTTCAACTTCTAGTTGTGGAGGAGTCCCTTCAATTTATATTTTCCTTGCAACATCTATTTTTTTGAAGATGAGCTTAGATGATGACTGATATAGATTCAGCATCGTATTCCAGAGGAAGTAGGGGCTGCCCCCTCTGGAATTTAGTTTTCTAAGGATTTCTACTTGCGGTTTTTTATCTTATGGTTCAGAACATTTCCTTGAAACGTACATTTTGATTGATTATAGAGTTTAGATGATGACTGGTAGGAATTTAGCATGGAATTTCAGTAAGGGTAGGGGGCTAAAGATTTACTAAGGATTTTTACTTCCAGTTCTTTTCCCAATTCTGGATAAAAAAAATTCATTTTCCTTCAAACATTTATTTCTCAAAATCGGCTATAGATAGAGATAAATGATGACTGATATGGATTCAATATAAAATTGTTTAGGGGTTAGACGAATTCATTAAGGATTTCCACTTCTGGTTCTACAGATGTCACTTCCGATTAAAAATATTACAATTTTCTTTACAATACCTATTTCTCAGGATTGGCTGTAGGAATAGTTTAGATAATAACTGATATGGATTCAGCAACGAATTTTGCAGGGAGTGGGGTTCACAAATGATTTACACTTCTGGTTCTGAGATGTCACTTCCGATTTTTACAAAAATTCGTAAGACTATGCGAAATACAGAGGGTGTTCACACACTTTTATAACGATTTTGACTTTCTCCACGAATTGAATTTAAATAAAAAAATAATAAAAACCTGACTGGCATCAAGTCGGAATAGGGTTTAGTTATCGTCTGCATCATTAAAAATATTCTTTGCTTTAAAACGTCGCTAGAAAATAAAGAATGGATCAAAGGCTATATTTTTGCTCTTTCCGAAGAGAAATACTCTTATTAGATTATAATACTCTTATTCGATTATTAAAAAAAGATGTGAAAAACATGGATTTAATATTTCTACACGTAAATTTAGGGACATAATTAATAAAAAAGGAAAGGAACGTCAAAGTTTACATTTGACTGGGAAAAAGGTAAAAAATGCATGCAAAACAAAGCTTGGTTCAGAGAAAACAAGAAAAGTTTTGCTAAAGGTTTTATGGTTATTGCTGGATTCTCTTATAACTGAAAACTTAAAATAAGGAAATTAGAAAAAAATGCCAAAATTAACTCGGATTACTATCAGAAATATGTTTCAACACCTGTTTTCAAAAAGACATTCCATCACTTTACCCAAACAATCTTCACTCTGTTAAGTTCCATCAGGATAAGGCTACCAGCCATACTTCTAAATCTACTGCTATATTTTTTGAAAAAATGAGAAATGAAACCAGAATTGAAGCTATCCAATTTAAATGCATCCCACCTAAGTCCCCCGACCTATGTCCTATGGATCGCTGTGCATTTGGACTTTTAGAACAAGCTCTTTATAAGCGGCATCCCAAAACATTGGACTCTGGAAGATTGTGGCGGAGGAGTGGAACAAAATCAACCTTGATATTTTAAGAAAAGGTCTTTTATCTTGAAAATCAAGATATAATATGATAGTTCAACAACAGGGCTATCAGATTGAACATATTAGAAAATAAAATTCTTATCTTTATTTATATATATATTTTTTCAAAATCGTTACAAAAATGTGTGAACACCCTCTGTAAGTGTGCAACTGAGTATAAAGATATTTCGTACTTGCTATCATATGAACGATCTTTCATAAACTGTGTTATATTTCGTACTTGATATATTTTATTAGACTGTATAAACTGTGTTATTTTTGTGTGTTATATTTCGCGTACTTGATGTATTATTAAAAAATGGTACCCCGCCTTGTTTTTACCTAGGGCCCACAGCTCGACTTAGTACCTGGGCCCAAAATTGAATGTGGGGGGCCTGCAATGAAGTACATGATTAGATAATAAAACCGTCCAGCACTAAAAATAAAAAATAATTAATTGAATAATATTTTCTAGACTAATACGGTATAATCCAGTCTACACGCTATAATAATCTCTTTATATTTTATAGATTCGAATCACCGCATAGCATGTTTGGAATCCAGTTGCAGAGGAAGCTGAATTTGCGTCGGCCGTTGCTACAGTGATGTGACGTCAATGCGATCCCTCTATATGCGTCAAATTGACAAGACACCGGTAAAGGATGGTAAATATTTCGTATACAATAGTTCGGGTAAATAATGATGATATGTGCTTTGCTCTCTTTTAAGCAGGATCTAAACAACAAAACTTTTTGGGAAAACATTTAAATTTGTGTACACGATTTCAAAAACTGCTACAAAATTGTAACTTGATACGGATTTATTTTCATTTATTGTTCATTAATGACTTAATTGAAAATGTTAATCAATGGTGTGGATGATGTGCTACATTTCGGTGGATTGTTATCAATCGCAATTCGTTGGGCAGTATCTCGGTTTCCGTATTCCGGTAAAAAATATGCATTTGATTTTACTAAAACCTTTCTGGTTATATATACAGCTGCCATTTTTTTATTCATATTTATTGATTCTATTATTATTTATTATGTTTGACACTACGTTAACTGTATTCTTGCCTCAAGTTCCTTAAATTACCTATTCTCGAATGTTGTATATTTGGATCCAGTATGACAGACTTGGAGCCTAGTTATTTTGAACTTTCACTGGTCTTTAAACATCTATTGCATACATGAATTTAGAAGAGAAAATGAATCACAATGTTGGTAATATGTGACAGCAATAGCAGACGATTCTAGAGTACTCTTGAGTGTTTTAACCTCCATTGAAAAAATATGGATTTATTAGTATTAAAATCTTCACTTTATTATCTTTCTATTTAAGCTTATTTTGGAAAGTGAAAGGTGATACAATAAGATGGTGTTTACATTTCAGAAGATACGACTTTATGCAACTTCAAAATTAACACCAAGTATCCCAATGTAATATTAATATGTGTATCACAAATCAGTTATAATATGCAGTCGCGATTTTTTTTTTTGGATGATATTATTCATTTATATTCGCATAGGTCCCACAGACTGTCTGAACAACATACTAAAATTTCATTATGATAAAGTCATTTTTACGGCAGTTATCGTGCTAACGGACAGAATGAACGAAGTCATAAACACTTTTCAACTATGTTGTAAAGTGTTAAAAATGGTTATATGATTATCAGCATTTTATGAGAAAAATTCTTTCTTATGCAGTTATGACTTATATAATGCAATGATTTTTTTTTCTTACATAATGCAATGAATGTGCATCTTTCACAGTGAAAAAACAATGTATAAGATTCACTGCCCTATATGTTCCGGTGTAATTTTTACCACAATTTTGCATGGTAAATCCCGAGTAACGCCGCGTAATCGCTGTTAGTATATAATATAAAGAAGCATAAAATTCACAATCATGTGCAAATTCCTATAGTATTCTAAATGACATTGTTATTCAAAATATTCTATTAAATTTAATTCTAAAAAATGTAAGAATCTTTGGGCTCGATATACTAAATTATCTGCACAGACAGATCGGAAGAATAAAGCATCCTGGTTCAGTTTGTAAACAAATTTAGGAAAAATATTAATTCTCACAAAACAACAGAGATTATCTAGAAAATCATAATTATGCAAAATGTTGAATTTTCATCAATCATGTGCAAATTCCTATAGTATTCTAAATGACTTTGTTATTCAAAATATTCTATTAAATTTAGTTCTTCTAAATTCTATTAAATTCAATTCTTCTAAAAAAATGTAAGAATCTTTGGGCTTAATATACAATATTATCTTCACAGGCAGATCTGAAGAATAAAGCATCCTAGTTCAGTTCGTAAGCAAATTAAAAAAAAAAATATTAATTCTCACAAAACGACAGAGATTATCTAGAAAATCATAATTATGCAAAATATTGAATTTTCATCAATCATGTGCAAATTTCTATAGTATTCTAAATGACTTTGTTATTCAAAATATTCTATTAAATTTAATTCTTCTAAATTCCATTAAATTTAATTCTTCAAAATGTAAGAATCTTTGGACTCGATATACAAAATTATCTTCACAGGCAGATCTGAAGAATAAAGCATCCTGGTTCGTTTGTAAACAAATTTAGAAAAAATATTAATTCTCACGAAACGACAGAGATTATCTGGAACAGTCTCCTAGGAGTTATCTAGGAGTCTCCAAACTTTTTAGTTTAAGGGCCACATTGTCTCTTCCACTAAGTCCCAAGGGCCAAGACCTAGTTAGCTCATCATACCAACATACTGTAGTTTTGAATTACGTGCAAATTTTCGATCGGGACTAGCCGGCTAGTAAGATATCTATGGTGCGGGGGGGGGGGGGGGGGGGGGGACTAGTAGTGACATCTTGCAGAGTCGAAAACCCAGACCACTCGACTCGCCCTAAGGCATGAGCAGCAATTTGAGTGACTGGATCTTGCGGAGAGTAGAGAAGTTAAGTGCAGGACGTGGCAAAGCTACATTAGTACAGCGCCATCTTGTGGGGAGTGGCAGAATTACGTATAAACGTCAATTATGCTTGGTTAGTCGAGAGTTGGACAGTTCCAAAGTTTGAATTTGGAGCGACAAGTGGGATCTGAAAAGCGAAATATAGATTTGTGTGGGTACAGCTTTGATATAAAGAATTTGGTTTTCTCAGCTTTTTTCGCGAGCAATAAGTCACCAAATGTGGCGCGAAAATAAATTGCATTTGGCATGAAATGTCTTTTTCTGGCAACCCCTTTTAGCTTTCTGATATCGTCGGCTATGTCCATTTTATTTTGTTTTGTTGTTGCTGTGTGTGTAAAAACGTGTCTGTGTGTGTTAAAAACGTGAATATCATACAGGAATTAAAGATAGCACACGTTAATAGATAAAATAATGTAGAAGCAGAAAATTGACATAGAAATAATGAGAGTTCTTTGATGACCGCAATATGGAAACAATTATTTGTGCAATTTGGATATTTACGTGTGTTTTTCTTTGAAAAGTTTTGCAGGTACTGCAAAGTAAGTTTTTAGTACTGCAAAGATATTTGTGTGTATTGAAGTTTAAGCTGAATAAAGTGACAATGAATCGTGGTGGAAGGCCGACAGATTTGATTTGGCAACATTATTATAAAGTGGACAGGGATGGGAAACAATGTGCAAACTGTAAAAATTGTAGAAGTATTCGAGCAAACCCTGTAGAAAGGATGAAAATTCATTTATCACAGTGCTTGCAAAAGAGAACTTTAGATGGAGAAGTGCAGTCTGTGTCTGAAGTGGAATCCAGACAGGCCGAAAAAAAGCATAAAATGGATTTGTATGTTATCAAAACAAATACAGTTACTGCTGAAAGATAGATGTATCCAAGTTGATAGATTGGTGGCCAAGTTTTTCTATGCAAACAATATTCTATTCAGCATTGTTGAACATTTGACTTTTAAAGATCCTGTCAATGCACTAGGACCAGGATATTGCATCCCTAACAGAAAGGGCATTAGTTGGACCTTTATTTGATACAGTTGTAATAGAAGTTGAAGAAATAGCGAAGGTAAAACTTACTGGGAAGAATGTGACCCTAATTGAAGACGGATGGAGCAGCCTACACAATGATCCTGTGATAGCGACATGCATTCATGCTGAAGACAAGGTCTACTTTCTTGATGCTGTAGATAGTGGCAGCAACAAAAAGGATGCTGAGTACCATAAGTATGTTATTCAGAATGCAATTGCAAAAGCCAAGGAAAAGTTTGGATGCCAAGTAAAAGCAGTTGTAACTGACAATGCTAAAGTTATGGAGAAAGCCATAGAACTGCTTCATAAAAACGACAGAAATTTAGAAGTTTATGGATGTTCGGCACATTGGCTTAATTTGCTGGGTGAAGCTCTTACACCTGACGCTATTATCAAACAAGTGATAAAAGTCCAAAAATACTTTAGAAACGATCATCTACCTGGAGGATGGCTTAAAGCGTATGAAGGAGCACTTCAGCCTCAACTTCCAGGAAATACAAGATGGAATAGCCAGCTTACATGCATAAATACCTTTATTCACAATAGACCATATTTTCAAAAGATAGCAGATGAGCACGAGGAAGAAAATGATAGAGCCATTCTTTGTCTTATTAACATCTATAATTTATATAAGCAAAGACTTGATACTACAGTTAAAACCAATTACTGATGGATTAGGCATACTCCAAAGAGATACAGCAACACTGGCTGATGCATGCCACATTTGGCTAAGTCTTATAAAAGAAGATTCCCTGCAGCCACATATTAAAATTGTTCAGAAAAGACTACAACAGGCATTAATGCCAATCCATTTCCTCGCTTACATCATGCATCCGAAATATATGGGTAAAGACTTAACAGATAGCCAAATGGAAACTGCTCGTTTTTATACTACAGAAAAAATTGAAGACTGTTTACCACTTCTGATTGCACTTGAATCCCAAGAAAGCCCATTCCCAACATCTTACTTCAGTACAAATGAAAAACTCACCAATCCGATAACGTGGTGGAAAGGTATTGCGAAGTGGGAAAGTTTTCAGGATGAAAACAGTGCAGCTTTTAAATTAACTGAACTAGCAATAATACTGATATCCCAACCTGCTAGTTCAGCTTCTATAGAAAGAATATTTTCAAATTTTGGAAGCATCCATTCTAAACTGCGAAATCGTTTAGGACTAGAGAAAAGTTCTAAACTCGTTATGTGTTATCGAATGCTACGTGGGTGTAATGAACCCGAATATTAAAAACAAATTATGCTATCTCTAAAATGTTAAAATAATAAAACTTCAGAAAAGTTATAAATATTGTTTTTAATTTAAAACAAAATCAGAATGTCTTGATATTTAAATTCAAATAATTGAAAAATTATTTTAATTATTGCTAGCATTTCAATATTTTAAAGGTATTTATGTAGTTGTATTGTTGTAAGGATAATGTTTTAAAATTACTTACATTTTTTTTTATAATATTGTTCAAATTTATATGGGTGATCAGTCTTATAATGATTGACATGGTGGTTTTATTGTTTTTAAATCAAATTCCCCTTTGTTTGCAGCTTTTGGGTTTTTGACGGTTTTATCCGGTTAAAACACAGATTAAACCAATGTCACATCATAAACCAGTTTTTAACGATAAAAACCCAACCCTGCTCTTAATAGTATTAATTGGCATTATTTTGATTTGAAGTTATGTCCCTTTTATGTGGATTTGTATAAATATAGAAAAGAAACAAAAGATAGATAGTGAGTGCAGAACATTTAAAGAGCAAGGGGATATCAATATTTCGTGATTGAATAAAGTAATAAGGCAATGTGTATAATTTGAAATTAAACAATACCAGTCCTCAAAGAATACAATATAAAATGTCATTATGAGACTAAACATTCTCAGAATTACCCCAAATTTACAGGAAGCCTACGGTTAGCAAAATATGAATCTTTGAAATGCGGGTTGAAATCTCAGCAATTGTTGTTTAAGAAAGTAAATGCTGAACAAGAAGCAGTAACTTGTGCTAGTTTCCGCATGGCTCATTCAATAGCAAAACATGGGAAACCATTTACTGATGAATTAATTAAGGATTGCAGCAGCAGAAGAAATGTGTCCAGAAAATGCTAATTTATTTAAAAACATCAGTTTGTCAAACACTGGCTCGAAGAGTAGATGATATTGCAGAAAATATATTAACTCAATTGTCTGACAAAAATCAACACTTTGAGTGGTTCTTTTTGACCCTGGATGAGTCAACAGATGCTTTAGATACTGCTCAGGTGTTACTTTTTATTCGAAGGATAGATAAAAATTATTAAGTGTATGAAGATTTTCTTGACATTCATAGCATTCACGGCATGACCACTGGAGAAGATATTTTTGAAGGAGTTGAAAATGCTGTTCAGAAAAACAATCTTCAGTGGAAAAACTTGGAAGTGTATCACTACTGATGGTGGCAAAAGCATGTGTGGAAAAAATAAAGGTGTTGTTGCTCTCATATCAAAGGCCGTAGAAAATGACGGTGGTTCAAAACCATTAATCATACATTGCATCTTTCATCAACAGTATGCGGAAAATGCTTGGATATGTCAGAAGAAGTTTTAAAGCCAGTCATGTCAGCTGTTAATTATATCAGATCACATACTCTCAATCATCGTCAATTCTGCGAGTTTATTGAAGAGATTGGAGAAAATTACCATATTATATACTGCAGTACGCTGGCAGTATATATATACTGCAGTTGATTTAAAAAATAGCTTCAACTGTGCACATGTGCCCCATTGGAGGGGCATTTGTGAACATACATGGAGCGTAACGATAAAAATAATCAAAATTTTCTGATTTTTAAAAGAGTCTTTAATGTAGTGAATTTATAGATACATGAACTAACATTTATTACAAAAATATTTTTGAGAACTGAAGCTAAAATAACATAATTGCGCTTTTTAGCAGAATGTGCTTATAATAATAGAATGTGCAGAATAAACTTGATCATGTGAAAGAAAATGTAGTTTAAATTTTTTATAGAAAATGAAAAGATATAAGTGTGAAGAATGACTAAGCGTTTTAAAAAGTGAGGTGACAAATGTATTGCTTTTAAACATAAAAAAGTTGATCAGTAAAAACTGCCTATTCTGATACCGTTCATATGTGGGAAGAAGCGGAAAAATCATTTTGGTTTGAGCAATATTTGAAAAAGAAAAATATAATGAAAAAATTTATAGCAACACAATTCCAAATTTAAACGATTTTAATGTACTGAAAAATAACATATTAGAGCAAGAGCCACTAGAAAATCATAGACTAAGGACTCAATATATATCGCAGAAGAAAATGACATTCCAAATTTAGATTTTCTAGTTACCCAGTTCTTGAATTATTCCTCAAAAATGAATATATTCCTATTGCTGACAGGGCCACCCTGAGTGGGCCCAGACCCCGAGAAAACAGTAATTCCAGGCCTCATGACAGAAAAACTGCATGTAGATAGAAAATGTTCTACATAAATTCAGACCCGCGTCGCTCAAGCATTACGGGCTCCGGGAATTTTTCCAGGCTTCCCCCTCTTTACAGGCCCAAGACGGACTATTCTTAAATTGTTTAAAATTTAAAGAATTAAAGTATACAACAAAAGGCCAATGTATTCTGAATTTGAAATTTCTAGCTGTTCCGGTTTTCAAATTATTCCCCAAAAAATCGTACATTCCTATTGCGGGCCCATGTCAGTTTTCGGGTTAGCCCGATAAGGTTCAAAATCCAAAGAATTAAAATGTACTATAAAAAGCAATGATTTTGATGTTACTGTGGTTAATGGAACCTGATTAGTTAAAGCATTAATAATATAAACCACACTGACAAACACCCAATCAAGTTATATAAAAGGAACTTACCATGAAGCAAGAAATACAGTTCCCTTTTATAAATATTATAAATATGAAGCATTTAAAATGGCATCAGATATTTTTCAACAGGCATTTAAACCAAATTTTGATATAGTATAGTCAAATAAATTATTAAAACCTGTTAAACAAAATAATTTAGTTGATTTAAATTAGCAACTACTGTATTATTAATATTAAAATATATATATGATATACTTAAACACAAACAACATGAAACTTAATTTCATGAAACTTTGTTTACTTTGTAAGTAAACATAGCAGAAATATGTTTAGCTTTTATTTTTACAAATTATAGCGAATTATTGCGAGCTATTTGGCGAATAATTCGGTCGCCAAAACGAACTGTTTGAATAATTTTGCATGTATGCAAATCATTTAAACTAATTTGATTAAAAATCAGTTTCTTTTCTAATAAATAGCAAAAAAATGCAAATAGTACATCAAAATATAAGAATTTATCAAAAAATAGCAATATTATATAACTTGCGTTAATGCAAATCACAAATTTAGATCAGCCAGGCTGTTCAATAGTGAACTTAATACCAAAAAACTACACAATAACAATAAATTAATGAATAGTTATACATAACAACGAAATGTTATAGATCCTCCTTTTACTTGTATTTCTGTATAGTTGTAACAGCAGCATGACGAAACCATTTTAACCTTTTTTAAATAGTTAACTTGACAAGTGTCCATTGAAATAACACTGAAATGACAGGAGGAGAAAGAAGTGCTTGCCGGTAATCACGTGGTTTAATGATGGAGCACCAAATCAAGGATTATAGTAACTCTACTTCGTATCTCTTCTCTAAACGTCATTGTAGTAGAAATATTGTAAGCATTTAAACTCTAAAATATTGTAATTGCCTTGACCCAGTATATAGATGCACAGGGGGAAAAAAAAAACTGTTTTAGGACGGATGTGACACTAAATATAATTTAAAAAGAACTTTAAAAATCACGATTTTGACATAAGATGGATGCCATATTTTATTTTGAAGTGCATCACGTGATCCTTTCATATAATATGTGTGCAATTATTATTTTAATTTTTATTTAAAAAATTACCGAACATGTTTTGATAAAAAAATTTTTATATATTTTATGGGATAATTTGGATATTTCCTAAAATTTTCGAAGCAATTTGTGAATTTTAAAGTTACTTCAAAAAAACTTTGGAAAATTATTTCCTATAGGGTTCAATGTATTTCATTTTTTTAACCTGCGTTCAATCCAAGACTAATTGGGTAATATGCATTTACATTCCCATATGCCCCACAGACTGTCTCAACAACATACTAAAATTTCATTTTGATAAAGTTATTTTTACGGCAGTTATCGTGCGAACAGACAGATAGAATGGACAAAGTCATAAACACTTTTCAACTATGTTGTAAAATGTTAATAAAAATTAACAAGCACATTTGATTTAATTGCGTTGTTGAGCAACATGATATAAGAAAGAATCCTCCTCATAAAATGCTGATAATTAAATAACCATTTTGATTTTTTAATACTTTTCATTGTTGAGTAAGAGCCTGTGATAAATAAACCATGGTGATAGAGTTTTCATTTAAATTTATATTTCAAACCTGTGTTTTTCAAAAGTAACTGATTAGCACAATAAATTCCCACCAAACTCAGTGATAGAGTTTTAATTCACTTTCACGTTTTAAACCAGCGATATAGCCTTTTTCATTTGGAGGAACTAGGGAGTTGGGAAGGAGAACTCCTATGAAAAGTTTCATTTTTCAATAATATCTCAACAACCCCTGGTCTTTGAAACTCAAAACATGGACTAAATTTTAAGTAGGGCTATTTCAAGGCTACCCACAAAATTTCATTAAATTCTGTTTAGCTATTCTCCTGTGATGATGAAACAAATGAAAGTTTTGTTTTTCATTATTATCTTGACAACCCCTGGTCTTAGAAACTCAAAACATATACTAAATTTTAAGTGGGTCTATTTTAAGTAACCACAGAATTTCATCAAATTCGTTTCAGCTGTTCTCCCGTGATAATGAGACAAACATACAGATAAACAGATTTTCAATTTTATTTATATAGATTGTATATCTTGGGATATATCTGACATACACTTACTGTAGGTTGCAGTTTATATTGATGAATGGGTTCTTATTGTTTTGGTAAAAATGTAGCTTTGAGTCTATGGTCTACATTTATAGCTACATTGCACATAGCAGCTGCATGTTATTTGTTTAATTTGATTTCATATTTTGTATTTGAATTTGTTTAATTTCATTTTTAATGTATGTAATATCTGCCTGTATTATTGTTCTGATCTACCGTTGCCTTAAACTTATTTTGTGTATTTAATATTGTTTAGGTGCTGGAAAACCACCCATATATGGAGATTATGAAGCTCAAAGACACTGGATGGAAATTACTGTCAACTTACCTGCTCATAAATGGTTAGTAAGAAATGGCCAGTTTTTCACTGTGTTCATCATTCATACATGCAAACAGTGAAAGATCAATTATCAGATTGCTCTGTAGTTTGAATCTTTATGGCTAATTTTGCATAATAAAATATCTCTGTGTGTGCAGTCTGTAGTGGGAAATCTAATTGTCGTATGGCAATGAAATTTGGAATGCAAATACTTTAGGACCTGGGAAAGTCCCTCAACATTATTTTTTTTCTAAACTCGAATTAGTTGTTTAGTTATTTTATGCTTTAGTATAATATTCACACAATTTTCTTTATCAACCAAAAATATTATCTCAGAGTTTCTATCTTAACACCATCGGAAAGATCAAAAAATTCTCTTTCAAATGTTATGAATTCTTAAAATTACAAAATTTATTTCTTAACTGGAAAATGTAACTGGTGTTGTCCGGGATGAAAAATATGTGGTCGTAATGCAGCAGTGTGTTTACTAATTCAACAGTTTTTATTTTGTTATGAGGGGGCATATTGTTGAAATATTCATTGGTTTTTGCAAATATTCTCTGAGATCCAGTGTAGTTTTTTTTTTTCAGATGTAAATAATACATCTTAAATCCTATATAAAGCCCTATTTATTTAGCCTATTAGAAACTTGATAATTACAATTTTCATGATGTCTTAGTTTGGGGATTTATTTGTTAGCACAAGTGCTAGCCTCTTACCCAAACTCCACCATGGCTGGACAAATTTTTTCTCTATGTAGGAGTAGGTCAAAAAGCTAGGATGCAGCTTTTCACTGGCATTATTGTGTATTTTGACGAAATTTGTTAGAAAACGCTTGTGAAATTGACAGTAACCAGGCATGAGATTATTCCACGAATTTCCACTTTTGTGTCAGGTTTTTTTTCTCCCAGAGTATGTCCACTACTCTTTTTTGTCCGAGAAATTTTCTTCTTTCCTCAGGCGAAAATATTTTCCTTTCAAATTCCAAAACTTCTCTTTCTACTGGTCTAAGTAGGGTGTCTACAGGTCATGAAAGTCCAGAATGTCATAATTTTGAGATTTAAGTTTTTCAGATCTTGCATTTGGAAATCTGTTTTCTTATTAAATTGGCATTCGTATGCGGCGATTTCTTCCATGTTACTAGAAGGATGACGAGTTATTATCTTTCTCTTATTGTGGCAATCTGTTAGCATCAACTAACATTATATAATTATTACATGTTATATATAAAAAAAAGTTTGTAAACATATTATTAATGAAATGCAGGGCTATTTTGTAGCAGTATCATGAAAAATAGCATGTGTATGCAATCCTTGGTATATATCTTTTTTGAAAATATTTTCTACCTATGTAATCTATTTGCATCTACTAAACATTTTAAAATTATTTTGTATACAAAAATGTTATTTTTCAAACATATTATTAATGAAACACATAATTCAAACATATTATTAATGATTTTGCAGTAGTATCATAAAAAACCACATATGCATGCGATCCTCTCTATATGAGTGACAGTACTTAAGTTAGTTATTATAATGTGGCGATATCAAAACTAACAGCTTTTAGTGTTGAAGAGTTATTAAAATTTTAACATTCATGTGGACATTGGTTGAATGAAAAATGCTATAAAATTATTTTTGAAGTTAATAAGGTAGTGACAAAACATGGATTTATATCGAAGGGATTTTTGAGCTATGATTTATTATGACTTTCGACAAGGTTTAATACAGAGGCATGGGACATCTCACTGGTGAGCAAGTTCAATTAGAGCTGACAACAAGAGCTGTTCAACAAGAGCTGAGTTCAACTCCTGGCTCTGCCCAAACAGTTTCCATGTTCGCACAGAGTATGGGCACTTTAAATATGTGGATTTGTAACCTCCTTCCGAGAGGTTGGTGGTAAGAGAAGGAAGGCACTGTCTTTGTGAATGCTGCCCCCACTGGGTTCCGGTGTAAATTGGGTGGCACTTCCTAGCCAGCCATCCAAACAGATACCTTATACCTTCATGTTGGTCTGACGGTTTGGATCAAAGAGGAAGAAAGGTTGGTTGACACAGCAGCAGTCTGCCAATTGAATAAATTAGACTTTTGGTGATGAAGCACCATATAAAGCAGCAATTTATAACTAGTTTAAAGAATCCCATCTTGGACGTAGTGGTCTCGGTGATGAATTTCGTGAAGGTCGACCAAAAACTGCTGTGATGTCAGAAAACATTGATGCTGTATAACAAAAGATCACTGTAGATTGCCATGTCACATATTATGAAATTGAGACATCTTTGAACATTTCAAGGACCCGAGTTCATTTAATTTTACATGATCATTTAAGAGTCAAAAATGTAAGTGCTTGTTGGATTCTACACAATTTAACTCAAGCTTAAATGGTGCATTGAAAATCTCAAAAGAATCAACTTTGGTGCCTCAAAACATGTTTTTGACATTGTTACAGGTGACGAAACGTGGATTTATTCCTATGAACCTGAAACAAAGCAACAATCTACTGTTTGGATGTTTCAAAATGAACCAAGTTCTACAAAAGGTGTTTGTTCAAGTGTTTAAAAAAAATGATTGCTTCATTTTATGGTAAATCCAGCTATGTTGCAACTGTTGCTTTGTAGGATTGTAGAGCATTAAATGCTGATTGGTACAATAATTTGTTTGCCAGAAATAGTTGCTCAAATCAGAAAAAATAATGCGAAATGTCACATCATTCTTCATCATAACAATGCAAGCTTACTGCACTTCAAATTATCAATTATTTGAAACATGAAAAAATTGATTTAATAAGTCATTGTCCTTATTCGTCTGATTTAACTGAATATAAAGTTTCATGAAAATTCATTAATATTTATGGTAGCTATCATGTACGCAAAAATAGGCCATAGACAGACTGAGATCACATTAAAAATAGTTAAATGTATTCGGGCGGTCCTAAAACATATATTGACACCTAAATCGAAAAATTTCATGAAAACAATACTTTCTTTATTCTTGCTATATTCTTTCATATGAGAAAGTAAAAATAACTAGGAAATAAGTTTTACCCTGAGGTAAAAAAATATATTAATCCCAAATTTGACCTCATTAATCCCATCCTTACTACAAATGCAAAATGAAATCATTTACCACAGCCGTCATAAATGCCAACTTTGCTCCCACACCATTTCGAATTGACCACTGAATCAACATAAACACTTTGTGAAAACAGCATTTATACAAATGAAGAACATAAGAGAATCCCAGTCCGAATAATTATATTTGGAAATATTTGTTTTAGAGCAAAAATTCTTAAAAAGTTCAAATTTTTAATCTCTTTAGCCCAAATTGACACCAAATAAGGAATAATTGAGTAATTTTTTTTGCAAAAAAAGAAAATTGCAATTTATCGGCTGATGGGGGAGCACACCATTCATGCACTTTCTATTCATAATCTATCATCTCATAATTTCTATTCATAATCTTTCTATCTCTCTTTTTACTTTTTTTTTATTTTGATTCGATTAATGCAAAGCTGATTTCATGGGAAAAGATGCAAGTAAAATAAATAAAAAAAATAGGATAATGCTTAGCTGAATAGTGAATTCTATTTTAACTTTTATACAACAATGGTTATTCAATAAAATATGAATAACCTATGAAAAATAAAATCTCTCCCAATATCCTCCTATATATTAATTTTGGATTTTTGTTCAGTATTTCTCTGCTAATTCTCTTAAGAATAATTCTCTGAGTCAGATCCCCAATTTTATTACTAGTTTTTTGCATATGACCAAAATAAATTTTTCTTTATCTTCTGTCCTATTCTTTTTCACAGGTTATTGGCATTCATCTTTGTGCTAGTTAGATGTTCAGAATCTAATTGGAGTTTTAAATGTTTGCATTAATAGCTCTTGGGAAAAAAAGATGTGAATATGAAACCATTTTAATATGTGAAATGAGTTTTATCTTTCTTTTGTGTTGGTATTTTCCATTTAATGTGTTATTTAAATTTTTTTGTTATAATCTTTTGTATATACTTAAAATATGAAACATTTTTATTCCAGGTATGAAAATTCAACTGTGAATGATCTTCAGTATTGGGGTTTAGATTATCCCCCATTAACAGCATATCATAGTCTTCTTTGTGGCTATCTGTAAGATTCTATATTCTCCCTATAATCATTTATTTTATTTTATATGATGTATAATCAATTTATCCACATATTTAGAGAAAAGCTGTGGTATGTATAAGTTTCTAAAGTAATTTTTAACTATTTCAGGTAGAGCTGTTAAGTTAGTCTATTTTATGAAAAATTAATAAAAACCTCAAGGAAAAAAAGCTTAAAATCAATCACTATATTTAGCTAGTTTTTATCCCACGGATTAACAGGTTATTCTCAAGTTACCTTCAGATGGGAAAATATCCTCATACAGAATATAAATATTGCTTTATTTTCAGTAACTTTTAAGGTACTTTATCATGGGGGAGGTGAGTGCAAGTAAATATTGCTTCAAATATATTTTTAAGTAATAAATTGCTATTTAGATTAAGAACCATATAAATACACTATGTTGCAAAAAATGTATGCACCCATAAGAAATTGAGATATAGCTGCATAACTCGTCATGCATATATCGTTTTAGGAGATATGCACATAATTGTAATTTGGGAGCAAATAAAAGAAAAAAATGTTTTATTAAGAAATGGTGGCAACAAAATGATATTTTAGTAAGTAGTAAATCCTCCCCTAGCAGCTATACAAGCTGATATTCAGTGCGGCATACATTAAATTAATTTGCTTATGTCCCTCTGTGGAAGATTCTGCCTCATATGTGTCAACTAGTTAGCTAATTCAGTGATATTCTGAGAAGTCTGCAGTTGCCATCTCAGATGTATTCTATTGGTGATAGATCTGGGGACCTGGATGGTCATGGGAGGTTATTAAATCCTCAAAGACATTGTTAAAAAAAATCATGCAGTATGTGATCAAGCATTGTCTTCTTAGTAAAGGGAACCTCTGGGCAGCTTGACAGCATAGGCAGAACAATCGACTGCAGAATATCGTTGACGTACAAACAAGCCATCAGATTGGTTTGCAACAGACAAGAACTGTTGTCCCACTAGATGGTTACCCAGACTGCCACATGCCATGTGTTGCTGGACAACAAATGTGGGATTAAAACATTGTCCACTCCTCCTTCACACACCTATCTGGCAGTCATTAGCACTGAGGGAGAAGTGCAGGGATCTCATTCTTCCTAAAATTCTTTATTTTTTTCTGTGTTCCTTAATTTTCAAAGATGATATTCATATTCCTAAAATTTTCGAAATTTTCATTAATTTTCTAAAATAATAAGAATGTAATCAGTTGAGATCGAGAGTATATTTTGATAAGTGCTGAAAATATTTCCACACAGGTTTTTCTATTTGTTTTGTAACGAGTCTGGGCGATGAATGTTTACTTTCGGTTTCACTAGCGTGGCTGATTGTATTCTAAAAATAGATCGCCCCCATGAAGGGAGATGCCTTGTGTATTGATGCCGATGGGGAGAAGCTAGGGTTTATTTTCTTTCATGAGTGAGTTTGATTCAAAATACTTTAAACAGAGTTTGATTAACTTGTTAGACGTTGGGGGGGAGCTAGATTGTTGGACTCCGCAAATTCTTTTTTCAGGGTTCGTGCACACTCTTGAAATCAGGAAAATCGGGACTTTGAAAGTGGACTAAAATGTCAGGGAAATTGCAGAAAAAATTGATTTTTTGTTCAACATTTTGGAAAAATCAGGGAATTTGCCGACTTGCTCACAGAGATGCCGATTACTACGGATTCTCTGTAGTTTCTACGGGAAACTTCTTCATACTGCGGATTGCGGAATTTGCATAATTTCCTATGGAAAATTGTCTTCTGTGAAGGTTAATGTAAGAGGTCGAAATTCTCTCTTGGATAAAGAACACACAAGAAGATCTTTGTCTGCTGTAGTCCCAGAAAATGTGTCGGCCGTTCGAAAAATGTTAATCGAGGATAATCGCTGTAGCTACCAAATGATGCAGAAAGAACTTAACATTGAGTCTGCAGCTATATATAAAATTATTCATGAAAACTACATATGAAAAAATTAATTTGTCATTGGGTCCCCCATAGTTTAACAGAACACCAAAAAGCGGAGCATGTCAGAATCAGTAAAGAAACCCTAAAATAACTTAATGATGGTGGACATCACATTATTTTTAAAATCATAATTGATGATGTACATACAATTTTTTGACTTTCCAACACATCAAAAAAGTAAAGTATGGGTCTTTGAAGATGACTCCAAACCAACAAGGGTGAAAATACAATGAACAATGAAAAAAGTAATGTATGCCGTGTTTTTCTGAAGTACAGCTCTGGTCAAAGCCATAAAACTAGAGGGACAGAAGACAATTACAGCTAACTGGTGCACCACTAAGTGTCTTCCAGAAATTCTTCAGGAAGTGAATGTTAGGGGACTCATGCTTCACCATGATAATGCATCTTCTCATTCAGCAAGATTGACAGTCGAATTTCTTGAACAAAAAAGCATCAAAGTGATAGAACATTCAACCTATTCCCCTGATCTTGCTATTTGTGACTTTTGGCTATTTTTTTATCTAAAAAAAAAATTATGTGAGCGTCATTTTCATTCCGAAGATGAGATTGATGAGGCTATTAAAATATATTTTTCATCGATTCCTAGAAATGGATGGCTTGAAGCATTTAATCTTTGGAAAATTAGCCTACAAAAGTGCATTAATATTGGAGGGGTGTACTTTGAACACTCCTAAGAGTTGGTAAGTTTAACTTGTACCACTTAGTTGTAATTTTATGTATATGCATTTTTCTATTATGTGAGCATATATATTTCATTTCTTAACCTCACTACTGAAAGAGTTTTAACTACTGATATATTCTGATCAGCTAAAAGAATTGGAAGAAAAAATTGCCTTATTAGAAACTGAGAAAGAAAAGCTTATAGAAAAATGGATTTACCTGTCCATAGAATATACTTTAAAAAAAATTGTAATCCTCAACTTTAATATTATGATTTTGCCTCAGACTTTGGTAACATTTGTTTTTTGGGGGTATATTTCTAATTTAGAGCATTTTATTTTATTTTATTTTATTTTTTTTTCGCATTTCCTATTTTTAGAAAATTTTTCAGTATGTTACCAGTCTTTCAATTCCCCTTAGCACAAATTTCTAATTGTATTCAAGTGTCCATTCAGGAATGATCTCTCCCAGCAAGCCCGACTCACCAGCAAGCCTATGATGCGACCTCACTCTAAATCCTGTAATTGTTCATAGTGTTGTCTAGTACATCTCAAAGACATCTTTGTACACAATTTTCTATATCAAAGCAGAAAATCCTATTCTGATTGCCCGTGAGTAAGAACACCAGTCATTTTAAATGCTGCACAATGCATCATTTCCATGTTTATTGCATGAGCCCTATAACATCATTAGCGCTGACATTTTTATCATTTTCATAATTCTTAAAACAACATTTGCATTCTAAATTTCATGGCTGCAGCTTAGTCTTTTATGGATGTATATATATTTTTTTTATGACAGAGTGTATTTTTAAGTTCTAACTGTGTCCCATTTTAAATATTCAAATGCTTTATCTCAAAATAACAAGGATGCAATAAAAAATCAGAATTTTAAATTTAAAGTTTTTTTTTTTTAAACAATTCAATGCCAAAAGTATTTAAGAGCTTAAGAATAAAAATATTCTTTTCAAATTATTTTCACACAAAATGACACAAATCTCATCTTTATAACTTTATTGATTAGGTGTGATGAGATATGGTTTTTTGAAGTCAAAGTCAAAATTTCACAATTTCAAAGTCACATATTTTCTGAACCAAAAGGTATTTGATGTGTTTTGCTAAATACCTGCAATCATGATACTAATTTTTTTAAAAAAAGTAAAGAAGTTGAAAATGTACATTTTGTTTGTTGATTTCCAGACTCGGGACTAACACCATTAAAAAGTGAAGTTAAAAAGTTTCTGTTTGCATTAATTTTTTTAACTTATTTCATTACTTTTATTTTTGTTGACTTTTACTTTATTCATTGCTTTTCCTTGCAAAAAGTAACAAAAATTTAGTTAAATTAAAAAGGTTTTTTTTTGCATGTTTTCCCACCATTTGGGGGAGGTGGGGCTGGGAATGCTAGGCCATGACTTTCCCTCAGATTGAACAAGATAAAAAAGACTTCGTCTTCAAAAAGAAAACTCACACCAGTGAGGTTTCTGACTATCTGTTCTTGTATTGAAACACAAAGCACCTGTCTCCCTCTTTAAAGGTTAGGTATAAATACGTTAAGTATACATTATACTTTATACGTTAAGTATAAATAACACTCAGACCATTTTTGACCATAGGCAAATCAATGCTGAGGGCTCATCTTCTATGCTCAATGTACATTTTTGTACTATAGAAGTTTTGAGATGCCCTATAATTTATTTTTGCCTAGGGGTCTCAGCAAGGGTTTAAGTGGCTCTGATAAAACTGGGATTTCCTCTTCATGTGTGGGAAGGCTGTTCATCGTGAGATAAACCTTTTCAAAATTAGGATGAATCACAGATAAATATTTTGAAATGCAATCAGTGATAAAATTTAATAAAATTATTTGAAATTTTGTGGAATATTGATTCATTTTGTGTTATAATTGGTCAAAAGCATTATTATGCCTTAAAATTTCAATTTGAAATCTGAAATGCAAAAATAATGTTTTAATATAATCTAGTTACTTTTCTGAATAATTTCATTTTAATTTGTTACATTTTCTGTGCTATAATTTATAACTTAAATAGTTATATTTATGAGGAATAACTTTCAATTTAATTTAGCTAATATTGATAGTAAATTTCCCAAGTCTGTGCATTTCACATAAAATGGTGCCCTGTAGTATCTATACATTATATCTCTTCCAGAAAGTACAGTTGTATATTTTAGACATGTTCTAATTTTTGATAATTTTGCTATTTCTCATATATAAAATATTTGCAGAGCCAATTGGATTAATCCTGAGTGGGTTGCACTATTTTCTTCTAGAGGCCATGAAAGTTATTATCATAAAATATTTATGCGTTCAACTGGTAAGTAGCTTTTGTGGAGTAAATTTTGATTTTCATATTGAACAGGGGTGCAATTTTGTGTTTGATATTGAACAAAGTTGAAGCATCAACATCTCAAGAAAACCTTGAGATGGCAATGTTTGAACCTGGAAATTTTGAATTCCTTTTGTAGAAAGAGCGACTCGATCCTATTCCTTCCAATGTATTCATCAATTTGTTTTCTCTTGCCTGATCTGAATTTCTAGTGAGACTGGAGTATTACAATAAGTATCATGAAATTTAATAAAGTTGTACAAGTAAACACAACAACAATACATTCTCTCTTTATTAAGTGACTTTAATTGATTTGCAGCATAATATTTCATATAAACAGTGAACTTACTTGATCATAATATTTTTCACATTTTAAATTTTATGACTTTTTTGCTAAATATATTTGAAAAATGTGCATTATCGGAAAAATGATTGTCAGCATTCTAAAATGATTGACTTTCGCTTCCAATCGCTCAGCCTCTCCAGTCAAGAATCTCACGCTATGCTACTGATTAACTCCTTAAAACTTTTATTAAAACCCTTTTTAAATGACACACATGATTCTTTCTCTGCAGCCATTGCTCACAGTTTATCAGCTGTGAGTTGAAGGGCCAGGTTCTCATTTGTAAAGAACCATAAAAATGCACAACGCATACTGAGAACATTTTGAATAAAGTAATACACAGCTTTATCCAGAACCATATGGATAATTTGTGCATTACCTGGATAAAGCCCAAAATGAATATAATTTTAATTTCATTTCGGGTTTTACCCCTGTGGATGCCTCCCCCACTGGGCTCCGGTCCAAATTAGGTGGCACTTCCCGGCCATCCAAACAGTTACCTTACACCTTTCTGGTAGGTCGGACGGTCTGGGTCTCAACAACAACAACAACAGAGGGGATGGAACAATTGCCGCCGTGTTCATGCGGAGTACGATCATGTTAAACATGTGGGTCCGTAAGTCCTTCCGAGAGGTTGGTGGTAGGGGAAGGAGGGTACGTTCCCTGTGGATGCCTCCCCCACTGGGTTTCAGTCTGAATTGGGTGGCACTTACTGGCCGTCCAAACGGTTACCTTACACCTTTCTGGTAGGTTGGATGGTCTCTGTCTCAACAACAGAGGGAATGGGAAGGCCCGGTAGCCCAGTGGTTAGCTTGCGGGAATTGCACTCTGTAGGTCCGGGTTAGATTCCCTCCACTGCCAAAACTGCCACCGTGTTCACTTGGAGTATGATCATGTTAGACATATGGGTCCGTAAGTCCTTCCGAGAGGTTGGTTGTAGGAGAAGAAAGGTACGGTCCCTGTGGATGCCTCCCCCACTGGGTTCTAGTCTAAAATAGGTGGCTTTTCCCAGCCGCCCAAACAGTTACCTTACACCTTTCTGGTAGGTCGGACGGTCTGGGTCTCAACAACAGCAGAGTTGCTGGACAAAGCTAGGCTTATCCTCATTTCGGGCTTTACCTGTAGCATATATAATAAAAGTAATTGGAATTCCCCTGATTGATTAAATTCACATAGTTTTATTTTTGCAACATTTGAACAGCATAGTAAAACAAAAGAATTATTGATATTATTAATTAACAATCAAAAGTTTGGAATAAGCACATCCGAGACTGCTTTTCAATTGACTGACCATGCACACATAAGTATGTTCTTTGATAACTTCTAAAAGGATCCCCAAACTCGAGAGTATTTCTTTTGTACTAATATGAGGGCCACACTGACATTTTTGAGATACTTCGAAGTAGTACAAGTTAAACTGACCAACTCTTAGGAGTGTTCAAAGTACTCCCCTCCAACATCAATGCACTTTTGTAGGGGAATTTTCCAACTATTAAATGCTTCAAGTTATCCATTTTTTGGAATTGATGAAAAATATGCTTTTATAGCCTCATCAATCTCATCTTCGGAATGAAAACGATACCCATGTAAAAATTTTTTTAGATTAAAAAATAGCCAAAAGTCATACATAGCAAGATCAGGAGATAGGGTGGATGTTCTATCGCTTTGATGTTTTCTTGTTCAAGAAATTCGACTGTCAGTCTTGCTGAATGAGAAGATGCATTGTCATGGTGAAGCATGAGTCCCCTAACATTCCCTTTCTGAAAAATTTCTGGAAGACACTTAGTGGTGTACCAGCTAGCTGTAACTGTCTTCTGTCCTTCTAGCTTTATGGCTTTGTCCAGACCTGTACTTCTAAAGAACACAGCAGACATTGCTTTTTACATTGCTCATTGTCTGTTCACCATTGTTGGTTTGGGGCTATCTTCAAACACTCATACTTTACTTTCTTGACATGTTGGAATGTCAAAAAATGGCATGTACGTTTCATCACCAATTATGATTTTAGAAATAATGCGATGTCCACCATCCTTAAGTTATTTTAGGGTTTCTTTACTGATTCTGACACTCCGTTTTTTGGTATTCTGTTAAATTATGGGGGACCCAACAACAAACTAATTTTTTCATATGCAGTTTTTCATGAATAATTTTATGCATAGCTGTGGATCCAATGTTAAGTTCCTTCTGTATCATTTGGTAGGTACATCATCGATTAACATTTTTTGAATGGCCAACACATTTTCTGGAACTACAGCTGACAAATGTCTTCATGTGTGTTCTTCATCCAGGAGAGAATTTCGACCTCTTTTAAACTCTGTAAACCATCTGAATAGAGTGACATGTGATGGAGCATCATTTCCATATGCTAATTGTAGACATTGAAGACATTCTTCTTGATTAACCTCATTTTAAAATCAGAAAATCATAGCACGATAATGCAACTCCATTTTCTTTTTTTTCATAATTTATTCTACGATAGCTAAATTATAATTGTTGCCACAAATTATAGTCTGCTGACATAAAAGACTTCAAATTTAAATATCCGACCAATAATTTTGTTTTAGCGCATATCGCCTACCCCTGTCTCAAATATTTCAGTGTGAGCCTCATGTTAAGCAAACATAATTATACTAAGCAAATGTAGCTGTATACCTATTTGTCCCAAATGAAAATGCTTTTAGAGAAGTAATATACTGGAATTCGGTATTCATGCTCCATTATCACAAAAACTATAAAAAATAGTTTCAAGTTAATAAATAATGTTTATGATTGAAAAATTGATGTTGCTCCAAATGTGTCATGCTATAATAATGATATTTAAACTGAAATTTAGTTACTTCAAGTGATTTGTTTTAATTAATTACTTTCAAAACTTTTGCAGTTTGTTACTTTTTTATGGTGTTTGGCTGTAAATTTTATAATGCCCATATTAATATCATTTTGCTTAGCTATAAGTATAAATATTTTCAGTTTTAGCTTCTGACATCATATTTTATACAGCTGTTATATTGTATTGGACAACAATTTCAAGACCTCATAAGCTAAGAGATAAGGTAATCGAGCCTATTTGTTAATGTTAGAATTTTATTTTTATTATCTTTATACAATGATTTTCACCAGACTTTTGTGTTTATTAAATAAATATAAGAGTTGATACATTAATTCTCTGTTAAGTAGTATATTAAATAACTTACGACTAGTCAATGTTTGTTTTCACTAGATTCTATTGTGAATAGAATAATTAAAGGGGGGGGGGGGTTGACAATTTTTTTTTTATAATTTATGGGGAAAATTCAAAATGCTAGTAATCAATATTCTTTAGATCCCAAAATGGAGTTGACTAAAGTAATTTTATTTTCTTAAAAAAAAAAAAATTTCATTTCAGGGATTCCAAAGATTATTCCTTAGAATTCCTTTTCAACTTCTATGTATGTGTGTGTGTGCGTACATGCATAGATTCATGTATGTATGTATTTAATTAAAATAAAAGTTACATTTAATGGGTTTCTGAAAGAATGTGAACTGATTTTTTAACACTCAATAAGTTTATCTGAATTGAACACTATCCAGTTTTCTTCTTTTAAAAGAAACTTGCATAAAAATGCATTTGCATCTAAGGATTTGAAATTATGTATTTACAAAATAGGTTAATTACCAAAGATAAACTATTTAAATTGTTCCAAGTATTTAGAAGAAAATCAATTTTATTTAGTAAGGGATGAGTTTTTCTGGAGAAAACCCCCAATAAAATCCTTCCAGTTTGTGGCAATACTGCTGCCAGGTGAAATTTTAGCTATTTATGTATATGACACACAGGGTGGTCAGACAATGAATAATAATAATAAAAAAATGTAAAAATTGCTTGTTGTTAGATTTCAGTTATCCCTCCCCCAAATCATTAACAGTTAGAACGTTAAGATCTTCTATATGCTTCACATGTGTTGTATTTATACTACAGTAAAAAACAATTAGTTATTAATTATTAAGTCATCTTTATAATGGAATTATATTTGTAAAATACAAGCCGTTTTGCTAATGTTGCAGAGTTTGGAATAAATATTATGCACATGAACTTCAGTGTTACTCTACACTATTAAGATGTCACGAAATCTGTTACAGACTCAACCAGATATATTTTTGTCTAGCAACATACCTGTTCTTCATATTGAGTATATAATATAAAGAAACTTAAAATTCACAATCATGTCCAAATTCCTATAGTATACTAAGTGACATTTTTAATCAACATATTCTGTTAAAATATTTTAATTTAATGCTCCTAAAGTGAAGTTTAAGAATCTCTGTTCTCGCTATACAAAATTATCTTCATGGGCAGATCTGAAGAATAAAACATCCTGGCCTCTTTTGTAAGCAGATTTACAAAATGGATAGAATTAAATCAATATATGCAAAATAAAAGCATTAAAATTGTATGAGATTCATACTACATATATACGTGAATATTAGAAGATGTAACCTATATTAGTAGATTACAGGTATAACTTGAAAATATCTATAAACCTGTAATCTTTAAACCTGAAGGCAGTAATTGATTCCAATATATGCCAAAATGAAAGTACTAAAATTACATGGGAAGATATACCCATACTACTTATAATGTCATAGATTATAAGATATATCTGAGTATAAGATTACCCGTATCTGAGTAGAAGATTACCCGTAGTACAATATGAGTCTCAAAAATCTTTGCCAAAATAAAACAGATGATGTAATAAATTGAAAATATCAATAATCCCTGTAATCTTCATACCAGAAGGCTTTGCTTGATTCCAATATATGCCAATATATGTCAAAATTTATGCCAATATACTTGTACTACTTATATTCTCACAGATTAGAAGATATTTGTAGTACTTGTACAACAGCTTACTTGTACAGCATACAATATATGAGTTTCAACAATTTTTGCTGCAATAAAACAATGGGATAACTTGAAAATATCAATAATCTCTGAATCAATAATCCTCGAAAATATCGATAACAATGTTTAAACTTGAAGACTGTAATTGATATTATCCAGTCAAAAATTCAATGGCAATGAAATTTATTTTATATACATATCTTCGTTATTTAAATCTGAAAAGATTTAATAAAAATTGTCTGTCACATAAACACATTGGATTTAAATCCGTTGCTAAGCGACATGATATCATTTGCTTCAAATAAATTGGTGGACAACATATCGTCTGAATAATGCTATCTCTATGGCAATATTTTAAAAAATCGCCAAATTTATCACCAAGTGGTACTGTAGAACTGACAGTCCCACTTGGTGACAAATTGACGAAACATCATTACAATACTACCCTCTAACAAAACACAATTAATTTTATTTATTTAGCACAATTTTATCAATTTCAAGATATTTTTATGGATTTACAAGCATTTTTATCAATTTGGTGACATTTTAAAAATTCACTAAATGTATTACTAAGTGGGACGGTTGGACTAACAGATGTTGTGTTTGACAGATAGAATAAAACCTGCTGTGTTTAAAAAGGATAAATGAAGACATAATATTTAGTTTAAAGAAAATTAGTTTATTAAATTGTAACTTCAATTATTTCCAATTAACAAATACAAAAACACTGCTCACAGGCAGGCAACTCAGGAAGAATTAACATTAGAATTTTAGAATTTTATCAACTTAGTTAAAATTAAGGAATTAGCATAAAAACTTAACTCAAAACAATCTATTTAAATTTCATCAAAAATCATTAACAAAAATATTAAATTTAAAGAATTTTAGAATTTTACCCAGGCTCTTAAAAATTATGAAGGTTTAGAAATTTGCTCTCAAAATGAAGTTTTAAAATTTTAATTTTACAGAATAAAATTTAGTTAAATGCATTTCAAAAATATTAAGAAATCATATTCAGAATTAAAGAAATTAAGAGTTTAAATAAAACATGTGTATTCACCCGGATGGGCCATCAGACAGGGGGGGGGAAGTTCCAATCATTGGAGCTGCACAGATTTTGGAAAAACTGGTTTTCTTGGGATCAGGAGATCAACAAACTTTAGTCAGGAGAGGATTCAGCACTTTCTTGAAAAACATCAGTACTCAGGAGATCAGACCTAACAGCTACTTCTGGAACACTCGGATCTTTTTAGAACGGCCGTCCTCGTCAGAAACTACGTTCATGCAGCTCGCATAAGGAATTTTCACCACGTACTTTTCTGGAGAGTTACGTCGCGAATTCCGCGATAAAAGCTTGAAAAATGCATAATTTAAATTAAAACAACTAATGAAAAAAAAGAATAACGCGAGGAACTTAACGTTCCATTAAAAACTCGCGTGGAACATAAGTTCCATTCGAAAATAAACAACGCGCTTCTCGCGCTAACCACAACGAAGGATTTCAACAAAAAACTGAAACTGAAAAGTTCTACGCGCGTATTTATACTTGCGGCAAAAGGGCGAGTTTAGATAAACGGCAGCAATTAAAATTCGCTTACCGAAATTAGAATTGCCAAAATAATACTCATAATTCCGAGAGCAGACGATCCGTAAAAACGCGAACCAATTAAAAAAAATCCCGAATTCTAAAGAGGCGCGAAAAACGCTTAGGTGGCGGCTTAATCGCAGTAAAGGGCCCGCGAAACAAAATTCCGAAAATGGCCGCAACTGAAATTTTTGAATTACAGTGAGACATGGAAATAACTTGAAACTGTAGAACAAACGGAATTTCTAACCAAAATGGGAAAATGGGACGTCAAATTAAAGGGAATTTTAAGGGGAATCAAATAAATAAATAATTTCTAAAATTTGCAAATCAAAAGTAATATTAATTTAAGGAATGGAACATTTTTAACTAAGAATATTATAAAGAAAATTAATTTAGATGATTAAAAATATTCTAATTAAAGAATAAATGAAAAGCCAATAAATATTATTTAAATATTACCACATTAAGAATATTGAGCCAGGGAAAAAGAAATAAAAGTAAATTTTCAAATCTCCAAATTACCTAAATAGTAAAGCAACCCAACACATTCCTTCCACCTATCCCCCAAAAATTTTTCATTTGAAAAATGAAAAATTTTTGATAATAAAATAAAATATCTATCAGAAGTTACCAATTTAAGTATAGCAATTTTTATCCGAATTCAACCTCTATTTCGGAATAAGCAATTTGTTAACAAACTATAAACTAAAACAATAATTATATAACAGTGAATAAATTTTTGTACATCAGATCACTAAATTTGTGTAGACAAAAGTAAAGGTAGAGGATTTGACATTGATTCTCATTAGCTATAAATAAAAATAAATTTTTAAGAAAACATTGGACCAGCCAAATAGTTTTCAAAGAATCGAAACATTGAATTTTGAAAAGGTACCTTGAATAACCAATGAGAAACAACTCTCACTTCCACTACAAAATATAAATACCAGCTGGAAAGAGAAAAAAAAATGTGTAAATAGAGTGATCTAAAAAAATAAAACAATGTACATAAGTTGTATAAAATAAATAAAATTTCAATAGAAGTGTCAAATGACAATTGACACAATAACAATTATTATCAATAAGTAACAATAATATACTAAAATTTCAAAGACACAAGTATCTATTCATGTCCATTCAGAACTACACATAACATCATCTGCATCTGCAGTTATCTAATATACACTGCCACTTTTATCTTTGCAGAACTCTAATACTTTTAACGACAACAAATATATACCAAAAAAATATCAACATATGTGATCAGAACTTACGTCATGGACCACCTAATCAAATATTTGCATAAATCTGCACTCTCAATAACAATAAATAAGTAACTATATATCTCTATCAATATAAATATAATCAATTCATATAATCCAAATTAATCTTTTCTCAATCATTCTCTAAATCCTGCAGTAATCTGCAATATCAATAGCAACAAATTTTATCTTAAATCAACATCAATTAAATCCAGTTTGCAGCATTCTGCAATGTATCAATAACAAATACACACATATAAAAATTATACACTTAAAAAAAATTATGTTGCGCAACAATAAAATAAAAAAAAATGTCATTCTAGTTTTTCCTTTGTCGTAAATTATATCTTTGTGTTGGAATTATATCATTCTCATGAGATGTATTACTTGCTGAATTATCAGATTGTGCACAAGAAAAGAACACAGAATCTCTTTCTGGAATTTTTGTTAATCTGTCAATGTGCACCAACTGAATATTTCGTGTGTCATTTACATGTTGAATTTTAAAGTTTACATTAGATGTTTTTTGTATAACTTTAAAAGGACCTTTATTAAGTTTGGAGAGTTTCTTACAATGTCCCCTTGGAAAAACAGGAATGTATAAATATACTAAATCTCCAACTTTTATATCTTTTATAACAGCAGACTTATTTCTGTATGTCTCTTGTGTTTTAGCTGCTTTAAGTAAGTTCTTCTTTACTATTTCAAAAGATTTTTTCATACGAATTGCCAAATCCTGACTATAATCACTAACAGTGGTAAAATTTTGTTCATTTAAATTAAAAAGAAGATGATGTGGCAAAATTAATTCTCTACCATAGAGAAGATTAGCTGGAGACTCACCAGTCGAGGAATGGATTGAAGTTCGGTGGGCCAGCAAGGCAAAAGATAAATGTCGATCCCAATCCTCTTGTGTTTCAGACACTAAATGACTAAGTGTGTTAATTATTTTACTGTTTAAACGCTCGCAGACTCCATCCGATTGTGGGTGATAGCTAGTAGTGGTATGTTTTTCAATACCTAATTTTTCATACAACTTCATGGCAGCATTCGAAATGAAATTAGATCCTTTGTCAGTGATAATGTGTTTTGGCACACCATGAAGAGAAAAGAAGTTTTCTAAACAATTTAAAATAGTTTCAGATTTAATATTGGGGATAGCATAAGCTTCTGGCCAACGAGTAAAATAGTCTGTAATTACCAGTATGTACTTATTGCCAGAGTAAGTTAGAGGCATGGGGCCAATACAATCCATAGCTATTCTTTCCATAGGGTAAGTAGAATTTGGAAACCTCTGTAAAGGAGCTTTTTGTTTTTGTTTAAATCCTCTTTTCTGTAAACAATCAGGACAACTCTTAACATAATTTAAAATTTGAACATACATCCTAGGCCAATAAAAGTGTTGCTGAATTTTCCTCAAAGTCCTTCTAAAACCACCATGTCCTGCAGTGATCGAATCATGACAATAATTTAGAATATCAGAGATCAAATTTTGTGGAACAACAATACGCTCTTTTCTTTGATATTTTAATTTAGGTTTCCTATTAGTACAATATAATACATCATCTTTTAAGAAAAACATTAAATTTTTAGGGAATGGGTCAATATTTTTATCTAAGCATGAGCCAATTCTTATACAATTAGGGTCAGAATTTTGAGAATTACGTACTCTTAAAAGAAGGTTTGTATCAACATCCAAGTCTATAGTGTTTACGTTTACATTATTTACACATCTAGATAGATAATCAGCTGTTAAATTTAGGCGACCAGGTTTATGAATAATTTTGTAATTAAACTGGGTCATGGACATTATCCATCGTGCTATCCTAGAAGTGGGGTCTTTTAATTTTAAAACATTTGAAAGGGAGGCCTGATCACAATAAACAGTAAAATGTTTTCCCAAAAGGTATTGCTTAAAATAGGATGTTGCCCAGACAACTCCTAAAGTCTCTTTCTCGACTGTGCTATAGTTTATTTCTGCATCTTTTAGTTTTTTACTAGCATAAGCAATAGGGTGCAAAAATTCATCCTTTCCTTCTTGACAGAGAACTGCTCCTAGAGCAAAATTTGATGCATCGGTACATACCGAAAACGGTTTTGAAAAATCAGGGAGATGTAAAATGGGTTCTTTAAGTAATTCGGATTTTAAGGTTTGATAAGAATTTTCTGCTTCAGGGGTCCAAGAGAATTTAATATTTTGCTTAGTTAAATTAGTTAAGGGAAGAGCTTTTAAGGAGTAATTTTCAATAAATTTTCTGTAGAAGCCAGTTAATCCTAAAAATTGGCGAATTTGTTTTTTAGAGGTGGGTATTTGAAAATTTTTAACAGTTTTTAAATTTGAGGGGTCAGGCTGGACAATACCTTCAGAAACTTGAAAACCCAAATAATTTATTGAAGATTTAAAAAAATTGCATTTACTTGGCTTTAAACATAATTTATGTTGAGCTAATCTATCAAATACTACCTTTAATTTCATTAAGTGTTCCTCAAAGGTTCTAGATGCAATAACAATATCATCTATGTAAATAGAAATTTGTAAAGGGGAAAGCTTAGCTAGGACGATGGACATAAGTCGTTGAAAGGAGCTGGGGGCATTTTTCAAACCGAAAGGGACTCTTTTCCATTCATAGTGGCCAAAAGGTGTAGAAAAGCCACATTTGTGTGTGTCGTCTGGGTGCAATTTCATTTGATAAAATCCTGATGTTAAGTCTAATGTAGAAAAATATTTCGCACCATTTAAACTATCAATCAATTCAGTGATATTTGGCAGTGGAAAAATATCATCAATAGTTTTATCATTTAATTTTCTAAAATCTGTTACTAATCTTAATGTTCCATCTGCCTTTTTAACAAACAGTACAGGTGCGGAGAATGGTGAATCACTTTCTTGTATAATGTCATTTTCAAGAAGCTCATTAATTTGTCTATCTAATTCATCTCTTACATGATAAGGAACTCTATAAGGTTTTTGTTTAACAGGAATATCATCTTTTAAGTTAATGTTATGAAAAACTGTATCACACCCCTTTAAATCTGGAATAGAATTAGCAAAAATATGTTTATAATCATTAATTAAACTCTCTATTTATCTTTTTTCATTATAGTCTAAGTGTGAAAGATCAAAATTTCCTCCCCAAACATCAAAATTATCACCACTCTCTGCACTTGACTCAGTAATATTGTTAACTGAAAAGGAAGATACTACTGTGATAGGAACAATTTTTGCTAAATTTGAATGCTTATTTATGTGCAACTCATCAGTTGACAAATTCAATACTTTTACATTATATATATTGGATCTAGATACATTATTTACTGATCTAGCGACCAGAATTTTACTGTTGTTTAAAGGCTCAATCATCACAGTAGGTGAATTAAATTTAACAATCTCTTTTAATTTTAGTTGTATGAAAGCCTCCGATAGAGGAGGAATTGTGTATTTCCTAAGTGCATAGCACAAATTATCCCTATATTTTTCAGAATTCAAAGTATTTTCTCTGTTAATTTCATAATTATTAAAGAATTGAGTTGTATCAGATAATGAAAATGGTACAGATTCATCCTTAATTGCAAAAGGCACAGTTACAATATTATTGTATAAAACATTATTAGTAAAATCTATTGACATCTTATAACCCTTTAAAAATTTCACACCAAGTATTGCTGAATAATTACAAGAATCACAGTTCATAATATAAAAATCAACATTAAATATTTTGTTATTTAAATGTAAATTAATATTTAATTTCCTGGAAATTTTTATAATATCACTAGAGATGCCTTTTAAATTTATATTACACTTTGTTAATTGACTGTCAGGTATATTTAAATGAGATAATACATTTGTAAACAACACATTAATAGAAGCACCAGAATCAATAAGTATAGGAATATCAACATTATTTATCATACCAGAAATCACTGGTAGAGACAAATTCTGTAATGAAATCAAATTTGAATTTTGCACCACAGGTAACACCCCAAGGGCTTCAGAAGGTAAGTTGGAGTGAAAACTCCCTTCACCCCTACTTAGTTTAAATTCTGTTTTTCACTGTCATTTTTATCACTCCTAGGTGTATAAAAAGTGTTGTAACTCATTTTAGGTTTAGTTTCATTAATGTCAGGCTGAAAGTTTTGATTTGGCTGATGGTAAAAAAATTGAGTAGGTTGTTGAAATCCCTGCGTTTGTTGTGGAAAATAATTATATGGATAGTTTTGTGTAGGTTGTGGAAAAGAAAAAGGTTGTTGATACATTCGAGTAGGCAGAGACCTAGAATTTCTGTTGAACCTGTGTGATTGAGGAAATTTCCTACAATCCACACTTATGTGACCTAATAGACCACATGAAAAACACCTTCGGCTATCCTTTGTCACTCTAGTTTGAGGCAGCTGTGGTTTGGTGTTAATCTGAGTTTGCAACTCAGCAAGCCTTTTAGTGAGGTTCTCTACCTCCATTTTATTTCTCTTAAGCTCATCATGGAGTTGCTTATTTTCAGACTCTCCAATACTCATGACATATTGGGGATCATCCCCATGTTGCTTGCTCCACACCTCTTCCTCCGCCACAGCATGCCTTTTTGCAGAGTCAAAACTCTTGTGGTTTTGAGGTAGGATTAGCCGTTTGAAATGAGGCTTCAAGCCTTCAATGAAAACCGAGCACAAGACATCAAGTCTTTGCTGGTTTGCCACTCTGTCATTTAGTAAGCCAGGTGAAACAGTTTTGTATGAGGAAGCCTCAACTCTAGCAGCAAACTGACGCACAGATTCATTTGGTCTCTGATAACTCTGCAGAAATGCTCTCAAGTTACTGTGTAAACATTCTATTGAGGAAAATCTGTCGCGTAAAGCTTTAAGAATTTGAGAGAAAGATTTCTCTTCTTTTAACTTAGGATTATCTCTAATAAATCTTGCAGCTATGCCTGACAGTTTTAACTTTAAAACTAAGACCTTGTCTGACTCTGACCAATTTGCATGGTCAGCTAACATTTTAATTCTATCTATGTAATCCTCCAATGGGAGGCCAGATTCCTCTCCTGAAAATACTGGGATTGAATCTAAAAAGTCTCCTATTGAAGAGACTGTTTTAAAATTACTCATTACATTACATTTAGAAGAATCTATTTTTAATCCCTGTTCATTTGAGTCATATTGTTTACTATTAACATTTGAATCAATATTTTTGTTACCAACAGAATTTACATTATCAGAGGTTGCCTCAATGTTTATTTTAGAAGGTAAATTTCTTTCCAATAAGGATAACCAAGTTTTCTTGGTACTAGCAACCTGACTTCTGGGAATTAAATCCCAATCTTTACCATCATTTGAATTTGTAAGAAATGAAGGAAATGGCTCTTTACCAACAAAGAACATAGCATATAATAAAGTTTCAAAAGGCTTATCTTTAGAGCCATCTCCAGTTTCATCTGACCCAAATACAGAAACATACATACAATTACTTTCTCTAATATCATCCATAATTGCAATACAATTGAAAGTTTAATACTACTAATAAATATTATAAAACATGAGAGCAATTTCTAGACTGGTACACGGCACCAAAACTACTGTTGTGTTTGACAGATAGAATAAAACCTGCTGTGTTTAAAAAGGATAAATGAAGACATAATATTTAGTTTAAAGAAAATTAGTTTATTAAATTGTAACTTCAATTATTTCCAATTAACAAATACAAAAACACTGCTCACAGGCAGGCAACTCAGGAAGAATTAACATTAGAATTTTAGAATTTTATCAACTTAGTTAAAATTAAGGAATTAGCATAAAAACTTAACTCAAAACAATCTATTTAAATTTCATCAAAAATCATTAACAAAAATATTAAATTTAAAGAATTTTAGAATTTTACCCAGGCTCTTAAAAATTATGAAGGTTTAGAAATTTGCTCTCAAAATGAAGTTTTAAAATTTTAATTTTACAGAATAAAATTTAGTTAAATGCATTTCAAAAATATTAAGAAATCATATTCAGAATTAAAGAAATTAAGAGTTTAAATAAAACATGTGTATTCACCCGGATGGGCCATCAGACAGGGGGGGGGAAGTTCCAATCATTGGAGCTGCACAGATTTTGGAAAAACTGGTTTTCTTGGGATCAGGAGATCAACAAACTTTAGTCAGGAGAGGATTCAGCACTTTCTTGAAAAACATCAGTACTCAGGAGATCAGACCTAACAGCTACTTCTGGAACACTCGGATCTTTTTAGAACGGCCGTCCTCGTCAGAAACTACGTTCATGCAGCTCGCATAAGGAATTTTCACCACGTACTTTTCTGGAGAGTTACGTCGCGAATTCCGCGATAAAAGCTTGAAAAATGCATAATTTAAATTAAAACAACTAATGAAAAAAAAGAATAACGCGAGGAACTTAACGTTCCATTAAAAACTCGCGTGGAACATAAGTTCCATTCGAAAATAAACAACGCGCTTCTCGCGCTAACCACAACGAAGGATTTCAACAAAAAACTGAAACTGAAAAGTTCTACGCGCGTATTTATACTTGCGGCAAAAGGGCGAGTTTAGATAAACGGCAGCAATTAAAATTCGCTTACCGAAATTAGAATTGCCAAAATAATACTCATAATTCCGAGAGCAGACGATCCGTAAAAACGCGAACCAATTAAAAAAAATCCCGAATTCTAAAGAGGCGCGAAAAACGCTTAGGTGGCGGCTTAATCGCAGTAAAGGGCCCGCGAAACAAAATTCCGAAAATGGCCGCAACTGAAATTTTTGAATTACAGTGAGACATGGAAATAACTTGAAACTGTAGAACAAACGGAATTTCTAACCAAAATGGGAAAATGGGACGTCAAATTAAAGGGAATTTTAAGGGGAATCAAATAAATAAATAATTTCTAAAATTTGCAAATCAAAAGTAATATTAATTTAAGGAATGGAACATTTTTAACTAAGAATATTATAAAGAAAATTAATTTAGATGATTAAAAATATTCTAATTAAAGAATAAATGAAAAGCCAATAAATATTATTTAAATATTACCACATTAAGAATATTGAGCCAGGGAAAAAGAAATAAAAGTAAATTTTCAAATCTCCAAATTACCTAAATAGTAAAGCAACCCAACACAGACAAATACTAACGAAACATCATTTCAGTACTCTCTTCTAACAAAACAAAATAAATTTGATTGATTTGCGTCGTTTTTATCAATTTGGCATCAATTTAGCAACGTTTAAGAAAAGTTGCCAAATTAGTGATATCTTGCCAAATCCATAGCTCTAAATTTGCAGATCTGAATAAAACATCCTGATCACGTTTGTATATACTAAGTGAAAATGCTAAAATTGTATTAGAAGATATACCCGTTCTTCTCTTTTTCTTTTTCAACAATTAGCTAAATAAGTTTATTGGCTAAACACAATATATGAGTTTATTTGCTAAACACAATGTATAAGTTTGAAAATTATTTGCCAAAATAAATGAAAGTGATGTATGCAGTCTGCAATTAATATAATTAAAAGAAAAGTCAAATCGTTCATTTATAAGATATATTTTTATGTCCATTTATTTATTATTCAAATCAAAAAAATAATAATACACATTAACAAACACATTTAATTTAATTACTTTGCCGAGCAACATGATATAAGATGGAATCTTCCTCATGAAATGCTTTTAATTAAATAACCATTTTGATTTCTTAATACTTTTGTTGATTAAAAGCTTGTGAAAAATAAACCATGGTGATAGATTTTCTATTGAAATTCATATTTCAAACATTCATGGTTTCAAACAATTCATGTTTACGAAAAGTAACTAATTAACGCAAAAATCTTCCACCAAACTCAGATATATATAAAGTTTAAATTCACTTTCACGTTTTAAACAAACAATTTCCAACCTTTTTGTTTGGAGGAACCAGGGAGTTAGAGAGTAGAACTCTTAGGAAAAAGTTTCATTTTTATTTAATATATCGACAACTGTCTTAGAAACTCAAAACATGGATAAAATTTAAGGGGCTATTTCAAGGCTACCTTCAAAATTTCAAATTCCTTCAAAATTCGGTTCAGCCATTCTCCTGTGATGATGAGACAAATGAAAGTTTCGTTTTTCACTAATATCTAGCGAACCACTAGGTCATAGAAACTTGAAACATGAACTAAGTTTTAAGTTGGGCTATTTCAAGGCTACCCACAAAATTTCATCAAATTTAGTCCAGCTGTTTTCCTGTTATTATGGGACAAACAACAAACAGATAGACAGATTTTAAATTTTATTTATATAGATTATCTTGATACAGTGCCAATCACACATAATCTGCATTATTTAGGTTCATTGTAAATTTATTGCTTCTAAGGCTATCTATCTGTTGCTAGCTAAAGTCTATAAACTTCAAATTTTAATTTGTTCCATTAGTTTTAACAGCATGGAATAAGAGTTATTGACAGTAAAAATACTTATCAGATATGTGAATACAGTTGTGAATATACATTTGTGAATACAGTTACAATCATTACAGTACCTTCAATACACAATAAAGCAGTTATTTTAAATACTATTTCTTCTTCGAAATTTTTTTTGGCAAATCCTTTGTCTTCAAAATGTGGCTTGAAATTTAGAAGGTAATTTTATATATTTTCATTTATATATATATCATTTAATATTGTCTGGTTGTAGAATTATTGGTTCTGTTCAATTCTAATATTTTTCATAAACATTATTGCTACATTTCAATTATTTTTTATAACTAATAAATTTTGATAATTAAATATAATTTTTATGTATTAAAGTATTTATTTTAATGTATTATAGGCTATAGCTGCGAGTTTGTGCCTACTCTACCCAGGCTTGATTCTTATTGATCATGGCCATTTTCAGTATCCTTATTTTAATATGTAGCTTGTTACCATCTTTTGTATTAGTTTTCTACTTGACAAGTGGTTTATACTCAGCTTCCTCTCCTTTTGCATATTAATAATTTGTTCCTTAAAAAAGGTTGAAAATTGGATACATTATTTTTTATTAGAAACCATTAAAATGTAGAAAATTGTAAATGATAATGTAACTTTTAACATATAATATGATGCAAAAATGTTAATTAAATAAACCCACATTTTATTGAAAATAGAAATCTTCATTATTAAAACAGCCTATAATAAATTTAATTTTATTTATGTTGATATATTGATCCCCCCCCCCCCCCCCCCAAATAAATTTTTTGTTGAAAGGCCCAGACCACACGACTGACCCAAAGGTTTGCAGCAGTATAAGTGTGGCTGGAACAAATTTTTTTTGTAATACTTCAAAGTTAAAATTTCAAAGAATATCTCATGTTTTTATGTACAGTTTAATTTTTATTTTCAGTTAATTTTATCAGCAGTTTGAATAAGTTATTTTGTTTATACTCCTTTTAATTTTTTATATGAAATAAAATTTTATATTTACATGAATAGAAAAACAAATTATGTGATTAATACATACTATTTAGTAAAAAATAAAAATCATAGCACAACAAACATATAATTTATCAGGGGTTAACTCTTTGTTTATATTTTGACTCTGATTTTGATGTCACTACATTTTCCTGTGAAATATTTATTTTAAATCCGCTAAAGAGATCTTTTGCTTTAGTTCATTAAAATTTTCAACTAGCAAGTGATACATTATTTCTCAAAGTAACATTTGATCACATTTCACTGTCATTTATGGCATTTCAAAAAGTTTATTTGAATTTAGAAAGCTTAACCCACTATAGGTTCCTCTAGGGGTGTTTGTACAACAGATCAGGGATCATGACATAATATTTTATTTAAACTAATAATAAATGGAATACCTTTACTGGCAGTTATAATCGAACAATAAAAAAATGAATATGACTAATCATAATTTCTTATAGCCATGCTTCAAAGTATAAAAAGTTATACTTTTTTTTTAATATCTGAATTCTAACATATAATTAAATATAATGTAAACAGGGAATGAGACTAAACTTTAACTTTCTATGGTTGGTAGTTGATTCTAACACCATTGCTGTTCATTAAATAAACAGCACACGGGTTTTTAAGAATGAGTGCAAGAATCTCATGCATGGCAGTATTTTTAGTGATAAAATTAAAAATATTACTGAAATAAGTTCATAAGTTTATGATCTGTGTACATTCTTAAAAATCGCAATTTCTACAGTGACAATATGTAGAGCTTCAGAAACTATTTGTTACTATATGTTTTTTATGTACAGAACAAACTGCTGCTAAAGTAATACCAGTGAAGTATCATCGAACAAAATATAATTGAGGTTAATTTTATGTTGTATGCTACTTTTAACGAAGTTATTTTGGTTGTATATGTTTCTAGTTTGTTGTATTTATGAGCTGTGAGCAGCTAAACTATGCAAATGTGGAATTTTATAGAACAGGTAAATTTAATTGATTATTTCACACTTTGATTAAAACATGTATAGAAAGGTATAGGCATTTTCTATTCACAATGTATATTAATCAATGATGTATAAATATATATTCTTGGGTATTTTAATACATATTGATGTATTAAAAGATTCAACAATTATTTGTCATAATACCGCATTTGAAGTTAGATTTTTATAGAGTGTCCTCAATTATTTTTAACTAGTGCATGCCTTCTAATGCATTACCAAATTTCCTTCTTTAAACTTTATTGTTAATTTTGTCACTATATTAGCTTTTCTTACTATATATGCCACTACTTTATTTCTGTGAATTAATTATCAAAACTTATATTATATAGAAACTTTCCCTTAAATTGCTGATTTAAATAATCTGAAAAAGTTTTATTATAGTTGTAAAATTAGACAGTTGATTAAATATATTTATACCTTGAAGCAACTGCCTTATGCTGTATGTTTCTGTCTTATAGTATTTATACTGTCTGGCTTGGGATGGTTAATTAAAAGTATTGATGCAGTTAATCAACTGTCATATGCATACAGTATAAGACAGTTGCTTAAAGGTGTCAGTATAAAGCATTTTAATTTTCAGAATATCAAAAATCAATTTTGTTTTGTGGTTTGGGGTGTATATATTTATATTTATCTCAACAAATTGAACCATTTTCATGTTGGAATTTTCCTTGTTGCATAGTAAAGCATATGAAACAAGTTTTGAACTGCTTTAATTTGTCCAAATATATTCCTTGATAATTACATAATTTCTTTTTTATACATGTCTGTTAATAGAGAAGGCATATCTTTTTTTTACCAAATTAAATTAAATGTTAATATAAATGCTGAAGTGTATTGTGTTTATTTTATTTTAAAATGAAAATTTAAATGATTAAATATATGTATCTGTAGAAGAAAAACTTCTATAGTATCTTTATTGAGAATTAAATTAAACTTTGTGTTAGACTTTAATCATCAGACTTGATAGTCTAACATCATGAATTTAAAAATGCCATAAATGTTAATCATTTTATATACCAATACTATGACTAATACCTCCACTGGTATACAAATAGTACATTCTATGTTATACTTTTGAATAATTTTAAACATAAAAATTTGAATTTGTGTTAACTCAAATCAAATCGATTAAAAGAATGGATAGTAAATTATGTACTCAAAATTGACATTAGTTTTAAATTAGATTTTTTTTTTCAATTCATAGCAGTATTATTATGTTTTCTAAATAAAGGGAATAAAATAAACTCGCTTAAGCAAAAATTGGTTTTAAAATTTTTATCTTTTGTATTTTATAATTGAATTTTTTTTTAGCTCTTAATATTCCTGAGATGATCTGTTTTGCTTCCTTAATTTGATATATATATAATTCTGTGAGCCTTGGCTTAACCCTATTGGCTGTTGTATGCCTCATGAAAAAAAGAGATCTTTCTGGTGCAATGTTTTTTACTCTTGCATTGCATTTTAAACAAATGGCACTGTACTATGCTTTTCCATTCTTTTGCTATCTACTTGGAACATGTTTTCGTCTGCCAAGGACCAAAGGGTGGGTACATTTGTCATTTTTGTTACCTTTCCATAATTTTTAATTACTATTTTTTTGTGGTGTTATAGAACTCTGTTGTTATTTTAAACATATACAATTTTGTTATTTTGAAACTTCTTGAGCAAAGTAACTCTATACTTATATATATAATATACTAGCTGTTTTTGACCACCAGCTTGGTCAGTTTTTGAAAAATTTCTTGGTTTTCAATACCTTTCTTGCATTAGCTGTTGACTGTATATATGACTGCTGCATAGGTATATGCAATCTGCGTATGCCTGAAATCTGACTATGCTGCTGCGCATAGTGTATCTATATATATACTTTTTGTTGGAAATAATCAATACATCGCGATTCACGTTCCCGTGAACGGGCGTTTATGCAAATTTAATATGAACGACTCTTCCCGTTCACTGGCGTGAACCGTGACGTTTTTCAACATGAGGTTTCATGCAAATCAGTTCTCAATGCGTACGCATCTGATTTGCATATCCGGGGGCGTTTCCGGAACTGTCCATTCTCGGATATATAGGGCAGAGGTTTCTTGAAGCAATCAGAAGACGTCTTGAGACGACGATCGAGTTAAGACGATCGAGACAGACTTGAGATGATGGTCTGATGCAGGCAGACAGAAATGTTTTTGACAGAAGCACTGTGGAATATCGTTTGACGACGGTTAATAGTCGAAACGGATGCAGATGTGGTCAGTTTGGACCAGCATGTATTGAACGTTAAATTTACTTACAAACGTTCGGAAGCCGCTTTAAATATTTTTCTGAAGTTCTATCCTTTGGTTTCCCTTTGCCAAGTGTGATACATTCAATGGTGGCTGAAATACACGCAAGTGATAGAGGTAGTATAGTAAACTTACTACCAAATGCTTCAAGGAATCTCTGTCTAGTCATTTACAACTGCAAACCTTTTTGTACATAGTATATTTTGATGTTTTACGGCATGGAAAATTACCAGGTACGTGTAATATGCCGAGTTGTGTTTTTCACCAAATAAAGTGAACGAAGTTTTCCTTTAAAACTGGACTTGTGTACTTTCATGACCCAGCCAACACTTATTGACTCTGACGGTGCGTGCTTTGCTATCTTCAAATTTTTTAAATTTCGTCAATATCTGACACTTTTTCTGTTTCATATTAGAAGTAGAGTAATCATACTGTGATGAAGAAAAAATTAATGTTGAATATATGTTTCTAATAGCTGAAAACAAATCAACTAGAAACATATATATATATATATATATAGGGTGTCCCAAAAAGATTGAAACACTCTTTAATTCTTTACCTGTTGGAGATAAGTGGGCAATGCAAATTGCAAAAATGTTGAAAGTAAGGTAGGAAATAAGACTACGTTAATGAAATAGTCCTCCCATTCATTTTCAGAAAGTTACACTTTTTAAATTTTTATACGACCCACTTAGACAAATTTGGCCAATCAGAAGATTTTTATTTTTAATGCAACAAGATCATTAAAAAAACCGCATATCTGTATCTTTAAAATTGAGCGAGTTATATTTAATTGAAAATTGAACATTGTGAATGGAGACCATATGTCAAATTAGAAATGTAAATTTGTGACATATCACAAAAAATGATAAAACTGGTAAATAATACATAGGATACCCAACCGTGTAGTGAGTACCACTGCTTTATATGATCTCTGTCTGTGTAATGCTTTATTTAGATGCATTTGTGATAAAAAAATTTGACACATATTAACATATGTTTGATCTAAACAATTTCCATCGTCAGTTTGTTTATGATCCCTATTTTCACTGATGAAACACCCTTTCACATGGTACGAAAAATTGGCATATGTAAGGTTTTTTCTTTTATCATAATGAAGTTGATTTTAAAGATACAGATATGCAATTGTTTTTAATAATCTTGTTGCATAAAAATAAAAAATTTTTGATTGACCAAATTTGTCTAAGGGGGTCATATAAAAATTTAAAAAGTGTAACTTTTTGAAAATGAATGGGAGGACTATTTCATTTACATAGTCTTATTTTCTACCTTACTTTCAACATTTTTGCAATTTGCATTACCCACTTATTTCCAACAGGTAAAGAATTAAAGCTTATTTCAATCTGTTTGGGACACCCTGTATATATATATATATATATATATAATATATATATATATATAATATATATATATGTATATTATTGTCGATATTTAAAAACAAAAACTATGTATTAACAACTGAAATGTCTAATAACCCAATTTTAGCATAGATGTTAAGCCAAAGTTTCAACTTTGGTATATAGATATATACAATATATAAACATTGAAAAAATTAACCAGTAACTTTTCTATGTAAAGGAAGAAAGTGCTTACTTGATTAGTTAACTATATATATATATATATATATAAATTTCCAAATAGGACAAATGACTATGTACTCATAATAATGCTAGTAAAGTAGCAGAATATACGGCCGGGGGGAGTTGCGACCCCCATCTCTCCGGTTAAAGCTTTTTTCCGACATGGCAAACGCTCCCGGTAGCCGATATTCCCTATACCATTTCCTTCATGACACTTTCAATACCATAAAAACAAGTTACATATACATATACATTTTTAATAACATGTAAATCCATAAAAATTTTATACTATACTCTTAAAACAATCCGAGAAACATAATATAAAATCCACAACTAATTTAAAATACTAATGTTTGAAATTTCTTCACTCGTGGTTATTTAATACTCTAAAATTAATAACAAATAATTTAACATACTAATCTCTTATGTGAATTTGAGGATTGTAATTATACAATGAAGTTTGATTTTTATCCTCAATATTTAAATTTAATAGAAACAGCATGTAATGAGGATAAAGGTCTAGATATTTTGGATCTCACAATAATGAAACCTATGACCATCTTGTTGTGGATTTTATATTATGTTTCTTGGATTGTTTTAAGAGTATAGTAGAATATTTTTATGAATTTACATGTTATTAAAAATGTATATGTGTATATGTATATGTAACTTGCTTTTATGGTATTGAAAGTGTCATGAAGAAAATGATGTGGGGAATATCGGCTACCGGGAACGTTTGCCATGGCGGAAAAAAGCTTTAACCAGAGAGATGGGGGTCGCAAATCCCCCCGGCCGTATATTCTGTTACTTTACTAGCATTATTACAAGTACATAGTTACTTGTCCTATTTGGGAATTTATATAGTTATACACATGTAAATTGCAGGGCGCGGTAGCCCATTGGTTAGCGCGCTGGAGTTGCACTCGGTAGGCCCGGGTTCGATTCCAGCCACTGCCAAAACTGCCGCCGTGTTCATGCGGAGTACGATCACGTTAAACATGTGGGTCCGAAAGTCCTTCCGAGAGGTTGGTGGTAGGGGAAGGAGGGTACGGTCCCTGTGGATGCCTCCCCCACTGGGTTCCGGTCTGAATTGGGTGGCACTTCCCGACCGTCCAAACAGTTACCTTACACCTTTCTGGTAGGTCGGACGGTCTGGGTTTCAACAACAACAACATGTAAATTGCAGCATGGTGCTTTACAAGTAATACTTTAACTTATTTTTTACTTTTAACTTATTCACTAAATTTTAACACATTTTTCAAATTTTATAATGTGTATATATATATGATACATAAATTTTAAGCCTATCTCAATAATAAACCCTTTTCTTTCACAAGTATATTCTCATGTCCAGCACATGTTACAACCTCATTAAATTCTATCCCACGCCACTAATATTAACATGGCTGCAGACACGTCCTCTTTTCATCGATCATAACATATATGGTCACTAATCTTAAACATTCTCATATGATACTGCATTCCAATCACATTTTTAAAGCCTAATGAGAGCAAAGACAACAGCCACATGCCTCGTATCATCACCCTCCAATATGAATGTAATGTGTACTTGTAAAGAACTACGCAGACTGAACTGAGATTTAGTGAAAGGTGGTCGATGATCAGTACCTTGGCTAGGCCATGTAACTACCTCTGTTTGAAGTATCTTGTAATAAAGTAGAATTGGGATATCGAGAGACTATTTGGACTATTCAAGCCATATATTACATATATATACATACACACACACACAAGGTAGGATCAAAAAGTTCGTAGACTGTGCTGATATCTCCAACCCTGGTTGGAGGAGAGGGGAACTATTTTACCATGGCGTAGAAGCACATGTCACGCGAGATGTGAAAAGGAAGAAGCAGGTCTGTAGTGCAGGGTTTTACCAGATAATGTGTGTGTCAGTGAACTGTAGTCATTCGTGTTCGTCGAAAACAGAAATGACGTTTGAAGAACAACGTGCGAATATCAAATTCTGCCAGCATTTGGGGAAATCGCCAACAGAAACATTGCACATGTTGCAGCAGGTGTACTGTGAGTGAGCATTGTGTCGTGCGAAGGTGTTGTCATTGCACTCCTGATTCACAGATGACCGTGAATTCGTAGAAGACAATCCACTGACTAGGCGACTGTTGACATCAATTACGGAGGACAACATTAGAAATTTGGCGGAAATTGTGCATGCCGACCGACGTCAAACCTTCAATTTCATTGCTATAAAAGCAGGAATTTTGTATGGAAACTGCCAAGCTATCCTGACGGACAAACTGAACATGCATCATATGGTTCAACACATTGTACCAAAAATGCTAGCTGAAGATCAGTATGATGAGTACATGAAGATCTGTGGAGAACTGATTGACATTTCTGACAAAGATCCGACATTCCTTTCAAAAATTATCACCGGTGATGAGACGTGCTGTTTCTTGTACGATCCACAAACGAAATGGCAGTCCTCACAGTGGAAGTCACAATCATTGCTGAAGTAAAATAAGTTCCGGTTGGACAGTTCAAAGGGGAAGGTAATGCTGAAGGTGTTTTTTGGCCAGAAGGGCTTGGTGCATTACGAGTTGATGCCGGAAGGGACAACAGTGAACAAGGAGAGGTGCACACAGATCCTGGCTCGTCTCCATAATGCTATCTGCCAGAAACACCCAAAACTCTAAAAAAGCAAGGATTGGGTGCTGCAACATGACAATGTCCCCACTCATCGGTCTTTCATGGTGCAGTCCGCATTGGCCAAACATAGAATGTCAACCCTTCCACACCCTCTCTACTCACCCGATCTCTTCCCATATGATTTTTACCTGTTCGGATTTTCTGCCTATTATTTAATAGGCAGAATACATAATATAGACAATTATGTGTTACTTTCGTCACTGTTTATTAAACCACTCACATAATGTTTAATGTTAAAACAGTTGCTTATTCACTAATTCTTTTTCCATGATATTTTCATTCAATACACCGTCATATAAAAATAAGGAGATTGCAGAAAATAAGGAATTCTAAATCTGGTAACCTATTCTTTTACTCTGCATCTAAATACTCTATTTTTCATTTATCAATAAGAATTTTATAGAAACAAGATCATGGATGGTTCTTTGACTTGGGCATTTTTTACTTTGTTTATAATTCAAATTTACCTCAACTGCATTTCACCATTGATGCATTTGATTTTATGAAAATATTGGACTAGTAATGCAAGTTGAGTATAGATTACAATAGTGTTCATGAAGCTGAAATATAAAGAAAGGTGTAAAGACTTTGATGCTAAGAAAAGAGATTGAAATATTTGTCATGGGTACACTAGTATATAAATATGTAACTTAACATTTTAGACCCTTAAATGGGTTTAAAATTTCCTATATTTAAATTTTCTAAATTTATTTGTTAACTTTACAACTTTACGCTTGCCCTTTTCTCCTAATTAAAATGCAGTTAAATTATTTCCCATGATTATAAAGCCCTTTTCATTTTTAAAACAGATGCAGTTTATGCTTAATACTATACCTGTAAAATTCTTTACTTACATAATTCTCACTGCTTATGGCTTAAATTAGCTGTAACCTTGCACTTAATTTCATTCAGAATCCAATTAGTCATATTATATGGATCCTATTATGAAGTATATATTTCATCTTATTTGCACCCTATCTATTCCAGCTAACATACCACTTGTATAAAATTTGAAACTACCTTATCAAAATCTAAAGCTCATGTGTTCCAATGTTGGTTAAGTACGAGGCTCAGATCACTCACAAACTCTAATGAAATAAATCTTATCTTTATGCTCACTATTGTCTATTCTATATGTAACTATGAGAAGCACACTCTAATTAAATTCTCCTCCCAATTGCTATTTTGGTTCTCTTCTAGCTCTGACTACAAAATGTTAAATGGGACATATGTTTAAATGAATATTTTATTAGTTTACAAATTGCAAATTGTCTTTTTTATTTTATTTTTCCAAATTATAAGCTTGTTCTTAAATATTACTGGAAAACTATTTTAGTTAATTTATATTCCTATTTCAGTCTGGTGTGGTATCTTAATGTCTAAATGTAAATTATTTTATTAGGGTTATCAAATTTCTTCAGTTAGGAATTGTTGTTATGATCACAAGTGCAATTTGCTGGATGCCTTTCCTAACAAGTTATCACACTGCTTCTCAAGTTGTTCACAGATTATTTCCACTTGCAAGAGGTATTTTTGAAGTAAGTCCATTTTCTTTCAATTTATATTTTACTGCTGAACGCAGAACTCTAATGATTCTTTTCCTCCTTTTTTATTTCTTAAAAATTTAAAAAGATGTCCAGATCTTTTTTAAATCAGCAATTGTTTTGTGGTTGCCACATGCTTAATATGTTAGTTTCTGTAATATTAATCAGTTTTTTATTCCTTGTTTGCCAATATGCCAAACAATAGCATAGAATGATAGAAAAAAGATGTGTGAAAGATGTTCAACATGCTATTCAAAATTACTTAAAAGTGTTGGTAGGCATGAAGCAATGAAAATATCCAAGAGGATATCAACCCTCTATGATAAATGTAATGAAAAACATGTTTTTTAGTTAGAATACTTCAATAAACATCACTAAAAATAACTTTATATTTA